>CM041216.1:9397555-9997555 GCA_023065735.1 Coffea humblotiana
TAGGTTTTTGCTTGATATGACTGTACGATTGTATTTGTAATTTTGAGACTCGTACTTGTTATTTCTAGCCTTGTTAGCTTGTAAATGACTGCTATGAGTTTTTGAATGTATAATACTTTGACTGTTGACTTATGACTTTGACTTTTGACTTTGACTTTGACTTGACTTTATTTCGAATTGGCATTTAACTGCTTTGTGTTTTCCCTTGCTTATCGTGATTTCTACTTCCTTTTCTTTGACTTTTGGCTTGAATAAGTATCTATTGCATACCCAAAACTTGCTTACCTATTAGTTATAATATTTGAACCCTAGCCCAGTGAGTGATAATGGAAGGTAGACGATTACGTGGTCGGGGCCGTGGGCGTGAACCCAGCAGACCAGGACCAAGAGGAGGAACAAGGGTCTGTAGCCAACCAGAACCAAGGACCCAGAAATGAAGGAGGGGACCAGGTTGCTACAGCTATCAATCGTATGACTGATTTACTGGCCCGTTTGGTTGACCAGCAAGGTCAAGTACCTGGTAATCAGCAAAGGGACCCTGAGGTAGGTGAAGATAGGGCCCTGGAAGTTCCAAAAGTTTGCTCCTCCAAAATTTCTTGGGGGACCCGATCCGGAAGTTGCCGAGAACTGGTTTGAGCGAATGGAGGATATATTCGCTGCGTTACATTACACTGAAGAGAGGCAAGTGACCTTCGCAGTTTTCCAGTTGGAAGCGGCCGTTCCTGGTGGAACGTAGTGAGGGCGAAGTGGGACAGGGAGCAAACCCCACGTACTTGGTTAAATTTCACTAGGAAATTTAATGAGAAGTTCCTCCCACCCTTAATCCAGGAGAAAAGAGAGGACGAGTTTATCAAACTGCGCCAAGGCACTTCAAGTGTGGCGGAATATGAGACCCAGTTCACCCGACTCTCCAAGTTTGCTCCAGAATTGGTAGTTAATGAGCAAAAGCGCATAAGGCAGTTTATACAAGGTTTGAATGTGGAAATTCAAAAGGACTTAGCCGCTGCTCAAATCGATACATTTAAAGATGCTCTTGACAAAGCTCAACGAGTGGAGCAGGCCCGACTTCAAGTTCGGACCTTTCAACCAAGAAACGTGGTGCATCTAGTAGTGCTCCTGGCGAGGTGATCAGAATGTACCACCTCCTAAGTTTGGAAGAGGTGCGGGTGGAGTCCGAATTGCTGGGACACCGAGAGGAGGAGCTCCACCTAGAGGGGCTCAAAGTGGAAAAGGACAAGGACAACATAACTATATCCCAAGGAGTTCCTACACCCACTCCTCGCGCAAGCTGTGGATATTGTGGTAGGGCAAACCACCGAGGACGCTTGCTGGCGAAAATTGAAGAAATGTCTCCGTTGCGGAAGTTCCGAACATCAGATCGCCACTTGTCCTGTTAAGAACCGTGAAGGAAACG
The DNA here is from genome assembly GCA_023065735.1 of Coffea humblotiana. Lineage (NCBI taxonomy): Eukaryota > Viridiplantae > Streptophyta > Magnoliopsida > Gentianales > Rubiaceae > Coffea > Coffea humblotiana. The sequence goes on from CM041216.1 coordinate 9,398,970, forward strand.
AGGGTGCACAGCCGGAGAAGTCAAACCCTAAGCAACCAACTGCCAGTGGGAGTAGACCAAAATCCTCTGCTAGGGTTTTTGCCTTGGACTATCAGCGAGCCCCTGAGTCCTCTGAGGTAGTAGAAGGTACGATTCCTGTATTCCACCGCTTAGCTAAACTTTTAATTGACCTGGGGCAACCCATTCATTTGTGAATCCTGTCTTTATGTGTGGTATTGATATTAGTCCTGTTAAGTTGCCCTATGACTTGGAAGTTAAAACACCTACTGGGGATCAAACCTAATTACCAATATGGTTTATAAAAATTGCGAGATTTGGTAGGAGAACGGAAGTTGTGATGGGAGACTTGATAAGTTTAGACCTTAAGGGGTACGACGTGATTATAGGCATGGATTTGTTGGCCCGTTATAATGCTCAATTGAACTGTAAAACTAAGGTGGTGGAATTCTCGATACCCGGAGAGGCCACTCTAAGGTTGGATGTGAGAGGTAGGTTAGCCTCGTCTGCACTTGTTTCGGGAATTCGAGTTAGGAAGTTATTGAGTAAAGGGGCGCAAGGTTACTTACTTTCTTAATTAATACTCCTGGAGATAAGGTGAAACTGAGGATGTGTTAGTAGTGAATGAATTTCCCGATGTCTCTGACGAGTTGAAGTCGATGCCACAGAGAGAGAAATAGAATTTAAGATCGATTTGGTGCCTGGAACCGCTCCTATTGCAAAAACACCATACCGAATGGCCCCTGCCGAACTTAAGGAATTGAAACTGCAGTTACAGGATCTGTTAGAGCGAGAGTTTATTCGAGAAAGTGAGTCACCGTGGGGAGCGCCTGTTTTATTTGTTAAAAAGAAGGATGGTAGTTTGAGACTCTGTATAGATTATCGCGGCCTAAATGATGTCACGGTGAAAAATAAATATCTTTGCCACACATTGATGAGTTGTTTGACCAGCTGCAAGGAGCAGTGTTTTCTCTAAGTTGGACTTGAGGCAAGGCTATTATCAGCTACGAATTAGGCAGGAGGATATACCTAAAACTGCTTTTAATTCCAGATATGGACATTTTGAGTTCGCCGTGATGCCTTTTGGTTTAACAAATGCTCCTGCCGCATTTATGGATTTGATGCATCGAGTCTTTAAACCCTACTTGGATCAATTTGTCGTAGGTTTATAGATGATATCTTGGTGTATTCTAAGACTCGAGAGGATCACGAACGGCATTTGAGGATAGTTTTGCAGACTTTAAGAAGCATCAGTTATATGCCAAGTTTAGCAAGTGTGAGTTTTGGTTGGAGCAAATTTCTTTTCTAGGGCACATAATATCTAAAGATGGCATTTCTGTGGATCCAATAAAAGTAGAGGCCGTATCTGAGTGGAAACGACCGGAAACCCAACTGATCCGTAGTTTCCTAGGTTTAGTTGGGTATTACCGTCGGTTCATCAAAAATTTCTCCAAGTTAGCCGGTCCTTTAACCGACCTGACCAAAAAGCATGGTCAATTTGTTTGGGATTCTAAGTGTGAAGCTAGTTTTCGGGAATTAAAAAACGGTTAACGTCGGCACCCGTTTTAGCTTTACCAAATGGGAAGATAGCTTCACTGTATATACGGATGCCTCAAGAGAAGGTTTGGGATGTGTTCTAATGCAAATGGAAGTGATTGCCTATGCCTCTAGGAAATTAAAATCCCATGAGCGAAATTACCCGACTCATGACTTGGAATTGGCCGCTGTAGTTTTTGCCCTAAAGAAGTGGAGACATTACTTATATGGGGTGACTTTTGAGGTGTATACCGACCATAAGAGTTTGAAATACCTATTCTCTCAGAAGGAGTTAAACTTGAGACAGCGTCGGTGGGTGGAATTTCTTGAGGATTATGACTGTACAATTAACTACCACCCGGCAAGGCCAATGTTGTAGCGGATGCTTTAAGTCGAAAAGTGCAAGTAGTTGGATTAATGGTTAAGGAGTGGAATTTGTTGGAAGAGGTGAGTGAATGGAACCCGCGATTGGACCGACAGAGGGTGATTTTATGCAATATTACGGTGAGATCTGATTTGTTGGACCGAATTAAAGAAGCTCAAAAGAATGACCAGATGGTGCAAAAGTGGACAGAAAAAGTGCAAAAAGGGGAGATACAAGACTTTAAAGTGAGTCCGAGGTATCTTGAAATTTCGTGATCGAATAGTGGTACCGCAAGATGAAGTGATAAAAGGGACATTTTGGAAGAGGCACATCGATCTAAGTATACAGTACATCTGGAAGTAGTAAAATGTATCAAGATTTGAGGAGACTGTATTGGTGGGATAAGATGAAAAGGAAATTGCTCAGTTTGTCCAAAAATGTTTAGTGTGCCAACAAGTGAAAGCTGAACATCAGAAACCCTCAGGTCTTCTACAACCTCTTGAAATTCCTGAGTGGAAATGGGAACATATTATTATGGATTTCGTATCAGGGTTACCCGTACCCAGAAAGGTCATGACGCCGTTTGGGTAATAGTAGACAGGTTGACCAAGTCTGCTCATTTCTTGCCTATAAATATGAAATACTCTTTGGAGAAATTGGCCAACTGTACATAGATGAGATCGTGAGGTTGCATGGGATCCCCGTAAGTATTGTTTCTGATAGAGATCGCGGTTTGTGTCCCGTTTCTGGCAACAATTACAAGGAGCCTTGGGGACCAAGTTGAACTTTAGTACTACTTATCATCCTCAAACTGATGGACAATCGGAGAGAACCATTCAAACACTTGAAGACATGTTGAGGACCTGTATTTTGGATTTTGGTGGAAGCTGGGGACAGTACATGGCGTTAGTTGAATTTGCATACAATAAACTACCATTCTTCCATACAAATGGCACCGTATGAAGCTCTCTATGGAAGGAAATGCCGATCACCAATATTCTGGGATGAAGTAGGGGAAAAAAGTTTTAGACCCAGTCTGCAGTACCATGGATCGAGGATGCGTATGAAAGGTGAAAGTGATACGTCAGAGGCTTCAGACAGCTCAAAGTCGACAGAAGCATATGATAATCGACGAAAGGATTGGAGTTTGAAGTTGGAGACAAGGTATTTCTAAAGGTTACACCACTTCGAAGTCTCACGGCGGGAAAAGAAAGAAGCTTCAACCGAGATACGTGGGACCATTCAAAATTCTCAACGAGTTGGAAATGTAGCATATCGATTGGAGTTACCAGCGAGTCTATCCGAATTCATGACGTATTTCACGTTTCTATGTTGAAGAAGTATCATCCAGATCCCACTCATGTACTGAACCAGAAGAAATTGACATTGATGAATCTCTAACTTATGAAGAAAGGCCGGTATAGATCTTAGATCGAAAGGTGAAAGAATTGAGAACTAAAATACCCTTAGTTAAAGTTTTGTGGAGGAATCATGAGTAGAGGAAGCTACTTGGGAAGTGGAAGAGGACATTCGTGCAAGTATCCTGAGCTATTCGTTGATCAAGTGAGAATTTCGAGGACGAAATTCTTTAAGGGGGAGAGAGTGTGAGAACCCTCACTTTAAAATACAATTTCCCAAATTACTTGCCTTGCCCTAGGATTTAAATCACTTATTATATGCCTTGCATTATATTCTACATGTGTTACAACAATTCCCTTGTATTGCATTTCATTTTCTCTTACTTGAATTAAAACATTTAGTTGAGTTGGTTTGGTTTATTTCACCACTTGCATTTTACCAAATATTCTTTATTGTGGTTGGAACTTTATATGATAGGTTAGGGGTGTTAAATAGGTATTGGTACATTTGGAAGGATTGGAACATCATTAGTCAAAGATTAAGGAGGAAATGGGCAAGGATTGGGCCAAGTGGCCAAACCCCTAGCCATGGATCTTGTTTGACCAAAGGATTAGAAGGAATTTAAACCAAACTTGGCTCCATTTTCCTTGAGGTTGGTCGGCCATCTTGAAACTTCTCAAGGAAGAGAGAAACTCCATTTCCTTACTTTCTAAACCTAGTTTGTTCTTGAGAGAAAAATCAAAAGTGAAGGACATAAGTTAGTGAGCAAATCACTTCCAACCTAGTGTGTGTTTTCAAGTTTTGAACCTCTTGATTTGGTGGTTGTTTTGGGTGACTCAAGTTTCTTACAAGAGAGGTAAATAATCTTTAAATCTTGGTTTTATGGTGCTATATCATGTACTTTAAATTTTAATGGCAAACTACAAGTTATTTGGATGAGATTTGTAGTTAATCTTCTTGAACTAAACAAGTAGTAGTAGGGTTAGTTAGTTTGCCTACCATGTGTTTGATGAAATGTTTGAACTTTGTTTATGGTTTTTCTTGAGGTATTAACATGTTTTAGACTCTTTTTGAATTGGAGATAACACTTGGCATGTTGTTTAAGTGAAAACAATGAAAGGATGAAGGTTGGTGACATGAAGGAACTTGTAGACTGTTTTCTTTATTCTTGGCTGATCGGTTTTGGAAGGAGAGGTTTCTCCTTGATTTTGTGGTTCTTTTGCACCTTAAATTAAGCCTAAGACACTTGGCTAGACATTGGTTGAATTTATGTGTGAGTTGAAGTAGAAATGAAGCAAGTAAAGTGGTTATTTGAACCACTAGTGGACTGTTTTGGTTTCTCTAGTTAGTTAAACTGTTATGGCCTTTTAAATCATGTTTATATTTTGCATTTTGAGCTCCAATGGTACTAAGTGACTTGACTACTTGTATATGAACACTAGAGGATCGAATTGGATGAATTGAACCAAAACAAATGAAGATAGCATCAAGATCTAGTGTATCTTTGCTAGGGTTTAGGGCTGATCCAGAACTGAAAAATCAGCCATCTTGTCTGAGCTTACTGGTACTGATAGGAGATGAACTAGAGTGTATATTTGGTACCGTTGGAAAGCCCTTTGTGTCTAGTTTCCAACGCTACTGACGGCACCTGATTCTAACCTTCCTACAGTGAGATATAACTGTTTTCCCAAAACTGCATGGGGGCGACTGTTTTACCCGTGAAGAACATTTTAACCTTGAATAAAACTTTTCTTTTGCCCAACTTTCTTGCACTTGTCAAACTTGTTTTCTCATGAAACTTTTATTGCATTGTGGGCCTAACTTTCATGGTGAATTGAGTAGATTTAACCACTCACTTGGTCACCTAATGAGCTCACTTTTGGGTTGGAATTGAATCTAGTTTGTTAACGATTTCACTCGTTGCCCTAGGAGTGGGGAACGGTGGTGAACGTAATCGAGGGACTTGACGTTTGAACACTTCATTACTTGACAGGTGAGTGTTCCACTACCTGTTAACTATTTATGTGAAATATCTGAATACTTTATTTGCGACTGTTTGAGCCAAACATTGTTTTGATAAAAATTGAGGCGAACGTGTACTTTATTGCACTCGACCTCCCTTGTTTCCACTGAGGCTCTGTATACTGCTATTATGAGAAGTGATTTCTCTACCTGTGACTGTGTTTGAGTTGTTTGGACGATACTCCATCAACTACTGCTACTATTTGGGTATCCAATCTCATAGGTGAGTCGGTTGTATCGAACCAGTAAGGGCTTGGTCGAGAAGGCCGATAAAGCTTGGAGAATGTGTACTGAACACTAGAAACCGGTATAGTCGAGTATTACCTAACTACTGTTTATGCAGTGCGGGCCCGGAAGGGGGTTAACTGGTGGACAGAGATTAGAGGAAGTGGTGTTCTACGGACTTTATATTATTTAAATGCAAACGTTGACGGAGAGTCAACGGACTCCGGTATGATCAAGATCAAGGGGATTTGGCTTTTGGAAGCCACCCGTATCCTTGAATTGAATTGTGATTAAATTGTTATTGTACTATACGGTGTTTACTTGGTTATATTATGCCCTTACTTGGCTAGCTCACCCCACTCCCTTTGTTTTCCTTAACAGATCGGGGATGGACTTGTGGTCAAGAGCTTTTCTTGACTTTATTTTGCTTGAACTTGTAACCTTTTGTTTAAGATGACTTTCCTTTTGACTCTTGTCAGTTTGAATTCATAAGCTCGACTTATGTTATGTAATTGTAGTATGGAGTGGTAAGCGTGACTTTTAGTTTGACATTTTAAGTGGGAAAGTTGGCTTGGTGACTATATGCCATTAGGGTTTGTACATTTTAATTTGAAGTTATTCCACCGGTGATCTTGAGTTGCTAGTTCTTTGATCGACTGAACTCCGGCGAGCGTTGGGCAGGCAGTCCGTTGATACCTTAGGGTTCGCCCTAAGGAGAGGTGGGGCTGTCATATTGTTGGCCAAAATTGGGTAGTTTAGTTCATGTTCTTGATGCTAGTTCATGTTTAGTTCATGCTAGAGGGATGGGTAGTTCAGTTCATGTTTTATAGAGGGATGGGTAGTTCAGTTTAGTTAGTTTAGTTCATGTTCTTTCGGTTATTCGAAGAAAATTACAGAAGGAAACCTTGAATGAACGTAACCTGGAATGAACCTTGAATGGGTTAATTAGTTTGCATGTTTAATCTAGTGTTTTATGATGGTTTTCTAGAATCTAACATAAGCTTTCTGGGTCGCTAATAAGTGGTAAAGTTACAGAGAAACTCTTGTTGCACTTTGTTTCTTTCTTTTGCTGTTATTTCTTTTATCCCTGGCAGTCACCAATCTAGATTTTTTGCCTTAATCCTACAATAAAAGTGTAGTATTTGGCCTGGTTGATGATTGGGGGTTGTGTCTTACGGTCGTTTGATTCAAAAGTTGATGTTTGTGGGTGATGTATTCGGTTGGTAATGAAATGCAGCATGTTGCAGAGGAAAGAAAACCAGAAAATGAGAGAAATGCTTCTTCGATGCATGCATGAAAATGTTATCAAAATTGCACTTCACTCCTTGTTGTTTTTGTCTAATGCTACTATGACCCAACTAATTGGATAACTTAATCAATTTTGTCCCCTTAACATGCCATTTTTTTCTTTAACATGTCTTAATGTGATCCTTAGATAGATTTTTAATGAGTTTTAGGATGAATTTGAAGGTTTAATAACTTTTTCTAAACTTATAGTTTTGATTTGAATTTTAGTGGAATTTTGGCAAATTTTGTCATTTAATATAGAAATGGCCTTCTATTCTTTTTCGTAAATTTTAGTTTTGTTTTGGTAGGTTTCATCTTAAGTCATTAATTTTAATTTGTTTTAATTTAAACCCCTAATATTTGTAATAGTAATAAATTGACCCCTCAAACTTCTTTAAGTTTTGCCATCAAGTCTCTACTTGCTTTAATTTCTTAAACATAGGTTGTTTACCTTCATTTGAATGCCTTGATTTCGTGTTTATTCTCATTTCATGTGATTATTAGTTAATTAAAGTGATGCATTGACCATTTTATTGTTTTGGAGGGTAAATAAATAATATCGTTTCACTAGATCACCAATTTAAGGGAGGTACACTCCATCCTTTATTTTTATTTTATTTTATTTGACCCTATGTGCTCCTATGTGATCTTATGTGTGATTTTGCATACGTTTGAATGTTTTTATTTCATCACATTATTTGTTTTAATTTAGTATGTTTATTTATTTAATCTTCGATTATTCAAAGGGCATTTAAATGCCAAGATGTAATAGTTAGGTATTTTATTTATTTATTTATTTTATTCCTTCCCCCCCCCCTTGGATTGTAGTTAGGATCCCTAAGTGTAATAGTTAGGGCTTTATTTCCTTTATTTGCTTGGTATGTTTTGCATGCTTGTATGTCTACGTGTTACTCGCTTTCTTAGGATCTTGCATCTAAATATCATGATTATGTGTTATGTGATCTTATATGTTTACTTGCTTTATTATGTTTATATGATTAGTTTGATTATAATCAATGTGTGACATCACCACACTAGTCCAATGTTAGTTATGGCCTCTTTCTCGACTCCACACTAGTCCAACGCTAGTTGTGGCCTCTTTTTCCGGTTTCTTATTAGTCCAACGCTAGTGAGAAAATAGAGACGTAAGTAGTCCAACGTTAGACCCTTAGGGACCATCCACGCGCTAGATCATATTTGTGTGATAATCACTACATTTTCATGTATATTTTCTACTTCTTAGGGTCTTTAATCATTTGACATGACATTTCTCTTATATGTATATCCCTTATCCCTTATTCCCCCTATATGTATATTCTTTATTCCATATTTCCCCTATATGTATATCCCTTACCTCTATGTGTGAAAACATGACATTAGACTTGCATTTCATTTAAGAAAATTAGAATTTGGTTAGATCGTTTGCTTGATTAGGTAGGAAATATTCCTTAAATATGGGATATGGACGAGTGTAACTTCTTAGCTTTAGCACGCTCGTATTCCCTCTATTAAAGGGAAAATTAAAGTCACGAATATTAGCTCCCCGCACCCATTAGGATGCATTCCCTTATATCATGTATATTTGTATATTATTAATTTTCTTTTCTTTCTTTTTCTTCAAATCTCATCTTTTACAAATTTCGTGACCTCTTCAAAGAGTCACTTGTACCAACCAAGGTTTGAAGAGATATATTGACCCCCGATATCATCCTAGGTTTAAGTTTTGCATCCATATAGTGACGTCCAGATGTGATAAGTTCTTAGGTTAAAATAAGAACAAGAAAATTTTTGACTAAATCACGCAACTAACTTTGGTTAGGTTGAAAGGGTGCTTTGGATTTTTATCCTTGCCTTCCCTTTCTTCAAATGTGACTCCCGAACACTTTCTCTGATTTTCGAAAACTGGGAGTCATTTAAAAAGGGTTTTTCCTACTTTTTTCTTTAAAAATTCATTTTAGGTGACTTGATACACCTTAATTCAATACCACGTGGCGACTCCTATTTTTTTTATTATTAAAAAACCCTTTTTAAACTTTTAATTTGGGCCAAATCGTCGCATTTTTAAAGTCCCATTTAGGCTCATTTTATTTATTTATTTATTTTCTAAAAATCAAAAATTTATTTTTAAACAAAATAAATCAAAATTCATTTCTTTATTCATTTTTTCATTAAAAATACATTTTTCTCAAAATTAATCAACAAATTCATAAACACGTTATTTTTCATTTAAAAATGGGACGCAACACCTGTAGGTAAGGTACTTGGAACCAAACTTCTTGTTTTTAGATGGAACGCCCTCGACGAATCCAACAAATGTTAGTAGTGCCGATTGAGGTACTGAGGTGGCCCACATTGCTTTCACCTAGTGGGATTAACCAAGTAGCCTCTCACTTAAGACCAATTGGAGATTTCAAGAACATCAAATCCGACGGCTGCTTAGTAGAAGTCTTAATACATTTGTGGGACCCTACTTGCTTCGCGTTTAGACTAGGCAAGAAAGAAATGATCGTGACAATTGAGGAACTTTCTGACCTTCTCAACTTGCGATTCATAGTACCGCTGTAATATTCCCGTTGGTGTTTTAACAAAGTCGAGTTCTGCCATTTCACTGGGTTAAGGGAATCCATAATACAAGAGTCTGACCAAAGTATTGACGTAAAATTCTTATTCGACCGATTCGCATTGAGGGATGGTTTTGAGAGACACTTAAGAGATTTCTCATTTACATCCAAAGCAATATGGGAACGTAAAAGGGTGTGGGTGTATGGATTGGTTATGGCCGGAATTTACCTTTTCTGAAGGAAAGACAAAAAGATAGTTTTTAAAGTGACCAAAGTCATGTTTGATCTGTTTCTAGGGATAAAAGATATGCAATACTCTATTATTTCGACTATCTTAGTTGATATCTTTATAGCTTGTATTACATGTCAGAGAGGTGAAAAATTCTTTCATGAGTCGAATTTGGTTTTGCACACATGGACTATGGAGCATTTCATGAGACGAGCACCTATTCCCGATAGTCTGCCGGTGTTGGGTATAATTGGATAATCACGCATCATAAGAGGGTTAATGGAAATGGTTCGCCGGTAATGCATCCGAGTATGGATTTCTTGAAACTTGCCTGATCAGAATGTTAGATGGGTTTTAGATTGGACTAATTGTATTAAACCCGTACTTCGTACCAAGGCATCCGAGTTCATTCCATTACTGGGCACCCAGGGTATCATGGCATATAATCCGAAGAGGTTTCTCCGACAATTGGGCCGTATTCAAGAAGTACCGCATACATTTGATTTGACCGAATTTATCATTGTTTTTGACAAAGGGATGTGTCCAAATGAAATTCCGAAAAAGATTCCTATCATTGAGGCTTGGGGAACGTTGTTCGACGACGAGCATGTCAAGTATATTTCGGAACTCAAGCAAAAGGGTTTAGTCACTCCGCAATACAAGGAGTGGCTCAAGTGTTTGCATACGCAAGAATCGCGAGATGAACCATTCAAGGAGGTCAAGAGATTAAGGGCTGTCATTAAAGCCAAAAAAAGAGAAAATTTGCAATTGAAGGAATACGTCAAATCTCACCAAAAGATGGCCGAGAAACATAAGGAGGCATGTGAAAAGATGCAAGAGAAACATCGAGAATTGAAAAGAAAATACAGAGAATTGTACGATGAAGTGGAACGTATGAGAAATCCTTGTGTTAGAGAATCCAAGAATGCCGTAATAGATAGGTTAAAGAGGCTTAATGATTTTGTACGAGACCGTCTCCGAGAAATGATGTAAATAATATTATAAATGAAAATTTGAATTTTGAAATGACTTTTCCTTTGTGTAAAATAGTGGTCAAAAGCAGGTTTGATAAATGGGTCCCACTTTGAAGATGCTGCATCATGTTAGGCCTACCCTTGGCATAAAAGGGTCCTCAATAGGACATGCATCCGAATTACTTTCATTTTTACTAACTCATGTTTTTTTTCTTTTTTCTTTTCCTTTCATCCTTGTTAAGAGTTAATCGAGAGGGAATCTAAATAGGATTTTCGACATTTTTAGATAATTGTAAATATAGCTACACGAAGGAGCCCATCATTACACGATTACGAAGCCAAGGTTTAAAAAATAGTGTAAACATGAATACACATCCTGAATCGTCCAATAGCCCTGTAACTACATCATTAACTAATTTGGCGAATCTGAGAGTTCAACTTAGCGAAGTATTAAACAAATTCAATGAGTTAAGTATGGAAATGACAGCACAACGGTGCATGATTGATAAGTTAGTCGTGGTAGTAGCAGCGGTGTCCAGCCTAATCCCCTACCTGCTAATCAAACCGAACTACAACCAATACTTTTGCCCTATACTCAAACCTCGTTGGCTCCATATGTTGCAAATCCACCTGAAGAAGCTTTCACCTATTCCACTCATGGCCTACCACATACCTATACATCTAATATCCAAGTCAATCCTTCTCACATGCAAGCTCTACCAAATTACCCACCTGTTCATTTGAACATGCCACTTGAATCTCAAGAACTATATTACTATTCCACCGCTGAACCATTCACGCTAGACACCGCTGCCCAAGGAAAAATTAAAATTGGGGAATCCTTCGTACCAATTGACAAGAATCTGTTAAAGAGTTTTGACCGATTTGACGAGTTCATGAGGAAGAGTCAAGGCTTGAGCAAACAAGGCGGTTTGGATTATAATGAGTTGTGTCTGTTCCCTGATATGCAATTGCCTGTGGGTTTTAAAGCACCCAAATTTAACAAGTATGACGGAATAGGCAACCCCAAGACGCATCTCAGAATGTTTGCCAACAAATTAGGAAAGCCGATAGATGACGAGAATCTGCCAGTTCGGTTGTTTCTTGAAAGCTTGGAAGGCGATGCATTGGATTGGTATTCCAATTTGAAGTCTGAGGATATGAGCACATGGGTGGATTTGTCAACTGTTTTGTGACACAATACGAGTACAATTGTGAACTTGCTCCAAGGAGGACCACACTTGAGGGCACTAAAAGGAAACCATCTGAGAATCACAAGACGTACGCAAAGAGATGGAGAAAATTGGCTGCCAAGGTGGAACCTCATATGATCGAGGACAAAATTGTTCGAACATTTATCAAAACTCATGACCCGCCCTATTTTGAGGAAATTTTTCGCATGACTGGATGGTCATTTGCAAAAATTGTTAACAAATTGGAGGAGTATTATGTGTTCGTAAGAGCGGGAAAGATTGTTAATGTGTGAACTCTAAAATCACAATTGGAAGCGATGCAAAGTCAAAGCAGCAGTAGCAAGAAATCTCATTCAAGAAGAGAGAAGAGAAAACTTCATTTGTCTGGAATCAAGTCCCTTCTTTCCTACCTAAATACCAACAATACCTCACTTATCCATCCAATTACCCATACCAACCACACGCTTGACCTGTTTATCATACCATTATTAACCACTCTCGATCTCGACCAAATTATCCAAACACGCCCACAACACCATTTCATATCTCTCCACCTAACTTTTAAACCAGACCTCGCCCTCCTTATAATCTAAGACCTGCTTCATCAGCTAACCAGAACTACAACTATCAACAACCCAATGACACCCGAAACCCAACTCCAAACAGAACTTTCACCAATCTAGGTCGGCCCTCGATCAATTATATGAATAGGTCAAAGTCGCAGGAAAAATTGGTACTATACCTCCTAAAGTCTATACTAAAGGAGTTCCCCCTGGTTATGATCCCCAATCCTTTTGTGTTTATCATTTTGGATCTCCTGGACATTTTACTGCCAATTGTTGGGTATTTAAACATAAAATCCAACACATGATCGAGGCCGGAGACAAAAGTTTGAGGAGGAGAGAAGAACAAGGACCAAATGTCAGCAAGAACCCTCTTCCTGAGTATAAAGATACTGTAGAGGCCATTACCACTGATGAAGAGTATGAGCAGCCTACCAAATACACTGTGGGGGAGAATGAAATAATCGAAATAGTTCAGAAACCTTTTGTACTCGAAGGAGCTATCTAAAATAGGACTGCGAATCACATTCCCTCCCGAAGGAAATTTTCGTAAATCTAGGGGATTGCCTTTGGTTGTGAACTATGAAAGAAATCATTCGCATTGTTCATTTTTTGCATTTTCGCTTTGTAAATAATTTTGACTAAAATGTCTTTTTAATACAAATCTTATGTTAAATAGCATATCTTTTGTTAAATAGCGCATTTTTACATTTTGTCTTTCATTTGAAATTCAATAAAATGCACAGTATTCCTTTTTCAATGATTTTATTTATGCATTGTTGTATTTATCTCATTCTTTTTAGATGGCCAAAAAAGTAAAATACATTGACCCTTTGGATATCCCCATTTCGAAATTTGATGACTACAATTTCGATATCTCTGACGAGTTTTGGAATTGAAAATTCAAGACGAGAGCGATAACGGGAAAGAATCTGAGTTTTTGTTAAAGAATCTTGAATAGTGTGAAGAGAAATTCAAACTGAATTTAGAAGAAACAGAAATCATTAATATTGGCACTAGGGTTAACGTCAAGGAAATAAAAATTAGCATTCATTTGAATGAGTAGCGGAAAAAGTGTTATAATAAGAAGGGCAAGCCACGACTATTCGAAAAATGAAATAAAAGCGTTGGATAGATTTTGTCGGTGCAAGATGAGGCTAAAAGAAAAGTTTGCCCCAAATTGGCAAGATTCTTTTATTGTTAAAAAGGTATTGTCTGGTGAAGTACTTATTTTCATAGATCTTGATGGACAAATTTTCTCTCAACCGATCAATTCGGATATATGTAAAAAAAAATTCTTCATATGATAAATGAAAATTTCCTTTCAGGATTAATGCAGAGAATGTAATGAAATCAAGCCTTCTTCCTTTTCATTTAAATATTCTATCTTTAATTATCCCTTTTGAACCTGCAAAATGGATCATTTCGCTTGTCAACCTCTGAGAATCGCAAACCCCACATTGGAGTAAATTTAATTTTTGAAGGAAGGCCGAAAGGAAAGAAAATGAACAAAAGAAAACCTCAGTTCAAAATAAATTGGGGCAAATTTTGAAAATTTCAAAAGATGAATGGAATGACAGAAGGCCAGAAAAAAAAAAGAAGAAAATGAAAATGAAAGAGAAAAGAATCTCAGTTGAGAATAAACTAAGGCAAGTTTTGATTTAACGCTAAAATAGGGTTGGCGCAACAATGCGCATTCAAATCATTTAAATCACTTTTGAAATCCGTCTTCGAGTCTTAACTTTTCTAAACACCCCACCATACCCCATTACAAAAGTCGAAAGTCCTGACTTTTGTTCTTCGTAATAGCTCTGGCAAGAAATTTTCTAATTAACTGGCACATGATGATTTATATACTGATGCCAGAAAAACATTTTTAGATGTATTTTTGAATGGATTAGATTTGAGGTTGACGCTGCTCATCAGGTGAAAATTCACAAGGACATCTTCAAAACGGAAAAAAGATAAAAAAAAGAAAAAAAAGGAGACAAAAGAAGAAAAATGAAGAAAAAGAAAATAAAAAGGTGAGAGTAACCTTAGTGAAAACCTGAAGGGGCACTAAGATAGAATTTTTATAAGGAAATGTGAGTTTGGATTTGAAAGGATAGTGACTCAATTCATTGGAATTTCTCTTTATATTATGATTTTTCTGCCGACATTAAATTTCGGAGGAACGATATCCAAAGGGTTAAACGTGGCATTTTATTCGAGAATCAAAGTGTTTTGGTTTATCAAACATAAAATTTTGAGTGTACAGGTTCATTTCTCTAAAATCAATAAAGGTAAATCGTTGCTTTCAGTTTATTTGGATTTTCATCATTTTTGTGTAAATAAAATATTTTTCTTTGTGTTTCATGGTCTTATTTATTATTTTGGGTTAATCAAAATAGCAACCCTTTTGATTTATTGAAAGTCCCTGGATATCAAATGTCATACTTCATTAGCGTTAGAAGTCAACAAAATTTGATATAGTTCAGAAAGCAAAGTTGAGTTTTTGCAACATCGAGAGGAAAACATCAAAATACTCATGTTTCCACGTTTTTTGAAAGATAGACGGGTCGAATGGTGGTGGCATTATTTGTTCTTTCTCTTGCAAGTCCATACGTGTTTCAAATAACAAAACTAGGACAATTTTTTTTTATATAATTGTGGAATGTCGTTCAAGAATTGAATACTCATGGTTCAGACCGAGGAAGAGGTATGAATCAAAATCTTAAGGAAGAGCAACAATGCCATAATGTAAAGCGAATGATCGATTGCATAATAATTGGTCAAAACTGGGGCAAATTTTTGAAAAGATTCTCCAGATAAAAAAAAATAAAAAAAACAAAAAAATCAAATTTAATTTCTTGTTGGCGAGTCTCAGCGTCCGCCGCGCACCCTTCTATCCCCTTTCTTGGTAATTTAATTTCTTGTTGGAGAGTCTCAACGTCCGCCATGCATCCTTCTACCCCCTTTCTTGGTAATTCAATTTGTTGTTGGTGAAGTCTCAGCGGTCGCCGCGCACCCTTCTACCCCCTTCTTGACAAATCAAATTTATGTTCATGTTGGTGAGTCTCAGCGTCCACCGTGCATCCTTCTACCTCCCTTTTTGACGGACCAAATTTAATTTCTTGTTAGTGAGTCTCAACGTCCACCGTACACCCTTTTACCCCCTTCTTGGTAATTTAATTTCATGTTGGTGAGGCTCAGCGTCCGCCACGCACCATTTTACCCCACTTCTTGGAGCGCAACCGCGTCTCTCCGCACATCTATGTCAATTTACTTTACTGACCAATGAATGGCAAGATCGAGTATTATTCCACTGACCAATGGAAGGTTGGGATCGGGTTTCATCCCACCAATCTCGCTAGGACCGGATTTGATCCCGCTGACCATTTATATCTCTTTGGGATCGGGTTTCGTCCCACCAACCTCGGTAGGATGGGGTTTTATCCCGCTGACCGTTTATATCTCGTTGGATTTGGGTTTTATCCCACCAACCTCGGCACTGACTGATGTTATGGCAGGCTAGGGTTTTATCCCACTGACCTTTTCTTTTCTTTTCTTTTTATATGTTTACATGTTTCAGTTCAAGGCAGAATAACTACAAGTAAGTATTTGGTATCTACATCTTTGTCTCGAGTCTCTTCGAAACTCAGACAAAGAGGGGCAAGATGTAGACACCAAAATTTCAATTTTTATCTAATTCAATTTTAGTTTTATTTTTTATTTTATTTTATTTTAATTGATTAAATGATAGTTAGTGTTTATTTTTTGTTTATTTTTATAAATTAGGTTCATTATTTTAAGGTATTTTTGCATTAAATTTCTAAAAAAGGAAAAATTCTCACAAAAATTCAAGATTTGCCTTTAACCCTTTTAGATTTAATTTCTTTAAGATAAATGAAAATTGTGCAATAAGAATTAACATTTTTTATTTATTTTGTTTACCTAAATTATTTTTGAAAAATATATAATAAATAAATGAAAATAAGAAAACAAGTGTATTAGGGGGATATTAGACAAGTGGAGTGCATGAAAACTGACTGAGCAAGAGGTGCAATAGAAAAAAGAGGCAAGAATCAGAAAGGAAAATCAGGAAAGAAAGCGAGAAAAAAGAGAGAGAAAGAGAGGAAAATTTTTTTTTCCAGAAAACTGAGCTAGGGTTGGCGAAATAACCTTCTTCTAGACCAAATTTTAATCTTGTTCTTGCTCCTTTAGGATTTATTTCTATTTCTGCACTTTATACGGTGGTAAAGCTACAAGTTTTGTTTAGAAAGCATCTTGAAAGAACGCCCTAACACCCTCGAATTTTGGCTTCAACTTTGCTTGTTGTCAGCCCTTAAGCGTTCTTCACCAGAAATTTGCAGTTTAAATTCGGTATCTGGACGCGATCTTTTCAATCCTTCCTTGTTCACTGGACTCCATAAGGTGCTAAAGGTAATCCCTTTTGCCTTCTATCTCTTACGCAAGCTCAGATCTTCCCTAAATATGTCAAAGACCTTGCTGCATTTTGTTCACTTTGTTGTTTTTCTTCCTAGAACAGCCCTCTGGTTGGGTTTTGTTGCATGATTCGTTACCTGATGTTTGTATTTGGGAGACAAAATTTGATATATGATATCTTGGGTCATATGGTTGAAAAACTCTTAGATCTTGGGGGCAACATGGTGGGTTTCATCAGAAACTGGTTGCGTCATTTCCCTTTTTCCGTCTTCCACCTGATTTTCTGTGGCTTGGTGATTCATGCTTGGGTTGTATTAATCAACATGTTCAGTTGTTAAGGGTTTGACTGATGGTTTGATGGTTTTGTGTGAAGCTTTGCACAAATTTTCTGCATCAAAATTGCAGAAGAGTTGTTGCTGAAAAAAAAACTGTTCTTCGATGCTTGCATGATCTTTTCGTCTAATTTTTTTTTGGTGCTTAAACATAAGGATTTTGGGGCCAAAAAGTGGAAAAATGTTTGGTAATTTTGTTGCTTCAGTCCAAGCTCTGTTGGTTGAGTCGTTAGTTGCATTCGGATGAGAAGAGATTGCATCAGAAACATTGAAAGTTGCAATGGAAAAAAACGCAGCAAGCCTTCTGCTAAGAAGATGCTTGCTAAATTTCCGAAAATTGCACTTTAACCCCTGATTTTTCAACTAATGCTTCTATGGCCGTAAAAATTGAAAATTTAATCGATTTTGTCCCTTTAACATGTTATTTTTCTTTGATATGATTTAATGTGGTTTTTGGATAGATTTTTAGTGAATTTTAGGATGAATTTTTAAGGGTTTAATAATTTTTGCTAGATTTATAGTTTTTATTTGGATTTTTTATAAAACAATTAAATATTGGGGTAATTTTGTTGTTTAAATTATAGCAAATAGGTTTTTTTTATTATTCTTGTGAATTTTATCATTTAGTCTTGGTAGGCTTCACCTTAAATCCTTAACTTTATTTTATTTTAATTTAGACCCTAACATTTGTAAAAATAATGATTTGACCCCTCCAACTTCTTTAATTCTTTCAATTGGGTCCTTGCTTGTTTTAATTTGTTGAATATGTGTTGTTTACTTTCATTGGAATGATTTGATTGATTCAATTTCATGTTTATTTCCATTTCATGTGATTATTTGTTAATTAAAGTGATGCCTTGATCTTTTTCTTTGTTTTGGAGGGTAAATAAGAAAAATTTCATTCCATTAGATCATCAATTCAAAGGAGGTACACTCTACTCCTTTATTTTGATTTTACTTGATCGTATGTGCTCCTATGTGACTTTATGTGGGTAATTGCATGCTTTTTGAATGTTTTCTTTATTTTATTTCATTTATTTATTCACTTTATTGGTTTTAATTTTTAGCTATTTGAAAGGCATTTAAATGCTAAATTGTAATAGTTAGGTTATTATTTTATTTCATTTCATTCTTTACCCCTTTAGACTGTAGTTAGGACTTCCAAATGTAATATTTAGGTCTTTATTTGCTTTATTTACTTTGTGTGTTTGCATGCTTGTGTGTTTACGTGTTACTTGCTTTCTTAGAGCCTTGCATATAGATATTATGCTTATGTACTATGTGCTATGTGCTATATGTGATCTATGTGTTTATTTACTTTATTATGTTTTATATGATTTATTTGATTATAATGAGTGCATGTCGTCACCACACTAGTCTAACGCTAGTTGTGGCCCTTTTTCCGATTCCACACTGGTCCAATGTTAGTTGTGGCCCTCTTTCTAATTTCTCGCTAATCCAATGCTAGTGAGAACTTATAGATATGGGCTAATCCAACACTAGACCTCTTAGGAAACATCCACGCATTAGATCATGTTTGTGTGACAAATTATGACATTTCATGCATATTTTCTACTTTTTAGGGTCCTTACCGTTTTTGGATGATATTTCCCTATATGTATATCCCTACCCCTATGTGTGAATCATGACATTAGGTTTGTATTTCATTTAAAAAAAAGTTAGAACTACGTTAGATCATTTTTGCTTACGTAGATTAGGAGAGTAACCCCTTAAATATGGGATATGGACGAATATGGCTTCTTAGTTTTAGCACGTTCGTATTCCCTCTATCAAAGGGAAGATTTAAGTCACGAATATTAGTCCCATGTACCCATTATAATGCATTCCTTTAGGTCATGTATTTTTGTATCTTATTATTATTTTCTTTCTTTCCTCAAGTCTCATTGTTGTATATTCGTGACCTCTTCAAATCATTACTTTTGGGCATCGCAATTAATACGATTGGCACGAATTAAATTTTGAAAAGACATATTGATCCCCCGATATCCTCCTAGATTTAGGTTTTGCATTCATATAGTGACATTCAAATGTGATAAATTCTAAATAAGAAAATTTTTAACTAAATTCCGCAACTAACTTTGGCTAGGTTGAAAGGATGTTTTGGATTTTATCTTTACCTTCCATTTTTTCAAATGTGACTCCCAACACTTTTCTCTGATTTTCAAAAATTTAAAGTCGTTTAAAAAGGGTTTTTCTACTTTTTTCTTTAAAAATTCATTTTATGTGACTTAGTATACCTTAACTCAATACCAAGTGGCGACTCCTATTTTTTCTTAAAAAACCCTTTTTTAAACTTTTAATTTGGACCAAAATCGTCGCACTTTCTAGTCCCATTTCTTTATTTACTTTCTAAAGTGTAAAAACTCATTTTCAAATCAAAATTAATTAAAATTCATTTCTTTATTTATTTTCTAATTAAAAATTCATTTTCCTCAAAATTAATCAACAAATTCATAAACACGTTAATTTTTTATTCAAAAAATGGGGTGTGACAACAGTATATATAATATTATTATTGGATTACTGGCATATGTGCAAATTTGAATTTCAAATTCAAATTTTGCATAGTTATCATTCATCCAATGCTAATAGTATATACACTGTCAGTGTAGAAAAGATTAATACATAAAAATAAAGTGAGTTGTATTTAGAAGTTTTTATTTATTTATTTATTTTACGTATAGAAATAAGGTGAGTCATATTTGAGAACATTTATTTATTTATTTTGTGTATAGAAATAAGGTGAGCTATATTTGGGAGTTTTGGGTGGTTTTTGAGAATTTTATGAGATTTGAAGGATTTAATATGTGATGATCCTACCCCACGCTAGAGCGAACCCTAGAGTTTAGCAGACCGGCTGTCTGGCTCTCGCCAGGATTCACTCACTCACATTTACTTAAGAGATAACATCACATTAACTAAAGCCATTAACAATCTATCATACTTAAGTACCGCCTCAAAACAAAAGCAAAGATGTCTCAATCTAAACCATTTAACATATATAAGTTCCCTTGAAGATACAAGTCAGGATAACCACAACATTTGAGTACAAAAGGAATCTCCCAGGAATAATTTCGAGTCCCGGCTTAACTCTTGGCTATTTCCTACTCCCGTCTTTACTTCCAGCTTCAGAGGTTGAAGCACTTGCAAAAGGTAAATAGGTATAGTAGACAACATATGATGGATCGGGACAATCTTGCCACCCATAGACAACACCTTCGAACTCTAATGAAACAACCTATTCCTAAGCTTAGACTATAAACCATCAAAAACCATACAGTTAAGACGCCCCTTCACAAGCGACATGCCCAAATAAGTAAGAGGAAACTCCTAGTGCCTAAAGGGGAAATACCTAGAGATTAAGGAGAGCTACTCTTGAGACACCCGATTAGGACAAATAAAGGAACTCTTAGACGAATTAATCTTTTGTTATGAAATGTTCTGATAAGAATCCAAAAAGGATTTCAAGGCTTTCAAACACTCTTTCGAGCACTGGGAAAAAATAATATATCATCTGTGAATGCCAAATAAGGAACATGGATGCCCATAGAAACATAAAACCGATGCTCATCATGCAAACAAAAGTGATGCAAGCCCCTTTGAAGAAATTCTGCTATAGAAAGAAAGAGTGTTGGTGATAAAGGGTCACCGTGACACACCCTCTCATGGATTTAAAATAACCTACTGGCTTCCCATTGAGCAAAACAAAAAACCAAGAGTTAGAGAAAGTACAGAAGAACAGATCCACCACTAATTCAGAGAATCCAAACCTCCGCAATATGAATAAAAGAAATGACCATTCAACACGATCATAAGTTTTTTCCATGTCAAGTTTAAAAATTAAGTTGGGGTGACCAAATCCCAAAACTCTTGTGCTACCATAATATTGTCAGCAATGCCTCTCCTCGAAAGAAAACCCATCTGCCAATCAGAGATTAGCTTAGGCAATAGCTTATTCAATCGATAAGCCAAAATTTTTGAAATAATTTTGGAACTAATGTTACACGCTAATTGGCCAAAACTCTTTCCACTGAGAAGCACCCTCTACCTTGGGTAACAAAATGATTAAATTACAAGAAAAATAACAAGGCTAGCCTATGCCCTTAAAGTAATCATGTACTACGTGAAGTAAGTCATCCTTCACCACATCCCAAGCCAACTGATAGAAACCAGCTCCAAAACCATCAAGACCTAAAATGCTATCAGAACACAATGAAAAAGCAATCTCTTGAAGTTCCTCCATAGAAGGCAAACTTTGAAGCATCTCATTATCCTCTAAAAGGACCTATGGAAGATCAAAGGATAAGATAGGGGAAGAAGGCCTACAAGCTGATGAAAACAAGGAGGCATAAAATCTAGAAGCCGATTCCTTAATTTGACCCATCGAATGCAACCATTCTCCTTGAATCATCTCTAAACAAGAGATAAAATTAGACTTTCCCTGTTGCTTCACTAAGGAATAGATAAAGGATGTATTTGCATCCCCCAACTGTATCCAACGTATCGACGCTTTCTGTCTCCAAAAATCACATTTCACGGACAACTTGTGCATATAAGTAGCCCTAGCCTCATTCATCGGGATTTTGGAAGCTTCATCATGATGCTGGTCATACAAAATCTCCTTCGCGTATAAGAGTCTAGAGCTACCTTTACACTAGAGAAAATGTGACGCCCCCACTTCTTCCTAAGACGAACCAAAAGATATCGGCGGGACGCTTGTCCAACTCTCGCCAGGACTCAGTACAATTCCCGTTCAAACTTAATACCATAATAACTAATAAGACAAGACGAAGTGAGAAAGAGAAGTCGCTTCCATATAAAAATATCCAATCTTACACCACAAGTTCAAAATATATCCTGTGACAGCCAACCTTCCCCTAAGGCGAACCAAAGGGTTTGGCGGGCCGCTTGCCCAACTCTCGCCAGGACTACTGAGTCGATCACACCCAAACGAAAATGCTCCGATTGATAATACAACGATTAAATGTATCGACGGCCACGATAACAAAAACGAAAACGAAAACTGAAAATGAACAGTGACTGCCACGTCACAATCCGGCCGGATACCCGATCGGATTCCTGGCCGGATTGGAGGCAGTAGCTCAACCACAAAACCTCCAAAATCCCCTGCAAATCCGGCCAGATATCCGGCCAAGAACTGGCCGGATACTCGGCCGGATTCCGATGAACAGTTCCCGCCAGAAATTTTCTTTTCCTTGCTCAAACGCCGCACTCGTCCGATCATCTAATGGTTACAAGTAGCATCTCAACAAGTCCAAAGGTACCATCTCAAACGATTACACTTAATGTATATGATTAAACACTTAAATACATACATAGAAAATTTACAAATCAAAACGTGATACTTGATTAAAAGCAATTAGGGTTTTGATAACAAAAGAGCGTAACAAACAAACATTTACACTAGTTCGACCCTTTCTTCAAGATCACGGTTCAAAAGTGTTGTTCCCTGTAAGAAAAACAAAGATAACGGGAAGGAGGTGAGCTTACACTCAATAAGGTACCAAAAATACAAGTAGTCACGAATCATGGCATTTCACTTTTCAATCATGCAGTTATACATACCAGATAAAGAAATGAATAACCACTTCAAATGGAAAGGATACAGGTGGTTCTCAGGAGCCAAAGTTCTCATTGCTTCACCAGAGCTTGATCAAATAGTAGTTGACACTCCGTCAACTTTCAAATAAAGTAACCCGTCCAGTAAAGTACCACTTTAACGCCAATTCCGTCCACCAACCATACCCCTCACCGGGCCCGAACACCTCAACAGTAATAGTAGTTGGTAATACTCGAGTATACAGGAAATCCAGAGCCTCCAATACCCAAAGATTTCCTAGAAGTGGACTACCGTGGTTCGTTACCTAATCGACCAGGCCCTTGCGGGCTCGATTTGAGTAACTAGCCCCGGTTTTGAGCTCAAAGGTCATAAAATGGTCGTTGGACTCAACCCTCCAAACGACATCAACCATTACAGAGAACAGGTACAGATAACAGATACAGGAAACAAATACAGACTTATACAGTATACAGGATACAACAACCAGAATAAATAGATGAGAGAAACGAGTGTGATAAAGTACACCCTCGTTTCATACAAAGTATACAGAAGTCCTAGCTAATCGGTTGGAAATTGCAAGTACAGGTAAATCAGATAAACACCAATTTAAGGGAGTGGTACACTCACCAGTTTAAACAAACAACTTCAAATGTTTCCTCTCGAAGTACTTGGATCACCGGCATGTCCTAAACCACCAAGGTAAAATAATTGAGACTCGATTACGAGTCATGCCTAACCAAGTAAATTACCAATGCAACACAAAAGTATAATTTGGAGTGAAAAGGTGTAGTTGGTTCTAAAGATATGAACGATCCAAAAAACCTTTTGCTTCTACCCAAAACCATACCTACAATGATTTACTAACTCCAAACTTAAGGTGCAAAATGAAAGTAAGAATAATTCGAGGAAAACAGGATTTTCCAATTTTGCGCACCATCATTTGAAAAATCATATCTCACGATTCTTAAGTCCAAATTGATAAAATTTATACCGTATGAAAATAGACTCAAAGAGGTATAATTTCTGAGAAGACATATTTATAAGATTCAGATCACAAGTCGGTCGAATTCGAGCCTCAAGTCTCAGCTTCATCCAGTAAAAGACAGAACAGGTACGTAATTTCAGTCAACTTTGGAAAATCACCATAAATCACACAAACCGAACTAGGGTTGAAATTTTCACGGCTTATAGATCTATGAATCTAGTTTAAAATGAAATAAACGAACTTAATTTGATATTTATACAACAAGATATAGCAAATTTTCCAAAACTGCTCAAGGGTCCTACGAAATTTCAGCAGCACTTCCCTTGTTTCTCTTTACTTTTCCAACCTAACATCCACCCAATCTCACCTCAATTCAGCCACACTTTCACATTCAAATCATAAACCATTTAACACACTTAATTAGGGTCACAATATTTTCAATTACAACCAATTGGTAGCTCTAAAACTAACCCTAATCATGCTCAAAATTAAAAGCCCTAATCTGAAATTTAGGTACACCAATCGAACATTTCTTTAGGCAAGTCCATGTAACACATAATACCTCAATAATTCATATAACAAAGCTATCAAAACATGAACAACCCTCAAGCATCACATGTGACCAGAATTTTCACCATAAAACTGAAATTTACCACAAAACTACTTCAAACCATGAAATATTCTCATAAAGCTACCAAAACTACAACCTTAAGCCACAAATTTGGAATTATTAAGAACAAAGAGGGATTTCCTTAACAAGTTACCTTAGAACCTCAAGAAAAATGGTGGCTTGAAACTATTTTGACTAGCACCTTAGAAACTATTTTGACTAGCACTTTTATGGAGTAATTTGCAAAAGCTATGTTGGAACTCAAGATTAAGCTTGGATATTGAAGTGCAAGATGAAGTATTTCCTCTCTTTTCTTCTCTCCAAAAGTCGGCCAAGCAAGGTAGAAAATGAAGAAAAATTAAAAATTGATATTTAGTAAAGGTAAGAAAAGTTGGTCAAAAGTCCAACTCCAATCGGGTCGCGACACTTGGCACCTTTAGGGTTTAACCTTATCTTCTTTCTTCCAATGGTTAATCTATCTAAATAACCTCTAATCATCTCCTAGCACCTTGTAAAATATATTACTTAACACAAAACTCCAACTAGTGGTCAAAATATATCGCACTTAACACTCTAGCGGGTCCCACGTACAATATACACTACTAATGTCCCTTAAACTAGCTTATACTCGAAATATGATTTAAAAACTGTACTTTCTTATAGAAATCTCTGGTAAATTAATATAGTAGGGTAGGAAAAAAAATGGCACATGAAGAAATAAAATAAAAGAATATAAAATAAAGGAATTTTATGGGTCCTCACACATCCACTTTCCAAAAATATACAATTTTCCAAAGAATGTCTAGACAAATACATTCCAAAATTCTAGCCAAAAGAGCCATCAAGTAGGCTTTTCCATTATCCCTTCTAGTTCAACTCCTGTTAAGGAAAACAAATCTGACGGTGAGCGGATGCTCGTGAGGCCAAAAAAACATGCAAAACACGAAATTCAAATAACAATAACAAACAAGAATGAAAGCTGTAACATTCAAGTAATCCACAATTAACAATGAAACACACTTGAAAAGGATACAGGAGCTCTCAGGAGTTATGTTCCACTTGCTCGATCTACTACCTCCACGAGTTGACACTCTGTCAATCGGATAGGTTATAGTCCGTAGAACTTCACTTACACTTTCCCCATTCACCGTTACTCCCCCTGCTCCGGACCTGCACTTATTTTATATAAGGCGATACTACTCGAGTATGCCAAGGGAGATCTCTCGAATAGATCAAACTTATACACTTTTCCCATGGCTCACCAAACTTCTCAACCAAGCCCATGCCGACTCGAGTCGCAAAGTCAGGCGATGAGAATTGTGCGTCCCCCATTATTATCATTAGAAGTCGCGGAGATTCACTCCAAACAACATATGCAACCATAGCATAATTAACCATTGTAACACTTCACTTAATACACTTAAACAATTCACTTCAAGTAATTCATTTCAATCAATTCAACTACACTTCACTTAAACGAGAACGAGTGAGATAAAGTACACACTCGACCCAGCATTTTCAAAATACTCAATCAATAATAACAATTAAGCACGTAACAATTTTTCACACACTTGACACTCATCAAATCAAGATAAGAGTGATTGAACGAGCAATTATGTCGTTAAGCGTCCGCTTCTCTTGCAGATCTCCTTGTGCGCCTGGACAATTAACAAGTATTCTCACTCACAACCATGTGTTTATCAATAGGGAAGGTACACTCATTTAAATTAATCAATACCTCAAACAAAGAACCTTAACTACTCAAAATAAAGGTTCAAAAGTGAGGATTTATTAACACAAAAAAAAAAACTGATTTCCTCCATGAAATCAAGTTTAAAATGATCAATCATTATCAAAAGGTAAGAGAAAAGTTTCCAAAACTCATTTCCCATCGAGTCGGAAAATTTTAGTTTTGCACGTCAAATTTAGAAAAATTAGAACTTTCACTTAGTAGGTTCAAAATTGGAAAACTTAGTACCGTTGGAAACTAGATCCAAATTACTAAAAGTTCCTAGAAGACACCTTTCCAAGATTCTAAACGGAAGACTTTCAAATTTCAGCTCAAAGTGGCTGACTTGAGCATACAAGACAGTTTCGATCATGTTTTTCGGCAAACTTTGGAAATTCGGCAAAATTCACAGAAATTGAACTAGCCCCTAAAATTTGTACCACAATGAGAATTTCAATCAAGGTTTCAAACACAATAAATAGAACTAAATTCGGAGTTTTGAGTGACAAAATATAGCAGCTCAAAATTAGCCAAAATTGAAGACTGTTCAGTAAATTTTTCCAAGTTTGAAGAACAACCTTGGGCACATCATTTGTATATCTAAATGGCCTTAAAATAACACCAAATTTGGTAAGATTAAACTTCCATATGGGGACTATTCTTCTATCAAATTTCACATAAAAACTCATACGGGAAGGTAGTTAACAAAACTACCAACGTTTAAAAAATTTCCAAGACAAATCTGTCTTCTTGTTTTCTTTCCCTTTTCAAACACTTTGCACCATGAAATCAGTCCCATTTTGGTTCATTTGTGAAACCAAGGTCCAAGAAACATTTCATAAGCAATTGATAGCTGGTTGACATCAAAATTTCAAATTAAAACATTTCACAAACAACTAAACTAGCCGTCCAGCAAAAAGAAGGGTTTTCCAGTTTTGTCGCAGTTTGGAAATTGGACCATATCTCACTCAATACAACTTGGAATTGCAAATGGTTGGTGGATTTGGAAACTAGAATCATAAGGCTACATTTCATCAGAACAAATTGTCTTCAAAATCAATTCATAAGTGAGAGAAAATAGAGCCACAAAATGCAGCTTCTACCTTTCTCTCGGATAGGCCATCAGAATAGGGCAGAAACTTTGCCGACTCACTACGGCTCACTCATTTCGAACTAGAAAATGAATTTTATACTGTTGGAAAGGTACAACTGTCTAGTTTCAAATGCCACAAATGGTACTCAATTATGACATCTGTACAAAAAGATATGTTTGATCAAAGGGACACTGTTCAAGTTGTCAGAAAACACATTTTCCAGGTTTCTTCACATTTCGAAATTTCAAGTTTTACTCAATCAATTCAAATGATTTTTGGTAGAAACTTTCTACACATTATATACAACATATATACATCAGTTTCACAGTCATTTGAGTATCAAAAATTCGAAATAAAAGCACGGCAAAAACAGGACAGATTCGGCCATCATCAAAGTGCAATCTTCCTTCGATTTTTCCGTCGTTTCTAACCATAATCTTTTCATCTAGACACTTAACAATCACATTCAAGCATTTACACCTCAAGCCCGCTACCTAAAGGTCACCACAAGACCGCTAGCCTAATATTTAAAAGCAAGAAAGTGAACTTCTCAAGTCCGCTAGCCTAATCCATGTGTAGGGTTCAAACCCTTGCAATAACAACCATAAATCTTGAATCAAATGGAGGGATTGGATGAGTTGATGTGTATACCTCTAGCCTTGCTTGAAACCAGAAATTTTTTTATCACAAAAGCTCCAAGAAAACTGCCAAGATGAAGTCTTCCACCAAGCTTAAACTAATCTCTAAATGATATGGAAGTTGAGTAAAGATTTTGGAGTGAAATTGTGCAAGAATGGAGCAAGAATGATGGAGAGCTTTCTCTTCTTCTTCCTTGGAGTGTTTCGGCCAGCTTGAGGAGAGGAGAGAGAGAGTGTGGCGATGAATGAAGCTTCCTTTGGAAGCTTAAGGTTTTGTGGTTATAATTTTGTGTAAAAGTCAACTATGAATATTACTTGCGCGGGTTTCGTATCACCAATTTCTCTCGGGTTTGTTTCACTTGTGTACTAAACCTCCAATGTAACTCCTTTAATACTATAATTATTCACTCTTAGTAGTCTTGTATAAGTTTCTTAAATCTCCACTTAACCGTTTTGACGCGAAATACGCGAATTTCCGATTCGCGCCTGATAAAGCGAAACTTAAAAGAAATTCTTGTAAGGATAATATAACTCACTAATACTAGGGTAAATAATCCTAAAAATAATTATTTTTGAAATAAAAACATGAGTTCTCACAAGTATTAATTCCTCAAATCTTCAATTAGTTTGTACAGGTGCGACTTTCGGGAAACTTTCGATGCACTCACGGTATAAGTTTAAATTTTTAACTCACTCACCTCTAATCCATCAATTGATTTTTCTTAGTCTACTATTACTCATTCTTAATTCTCTAGGATTATTGCACTCTTGATTCAAATATTGTCTCGAAAAACGTGTATTCACTATTTCTTAATAAACGAACTTTCGAAAAATTAAATTTGCTAATGGGACGTTTTAAAATATAAGTGGGACAGTACTCCATGTAAATGGTTTTAAAATGGTTAAAATAAATTATTCGGAGAAAACGGGTGAATAAATAATTAAATAAGCTAATAAAATAGAATTAAAAGTAAGGAAAAATTCGGGTCCTCACAGAAAATATTACCAAACTTCTCCTTATTCCAAATCCTCAAACGCCGTTTGACAACCAAGAGCTTATTATAAAATCTAACCATACCAAACCTCAAAACATCTTTTGTCCAGGCAGCCCTCACTCCCTTAAGAAACCGATGATGCTTGCTCCAAACATTTAACAATTGAAAGGAAGACTTAGACTAATGCATAGAGCGACATGTAATTTGTGACGCCCCCACTTCTCCCTAAGGCGAATTCAAGGGTATCTGCGGAACGCCTGCCCAACTCTCGCCAGGACTCAATACAAGTCCAATCTAAACTTAAAGATATACAACCAAAGAATAAAAGTCGACGTAAGGAAAAGTCGTTTCTTTAAACAAACTTTCAAGTCTTACATCACAAGTTCTTCAAAGTACATTAACTTTCCAAAAACAACCACTACAAGCCAACCAGTCAATTACATCTAAAGGCTCTAATCAAAAGTAATCAAGTCGGCTTCCAAAATTCTTTTCAATCCGAGCTCCTATTAAGGAAAACAAACTAATGGGGTGAGCGAACGTTCAGTGAGGCCAAGAAACACACATGCAAACACATAGTCCAAGTAACAATAATATTTATTCAGCAAGTAAAATTGTAAAATTCGAGTAATTAACATTTCAAGTAGGAAAAGTAAGCAGAAATAATTCAAGGATACTATAGCTCTCAGGAGCTAAATTCCACGTAACAGGATCAAGGTCTTGATCAAATTGCATGTTGACACTCCGTCAACCAAGTAAGTATCAAATCTGTAGGATTCCACTTTCCCCAAATCCCGTTCACCATTACACCCCCTACACCGGGCCCGCTCGTCAAGATTTTGATATGACTCGAGTATATCGTGGCAATACTATGCGAGTATGCCAAACAATATCTCTCCAATAGATCAAGTTTCATGTTTGCTCATGGTTTACTAAGCTTCACGACCAAACCCATACTGGCTCGATTCGCCAAGTTAGCCAATAAAGTTGGGCATCCCCTATAAGTAAGAATGGTCGACAAGACAACGCTCCAATCGACAATTTCAAATATAAGTCGAGGAGATTCACTCCAATCGACACAAGTCAAATGCAAGTATAATTTCAAATATGAGCAAGTCTATTATCTAATCAAGTAAAAGAGAGCGAGTGCGATAAAGTACACACCCGTCTCGACAAGTACAATTCACATATTCAACAAGAAGTATTGCAAGTATTAGGCAACAAATCTGCACTTGACACTCATCAAATCAAGGTAAGTGAACAAGTAAAGTCTTTAGTTGTTCGTCCCGAGATTCTCCACAAGATCCTCTTGAGCGCCTGAAGAAATAGTAATTAACTATCACTCACAAATACTTACAAATCCCTTGCCAAACAAACAAGAATGTACACTTGCGTAATACTAAGACAATGTCTTAAAAGTTTCACTCTATTGAAATTCAAGATTCAAAAGTAAGAGTTCAAGGTCACAAAGGATAACTCGTATCCTCCATGAAATCGGATTTAAAACGAACTATTAATACCAAAAAGGAAATGAAAGTTCTTCAAAACTCATTTCCTAAGAAATCAAGAATTTTCAGCTTCGTGCGATAAATTTAGAAAACCCAGATCTTGAGTTTCGTATGTTCAAAAATGGAAAACTTTGTACCGTTGGAAAATAGATTCAAAGTATTAAAAGTTCCTAGAAGACACTTTTGCAAGGTTCCAAACAGAAAGCATTCATTTTTCAGCTCAAAGTTGCTGATTCAAGAAAGCAAGACAGAACCAGTCTTGGTTTTCGGCGATATTTGGAAATTCGGTAAAATTCACAATAAGAGTGAATCAGCCTTTAAAATTTGTAACACAATAAGAGGTAAGTGAACAAGTAAAGTCTTTAGTTGTTCGTCCCGAGATTCTCCACAAGATCCTCTTGAGCGCCTGAAGAAATAGTAATTAACTATCACTCACAAATACTTACAAATCCCTTGCCAAACAAACAAGAATGTACACTTGCGTAATACTAAGACAATGTCTTAAAAGTTTCACTCTATTGAAATTCAAGATTCAAAAGTAAGAGTTCAAGGTCACAAAGGATAACTCGTATCCTCCATGAAATCGGATTTAAAACGAACTATTAATACCAAAAAGGAAATGAAAGTTCTTCAAAACTCATTTCCTAAGAAATCAAGAATTTTCAGCTTCGTGCGATAAATTTAGAAAACCCAGATCTTGAGTTTCGTATGTTCAAAAATGGAAAACTTTGTACCGTTGGAAAATAGATTCAAAGTATTAAAAGTTCCTAGAAGACACTTTTGCAAGGTTCCAAACAGAAAGCATTCATTTTTCAGCTCAAAGTTGCTGATTCAAGAAAGCAAGACAGAACCAGTCTTGGTTTTCGGCGATATTTGGAAATTCAGTAAAATTCACAATAAGAGTGAATCAGCCTTTAAAATTTGTAACACAATAAGAGGTAAGTGAACAAGTAAAGTCTTTAGTTGTTCGTCCCGAGATTCTCCACAAGATCCTCTTGAGCGCCTGAAGAAATAGTAATTAACTATCACTCACAAATACTTACAAATCCCTTGCCAAACAAACAAGAATGTACACTTGCGTAATACTAAGACAATGTCTTAAAAGTTTCACTCTATTGAAATTCAAGATTCAAAAGTGAGAGTTCAAAGTCACAAGGATAACTCGTATCCTCCATGAAATCGGATTTAAAACGAACTATCAATACCAAAAAGGAAATGAAAGTTCTTAAAAACTCATTTCCTAAGAAATCAAGAATTTTCAGCTTCGCGATAAATTTAGAAAAACAGATCTTGAGTTTCGTATGTCCAAAAATGGAAAAATTTATACCGTTGGAAACTAGATCCAAAGTATAAAAGTTCCTAGAAGACACTTTTCAAGGTTCCAAACAGAAAGCATTCATTTTTCAGCTCAAAGTTGCTGATTCAAGAAAGCAAGACAGAACCAGTCTTGGTTTTCGGCGATATTTGGAAATTCGGTAAAATTCACAAAAAGTGAATCAGCCTTTGAAATTTGTAACACAATAAGAGTCCCAAACAAAGTTTCAAACACAACAAATGGAA
This sequence comes from Coffea humblotiana, assembly GCA_023065735.1. NCBI lineage: Eukaryota > Viridiplantae > Streptophyta > Magnoliopsida > Gentianales > Rubiaceae > Coffea > Coffea humblotiana. Next base: position 9,430,755 of record CM041216.1, read on the forward strand.
CTAAATTCAGTTTTGAGTAACAAGATATAACAGCTTAAAGTCGGTTGATTTTCACTACTTGAACAGTGAATTTCCAGATTTGAAGAGCAATCTTTGGGGCATCATTTGGATATCGAAATGGTATTGAAATTACACCAAATTTGGTACACTTAAACCTCCATATGGAATACCTCTCTATCAAAATTTAGATAAAAATTGCACGGGAAGGCAGTTAACAAAATGACCAAAGTTCGTGAAATCTTTCAAAGTGAATCTGCCATCCTATTCCTTTTTCTTTTCCAAAGTTTTGTCCAACGAAATCAGCCCAATTAGCTCCATTTTTAAACCAAGATTCCGAAACATTTAATAAGCAATTTATGGTTAAATGACACTAAAATTTTTGAGATATAACATCCCAAAACAGATTTGACCATTCGGTCAGCAAGAAAGGGAAAAGTTTCCAGTTTCCAGCTTTGTCGCGTCAAGCCATATCTAACTCTATACAGCTCCAAATTGAGAATGGTTGATGGTGTTGGAAACTAGGTTCAAAATTCTACAATTTATCAGAAGACATCATTTGAAAATCTTTCACAAGTGGGACAAAATCGAGCCACAAGATGCAGCTTCCCAGTTTCATTCAAACAGCCAGTCAAAACAGAACAGCCGACTTTGCCACTCTACGGATCACTCAAAATGAACTAGTAGGGATTTTTATACCATTGGAAAGCTTGAATGTCTAGTTTTGAATGCCACTAACGGCACTCAATTTTGACTTTGTACAAAAAGTTATGTTCGGACAAAGGACCACTGTCCGGGTACCCTGCTATACGTTTTTCCAGATTTGAATCTTTACCAAAACTCAAGTTTTGTGCAACCATTCGATACGATTTTTGAAAGGCACTTTGTACACATAAATATACAACATATATCCATCAATTTCAAGCCAACCAAGCATCAAAATTTCGAAATAAAGACAGGACAACATGGACAGAATTTTCGGCCAGCTTCCTTTCCAAGTTTTCCTTCGATTTCTCTCCACTTTCTAACCGTAATCAAGCTATATATCACATAAACAACCACAACCAAACAATCAATCAAGTCAGCTACCTAGAGGTCTCATCAAGTCCGCTAGCCTATGATTTAAAGCGAAATAAATGGTTTCCTCAAGTCCTCTAACCTATTTTCTTGCTTAGGGTTGTAAACCCATGAAATAACCACTAATCTTTGAATAAATGGAAAGATTAAAGAGATGAAAGGTTACCTCTTTAAACCCTAGATGAGATCAGATTTTTCCACCAAAACTCTCCAAGAAAATCCACAAGATTGCTTCTTGCTCCAAGATAAAAACTAATCTCCAAAGAGTTTGAAAGTTGGATGATGAATTGCAAGCCAAATGAAAGCTAGAAGTGAGGAGTTTTCTTTCCCTTCTTTTCCCTTGAGGTTCGGCCGACTTTGGAGAGAGAGAGAGAGGAGGGTTTTGTGTGTGTTGTGGCTTGTCTTGGAAGATTGGAGGGAAAAGGAATTAATAAACTTGCCAAAAGTCAACTTTGAATAGTTATTGAAATAGTGTCATGCACTACCGATTCCTCTCTTGTTGATATACTCATGTACTAATCCTCCAATGTAATTCGTTTAACACTATAATTACTTACTCTTACGAGTCTAGTATTAATTTATCAAATCTCCACTTAGTCGTTTCGACGCGAAATATGCCGAACTTTCAACTCGCGCGCGATAAGAGAATATAAAAGAAATTCATGGCAACTAAAATATAATTTAACTAATTCTAAGGCAATTAATTATAAAATGACTATTTTAAAAAATAAAGCATGAGTTCTCACATCCTCTACTCCTTAAAAGAATTTCGTCCACGAAATTCATACCTTGATTTTGGAAATAGGTTTGGATATTTCTTTCGAATCTCCTCCTCTTTTTTCCAAGTTGCCTCTTCTTACCCCGTGATTTCTCCAAAGGAGTTTACCAAAGAGATTCGCTTATTCCTTAGTTCCTTCACCTTACGATCCAGAAGTTTTAACTGGCCTCTCCTCATAAGTCAGTGCCTCATCAATCTCAATATTTTCCGGTTGCAGTACGTGAGACGGATCTGGATGATATTTCTTGAGTATAGATATGTGGAAAACGTTATGAATCCGAGATAAACTTGGTGGCAGTTCTAACATATAGGCCACGTTTCCTTACACATTGAAGAATCTTATAAGGCCTTACGAATCTAGGTTGCAAGTTCTTTCCTTTTCCTGTCATCAGACTCGCTTTCAGTGAAGTGATCTTAAGAAAAACTTGATCTCCAACCGCAAATTCTAATCCTTCCTTCGATGTCTACATAGCTCTTCTGACGGACTTTGTGCGGTTTGAATCCTCTTGCGTATTAACTTCATTTTTTCTCGCGCCTCTTCAATCCAAAGTACTGCAATGGGGTCTAAAATCTTTCTTTCACCTATTTCATCCTAACAAATCGGAAATCTACACTTTCAACCATAAAGTGCTTCATACGGAGCCATTTGAATGAATGATGAAAACTATTATTGTAAAGCAAATTCCACCAATGTCAAATACTTACTCCAACTCTCTCTAAAATCCAAAATACAGGTTCTCAACATGTCCTCAAGAGTTTGAATCGTCCTCTCTAATTGTCTATCAGTCTGTGGGTGGTAAGTAGTGCTAAAATTCAATTTAGTCCCTAATATTTCTTGCATTTTCTGCCAGAATCGAGAAACAAATCGAGGGTCTCGATCAGATACAATACTTACAGGTATCCCGTGTAGCCTTATAATCTCATCCAAGTATAACTTAGCTAAACTTCTCCAACGGGTACTTCATACTAATCGGTAGAAAGTGAGCAGATTTGGTCAATCTATCTGCTATCACCCAAACTGCGTCGTGATCTCTTTGTATTCTTTGGCAATCAAGATACAAAATCCATGGTGATATTTTTTCACTTCCATTGGGGTATCTCTAAAGGTTGCAATAGGTCAGATGGTTTCTGATGTTCGGTTTTAACCTGCTGGCAAATCAAACAAGTCTGGACAAACTAAACAATTTTCTTTTTCATGTTCTCCTACTAGTACAAACTCTTCAAGTCCTGGTACATTTTATTCCCTCCAAGATGTACCGTTGTACTTAGATCAGTGTGCTTCTTCCAAGATTTCCTTCTTAAACCCTTCGTCCTTTGGTACTACTATACGTTTCCGAAATCTTAGTACACCGTTTGTTCTCAAGTTAAAATCCGACTTTCTCCCTTACTAAGTTTGTCCAACCACTTTTATACTTCAACGTCCTTCTCCTGAGCTTCCTTGATATGTTCCAACAAAGTGGATTTCACGACAATGTTCCCAAGGATCACTTTTCTCGGTTCAAGTCGAGAATTCCAACAACTAACTTCTTCTAACAAGTGCAATTCTTTTAATCATCAATCCTGTCACTTGCACTTGACGACTTAAAGTATCAGCCACTACATTGGCTTTTCCTAGAAGATAATTTATCGTGCAATCATAATCCTCCAAAAATTCCACCAATCTACGTTGTCTCAAATTCAACTCCTTTTGAGAAAACAAATACTTAAATCTCTTGTGGTCTGTAAAACCCTCAAATGTTATTCCATATAGGTAATGTCTCTACTTTTTCAATGCAAACACTACCGTCGCTAACTCCAAATCATGAGTTGGGTAGTTTCGCTCGTGCGGTTTTAATTTTCTAGAGGCATACGCAATCACCTTATCATTCTACATCAATATACACCCCAAACCTTTTTTGGAAGCATCTGTATAGACCACAAAACTATCCTTTCCATTAGGTAAAGCTAATACAGGTACCTTTGTCAACCGTCTTTTTAATTCCTCAAAACTTTCTTCACACTTCGGCCTCCATATAAATTTTTCACTTTTCTTAGTCAACTCAGTCATGGGTCCAGCAATCTTAGAAAAATCTTTAATAAATCTCCGATAATACCCTACTAATCCTATGAAATTTCGAACTTCAGTAGGGTTTTTTCGGTTGCTTCCACTTAGAAATTGCTTCAACTTTGACTGGATTCACCTTAATTCCGTCATTGGAAATTATACGATCTAAGAAGGTTACTTCCTTCAACCAAAATTCACATTTGCTAAACTTAACATACAACTGGTGTTCCTTCAAAGTTTGTAAAACAACTCTCAAATGTTTCTTATGATCCTCCAAAATTTTAGAAAACACTAGTATATCATCAATGAATATTACTACAAACTAGTCCAGAAGAAACTTAAAGATTCTGTGCATTAAATCCATAAAAGTTGCAGGTGCATTAGTCAACCCAAATGGCATCACTGCAAACTCAAAGTGTCCGTACCTCGAGTTAAAGGCAGTTTTAGGTATATGTTTTTCCCAAAATCCTCAGTTGATAATAACCCTGCCTGAGATCCAATTTGAGAATACTACCGCTCCTTGCAATTGATCAAATAACTCATCAATATGAGGTAAAGGGTACTTATTCTTGATGGTAACGTCGTTCAAGTCTCGGTAATCTATACACAATCTCAAGCTACCATCTTTCCTTTTAATAAATAATACCAGAACTCTCCACGGTGAATCACTCTCTTTTATAAAATCTCGCTCTAGAAGGTCATGTAATTTCAACTTTAACTCTTTCAATTCAACTGGAGCCATTCTATAAGGCGTCTTAGAGATAGGTGCTACTCCCGGAGTCACATCAATTTTAAAGGTTATCTCCATTTTCGGAGGCAAAGACTCTAGTTCCTCAAGAAAAACATTTGGATACCCCTTTACTACTGGCATATCTTCCAATCTCACTTTATCACTAGGAGTATTTATAAGAAAAGCCAAATTACCCTTGAGTTTCTTTGCTCAACATCTTTCTAACTCGAAGTTTTGAAATAAAAGCAGATGAGGCAAGTCTACCCCTTACATCCAATTTTAGGGTTGCCTCTTCCGGAATACACAATTCTACCGTTTTCGTCTTACAATTCAACTGAATATGGTAATGAACTAACCAGTCCATTTCTAGGATAACATCATATCCCTTAATAACTAAGCTCATCAATTCGACCAGTAATTTTCGCTCTCCAACCCATATCTCACAATTTATATACACCAAGTTAGCAATTAAATTTTGATCCCCAGTAGGCGTTCTAACCTCCAAATCATAAGATAACTTAATTGGCTTCACATCTATCTTGCTCATAAAGTTAGGGTTCACAAAAGAGTGTGTTGCACCCGAATCAATCAAAACTTTAGCTAAATGGTGGAAAATAGGGATTGTACCTTCAACCATTTCAATAGAGTCAAGAATCTGTTGATAGTCCAAAGCGTAAATCCTAGCAGGCATTTTAGGTCGACTCCCTCCAGCAATAGTCTACTTAGAAGTTGACTTTCTGACCTTTGAGTATCACCTCTCTCCTTCGGCACACTTGGATAACTTGCGCGTTGGTGCTCGGGTACTGTCATAATACAAGCGCTTCCCCGATTTCCTCCAACACTCATTTTCTGTGTGGTTGGGTTTACCACAGTAGCCACAAATAAGTTGAGGAGCCACGACTTGTCTACTAGGAGGTGTCCCTCTTGCTTGGCCTTACTCGCTACGGCCTCCCCTTGATAAAACCTCTCTTGGTGCTCCAGCAGTCCTTACTCCTCCTATTCCTCTTCCCATTTTGGGAGGTGGGACACTTTTACTTACTTGTCCAGGGAAGTAATTAGGAGTGCTCCTTTTCTTAATGTGGAAGTCCCTAACTTGTAGCTTGCACTTTCGACTCTTTGCACTTTCTCTAAGGTTTCAGTGAACGTAGAGATTTGGGCTGCTGCTAACCCCTCCTGAATCCCCACATTAAGTTCTTGCACAAAACGTCTTATCTTTTTTTCACTCATTAGTTACCAATTCTGGAGCATATTTAGAAAGTTTAGTAAATTTTCCTTCATATTCAACCACGCTAGAAGTTCCCTGCCTCAACTTTATAAATTCGTCCTCCCTTTTCTCTTGAATCAATGGCGAAAGAAATTTCTCATTAAATTGTCTGGTAAAGTTCTCCCAGGTCCAAGGGGTCTGTACTCTTTCCCATTTTCCTCTTATCATATCCCACCAAGCATGCGCTACACTTTCAAATTGAAAGACAACAAAGTTTCACTCGTCTCTCTTCAGTATAGTTTAGAGTAGCAAATATATTGGTTATTCTCTCCATCCAGTTCTCCGCTAACTCAGGATCAGGTCCTCCAATAAACTTAGGCGGAGCAAATTTCAAAAATCTCTCCAAAGCCCTATCATTCCCCTTTATCCTGAGCCCCCAGGTTGGTTAACAGGTTCTAAACTCGGTCGCTCTGTTAATTGCTCTAAAAATATCCGTCATGCGGTTGATGATAGTAGCCACTTGATCACCCTCTATATTTCCTTGCCCTTGGGTCGACCCAGTTACTGATCCTTGATCATCGCCTTGAAGTTGGGGTTGCCTAACCCCACGCCCTCGACCTCTACCGCTCCTTCGTCCATTCATGATCCTAGTTATTCCTAATAAAATAATTACTCTAGAAAGGTAGTAAATCATCTAACCTTTGCAACTTGATTTTTGTGAGTTAGATTGGACTTGGGAAGCTTGTAGATTCATGTGGGTAACTTTGGTTGGTTGAGAATCACTTGAGTGGGCTCTATGAAATCCCACAATGGACATGTTGGACTGATATGATGATTTTAGATGTTATTTATGTTGATTAAGTGTTAAACTAGTGGATATAAGTTGAAAAGGTGGAAAGAAAATCAAAGAAAAACTTGCATGAGAAAGGGCCGAATTTTGCCCTGTTTTTGCAGAGCACTTGGTGCGATTTTTTTGTGATCAAATTGCCTTGATTTTGGTGTAGATATGTTGTATAGGTTGTGTAGAAAGTTTTCACCAAAATTACTTGATTTGGTTGGATGAATGTTGCATTTTCGAAACATGTACAAACCTGGAAAACGTGTACAGAGGTACTCTGGTAGCGAACGTTAAACGATCGTAACTCTTTGTTCCGACATCAAAATCGAGTGCCGTTTGCAGAATTTGAAACTAGACACTTCCAGTTTTCTAACAGTATAAATGCGTCCCCTGATTCGACTTGAGTGAACCGTACCAGTTCTTCAAAATTACCTGTTCTGTATTATTGCTGTGCTGAAGAGTCAGTAATGTGCTGGAATTTGTTGCTTGAATTTGAGCTAGCTATGAACTGAATTTCAAAACGATTTCTTTTGATGAAATGTAGCCCTATAAGTGTAGTTTCCAACGCCACCAACCATGCTTAATTCCGAGTTGAATTGAGTGAGTTGTGGCTGAATTACAGAACTGCATCAGTGATCGAAAACCCTAGTTTTGGCTAGCCGAATGGCTTAGCTCGAATTGGGACTTGTTATTTTGAAACTTTTGGTGTCAATCACCTACCAAATGTATGTTGTATATTTCTTACACCTTTTCTTCATAAATGAACCATGTTTGAGATGATTTCATTGGCTAAAGGTGCGAAAAAGGGAAAACGGAAGCATAAGGCAGAATTACCTTGGAAATTCCTAGAACTTTAGTGGTCTTGTTAACTGACTTTCCGTACGAATTTTTGTATGAAATTTGACAGAGGGGTAGCCCTTATATGGTAGTGTAATCATACCAAATTTGGTGTCATTTCAAGTCCATTTCGATGCCCAACCGAAGTCCCAAAGTTTGTGTTTCAAATCTGAAAAATGGCCCAATGGTCGTCATTTTGAACCAACTTTGAGCTACTATATCTTGACGCTCAAAACTCCGATTCTTGTTCTGTTTATTGTGTTTTAAACTTTGATTATAACTCTAATCGATTTTCAAATTTTAGAGGCTAGTTCACATTCTGTTAATTTTGTCGAATTTCCAAAGTTTGCCAAAAACTAACCCCGAATCTGTCTTGGAAGTGCAAGTCAGTAGCTTTAAGCCAAATTTTGAGTATCTTCCATTTAGAATCATGAAAACATTTCTTCTAGGAACTTTTAGTACTTTGGAACTAGTTTCCAACGGTACCAAGTTTTCTAATTTTGGACCTACAGAGAGTGAGATATGATTTTTCAAAGAATGCATCTCAAATCTAAAATTTCTGAACTTAAAGGAAATTGAGTTTTTAGAACTCTCCATTTTCCTTTGATATTGGTTAACCGTTTTACACTTGGTTTCAAAGATGAAAATTAGATTTTTCTTGTATTATTAAACCCCACTCTAGAGTCTCGATTTACGAGTAATTAAGGCTCATTTTCATGATATTCTCTTAGATTGCACTAGAGTACAATCTTCCTTGATAATTAGGGGTTTTAAGCGACAGTGTGTGATAGATAATTATTGTGTGCTCAGGCATTCAAGGGGGCCTTCAAGAGGACCTCACAACGGACGCTTAGACACTTAAATTGTGCACCACTCTCTCTCATTTTGACTAGGTGTCAAGTGCATGACTTGTTGTGTTTACTTGATTTATCTGCTTATATACGTGAATATCGCTTGGTGAGACGAGTGTATACTTTATCGCACTCGCTCTCCTTTACTCAAACTTTGCTTGCATTAAACTTGATTTTCAAAGTCGATTGGAGTGAATCTCGTCGGTAAAATATACTTGTTTACGTGTGCATGTCGTGTTGTTGAGTGGAGTGAACCTCCTCGACTTATGAGGACGCCCAATTCTCTTAGTCAATCTTGCAACTCAAGTCGGCATGGGCTTGGTCGAGAAGTTTGATCAACCAAGAGAATAACAAAACAAAACTTGATCTTTTGAGATCTTGTTTGGCATACTCGTCGAGTATCGCCTTTTTCGTGCGTGTTTGGTTACGGATCCGAGAAGGTGGAATGTTGGCTGGAGGTTGTAAGTGGAGTTTCTACGGATTTCAAAATCTACTCGGTTGACGGAGTGTCAACTCATAGAGGTAGTGGATCGAGTATTGGCAAAGCATGAGGAAATTAGCTCCTGAGAGCTCATGTATCCTACTCAAATGTGTTTAAATTGTTAATTGTGAATTACTTGACTTTATTTCTTTATTTATGGCATAAATTTTATTGATACTTGAACTACGTGCTTGCATGACTTTCTTGGCCTCACTGAGTATTGGTTCATCCCATTAGTTTGTTTTCCTTAACAGGAACCAGAATGGAAGAAGTTAAGGAAATGCCGACTTGAGGCACTTTTGTATTAGTGTTTTGATTGTAATCGACTAGACACTTTTGGATGTTGTATATTTCGGGGAAAGTGATTGTAAGTTTGAAATTGTGATGTACGATTGAATATTTATGTATGGAAATGACTTTGTACCTTTATTCCGACTTTCATTGTTAGTACTAGACTTTAAATTTGAATTGGAATTGTCTCGAGTCCTGGCGAGAATTGGGCAGGCGTCCCGCGGATACCCTTGGGTTCGCCCTTGGGAGAAGTGGGGGCGTCACAAGTATACCAAACAAGATCTCTCCAATATATCAAGTTTCATGTTTGCTCATGGTTTACTAAACTTCTCTACCAAACCCATGCTGGCTCGATTCGCCAAGTTAGCCAATGAGGTTGGACGTCCCCCACAAGTAAGAATGGACAACAAGACAACGCTCCAATCGACAATTTCAAATATAAGTCGAGGAGATTCACTCCAATCGACACAAGTCAAATGCAAATATAATTTCAAGTATGAGCAAGTCTATTATCTAATCAAATAAAAGAGAGCGAGTGCGATAAAGTACACATCCGTCTCGACAAGTACAATTCACATATTCAACAAGAAGTATTGCAAGTATTAGGCAACAAATCATGCACTTGATACTCACCAAATCAAGGTAAGTGAGCAAGTAAAGTCTTTAGTTGTTTGCCCCGAGATTCTCCTCAACATCCTCTTGAGCGCCTGAAGAAATAGCAATTAACTATCACTCACAAATACTTACAAACCCCTTGCCAAACAAGGAAGAATGTACACTTGCGTAATACTAAGACAATGTCTTAAAAGCTTCACTCTATTGAAATTCAAGATTCAAAAGTGAGAGTTCAAGGTCACAAGGGATAACTCGTATATTCCATGAAATTGGATTTAAAACAAACTATCAATACCAAAAAGGAAATGAAAGTTCTTAAAAACTCATTTCCTAAGAAATCAAGAATTTTCAGCTTTCCACGATAAACTTAGAAAAATCAGATCTTGAGTTTTCTATGTCCAAAAATGGAAATCTTTATACCGTTGGAAACTAGATTCAAAGTATTAAAAGTTCCTAGAAGACACTTTTGCAAGGTTCCAAACAAAGAGCATTCATTTTTCAGCTCAAATATGCTGATTCAAGAAAGCAAGACAGAACCAGTCTTGGTTTTCGGCGATATTTGGAAATTCGGTAAAATTCACAATAAGAGTGAATCAGCCTTTAAAATTTATAACATAATAAGAGTCCCAAACAAAGTCTCAAACACAATAAATGGAACTAAAAATTCGGAATTTTGAACAACAAGATATAATAGCTTAAAGTCGGTTGATTTTCACTACTTGAACAGTGAATTTCCAGATTTGAAGAGCAATCTTTGGGGCATCATTTGCATATCGAAATGGTATTGAAATTAGACCAAATTTGGTACACTTGAACGTCCATATATGGATTACCTCTCTACCAAAATTTAGGCAAAACCTTGCACCGAAAGGCAGTTAACAAAATGACCAAAATTCGTGAAATCTTTCAAAGTGAATCTGCCATCCTATTCCCTTTTCTTTTTCAAAAGTTTTGTCTAACGAAATCAGCCCCAATTCGCTCCATTTTTGAAACCAAGATTCTAGAACCATTTAATAAGCAATTGATGGTTAAATGACACTAAAATTTTCGAGATATAACATCCCAAAAACAGATTTGACCATTCGGTCAGCAAGAAAGGGAAAAATTTCCAGTTTCCAGCTTTGAATGATTTTCGAAATCAAGCCATATCTAACTCTATACAGCTCCAAATTGAGAATGGTTGATGGATTTGGAAACTAGGTTCAAAAATTCTACAATTTATCAGAAGACGTGATTCTGAAAATCATTTCACAAGTGGGACAAAATCGAGCCACAAGATGCAGCTTCCCAGTTTCATTCCAACAACCAGTCAAAACAGAGCAGCCGAATTTGCCAACTCGCTCGGATCACTCAAAATGAACTAGCAGAGGATTTTTATATCGTTGGAAAGATTTGAATGTCTAGTTTTGAATGCCACTAACAGCACTCAATTTCGACTTTTGTACAAAAAGTTATGTTCAGACAAAGGATCACTGTACGGGTACCCTGCTATATGTTTTCCAGATTTGAAACTTTACCAAAACTCAAGTTTTGAGCAACCATTCGATATGATTTTTGAAAGGCACTTTGTACACACAATATAAAACAGGTATCCATCAATTTCAAAGCCAACCAAGCATCAAAATTTCGAAATAAAGACAGGACAACATGGATAGAATTTTCGGCCAGCTTCCTTTCCAAGTTTTCCTTCGATTTCTCTCCACTTTCTAACTGTAATCAAGCTATATATCACATAAACAACCACAAACCAAACAATCAAATCTCAAGTCAGCTACCTATAGGTCTCATCAAGTCCGCTAGCTTATGATTTAAAGCGAAATAAATGGTTTCCTCAAGTCCTCTAACCTATTTTCTTACTTAGAGTTGTAAACCCATGAAGATTAACCATTAATCTTTGAACAAATGGAAAGATTAAAGGAAATGAAAGGTTACCTCTTTAAACCCTAGATGAGATCAGATTTTTCCACCAAAACTCTCCAAGAAAATCCACAAGATTGCTTCTTGCTCCAAGATAAAACTAATCTCCATAGAGTTTGAAAGTTGGATGATGAATTGCAAGCCAAATGAAAGCTAGAAGTGAGGAGTTTTCTTTCCCTTCTTTTCCCTTGAGGTTCGGCCGACTATGGAGAGAGAGAGGAGGGTTTTGTGTGTGTTGTGACTTGTCTTGGAAGATTGGAGGGAAAAGGAACTAATAAGCTTGTCAAAAGTCAACTTTCAATAGTTGTTGAAATAGTGTCGTGCACTACCGATTCCTCTCTTGTTTGATACACTCATGCACTAATCCGCCAATGTAATTCCTTTAACACTGTAATTACTCATTCTTACGAGTCTAGTATTAATTTTTCAAATCTCCACTTAGTCGTGCGAATTTTCGACTCGCGCGCGATAAAGATAAATTTAAAAGAAATTCATGCAACTAAAATATAATTAACTAATTCTAAGACAATTAATTATAAAATGACTATTTTAAGAAATAAAACATGAGTCCTCACATAATTAACAAAGGAGAGTGGTCCGACCTCTCCCTCACTAAATGAGAGACCCTAGTTAAAGGATAAGCTCCCCACCAATCCCCATTCATAAGGGCTCTATCCAACCATTGCCAAACCTCACCATTAGTCCACCTAAAAAGTTGCCTATCAAAATCCATCGAGACCAAACCACATATGAACATGGAAGAATTAAATTCTTCCATATTTCAAACATTAACTAGGCAACCACCAGACCGCTCAGTAGCAGAAGAAACCACATTGAAGTCACCCACAACCAACCATGGACCCTGAATAACACTACTCACCTCCTCTAAAGACTGCCAAAAAGGTCGACGACCCACTCTTGTGCATTTAGCATACACACTAGAGAGATCAAACCAACCACCCAAGGGAAAGACAACCTCCATATGAACAAATTGACCACTTGGTTGTTCATTTATATTCATTGTTTCATTCCCTTGGCTTTCATAGTTCTTGTTAGCTTGACTTTTGAATTCATTCTCTATTCTGCTTCAAGTGCAAATTTTGAATTAGCATTTTTATGAGAATAAATTATTCATTTTTATATATTTTGATATATTTGATGATATAGTGTTGAGTACGCAAATTTGGAGTAATTTAATGTTTTACTCATTGTGTCTTAGATTCACATAAAAATAGGGTTCAAGCCTATTTATTTTGTAGCTAAATCTTGCATGAAAGACATTAAGAAATTGGTAAAACTTACAAGTTTTAACAAATAGGCTTAGAAGGCCTTCGTTTCTAACACTTAAATATTGAAGTGTGTTTTAATTCATTTTTGGAAAATGTAAATTTTCTATATCGTCAACAAGAGTCCTATTAAATTGACATTGACTTATTTCTGTAGTATCTTATTCTTGATTCCCTCATTAGGGAATTTCTTAACCATTCAAATTTCTTATAATACACATAAAGATATATGGTTAGTCACTTATTTTAACCATGTGTCTTGGGGAGGACAAAGAGGTTAAAAAATAAGGGAAATATATGAGACACTTAAATATTAATTGTGTTTCATGAAAGTAGAAATGCAAATAAAGGTAATTTCATTCTCATTAAGTCAAACGACAACAAAGACTAATGTTGTTTGTGAGATTGTGATATATTTGATGAACTAATTCAGCTTTGTCAATTCATATTTCCAATATGATAAGTTTTCGATTACATGGAAACATGTGAAAAGTGAACAAAAGTTTTTTTTACAGAAACTAAATACATTCACATATAGATAAGTGATGTCTTATTGCTCAATTAAAGAAAATTTATTTTTCTAAAGCATTATTTTCTTATTACTTTAGAATTTCTATTTTCAAATTAATTAATATTGAGTATGATTCTAAACCTCTCCAGTGGTAGACTTTGAAAATAGTAAAATTATTCACTCTAAGGTTTTCAATTTGACCTTTTGAATTAAGCAATATACTACACTTGACCATAATAACCATATCGGTAGCAATTGTGTTTATCACTGAGAGAAACACCATAAATTTTGGCGTAGGAGATTTAAGATATATCTCCATAAGAAAACTAAAGAGTTGATAAATTATGAATCTTTAAATATTTTAAACTTATTAACTTTAGTATTTTAAGTAGATTTCATAAATAAAGCAGACTACTCAATCACTATGGATGCCATAAGAGTTCATTATAATACGAATTTTGTGAATTAATTTCTACCTTCTATAATTGGTTAAGAGATACTTATTTGTCTCATTACTAAGTAAAGCTCTATTCTTATTTGACAAAGGATTAACATTTGATACCTTCAAAAGTGTTCAAACGAGAAAGGAAATTTAAATTTAAAGCATAGAAAATAAAATGAAGGCACATAAAAAAGTGACAATCTTATATGTGTTTGTGAGGACTCGTACTTTTATTCTTAATTTCACCTATTTTAAAATTATTTGCATTGGCATGTTATTTAATTTTATCATTTTAGCATGAATTTTACTCAAGTCATATTTTTATCGCTTAAGCATAAAAAATTTTTTAAAAATCACACCGACGCGATTAATTGGGGATTGGAAAATTTATCTTGGACTAGTAAGAATAAGTATAGTGGTGCAAGAGAAACTACCTTGGAAGATTAGTATTTGAGTGTAGCAAACAAGAAGGAAATTAGTAGTGCATGGCACTATTCGGGCTAGTATTCATAGTTGACTTTTTTTCCCACCAAAAAGCTAGCTTTCTTCTCACCTTCACATCATAACTCAAGCTTCATCTTCTCTCCTTGTTCTCTCTAAGTGGCCAAACCTTGAAGCTCAAAAGAGGAGAAGAAAACTCAAAACTTCATCGACAAATCTTGTTCCAAGAATTCATCCAATACCTTCAAACTTTTGGAAGTTGATCTAGTTAGAAGAAAGCTCTTGCCTTGTGGTGATTTCTTGGTGGATTGGTGGTGTAAAGCTTGGCTTTAACTAGGGTTCGAGAAACTTTGAAAAGGTAACAAGTTTCACTTCCCTTGATCTTTAGTTTTATGCAAGAGTTAGATGGGTTGTTATGCAAGGATATTTGAAACCCTAACCAAATCTAGGCTAGATGACTTGAGGAAATGCTTATTTTCTTGCTTTATATTGAGGTAGATGTCTTGAGGTGGACTCTTAGGTAGCGAACTTGAGGATTCTTGCTTGTTTGGTTGATATTCTTGTGCTTTATGTCTTGATTTTTGGCTTGAAAGTTGGAGAGAAAACTTGAAGAGGAAGAGGAGAGGTCCTGTCCGAAATTTTGCTGCTTTATTTTCGAATTTTGTTGCTCAAATGGCTGCAAAAATGCTTGTTATATGTTGGATTGTGTGTGTGAAATTTATCTCTCAAAAATCATTTCATTTGATTGGGTAAAAGTTGAGTTTAGAGAAGAGAAGCAAATCTGGAAAATGTTGCCTAGGACAGCCGACCAGAGTATCTTTAACTGCACATAAATTCTTGTATAGGAGTTGAAATGTGAGAACTCAAAAAAAAAATTATGTGTATGCCCTAAATTTATTTCGTTTTATTTACTTTGCTATTGGAAATATTATATATAACGAATAAATTGTTAAATTAAATACCTAATTGAATCCCTATAAAATTGAGAATTTAGAAAATATGCTAGAATAGTGTAGAAAAATTTTATGAATTAAATGCATATCGTAATTTATGTCATTTGCAAATATTACTAGACACGTAACATACTAGAGGTTCAATAAATACATGTCTAATAAGTTTTTCTTAAAGCTAAACGTGTCAAAATCGACTAGATCAATGTAAGAAAATTTTTCACGAAAATACAAATGAAGTTAGGATTCCATGCATGAAATCATAAAATTTCAGACCTTAGTGCACAAATAAAGCTACAACTAAAAGACCAAACCAACCTTAAACTTCAGACTAACTACCATGCGACTTAAGGAAGAAATTGGAAGGGAACTAAGTAAGGTGTATTATTTGGCAAAAACTGGGTGGTGATTGAAGGAAGAATTAGAGAAAATAGACACCAAAGATGCTAAGCATAAACGGTGGAAGGAGGACGTGAATTGGAGTTGGTTTAGGCGGAGGAACTGAGAGAAGCTCACCTTATTTGTTCTTGTCTGCCACTAGCCACCGAAAAGAAACAATCTAGTCATTCTTAATCGATAAGGCCGAGAGAAAACAAGGAAGAAAAGGAACCAACTACTCATTCCTCTGCTCGTTAACACCGAGAGCTAAACCACAGTGAGCTTCCTCCCCTTCTCCACCTGCAAACGTCAGCCAAGAATTAAGAACAACTCTTGCTCCATATCGGGAGAGAGACCAGAATTGTTTCGACTTAAAACCGCAAGGAACAGGAGGCAATTTACTAGTTTCTGTCCACTTCCAGCTAGCAACATTTTCGTATGAGTTAGAGCCAAGGAAGGGATCATCAAAGCTGGAAATTTGGTAAACGTTTCTGCTTGTTGCCTGATAGAAACTTCCACCTTTTATATATATTTTAGAGTAATTTTGATGCATGTAAGATTTGAGGTTGGACTGAAGTAAAACCAAGTAGTAGAACTTGTTTTCTTGCTAGAAATTTACCGGC
Organism: Coffea humblotiana; assembly: GCA_023065735.1. NCBI lineage: Eukaryota > Viridiplantae > Streptophyta > Magnoliopsida > Gentianales > Rubiaceae > Coffea > Coffea humblotiana. The sequence continues at coordinate 9,447,046 of CM041216.1, forward strand.
TTGGACCGATGTAGTGTAAAGGCAGTTTCCTTTTCAATTTTCGTGCTTGATCAAGAGTAAATATACTTGAACTCATGAAATATGTTAGTATATTCATTATCTGGAGTTGCATGTGAAATTCATGGTGAAAAATCTAATTTTAATGGCTGGAGCAAGAGTAGTAGGACTGAAGCTAGGAGCAAGGGCAAGCTGCAACTACTAAAACTTAACGGAAAAGGTAGGAATCTTGTAACCTTCCTTTCATTCATTGAATATAATGGAAATACAGGGACTGCATGTTAGTTTTAGCAAGGGAAAACATAAGTTTAACTGAAGGAAAATCTGATGAAGGGATAAAATGTAAGTCGGACTGAATTGTTAGAACCTAGAAATGACTGATGGAATTGCAGCATGTTATCCACGGAAAAATGGAAGAACATTATAGGAATGCATGAGAATGTTTACTTCGGCATTCAGTGAACTTGAGCTAGGGAAAAACTTGTGAGAGTTTGGAAACCTGGAGTCGAAAACAAGGAAGGGAACCTACTGGAAATGTTGCGTCGAGGAAATGAGGTCAGAATTTGCAACCTTGCGCAGACCTGAGACTTAATCCAGTTTCCTTTTGAATTCTGGTCATAAACCTCTATGCTTTGCTTAGGATAACCTACAGTAGATTAAGTATCTTTTGCATGAATGATTGAGACCAAAAACTGAGGAAGTGAAGGTAAGAAAATGTCAAACGATAAACTGTGGTCTTGCTGGAAAACTTTGTGACTGCAACCGAGAGAGAAAAAGAAAGAAACTTTGGTGATCCTCCATAAACCTTAGCTCCTAAACCTGTGTAGTAAGTGTAACCTATCATCTAGACCTTAAACCTCAACAAAGACGAGCGAAACCAGCAGAAACTCAACTACATACTAAAGTAGAAATGAATGTAGGTTGGTTGGCTGAGGGAGTGAAGCAGAAGGTGCTTCTGACTATACATTTTTTTACCTTGAAAATGAAAGAACTGGGTGTCGATGTACAATAAGAAATGTAGGTCTATGTCTTAGCTTCGAAACGCTATAAAATTTGCCTCAATCCAATAAGCATAGCTCTAGTTATGATCAGAATACCAGAGGATGGCAAAGCTGCCTTTCTCGTTGCCTTTCCTTTTGTTCCCGAATGCACTTTGCTTTGATAATGGCCATGAGGAACCAACTTTAACCAGAATTTTCTTCTAATTTCCAAACCTTGTAAGGTTTCATAAATGATATCTATGATTGTTCTGAGAATTAACGGCTATACCTAGTTCCACTATTGGAGTTAGATTAAGGCGATTAAGTGAAAAACTCACGATAGTTATATACCTAAAGTGGCATCTAATATTTAATATTGCCTTCACCAAGTATTTTAAGACTATAAAATTTGAGAGGCTAGTGTAGTGAAATAAGATTTAAAGTGCACACAACTTAGACTTTGGCTAGTTAAAAGGAGAACCAATGGAGTGTTTCTAAGCTTGCATCTTAGGATTTTAAGTGGAAAGTAGGTTACAGCTAATTTAAATACCTATAAAATTATAACCTCAGAACATATGTATAGTTCTTGGTTTAAATGATAAAATGAATAAGTTTTCGAAATAAAATGTAGGATCAATAGTAAATAAAGAAATATATTTGTATTTCAAGGTCAAACTTGATAGTTTAAGTAATAAAGTAAGAATGATAAGTGATCACTTACGAATTATAAATTTACCATTGAAATTATTAATTTGCCCAGGAAGTAGTTGTGAGCCAGGAAACAAACCCGAGACTCAAGAGTAATTTACTTGGATAATTGGTGAGTGTTTTCCGAATTTATGTGTTCAACTGCTTATGTGTACCTAAGTGAAATTATGTGATAAATGTGCTTATTATGAATTATTACTAAATGATTCAGTGTGAAGTGTATCTCAATTGTCCCTCGCCTTCTAAATCGGGAGTGTACTTTATCGCACTCGGTTTAGTTGAGATTGAAGGTCGATAATTGATTGAATGTTACTGTAAGTGTGCATGAATATAAGCCGTATGTGTGCCTCGCTGCATCGGCTGAACTGGGCCCCAAAACCCTCTGTTCAACGGACTATTCGAGCCAGCAAAGGGCTTAGTTAGGTAGGACGGTAGCTTTGGGTAAATGTTTCGGTATACTCGAGTATTATCACGAGGTTGGGAGATCATTGCACTGAATACTGAATTTAGGGATTGTTTATTGTTTTGGAGGACATAAGGAGGTGAATTGGGAGAAACTACAGTGATATTGAAATGCATGTGCAATGATATTGAAATGAATGTACAATGACAGTGAAATGAGTGTCACTTGACACTGAAATGAATGCCTAATGAAATTGAAGTGGCTCTAATGCGAACACCGTATCCTTTTAAAAAGTGATTGTTTAGTGAAGTGTTTTCTCAATTGCTTAATGAGAGTGATTGTACCGTGAAATGTGCACTACTTGCTTTATTGTACTGTTTTAAGTGCTTATTGATTGTTGCTTGCATGGAAACCTCACGGCGAAAACTCACCCTTTTAGCTTTGTTTTCCTTACAGGAGTTGAAGATTGAAGAGTGATTGGATTGAACTATAAAGTTATTTTTTGGGAAGATCCGTTACTCTGTGTATATAGTGTAGTCATTGTTTCTTTTGAATTTTGAGACGGTTGAATCTTTTGTTTGAGTTGGTGTGATATTAAGAATGGATATTTAGAATAGGTATTTTGTTTCTTTTATTGGACAAATTTATGTTTCAAACTGATTTGGAGATGTACTTAAGAGTGAATGTTCAGTTGTCTAATGATAATGTTATCTCTAAAGTTAATGTGAGTAAGTGAGTCCTGACGAGAGCCAGGCAGGCGATCCGCTAACTTCTACGGTATGCCCTAGGAGAAGGTGAAGTCGTCACATGAAATCAAGTGCCATTTTTGGCATTTAAAACTAGACTCCGAGGGCTTTCCAGCGATATAAAATACCCCTGCTAATTCGTTTTCTATGGGCCGTAGTGAACCGGAAAAATTGACTGATTTGCTCCTACTGTTTTACCCGAGAGACCTGCACAGCTGCATCTTTTAGCTCATTTTCACTCCTCTTATGAAATGAATTTGAAGACGGTTTCTTCTAATGATTTTTATTGCTTTGAATGTAGTTTTCAATGCCATAAACCACACTAAATTTGGACTTGTGTAGCTTTAGTTATGACATGATTTCGAAACTGTGTTGATGCTCCAAGACTGGAAATCCGTAAACTAGGTTTCAAAAATCAGCTTTCATGAAACTGTTGTATCTTGGTGTAGAAAGATCCGAATTGAGTTCTGCTTGTTTCGTTTGAAACTAGATTTAGAGTTCTTTTCGTGATAAAAAATTTCAAGGGCTGATTCTATTTTTACGAATTTTTTCAAATTTCCAATATTCACTGAAAATATAAGACTATGTTGCCTTGTTTTAATGAAGCAGCAAGTTGGAGCTGAGATTTGAATGATTTCTGATTTGAATCTGGGAAACGTGTCTTCTAGAGAGTTTTATTACATTGAATCTCGTCTCCAACAGTACAAAGTTTTCAATATTTGGACTTACAAAGTTCAAGATATGATTTTTCCAAGTGGTGTCGCACAAAGCTGGAATTTTCTGGTTTCAAACAAAAATGCTCTTTTAAGAACTTTCAACTTTCCTTTGAGATTGTTAGTCCATTTTAAGTTTGATTTCATGGATGGATACAAGGTCTCTTAGAATTTTAGACATTCATTTTGAATTTTGGTTTCCAAAGAATGCTGTCCAAAACTGACTTTTTCCTTATATAGAAGCGAAAACCTCAAAAGTGGTTTGGAAACATTTCCTAGGTATTAAACCTAACTTACTTGATTATATGCACCTCATTTCATACTTAAGAAATGGATTTAACCCCTATTCTTATGCCCTTGGTTTCCATGACATTGAACCATTTTTATCTAGAGTAACTCTTGAGAAATTTCACTAGTTTTATATTCGAAACTTGAAACTTTTAACTTCAACATTTACTATGAAAATGAGTAACGTTTTGATGGATTTTGACTCCATAATATTTGAAAACATGAACGCTCCTTTATATTCTAAAACTTGGGCATAGGATTAGAAGTTTTGAAATATAAAAACCATCTTCCCTTTTCTCGATTTTCTTGTCAAAATTTAAGTAAGGTACTTTCTTTTGGAATTGAGATTTCTTACCATGACTTGACTCGAAAACGATTTTTGAGTTCTCCTTGAGTGTTATTTCAATGCTTAAGTGAAAAAGTCTTTTTGACTCGACTTGAGCTCATGGCTTTGAATGTGGGTAGCAAGAGGATATTTTTTCTCCTTAGCCTTGGTCGAATACCTAAGTAATCATGATTGTACATGTCTCAGGCGATCACGTGGACCCCGAGGAGCTCGTTTGACCTCTTACTTTTGCTCCCATATTTGCTCTTGACTTTTGGTGAGTGTCAAGTGCATGTTTCATGTATTATGATTGAAATGATATTTGTACAAGTGTTATGTGAAATTGTTATGATTCGTGAACTTGCCGAGGCGAAGGTGTACTTTATCGCCCTTGTCCTCTCCCTCTTGAATACTTGTTACTTGAAACATGAATTTGTGTGACTTGAACTTGTACTTGAATATGCTTGTAATCGTGAGTACTAAGCGGCAACATGTACTATGTGACGCCCCCACTTCTCCCAAGAGCGAACCCAAGGGTATCCACGGAACGCCTGCCCAACTCTCGCCAGGACTCAATACAATTTCAATTCAAACTTACAATAAACAACTAAGGAATGACAGTCGAAATAAGAAAAGTCGAAGTAAGAAAAGTCACTTCTATAAACAAACTTTCAAGTGTTACAACTCAAGTTCTCAAAAGTACATCACTTTCTCCAAAATACAGTCTCCGAAAAGTCGTCTAATCAATTACATTAATATTCTAATCAAAAGAGCCATCAAGTCGACCTCTCCATAATTCCTTCCATTTCGGCTCCTGTTAAGGCAAACAAAACTAATGGGATGAGCTGACGCTCAATGAGGCCAAGAAAATCATGCAAGCACGTAATTCAAGTAGCAATAAGACTTGTACGATAAATAAAACTATAACATTTAAGTAATTCGTGAATATTCACAAAACAGCTTATTTCCACTTGCTTTACCAAAATTCAATCTAATACCTCCTCGTGATGACACTCTGTCACCTAAGTGGGTAATTAAGTCCGTAGAACTTTACTTATTCCATTTATGATTCTGAATCAACATGAGAGGTACCTCCCACCCGAAACGGTGTGGTACTTACTATCGCTCAGTGGTCGATGAGACATCGTTCCAATCGACTTATGCTTGATCTATGGATCTGAGTCGACATGAGAGGTATCTCCCACCCGAAACAGTGTGGTACTTACTATCGTTCAGTGGTCAATGAGGCATCGCTCCAATCGACTTATGCTTGATTTATGGATCTGAATCGACATGAGAGGTACCTCCCACCCGAAATGGTGTGGTACTTACTATCGCTCAGTGGTCGATGAGGCATCGCTCCAATCGACTTAGAATGGTTTGTGGTTCTGAGACGACATGAGAGGTACCTCCCACCCGAATCGGTGTGGTACTTACTATCGCTCAGAGAACCGGTTAATTGTTTAGGGTTTTGAGTCGATATGAGAAGTATCTCCCACCCAAATTGGTGTGGTACTTACTATCGCTCAATGAACCGATTATAGCACTGAGACGGTACGAGAGGCACCTCCCACCTAAATTGGTGTGGTACTTGCATCCGCTCAGAACTTACGAGTTAGACATGTTTATGAACAATTACCGATCGTGTGTATTCAAGTAACAAGTATCGCATAATTAAAAGAAAGAGGGGACGAGGGCGTCCCCACTAGAATACAGATAAATCGAGGAGGTTCACTCCACTCGATATCCCAACACAAATATGATTTGCAATAGCAACACTTCATTTAATTCACATAGTAATTCACATAGCACAATTTAATTATAGCATCACTTAAGGGAGAGCGAGTGCGGTAAAATGCACATTCGTCTCAACAATTCCATAATACTCAATTAATAATTAAAGCATTTATCAACAATTCATGCACTTGACACTCACCAAGTAAGCAAGAAGGAATGTCACTCGAGATTCAAGCGTTCACCGTAGGATCCTCTTGAAGGTCCTCGTGAGTACCTGAGCAAATTAATAATAATCTATCACTCATAAATCCTAATTATCAAAGGAAGATTGTACACTTGAACAATCTAAGGAAATTCTCATGAACATGATCCATATTTATTTGTAAATCAAGGCTCAAAGGCGGGGTTTTAAAGTACAAGAGAAATCGAGTTTTCACCTTTGAAATCAAGTGTAAAACGTTCAAGGGATATCGAGGGGAAAAGGAGAATTCGAAAAACTCCATTTCCTTAAGTTTCGAAAATTTCATATTTGATACGAGATCTTTGAAAAATCGTATCTCACTCATTTCAAGTCCAAAATTGGAAAACTTAGTACCGTTGGAAACTTCTTCCAAAGTAGTAAAAGTTCCTATCAGACACTTTTTCATGATTCCAAATGGAAGATATTCAAAACTCAGTTCAAAATTGCTGCCTTAAGCCTACTAAGACAATTTTGGGTTGGTTTTCGGCTAACTTTGAAAATTTGGCAAAAATCGTAGAATGCGATCTAGCCTCTAAAATTTGGAACTCAAGTAGAGTTGTAAGAAATTTTTAAAACACAACAAACAGAACAAGAATCGGAGTTTTGAGTGCCAAAATATAGCAGCTCAAAGTTGGTGCAAAATGAAGTTCACTGGACAAATTCCAGATTTGAAGCTGGAACTTTGTGACTTTAGTTGGGTATCGAAACGGACTCAGAATGGCACCAAATTTGGGATTATTATCCAAGCATATAAGGGCTATTCCTCTGTCAAATTTCATATAAAAATTCATTCGGAAAGCTAGTTAACAAAGCCACTAAAGTTTCCAAAATTTCCAAGGCAATCTGCCTTGCACTTTGTTTTTCCCTTTCTTAAACATTTGGCCAATGAAATTTTCTCAAACATGGTTCATTTTTGAAGACAAATTCTAATAAACATCCAAGATGCATTTGGTAGGTGATTAACACCAAGAATTTCGAAACAACAAGTCCCAATAAAGATTAAGGCATCAACTAGCCAAAAAGAGTTTCAATCCCTGAGTCAGTTTCAAACCTCGGTTACAACTCACTCAATTCAACTTGGAATTGAGCATGGTTAGTGGCGTTGAAAACTAGATTCATAAAGCTACAATTTCTTAGAAGAAATTGTTTTCGAAATGTGTCCACAACTAGCTCATATTTGAGCATCAATTCGCTGCTCAAAACAGAGCTTTCAGTGCAGACGAGAAATAGGACAGTCAACTTTACAAGGTTGGTACGGATCACTCAGGTGGAATCAGAATGTGCATTTTATACCGTTGGAAATCTGGGAATGTCTAGTTTCCATTTCCACAAACAGCACTCGACTTTGATGTCGGAGAAAAAAGTTATAGCCAAAACAAAAACACTGCCAGAGCAGTTACCGGAAATTTTTTCCAGTTTTGCTGTCTTCCGAAATCACATCATTTGGCCAACCAAATCATGAAATTTTTTGATTAAACTTTCTACACATCTCACACAACATATAAACATCATAACCAAGTCATTAGAACCACAAAAATTTGCCCTAAGGGCCACGGACATCACAGGGGCAGAAACGGAAAAATTCTCCCCTTCACCTCCTTTGAGCTATCCTTCATAAACTCACTTATTTCTACTAATTTAAGCACTAAACCAACATTAATAACACCAAAACTCATAAAATCAGTCCATCAAGCCATAGTGAGAGTTCATAGATCCCACTCACAAGATTTCCAATAATATAAAGCTACCTACATGAATCTATAACCGTATAAGTGCAATCTAACGTATATAATCGAAAATTCAAGGGGTTGATCGTTGGTTACCTCTTTGGATTGCTAAAACAGAAATTTTTGGACCTTTGAACTCCAAGAAAAACCGTGAGAATGAAGCCCTCCCCTAGCTCAAGTGAATCTTCAAGTTATTTGCAAGATGGGTTGAAAGTTTGAGTTGATTTTGTGAAGAAATGAAATAGGAAATTGAAGAGTTTTGTTCCTTCTTGCTCCTAGTGTTGCACGGCTGTTTTGAGGAGAAAAGGAAGAGTGTTTTTGCTGATAATGAAGCTTCTTGAGGAAGCTTAAAAATGTGGGGCCAAAAGTGCTTTAAAAGTCAACTCTCGCGTGTGCGCGCACGCGCGCATTTCGTGCTCGATTCCTCTCGAGTTTGTTTCACTTGTGCATTATACCTATAATGCACTTCCATTTATACTAATATTATTCACTCTTAATAGTTTAGAAATAATTTCTAAAATCCTCCAATTAGTCGCGCGCGCGAAAACGCAAGCTTCCAACTTGTGCGCGATAACGCGAAATCTCTAAGAAATTTTTATAACGATAGTATAACTAACTATCACTTGAGTATTTAAACTTAGAAACAACCATTTTAGGACTATTGTATAAGTCCTCAGTCTCCAATCTCACTGCACTTTCAAATCGATTATTATCTCCAATCTGTATTCATTATTCTCACTTAACGAGCCTTTAAAAATTAAATTTTAAAACGAGTCATTTTAAAAATATAAGTAAGTCATAGTTCCATGTAATTGGGTCTAAAAAGATTGAAATAAAATATTTGGGGTAAATGGGAAATTAAATATTTGAATAAACCAATAATATTCGATAAAAATAAGAAAATTTTCGGGTCCTCACATACTACACCCTATTCGGATGGGAGGTGTCTCTCATCCCGACTCAGTACTATGACCGATTTTAAGTCGATTAGAGTATTGTCTCATCGACCACTTATACTCGCGAGAACGCCCAAAATCCATTGGCTAGCCTCGTAACTCGAGCTGGCAAGGGTTTGGTCGAGAAGTTTGGTGAACCATGGGAAATTATAAAGTTTGGTCTTTTGAGATCTTGCCTGGCATACTCGAGTAGTATTGCCTTCTCGTGCGTGTTTGGTTCCGGATTCGAGAGGGTGATATGGTGGATGGAGGATATAAGTGGAGCTCTCGGACATGTTACTACTTGAGTTGATGGAGGGTCAACCAAAGATGACTTGAACCGATCGTGACATGGAAATAGCTCTTGAGAGCTCCTGTATCCTTTTCATTTGTGTTTTACTTCCTACTTGCTCGTTTATATGAAATTTGTATTAAGTCTCTCTTACGTGTGTTATTTGAGTTAATTCGTGTTACTTGTTTTCTTGCTTGTTTGATTTCTTGGCCTCACTGAACGTTAGTTCATCCCTTTTAGTTGTTTTCCTTAACAGGTTTGGAAGTGAAAGTTGGTGATTCTAGATTAACGGCTTTTGGTGGAAGCTAATATATTTTTGTATATTATGGGAGACATTTGAAGTGTAAATTTTGTTATACTTGGGTATTTTGGATTGTAATTATAAATGGTAGCCTTGAGAGTTTTGGACTTGTATATTCGAAATATTTCTTTATTATAAGTCAATGGTTGACTTGTGGTTCTTTATTAAGTTTGAATTAGTGCGTAAGTTCTAACGAGAGTTGGATAGGCGCCTCGCTGATACCTTAGGGTTTGCCCTAGGAAGAGGTAGGGCAGTCACAGTGTTCATCTCCAAAGTTCCTTAATTAAGAAGTGTGAGAACCTGAAATTCTCTTTTACTGGTCTATTTATTTATTTATTTATTCATTTATCCCAATTAATTTATTTCATTTATTTTAATTGCATCTGCATTGTACATTGTCTCATTTTATTTATTTAACACATTTGCTCTTAAACTTAATTTTTCTGTCACCCAATTAGTGAAAATTTGAGAATATGTGGTCTGAGAGTGCAGTGGTCTTGGAAAGTTTAAGAAGATCAATTGTAGAGTAACAAAAGTTAATTGAGAGATTAAAGGTGAGTGACTTGAGTTAAACTCAATTAGGAGTATTAATGAATCACTATTGAAATGTTGACTTTTGCACCATAAAAGTTGGCTTTATGTTACATCTTTCTTTCACCATTTCATTTCACAAAAATCACTCAACAACCACTCTCTCTTCCTCTCCTCTTGGCCGAACCTCTCCCCCCCCCCCTTAGCCAAGAAAAACTTCATCTTTTTCCTCTCAATCTTGCTCACTAATCTTACTCCTAACCTTACTCACATCTTGGATCATCTTCAAACTTGGTAGAAGACTTGGTGGAGGGAAGATTCTTGGAGGTTTAGTACTTGGTTTCTTGAGGTCTTGCTTACTATCGTTAGAAGAAGATAACCCGTCCAAACTCCAATTTTTCTTTCATCCATTAGCTAAATTTTAGCTAGATACTTGGGGTTGTTGAAGGGTTCTATGAACCTTGACATTAGGTAACATGTCTTGAGGATTTTTTTGCTTTCTTGACTTGCTCTTAGGAAGATGTCTTGAAGGATGATATGTTTGATTTGGTTGGATGATCATGTGATATAACATGGATTCTTGCCTTACTTGATGGCTTGATTTTACCTCTTTACTAGCTTGCAAGATTATGGTTTTGTTGGTTAATATTGACTTGCTTTGTTGGTTGTTTTGGTAGCATGAAAAGTGAGTTATAATACTTGAATTTTGGTGGAAAAATTTTAGTTTTAGCACCTTTCTTGTTGACTGAAAAATGCAAGAGAAATTTCAGTTTTTCAAGGCCACTAGTTGGCCGAATATTGAGGCTAAAAATTTTAGTTTTGAGCCCCCCTCCTTGGACAAAAATGGTGCTGAAAATTTCTGGTTTTAGTGACCATCTTTGTAGCTAAAATTTCAGGTTTTAAAACCTCCTGTTGGCTTAGACTTTGAGGACAAAATTTTAGGTTTTAGAGCTTCATTTTAACTCCAACCATGTACTAAAATTTCTGGTTTTAAAAGCCTCAATTTAGCTCCAAACTTGTAGCTCAAAAATTCTGGTTTTGAGGCCATACTCGTGGCCGAAAGTTTGAGCAGAAAATTTCAGTTTTTGGAACCTCTTCTCGAGCTAAAATCTTGCTAAAATGATGGCCTTAGATGCACCTTGATTGGAGCAATTAAGTGGCTTTAAACGAAAGGAAAAGAGAAAGGTTTCACAAGTAGGTTTGCTAGAATTTTCGTGTTTCAGATTTCAAAAATCAATTTTCAAAAAACTGTTGTAACATGGTGTAGAAAAATTCAAATTGAGTTCCGTTTATTGCGTTTGAAATTAGACTTGAAGTTCTTTTAGTGGTATATGTGACGCTCCCACTTCTCCCAAGGGTGAACCCAAGGGTATTCGCGGGACGCCTGTCCAATTCTCGCCAGGACTCACTACAATCCATAATTCAAATCTCGAAATACTTCAAATATTTCAATATATAATTAAAGTACTCCAAAATATTTCATACTTACAATCAGTTAACTTTCAAGCTTAATACAATCCAAAAGAGTATGTACTACAATCATCCGTTATAATACAACTTAAAGTCTTCAAAAGAGAACAATCTAGCACTATTCACGGGCATTCTTGGTCTCAAACCCTGTTAAGGAAAACAAAAACGTGGAATGAGCTACACAGCCCAGTGAGGTTCCAAAACACTCTAACAGTTCTAATAAATCAGGTAATTTAAGCATACTACATATAAAGTTTCAGGTTGCATATTTGGCACATTAACATGGAATAGTTATCATTGTATGAGTAATTTGAGCATAATGGTTCAAGAATGCATCTTAGCACATTAGCATGATACAGTTATCAATATGCAAAAATAAACACACATTGAAGGATACGGTGTTCCAGTGGAACCATTTCAGTCAACTTCACCTTATAACTCCAATGATCCCCTCGGTTGTCTGACCATCACCTTATCCCTCCAGTGATAATATTCGAGTATACCGAAACGGTGTCCCAGGGTTCCAACCTACCCGACCGAGGCCAGTCCTGGCTCGAGTAGGTTAGTAACCAAGGGCAGGGCCCAGTTCAGTTTAGAGCTTACAACATGCACAAGTAATCAAGCAAATTGATAAACGGTATACGGTATACGGTGAACGGTAAAAATTTGACATTTTAGTAGGTCGAGTGAGATAAAAGTACACACTCGCCTTAAAACAGCGGCAATTTCATAAGAGCAATTATATGCAACATTTAACACTTAAACACATAAGTAATATGCGATAATTTCATATGAACATATAATTCACCATAATCAAGTAATCAAATAGTCATATAGTCAAGTAAGCAGGTAATCAAGTAAATCGGCAAACAGTAAGTAATTACGGTTAACGGTAAACGGTAATGGTAGTCGGTAAACGGTAGTAATTCATGGTTAATCGGTAGACATTTATCATATTAATAGGCCGAATGTGATAAAGTACACATTCGCCTTAAAATAGTGGAAAATTTTCATAGGAGCAATTAACGGTAGCACTTAACAGTTAATACATAATGACCATGGAGTAAACATGTCGTAAAGTTATGCAACTTACGTACTCCTATATGGAACACTCACCAATTCAAAACAAGTGAGTAAGTGCTCAAACAAGTGTTTAGGCGTTCGCTTCGAATTCCTCTTGAAGGTCCCCTTGAGCGCCTGAGTAAATAACCATCAACTATTACACAATATCACTTAGAATCCCTAAATATCAAGAAAGATTGCACACTAGTACAATCTAAGAAAATTTCACAAATACAAGCCTTAATTACTCGTAAATCGAGACTCAAAGGTGGGGTTTTAAAATACAAGAGAAATCGGATTTTCATCTTTGAAATCACGTGTAAAATGGTCAAGCAATATCAAAGGAAAATGAAGAGTTTCTAAAAACTCAAATCCCATCAAGTTCAAAAATTCCAGATTTAAGGTGCAATTTTTGAAAAATCATAACTCACTCTCCGTAGGTCCAAAATTGGAAAACTTGGTACCGTTAGAAACTTCTTCCAAAGTAACCTAGAAGACACTTTTCCATGATTCCAAATGAAAAATATCCAAAACTCAACTCAAAGTTGCTGCCTTAAGCTTACTAAGACAGTTTTGGGTTGGTTTTCGGCTAACTTTGAAAATTCGGTAAAAATCACAGAATTCGATCTAACCACTGAAATTTGGAACTCCATTAGAGTTGCAAGCAAGGTTTAAAATCCAATAAACGGAACAAGAATCGGAATTTTGAGCACCAAGATACAGTAGCTCAAAGTTTCTAAAAAATTGAAGCAATTAGGCAATTTTCCAAGTTGAAATCACGAACTTTGGGTCTTTGTTTAAGCATCGAAATGAACTCGGATTGGCACCACATTTGGTAGTATAATACTACCATATGGGTTCTATCCCTCTATCAAATTTCATGGAAAAATTCGTTCGGGAAGCTAGTGAACAAAGCCACTAAAGTTTCCAAAATTCCAAAGGCAATCTGCCTTGTACTTGTGTTTTTCTCTTTTCCAAACATTTGGCCAATGAAAATCCTCAAACATCATTCATTTATGAATACAAGGTCTAAGATACATCCAAGATGCAATTTGGTAGGTGATTAACATCAAGAAATTCGAAATAACAAGTCCCAAACAAGGCTAAGGCATCAACTAGCCAAAAAGAGGGTTTTCGACCTCTGAGTCAGTTTCAAACTTTGGCCACAACGCACTCAACTCAACTCGGAATTGAGTATGGTTAGTGGCGTTGAAAACTAGATTCATAAGGCTACAATTCTTAGAAGAAATCGTTTTCAAAATCTGTCTACAACTAGCTCATTTTTTAACATCAAGTCGCTGCTCAAAACAGGGCTCTCTGTGAAAATGTGAAACAGGACAGTCAGGTTCAGATGGTTGGTACAGATGATTCGGGTGGAATCAGAACTTGAATTTTGTACCGTTGGAAAACTGAGAATGTCTAGTTTCCAGTGCCATAAATGACACTCGATTTCAACATTGGAGCAAAAAGATATGGCCGAAACAAGAACACTGCCAGGGCAGTGACGTGAAAAGTTTCCAGGTTTGCTACCTTACGAAATTTCAACATTTGGCCAACCAATTCATGGAATGTTTTGATGAAACTTTCTACACATCTCATACAACATATAAACATCATAACTAAGCCATTATATCCACAAAAATTCGCCCTAAAGGCCATGGACAACATAAGGGCAGAATCAGAAAAATTTCTACCTTTCACCTCCTTTGAGCTATCTTTCATATCCTCACTTATTTCTTCTAATTTAAGCACTAAACCAACATTAACAACATTAAAACTCATAAAATCAGTCCATCAATCCATAGTGGGAGTTCATAGAGCCCACACACAAGATCTACAACAATATAAAGCCACCCACATGAATCTACAACCGTATAAGTGCAATCTAACGTATATAATCGAAGATTCGAGGGGTTGATCATTGGTTACCTCTTTGGATTGCTAAAACAGAAATTTTTGGACCTTTGAACTCCAAGAAAAACCGTGAGAATGAAGCCCTCTCCTAGCTCAAGTGAATCTTCAAGTTATTTGCAAGATGGGTTGAAAGTTTGGAGTGATTTGGTGAAGGAATGAAGCAAGAAATGGAAGAGCTTTTGGTGTTCTTTTCCTTCCTTGGTTGGTCGGCTGTCTTGGAGCAAAATAGAGTGGAATGGCTGATGATAAAGCTTCTAGAGTAAGCTTGGTAGGTGAGAGGCTTAAATGTTCAAAAGTCAACTCTTCAGTTGCGTGCGTACGCGCGCGTTTCGTGCTCGATTCCTCTCGGGTTTGTTTCACTTGTGCATTATACCTCTAATGCACTTCCATTAACACTAATATTATTCACTCTTAATAGTCTAGAAATAATTTCTAAAATCCTCCAATTAGTCGCGTGCGCGAAAACGCGAATTTACAACTTGTGCGCGATAAAGCAAAATTTCTAATAAATTGTTATAACGATAGTATAACTAACTATTACTTGAGTATTTAAACTTAAAAATAACCATTTTAGGGTTAATGTACAAGTCTCCAATTTTCCCAAACTTATTGTATTCTCGAATCGATCATTATTTCCAAACGCGCGTTCACTATTCAAACTTAACGAGCTTCTAAAAATTAAATCTTTGAATCGAATCATTTTAAAAATATAACTAAACTATAAATCCATGTAATTAGATCTAAAAAGGTTGAAATAAAATATTTAGAGAAAACGAGTGAGTAAATAATTAATTAAACCAATAAAATAAAATAAAATAGGGAAAATTGCGGGTCCTCACAGTATAAATTTCAGGGGTTAGTTTAATTCCTATGAATTTTGAGAAATTTTCAAAGTTCACTGAAATTCAAGACTGTTTTGCCTTATTTTTATTGAAGCAGCAATTTGGAACTAAAATTTGACTAATTTCTGATTTGAATCTAGTAGAAGTGTCTTTTAGAGAGTTTTAGTTCATTGAGTCTATTTTCCAACGGTATAAGATTTGTAATTTTTGGACTTATAGAACTCAAGTTATGATTTTTCAAAGAACGTTACATAAACTGAAATTCTCTTTATAAAGTGACAAAAGTTCAAAAGTGGCTTGGAAACATTTTTTGGGTTTCAAGCCTAACCTTTTGATTATTTGAACCCCATTTCATACTTGGAAAATGGATTTCATCGAGCACATGAGATTTTTCTTGACTTGGATCGGAAAGTTTGATTGTTTGGAAGTTGGCCAAGTTTCAAGCGAAACTAGTTGGTTTCCTTTGACTCCGAAATAAGATTTTTCACCTCTTTGTCTTATGCCCTTGCCTTCCGTGAAAATGAACCATAAATTGAGCGTTTTAGCTAGAGTAATTCATGAGGAATTTCAATAGCTTCATATTTGAAATTTGGAGCTTTTATCTCCAATATTTACTATGAAACAAATGACGCCTTTGATGGATTTTGACTTCGTAAGTTTAGAAACGTTAACGCTCACTTATATTTTAAAATTTGGACATAGAATTAGAAGATTTAAAATATGAAAATATTTTTTTTTCTTTCTCGATTTTCGTGCTAGAAATTAAGCGTTGTACTCCTCTTTTGAAATCTCAAGTTCTTGCCACGACTTAAGTGAGAAAGTTTCTCTTCTCTTTTAATTTGACTTGAGCTTGAAACTCTTGAGTATGGGTAGCAAGGGAATTTTTTTTCTTATTAGCCTTGGTCGAATACCTAGGTAACAGTGATTGTGCATGTCTCAAATGATCACGTGGACACCGAGGAGCTCGTTTGACCTCTTGATTTTGCTCTTGATTTTGATGAGTGTCAAGTGCATGTTTCATGTTGTTTTGAGTGAAATGATACTTGTACGAGTGCTATGTGATTCTTGTGATTTGTAAATTTGCCGAGGCGAGTCTGCTCCCGCTTGAATACTCGCAATTTGTTATATGAATTTGTGTGACTTGCACTTGTACTCAAACATGCTTTTAACTCGTGAACACTGACTGGTAGCATGTACCACACCCTATTCGGGTGGGAGGTACCTCTCATCCCGACTCAGTACTATGATCGATTCTAAATCGATTAGAGTGTTGTCTCATCGACCAAGTATACTTGTGGGGACGTCCCAACCCATTGACTAATCTCATAACTCAAGCCGGCAAGGGTTTGGTCGAGAAGCTTGGTGAACCATGGAACATTTTATAGTTTGATCTTTTGAGATCTTGCTTGGCATACTCAAATAGTATTGCCACCTCGTGCTTGTTTGGTTCCGAATCTGAGAGAGTAATATGGTTGATGGAGGAAGTAAGTGGAACTCTACGGACATGTTACTACTTGAGTTGATGGAGGATCAACCAAAGATGGGTTGAACCGGTCCTGACGTGGGAATAACTCCTGAGAGTTCCTATATCCTTTCTACTTGTATTTTACTTCCTACTTGCTCACTTATATGAAATTCATGTTAAGTCACTTTTGAATGTGCTATTTGATTTGGTTCATGCTACTTGCTTGTTTGCTTGATTTTCTTGGCGTCACTGAGCGTTGGCTCACCCTAAGTTGTTATTCCTTAACAGATTTTGGAAGTGAAAGTTGGGAACTCTAGACTAGCGATTTTTGGTTGAATCTAGTAAACTTTTTGTATGATATTTGAGATATTTGAAGTGTTAACTTTGTTATATTAAGTTTTTGGATTGTAATAGTAGATGGTAATCTTAAAAGAATTTGGCTTGTATATTCAAAGTATTCTTTTAATCCTAAATCTATGGTTGATTTGTGAATCTCTATTAAGTTAGAATGTGTGCGTGAGTCCTGACGAGAGTTGGGCAGGCCCCCCACTGATACCTTAGGGCTCGGCCTAGGGAGAGGTAGGGGCGTCACAGTTGGTATCAGAGGTCCAGGTTTGAAATACCTAGAATAGTGTTAGGAGTTCAGAGTCATGAACTTTCGGTCATAGAAATTCATGATAAACCTTAAGTTAAATCTTTAGGTGGTACCAGTGATTTTAAGAACCTAATCTTGAGTTTTGTGGGTTGTTTGTAGGAAATTGATAGTAGCAGAGACAGTGATAGGATCGAGGGACCTCTCCTAGTGATTCGATTTCGCATGGTCGGAGGCAGACCCCCCATCGGTGGTCACCCGTCAGTCGGGTTAGGACATATCCGTGCCGTGAGTGGCTCTCCTACCCTAACCATATGGTATTAGGGGTAGTTGAGGAGAGGAAGCAGTTGAGCTATAACCTCAGGGTAGCTAGACCAGAGATGGAGGTGATGAGGGCCACTACGGAGGCCTAAATTGTCAGGATTCAGGAGTTGGAGACTAGGGTCCTCGAGGAGCGTCAGAGGGCTGATGCCTCCCACGCTCAGATTCAGGAGACCGATGGGCGCCTTATTCGGATTGTAGAGTAGGTGAGAGATCGTGTGGATGGTATTCTGGTAAAGTGTTGGACCATGACCGATCACATAGAGGAGACCATGGGTGGAGGAAGACCTGGGGATGCTGCCCTTAGTGATGAGGAGGAGATAGAGCCCATAAAGGAAGAGGCCGAGGAGGATCCTTCTGAGGATATAGGGTCTGTTAATTCGGTCCACTCAGACTAGTGATCTTTTGATCTTTTGATTTTAGTTAAGGACTTAGAAGGGGCGATCCTTTCCTTGAAGCCTTTTGTATTTTGTGGCATGTACCCCTATATTTTGAGGCACTTAATTGCCTATGTCTTGTACTTGACATTTTGACTTGTTTTATGAACTCTTGACTTGTAACATGACTTTTAGTTTATGTAAAGAATTATACTGATGTGTGCACGGCCCTTAGCCCAAGTAATAACCCCGTACGAGTTCCATTGGGCCCAGTCACACGTGCACGGGCCCAGTCACTCCAAGCCCTTGTGCGAAACGTCCAAGACCAACAGGGAGTCCATAGGGACATTGAAGGCTTGGAAGGAGATAATCAAGTCATCTACACGATGGTCCAAGCCCATGAAGAATCAAGTGGGCCTCCAAGTAGGTTGGTCGACTAGGCCCTAGGCCTTAGCACTAGGTTTTCATCTTGTTAGAGTTGGATTAGATTGTTAAATTAGGTCATGGGCCGGCCCATCTTGTCCAAAGAGTGGCCGCCCCTTTGCTTTCTTTATTAGGGTTTCGCTAGTCCCTTGACCTAGCCCCTTAGCCTATATAAAGGCTCACTTTGTACGGTCAAAGGGGTACGCAATTTTGATAATAAACACTAGTTTTGTTTCTCTTCAATTGTTGAGAGCAACTTGTTCCTTTATTTGCTTTGGCAAGGGTTATTGAGCAATCTTGCGCTTGTCCTTGATTGTTCTACCGACCTATCCACTTGAGTAGTCACCTCGATTGGAGTCGTTGTTCTATCACCTTTAATCAAATCGTGTCGTCCGTTTTGATTCTAGGTTCCGCAATCCAAGCGTTGGACAACCTCGCTAGATCCTTGAGCAAACGTGCTACGTGTCTCGAAACGTGTGATCGAGGACCGTATTAGTTGGCTTCAGAGCTTAGGTGGAGGTATTCTTCATTATATCCTTGTTTTTTTTTCTCCTCTTTGTGTCGTCTAGAATTCGTGAATCGGCACTGTTCATCGTACTGTTCACGGCACTGTTCACCGGATACTGTTCACGTCATTGTTCATCCTCGGGTTCTGTTCATCCGAACACAAAATCTGTTTGGGTGTTGTCTTTTTGTGTCTTCTGTCCAAATTTTGTTCTTGAATCTTGTGTTTGGGTTGTTTGGGTTTAAAAACAAGAAAAACAAGAGAAACAAAAAAAATTGCGACGGCTAGGGTTTTGTTTGCGGCTAGGGTTTCTTGTAGGCTAGGGTTTCTTGCACCAAATCTGTCTAAGTTAAACCATGGCTGTCCAAGTTGTATACTTAATTTTTCAAAACAGATTTTGGGTAAAACTAGTTGGTGGTTTGTGAATCTTGAGAGAATCTACAAGATTTAAGAGTTTCTTGAATTTCTTGATCACTATCTTGAAGTTCTTGAAAATCTTGACAAGTGTCTTGCTAGTTCTTGAAAATCTTGACATTTTGTGCATTCGTACGAAGTGAGGGGCTGACCAGATTTTGATTCTTGATTCCATTCGGCCAAGAGTTCTTATTGTTTGAGTTATAAAAAAAAAATCGGTACTGTTCATCGGTATTGTTCACCGTCACTGTTCATCCGTGGTACTGTACATCCGAACAAAAATCTGTTTGGGTGTTGTCCTTTTTGTGTTTTCTGTCCAAATTTCATTCTTGGATCTTGTATTTGGGTGGTTTGGGTTTAAAAACAAGAGAAAAAAAAATTTACGACGGCTAAGGTTTCGTTTGCGGCTAGGGTTCTTGTGCGCTAGGGTTTTTCTTTGCGCAAATCTGTCCAAGCTTTCTTTGAGTCTTCCAAGTTGTTTTAACTTGTTTTCCCAAGTCAATTAGGAAACTAAGTAAAGCACTTAGATAACTCTTTTGTCTTCACTTGGGCACCCTCCTACATTTTCGGAACACCTTCCTACGCTTTAGGAACACACTCCTACATTCTAGGAACTAGGGTTTCACTTGAGTCCTTGTTCACACTAGCACACTTTCCATTTCTGTCCACCATTAGTAACCTTCCAAAAGCGTCCATTCTTGCTTTCTTTTTGCATTCCATTTTGTGTCTTACTTCTTGAATACTCTTGTGGAGAAAGTTGGTCACATTCATTGGACTTGAGCACTATCTCTCAACTACCTAAACCAACAGGTAGAGGTAATTGGTAAGATCACTAGAGTGTCTTGAGTGATAAATACGAGAGTGAGTGAAACACTAAGGGAGTGAAGTGAGGTTATATTCGTATTTTGTCTTGTTCACTAACCTTTTTGCAGGTTCCCTTCATGGCGAGTACAAGATGCATAAAAGCTAGCCCACAACATTGTCTTCCTAATCCTAAGGGAGTAAAAAAAGTGGCATTACGTGGTGTGGATGAGCAATTGGACCTCGTCAAATCTCAGTTGCTTGGTTGGTTTTATACTTGTTGTGGTGTGAAAGATAAAATTTGTAGCTTGGCCATTGATGGGAGTTGTGAAGTCAATCTTGCGAGTGCTATCATGGTTGAGAAATTAAATCTTCCAACCATTGATCATCTTCAACTATACAAGTTGACGAGCACTCATGGTGATGTTTGGGTTACTAAGCACACACTTGTACTCATTCAAATCGGCAAATATATGGATGAGGTGTTGTGTGATGTAGTCCCAATTCAAGTGACACATGTGTTGTTGGGCAAAGCATGGATGTCGAGGCGAAAAGTTAAATATGACGGACATACTAATAAGTATTCCTTCTTATTTAATGGTCGTCGTTTTGTACTTGTATCGCTTGTATCGCTTAATGGTCGTCGTTTTGTACTTGTATCGCTTACTGATGACCAGTTTTGTATTGATCTAGCATACATGAAAAGTGAGATTGAGCGTTATAGAATGGAGAAACAACTAGGTGAGGGAATTGTGCCTGAAGAGGTAAAACTCGAGGGAGTTGAAAGCAATGAGATGAAAGGATCAGTTGTTGAACTAGAAAAAGAGATGGAAAAATTTGATGAGATGGGTGGTAAAAAGGAAGAAAAGAGAGAAAGTGGGCTGATCTTGAGCAACCCCGGTGAAGGCCTATTGTTTTCCTAATGAACTTACCTTTACTTTGTTTAGTGTTTCTTCTTTTATACAGATCAAGCAAAGGCAAGTTGGGCTGATCTTGGTATGCTCCATTCCAAAATCAATTGTAGACTGTGCAAACCTCCATGGGAGTTGGTCTTCCAAGAGTTAAACCCCATTGGTACCAATTCATGGAACAATGTCAACTCAAATCAGTCCACACCAAAGGGAAGTTGATTCGAGCTCACCTTGAAGGGAAGGCTCCACATTTTGGGAATGGTTATGTACCAAGGGTTCGCTTAAAGAGCAAGTACCTCAATGACCATTGCCACTATGATTTTCGTCTTGCCCTTGGTCCACATGAAGCTCCAACATCACCAAATCCGCCTTGGTGCCTTGCAAATGTGTTCGAGCCGGAGTTCGATTTCATGGGATACCCGTCACACCGCTTTGAGGACCCTTATCTCATGACCACAAACGATCAAGTTGAGCATACATTGAAGCTGGTTTGTGCGATTCAAGATTCGACAAGGGTTATTTGCCAACTTAGCACGTGGGTTTTGCATTGGATGACATCTGTAGCCATCATAACAAGATTGAGTCGAAGGCATGTGACTCATCTTGTCACCATTCGTGCTTCAATTTGTGGGCAAATTGCTCTCAAGTGGAGGGGACTGATGTGTGCACGGCCCTTAGCCCAAGTAATAACCCCGCCCGAGTTCATTGGGCCCAGTCACACGTGCACGGGCCCAGCCACTCCAAGCCCTTGTGCGAAACGTCCAAGACCAACAGGGAGTCCATAGGGACATTGGAGGCTTGGAAGGAGATAATCAAGTCATCTACACGATGGTCCAAGTCCATGAAGAATCAAGTGGGCCTCCAAGTAGGTTGGTTGACTAGGCCCTAGGCTTTAGCACTAGGTTTTCATCTTGTTAGAGTTGGATTAGATTGTTAAATTAGGTCATGGGCCGGCCCATCTTGTCCAAAGAGTGGCCGCCCCTTTGCTTGCTTTATTAGGGTTTCGCTAGTCCCTTGACCTAGCCCCTTAGCCTATATAAAGGCTCACTTTGTACGGTCAAAGGGGTACGCAATTTTGATAATAAACAATTAGTTTTGTTTTCTCTTCCATTGAGAGATTCGAATCCTTTACTTGCTTTGGCAAGGGTTATTGAGCAATCTTGAGCTTGCCCATGATTGTTCTACCGACCTATCCACTTGAGTATTCATCTCAATTTGGAGTCGTCGTTCTACCGCCTTTAATCAAATCGTGTCGTCCGTTTTGGTTTTAGGCTCCGCAATCCAAGCATTGGACAACCTCGCTAGATCCTTGGGCAAACGTGCTACGTGTCTCGAAACGTGTTGATCGAGGACCGTATCATATACTTTCATTTCAAGTGTTCTTGCAACTTGCATATGTTTTTAAATTTCTATGCTTATTTACACTCTTTAATTATACGTTTAGACTCTTACTCAAAATGGATCGGCGAGAACGTGACAGGGTCATGAGCGTGGGTTTCGGCAACCCCGCACTCCCGAGAGAGATGAGGGATCAGTGACCGGTCCAAACCAAAAACCCTAAGAATGAAGGGAGTGACCAAATGGTTATGACCCTTAATCATATAACTGATGTCCTTGAACGTCTAGTTGAGCGCCAAGATCTTGAGTCAGTCAACCCGCCTAGAAACTACGAGAGAGGTGAGGATAGAGCCCTAGAGCTTTTCTTGAAGTTTGCCCCACCTAGATTTCACGGAGGATCTGATCCCGAAACGGTAGAAAATTGGTTTGGGAGAATGGTAGAGATCTTTGCTGTCCTAAATTATGCCGAGAAGAGGCAGGTGAACTTGCCATCTTCTAGTTCAAGAGAGCGGCGCGCTTAATGATGAAATGTTATTAGGACAAAATGGAAGAGAGAACCAAACCCCATGGATTTGTGCAAATTTTGAGAGGAAGTTTAACTCCAAATTCCTCCCACCAATGATACAAGAAAAGAGGGAGGACAACTTTATTAGGTTAAAACAAGAGTTGCTAAGTGTGGTCGAGTATGAGGAACGGTTTACCAAACTTTTCAAATTTGCCCCTGAATTAGTGGTCACAGAGCGCAAAAGGATAAGGAGATTCATTCAAGGATTAGATGTAGAAATCCAATTAGTCCCTAGTAGCAGTCTAGATCATCACTTTTACGGATACTTTGGATAAGGCACAAAGGGTAGAAAGTGTTAAATCTCAATTCAAAATCTTTCATGATAAAAAAAGGAGTAAACCCAAACAATACCCTTGGACCGTCCGAGTGGTCTACCTAACCCCTTAAAGTGGGAAGAGAGGTTGGAGGAGTAAGGATGTCCGAAAAATCAAGAGGAAACTCCATCAAAGAGAGCCCCGCCAAAAGAAAATTAGAGTGAGTGAGATCAGCTGAAAGGGAATTCTCAAGTTGGTCAGGCCGTGACTCCTCGTGTGATTTGTAGATATTGTGGTAAACCTAACCACACTGATACTGAGTGCTAAAGAAAGTAAGGAAAGTGTCTACTATGCGGTAGTGCCAAGTATCAGATCTCGAATTGCCCCTAATGCCTCTAAAGAAGGAGGAAATTCTCAACAACCTGCTAGATTCGCTTCAAAGCAGTCAAGTGCCGAAGGAAGCCAATTAGGGTTTATGCCTTAGACAATCAAAAATTTCTAATCCAACTGAAGTGGTGGAAGGTACGATTCCCATTTTCATTACCTAACTAGCGTTTTAATTGATCTTGAGGCAACCCATTCTTTTGTAGATCCTAACTTTATTGAATAGTATAGATGTAAAGTGTGATTTCTTACCTTTTGATTTGGAAGTTAAGACTTTCTACGAGGGACTAGTGCTTAATTGCTAGTGAGGTTTATAGAATTTGTGAGATTTGGGTCAGTGAAAGAAAATTGTTGGCAGACTTAGTGAGTCTAACAATTAAAGGATATGATGCGATATTTGGGATGGATTGGTTGGTTCGATACCATACTCAATTGGACTGTAAGATGAAATCAGCAGAGTTGCGTATCCCGGGGGAAGCAATTTTGAAATTAGATGTGAGGGGTAGACTAGTATCGTCAACTCTAATTTCGAGAATTTGAATTAGGAAATTATGAGTAGTGGGGTTAAAGGATATTTAACTTTTCTTATAAATACACCTGGGATAAGGTGAAGTTGGAAAACATACCAGTAGTGAAAGAATTTTTCGATGTATTTCCGAGAAATTAGAAACGTTACCTCCAGAGAGAGAAATAGGTTTAAATTGATGTAGTTTCCGGGGACAACACTTATCTCTAAAACACCTTATAAGATGGCTTTCAGTTGGAATTAAAGAATTGAAGTTGCAGTTGCAAGATTTATTAGGAAAAGAGGCTTTATTAGAGAAAGTGATTTATCGTGGGAGAGCTCCGGTTGCTCTTTGTTAAGAAGAAAGATGGAAGTTTAAGATTATGCATAGACTATCGAGACTTGAACGATATGGACCATTAAGAAACAAATACCCTTTGCCTCACATAGATAAGTTGTTTGATCAACTGTAAGGGGCCGTGATATTTTCAAGTTGGATTTTGAGACAGGGCTATTGTCAGTTGAGGATCCTAGAAGTGGATGTGTCTAAAATTGCTTTCAATTCGAGATATGGGCACTTTGAATTGTAGTTATGCCTTTTGAGTTAACTAATGCGCTAGCAGCATTTATGGACTTGATACATCGGGTTTTTAAACCGTATTTGAATCAATTTGTGGTGGTATTTATAAATAACATATTGGTGTACTCTAAATCTCGAGGAAAAATCATGAATGACACCTGAGGATAGTCTTGTAAACCCTGAGAGAACACCAATTTTTGCTAAGTTCAATAAGTGTGAGTTTTACGTGGAAGAAGTAACCTTTCTAGGTCATATAATCTCTAAAGAAGGGATTACTGTGGATCCAGTTAAGGTAAAAGTCATTTCTAGGTGGAAACAACCAAAAAATCATACCGAAATTCGGAGTTTCTTAGGGTTACCGGGTATTACCACCGGTTTATCAAGAACTTTTCTAAAATCGCGAAACCCCTAACTGAATTGACTAAGAAGTATGGCAAGTTCATATGGGATCTTAAATGCGAGAAAGGTTTCAGGAGTTAAAAAAGTATTTAACCGAAACACCTGTATTAGCATTGTCGAATGGAGGAAATGGTTTCATGGTTTATACAGATGCTTTAAATGATGACTTGAGATGTGTATTAATGCAAAAACGGAAAAATAATTGCGTATGCATCCCGTAAGTTGAAACCTTATGAGTAGAATTACCCGACCCATGACTTGGAGTTAACAGCAGTACTGTTTGTCTTGAAAAAGTAGAGACATTATCTATATGGGGTGACTTTCGAGGTTTCACTGACCATAAGAGTTTTAAATATTTATTCTCACAGAAAGAGTTGAATTTGAGGTAACGTAGATGGGTGAAATTTTTTGAAAGATTATGACTGTACACTTAACTACCACCTTGAAAAATTAATGTAGTGGCGGATGTCCTAAATAGTAAAATACAAGTGGCCAGTCTAATGGTGAGGAGAATGACACATGCTAGAGGAAGTTAGCATTTGGAACCCGTGTCTTGAGCCACAGAGGGTGATTTTTGGGAATATCACCGTGAAGTCTATCTTATTAGATTGAATCAAAGAAAGTAAAAAGAAGACCCTGAGATGCAAAAATGGATTGAAAAAGTTCAAAAAGGGGGAAAAGTCTGACTTCAATTTGAGAACCGATGGTGTGTTAAAATTTATAAATCGCCTAGTGATGCCAAAAAAATGAAGGGGTTAAAGAAGAAAATTATGGACGAAACTCACCGTTCTAAGTATACGGTGCATCTTGGAGGTAATAAGATGTATTAGAATTTGAAGAATCTCTATTGGTGGAAAAATATGAAAAGAGAAATTGTCCAATTTGTTCAGACCTGTCTCACTTGCCAACAAGTTAAAGCGAGTATTAGAAGTCGTCTGGGTTATTACAGCCTTTGAAAATACCTAAGTGGAAGTGGGAGAATATCATTATACATTTCGTATCAAAGCTACCAAGGATTCAAAGAGATCACGACGCTATTTGGGTAATAATGGATCGGTTGACCAAATCTACTCACTTTTTGCCGATTAATATGAAGCACTCTTTGAAAAAATTGGCTAAATTGTACTTGGACGAAAATATAAGATTACATGGGATACCGGTGAGTATCGTATCAGATTAGAACCCAAGGTTTGTGTTTCAGTTTTGGCAAAAGATGCAAGAAAACCTAGGGACTAAGTTGAATTTTAGTACCACCTACCACCCATAGACAGATGGACAATCGGAAAGAACAATCCAAACCTTAGAAGACATATTGAGGTCTTGTACTTTGGATTTTGGAGAAAATTGGAGTCAGTATCTTACGTTGGTAGAATTTGCTTATAACAACAGTTTTCATTTCTCAATACAAATGACTCCTTATGAAACCCTTTATGGTCAAAAGTGTCGGTTTCCGATTCATTGGGACGAAATTGGAGAAAAGAAGATTTTGAACCCGACAACCGTGCTTTAGATTGAGAAAACCTTTGAGAAGGTGAAATTGATACGTTAAAAGATCCGAACGGTTCAAAGCAGCCAAAAGAGCTATGAGGATAGTAGGAAGAAAGATTAGGAATTTGAGATTGGAGATAAAACGTTCCTTAAAATTACACATTTGAAAACAAGATTAATGGTGGAAAAAGGAAAAAAAATTGCAATCGAAATTTGTAGAATCCTATAAGGTTATCCAACGCTTAGGCAACGTGGTTTACAAGTTGAAATTACCCTTGAACTTATCCAGAATTCATGATATCGTTCATGTCTCCATGTTTAAGAAATATCATCCCGATCCATCTCATGTGTTATGATTGGAAGAAGTGGAAATTGATGAGAATTTGTCATATGAGGAAAAACCGGTAAAATTCTTAAATCAAAAAGTGAAGGAGTTAAGACAAAAGTAAATCTCTCTAATGAAGGTCTTATGGAGAAATCATGGAATAAAAAAAGTAACTTGAGAAGTTGAAGAGGAGATCCGAAAGAAATATCTAGAGTTATTTGTAAATTTAGGTATGAATTTCGAGGACGAAATTCTTTTAAGGGGGAGGGAGAATGTAAAGACCCAAAATTCTCTTTACTAGCCTATTTATTTATTTATTTATTCATTTATCTCAATTAATTTATTTCATTCATTTTAATTGCATCTGCATTGCACATTGTCTCATTTTATTTTTTTAACATGTTTGCTCTTAAATTTAATTTTCTGTCGCCCAATTATTGAAAAATTTAAGAAATCACGCTTTTCGAGACAATATGTTGTGAGGGTTCTAAAATTTTTACTATTTTTGAAAGGTAAATAATAATGATGAAAATATTTATATTATGTGATTTTTTCAAATTTTTGGGTATTTTTATCTATTAAAATGTCATTTTACAATTTAGTTTGAATTGTTATGAATAATTGCCCGATTATCATTTGGCTAGCATTAAATATGAAACTTTAGAGTGGTGACGTGAAATTTAGTTTAAAATGAGATCTAGAGTATGTAGAGACTTTAAAGAAATAAAAAAATAATAGAATAATGTTGGTTGAGAGAAATCTAATTAAGAATAAGATGTCGCATGAGAATGCGACACATAAGCGAGTAGGTGAGGTGATCCTCCTACCACACTTTAAAGGAAGAAACTAGACTTGAGAGTTCATTTTCTCTTCTCCTCCTTGAGCCATCCGAAATTTCAATAAGAGAGAGGGAGACTTGAGAGTTTTCCATTTCCTCCTTCATTTTGTTCTTGAATATTGTCGCGCCCCATTTTTAAAATAAGAAAAATAACGAGTTTTAAGAAAAATGGATTTTTGGTTGATCGTGATTTGAAAAAATGTGTTTTTGATTTGTTAGAAAATAAATAAGGAAAATGAAATGGGTCTAAATGGGACTTTGAAAATGCAACAATTTGACCCAAAATAATAGTTTAAAAAGGGTTTTTAAATAAAAAATCGGAGTCGCCACTTGGTATCGAATTAAGGTATACCAAGTCACCTAAAATGAACTTTTTAAATAAAATTATGGAAAACCCTTTTTAAACGACTCCTCAGTCTACGAAAATCAGAGAAAAAGATTCGGGAGTCACATTTGAAGAGAGGGAAGGCAAGGATAAAAATCCAAGGCACCCTCTCAACCTAACCAAGGTTAGTTGCGTAATTTAGTCAAGGATTTTCTTATTTTTAACCTAAAAATTTATCACATTTTGGAGGTATTTACGTGAATGCAAATCTAGACCTAATTATTGGGGTCAAAATATTTTTTCGAAATTATTTGATGCAAATCACATTAATTGCGACGCCCAAAAGTAAACTTTCGAAGAAGTCACGAAATTGTGCAAAATATGAGAATCCAAGAAAGAAAAAGAAAAGTAATAAAAATAATCATAACTATACAAATATACATGTCCTAAAGGAATGCATCATGTCGGATACGTGGACTAATATCGTGGCTTCAATTTTTCCTTTAATAGAGGGAATACGAGCGTGCTAAGACTAGAAAGCCAAACTCGTCCATATCCCATACTCCAAGGGGTAAATTTCTAATCTAGTCAAGCAAATGTACTAACTTAGTTCTAATTCTAAAATGAAATGCAAATCTAATGTTATGTTTTCATTCAAAAGGGGTAAGGAATATACATATAAGGGGGAACATGGATAAGGGATATACATATAAGGGAAATGCCATGCAAAATAATAAAAACCCTAACAGGTGAAAAACATGCATGAGATGAAGTGATTTTATCACACAAATATGATCTAACGCTCGAAGGGCTTCTAAGGGTCTAGCATTGGACTAGCTCATGTCTACAAGTTCTCATTAGCGTTGGACTAGTGAGAAATCGGAAAAAAAGGGGGCCACAACTAGCGTTGGACTAGTGTGGTGACGGCATGCATTCATTTATAATCAACTAATCATGTAAAACTAATAAAAAAGCAGATAAACACATAAGTTCACATAAGCACATAACACGTAATCATGATATCTAGATGCAAGGCCCTAAAAAAGCGGTAACACATAGCACGTAATCATGCAAATCACAGAAAGGAAAAGAAAGCAAATAAAGCCCTAACTATTACACTCGGGGAGCTCTACTACAATCTAAAGGGGGAAAGAATTAAATAAAATGATATAGCAATCTAACTATTGCAATTGTGGCATTTAATTGCCTTCCCAAATAATTACAAATTAAATTAAAATAAATATACAAAAATTAAAACAAATAAAGCGAATAAATGAAACGAAATGAAAACATTCAAAAGGCATGCAATTGAATACATAAAGTCACATAAGTGCACATAGGATCAAATAAAGTGAAAATAAGGGATAGAGTGTACCTCCCCTGAGTTGGGGCCCTAATGACACGAATTTAGTTATTTTACTCTCCAAAATAATAAAAGGGGTCAAGGCATCACTTTAATTAACAAATAATCGCAAAAATGGGAGATAAATGCAAAATTAAATCAATCAAGGTATTCAAACAAATCATATTGACTAATTAACACTAATAAGGACCCAATTTGAAAGAATTAAAGAAATTAAGCAATCAAAATCACTATTATTGCAAATATGAAAGATCTAAAAGGAAATCAATTAAACTTAAGGACCCCAAAGTGAAACCTATCAATCAAATGCTAAAATTCACAAAAATAATCGAAAACCAATTTACTACGATTAAACAACAAACTTACCCAAAATTCCACAAAAATTCTAATTAAAATAATAAATTTCTCAAAAACTATTAAACCTTAAGATTTCATCCAAAAAACTCATGAATATTCTATCCAAAATCAAATCAAGCATGCCAAAGGAAAAACAACAAGTTAAGGGGGCAAAATTGATGAAATTATCCAATTAATTGAGCCTTAATAACATTATGGGGAAACTTAGGGGGCCAAAGTGCAATTTTTGGAAATTTTTGCATGCATCTTACGAAGAAGCTTTCTGCAACTAAAGCTTTCTGCGATTTTTACTTCAGTGAGCTTCTTCCTCATTCTACCAGGTATGTTAAAATGCAAATCTCAAGCAACCTAACTCAAGCAAAATCCCAACTCGTTCAACAATCAACTACAAGAAATTGGGGCAAGGAAGAGAGGAAAGATCCAACAAAGCTACTGGACGTAACAAGCAACAAAGTGACATGAATGTCTGATGAAACCTCAACCACCCAGCCCTTCAAGAAAACAAACCGAAACTAATGACCTTTGCTCATAAATTCCCAACAGGAAAACTTCAGAACTCGACGTTGATAAACTCACCCAAGATGCGACCATCTACCCAACAGGAATCAAACAAGGGAACTGGACATACAAATCAGCAAAAGAAACTGAACTTGGAGCAGCGAAGGTTTCAATCATTTGCAGGCCAATATCTACTGCTGCAACAAGCCAGGAAGCTTTGAGCTTGTTGCAGCAGATTTTTATGCTCAAATCTAAGTGTAATGCAAACTGAACCTAGGCGACAAGATTATCAAAAATTCCTCCTACTTTTCGACATAGAAATTTTTGGGTTTAGACACAAAAGAAATCAGAAAAAAAAAGAGCATGCAAGGGCTGGACAGCGTTTGTGATTTCTGATGCTTCAAGACTCAGCAATCTTACACAAAATACACGCTACACCACTGCAAAATGTATAAGACAGCGAAATGAAAGAAAACAACTCTAAAATTTCGTGGTTCTGCTTTCCCTTTCCCAACTGGTAAACATACGGGTTTCAACTTTCCAACCCAGACCAAGCATCATACCCATGGCAACCAGATCAACGTAGAAGAGGAAGAATATCATGTACAGGGTAATCATAAATAACAAAACCAGGCAAGAGACAGCAATGCCCACAGATACAATGAACAGATCTAAGCAAGATCTCATTTTTCTGTAGAAAAAATTCGAACGGGGCATTTCCAGATTAAAACATAGCTATGATAGCTTAATAACAAGTTCATGCATCAGTGGTTGACAACACAGGAAAACATGCTCCAATCTTTGTTAATATTCCTACAAAACCCACAAAACCCAGACGTAAACCCAGATTCGTTCACTGGTTTCGAATTTCTGGTTTTCATCAACTGAAGACGTTGCCAATAAGCACCCATGATTCGAACCAGAAAAAAAAAAGATTATGCAGCCTGGAATCTAATCAAAACTCACCATTTAAACATCATTTTAATCACGTACAACGTGACAGGAATCCCAAACCAAATATGGGCAAGCAACACAGCAAAGGACTCGAAACTCTCGTCTACTAAGCTTGAATCTTCAAGAAAGCTATGAACAAAAGGAGAGGCCAAAGTTACCTGAGGATGATTTCGTGTGAGAACCCGAAAATTTTCATGTTTTCCAAATATTATTTTATTTTTTTGCCCACATTTTATTACTGCCCTTGAAAATATTAAATGTTCTATGCATTTTACAAGTAAGTACAGTTTAAAAATCATTTTCCTGGTATAAGTTAGTGTACGTTAATTTGAAGTGCATTCTTGAATGTGGGACCCGCAAGTGCGATATAATTTTGTCGATTAGGTGACGAAATATTAAGTGTTATTATTTTACAAGGTGCTAGGAGACAATGAGAGGTGAGCTAGATAGATTAACCATTGCAGGAAAGAAGATAAGCTTAAAACCTAAAGGACGCCACGTGTCGCGACCTTACTTGAGGATGGACTTGCCTAACTTTGCCTAACTTTGCCTAACTTTCTTACCTTTACCAAATAGCAAATGTGACCAAAAATCAATCCATTATTTCCTCCTCTTGGCCGAAATTTGGAGAGCAAAAGAGAGAGAGAAACCTTCATCCTTCACTTCAATTTCTTGCTATAATCTTGAGTTCCAACCGATTAAATCACAAATCACTCCATAAAAGTGCTAGTCCAAGTAGTTTCTAAGGTGATTGTGGAGTTATTGTGGGAGGAAGAAGCCTAAGCTACCATTTTTCTTGAGGATCCAAGGTACTTTGCCAAGAAATTTACCCTTTGTCCTTAATAATGGTAAATTAGTGGTTCTTAGTGGCTAAATATGCTACTTTGTGGAAGATTTTCATGGTTTGAAGTAGTTTTATGGTGGATTTTTGTTTTATGGTGAAAATTCTGATCTCACATGATACTTGAGGGTTTCTATTGTTTTGATATGAATTATTGAAGTTTTGTGGGCTAGAATACTTTGCCTAAAGAAATTTTCTAGATTACATGCACAAATTCCAGCTTAGGATTTCCATGTGATAGTAATCTGCCCTGTTGTTGCACTGTATGTTCGTCCTTGAGGGAGACCAAATCAGCCCTTGCTCAAAACATGAAAGTTGTAGAGAATTGAGTGTAGATTATTCCTGTAAAATGTCAGCTTAATCGGAACACTGTAGCCTGTGAAATGACTATTTTACCCCTGCTGCCCTGTTTCTGCCAAAACTGGAAATCAGTATCTATAATTGGCTCGTTTGGATGGGAAGATGAATGAATTAGCTTTTTATGTCTTCTTAAGAATTGTAGCCTTGTATCTTAGCTTTTAAATGGCTTTGGAATCACCTGAATCGGAGTTGTGTGTGCTGAGATATGATTGAATGAGTCAGGACTGCTAGTTGACTTTCACAGTGAGTTTCGAACTGGAAAGCTGGGGCTGTTTGGGTAAATTTGACTAGGTTAGGTTCAGAACTGGGTTGAGGTGTCTTCATAAGAATTGTAGAAAAATGTCTTAGCTTCGAAACAGTATAAATTTTACCTCAATCCGATCAGTGTAGTTTCGGTTTTGACCAATACACTAAAAGATGTCAAACCTGCCATTTTGCTCCTTGTCTTAAACCTTAAGTCCGGTCACTTTTCTAGCTTAGTTTTGTTATTAAATGACTTTTAGCCTATTGAACGGCTATTGTAATGAGATTATTTGTGTGTGATTTTGGGGGCTGATTGAGGAAAATGATGAAGCCATAAATGGCTGGAAAATAGGTAAATACAAAGGGCGTGCTGCCCGAATTTGCACTCAAATGGCGATTTCAAAATTTTAAGAGCGGACATAAGTTTTACGACTATTTTACTCATGCCTTTTGGACTAAATGCACTCTTTTCACTTTCAAAATCATACTTATATTTCGTACTAGTAATTATTCGGATTTTCCTTGATTCATCAAACATTTTATTGGTTGGACCATAATATTTTCTCATGATTATTCTTAGGGTTGCTTGGTGACTAAGGGTGATATCCGAAAGGATACTTTGGACGTTTTTGCTTATATAGGTGAGTGTTCTATATACGCTTTGTTTCTAATGACTATGTGAACTATTGTGACTATTTGGATTGTTGCTTTAAATACGTGATTGAGGTATGTTATGTTTCCAAAATGATTTTTGCTAGGCGAGTGTGTACTTTATCGCACTCGACCTAAATGAACGTGAACTTTCAATGATTGAATGATTAAATGTTACTCGTGCATGAATGTAAGCCTTCTGGCTGAACTGGGCCCTTGCCCTTTGTTACTGGTCGACTCGAGCCAGAAGCGGACTCGGTCGGGCGATTAGTGACCCTGGGTGAATGTTTGGTATACTCGAGTATGACCACGAAGTTGGCGGAGATTGGGGAATGAAATGAATGAACGAATGACAAGAAAATGAAGGAGTTTTCACTTACAAACAATGTTTTAATGATCGGAGAAATAAGGAAAATATTAGGCGAATGAATGAACGAACGAACGAACGAATAGCTCCTCGTGAGCATGTATCCTTTTATTGTATGTGTTACTATTACTTTATATCGTAAATGTTATCTGGATTACTTGTTATTACATGCTTAATGTCCTTGTTTAACTGCTTGGTTGTGTATATAGAATCTCGCTGGGCTTTTAGCTCATTCCACGCCATTTGTTTTCCTTACAGGGGTTGCGAGCGGGCGAGAGATCTGTATAGCATAGCATAGTAGTCCCTTTTGTATATTTTGGCTTTTGTACTCGCTCTAGTGCTTGGATAGGGTTGGAGTGTATTGATAATGTAAAGCTTTTAGTTTTAGAACTGTACTTCTGTTTGAGATGGGGATGAATGTAAGGATATGTTTCAATTTGGGGTATTGTGTTTTGTTTCGTTTTTTTTTTCTTCGAGATTATATTTTATTTTGTTCGGAGAGAGTGATCGAGTCCTGGTGAGAGCTGGGCAGGCGGTCCGCCGAACCCTTTGGTTCGCCTAAGGGGAAGGTGGGGCTGTCACATTTCGCAACCAGTTGAATGTGAGATGTTGCCTAGAAAATGCACGCTAATTCCAGAAATGAAGTCGCAAACTTCGTCGCCGACGTTCCAGGGTTGATGATCCCGTGAGTTTGAGTTCAAATTCGAAGGACCTCCAGTCATTTTCCCCACCAAGTTTCTGAGTAGAATTTTCTCTCACAACTTCGTTGATTATCCAGAAATTTAAATCGTCTCAAATACAACTATATCTAAAGAGAAATATGAATCCGAATGAAGCCACAAGGTCAGCCTTTTCCTGTCGAAAATCTTCTGCAAAGTTCCTTTTTTTTTTCTTTTCTTTCGTTCCTTTCCCTGTTTTTTCACTGCCTCCAAGCTCTCCCCTTCTAGTTTTTCCTCTCTCTATTTCTTCCCCAGATCCTTCTTCCCCAGCTCCCGCTTCTTAGCCGCTAGAAACTTCCTCTTTTTTTTAGTTTTTTCCTCCACTGCCCGAAACTCTTTTTCTTCCTCCTTTGCCGAATCTCTTCCCTTCCTCCTTTCTCCACCCTAAAACCCTTGTTTCTTCCTTGTTTTTCCGGCAGCGACCCTTTCCCAATCTACTCACTCCCGATTCTTTCCTATCACGAAACCTTTCCTCGCTTTCGTTCCTTCGCCTGTAGCTACCCCCCTCTCTCGGTTCTCTCCCTTTCACCTTATCTCTCACTCTACCTTCCTACAGCCGCCACCCTTCTTACTATCGGTCTCTCTCTCCCACTATATCTCTCATTCTTAGCCGCCACCAGATTTTCCTCACTCCTCTACGTCCTTTCCTAGTTTTTCATCTCCAGCCGCTACTCACTTCACCCCCTCCTACCTTGCTGCATTTTCCTTTTAAACCTTCCAACCCATGGCTGGACGATGCGGATAAAGCCACTTTTCATCTGTTTTTTAGAACCGTTTGATGGTTCTTGATGCCCAAGACAATTGAATCTTTTAGCTCAAAGTCATATGGCTTGTACTACATCAATCCAATGGAGCTAAAAATGAGAAAAAAATTATGAGAAAGAGTTGGAAAAAAGAAAAAAAACGCGATGGCCATTCCGTTTTGTACTGACTGAAGCCAAAACTTGAAGGAAATGGCGCGCGTGCACCCTTTTTTTTTTTTTTAACAAAACTGATTTTGGTTTTTGTTTTCTTCATTTTCTTTTCTTTTCCAATGAATGAATTAATTAAAATTAATTAAAAGATGATTTTCTAAACAAAAATGAAAATAAAACCAAAAACGAAAAATTTAAACAAAATCAACTAAAATAAAATAAAAATGCTTAAAAAATGTCTAAAAATCATGAGATTAATAAATACAAATAGATAATAATTATCAACAAAATAAAATAAAATAAAATAAAATTTGGTGTCTACAGTTTGCCTCTCTTTGTCTGAGTTTCGAAGGAACTCGAGACAAAGACGTAGACACCAAATACTTACCTGTACTTACCTGTATTTTTTCTGCCTTGAACTAAACCTACCGAAATTCCAAATCCAACGTGGCAAAGCGGTTAGTGGGATACTATCCAAGCCTACCGAGGTTGGTGGCACAAAATCAAAGCCCACCGTGATGTTCAAAAGACACGTTAGTGGGTTGGACCCAATGCTAACGGATGTGAAAAATATAACACACGTTAGTGAATCAATACTCGATGCTAACGGTGATAAAAGACACGTTAGTGGGTTAAACCCGATGCTAACGGTGGTAAAAGACACGTTAGTGAGTCAATACTCGATGCTAACGGATATGAAAAATATAACACACGTTAGTCAGTCAATACTCGATGCTAACGGTGGTAAAAGACACGTTAGTGGGTTAAACCCGTTACTAACGGATATGAAAAATATAACACACGTTAGTGAGTCAATACTCGATGCTAACGGTGATAAAAGACACGTTAGTGGGTTAAACCCGATGCTAATGGATATATAAAAAACATAACACACGTTAGTGAGTCAATACTCGATGCTAACGGTGATAGAAGACACGTTAGTGGGTTAAACCCGATGCTAACGGATATGAAAAATATAACACACATTAGTGAGTCAATACTCGATGCTAACGGTGGTAAAAGACACGTTAGTGAGTCAATACTCGATACTAACGGATATGAAAAATATAACACACGTTAGTGAGTCAATACTCGATGCTAACGTCAATAGAAAAACGTTATTGTATGGAAAAAAGATCTTGAATACTTACTTGAATTTTTTTGAATTTTTTTTTCAAAAATTGCCTCAGTTTGATCAATTTTTGTGCCACCGATCCTTCAATTTGCATTACGGAATGGTTGCTCCTCATTAGAGATTTGATTCACCTCTTCCTCGGTCCGAATTCCTCAATTGTTGGGTGATATTCCACAACTATAAAAAATTTTGCCCCAGTTTTACTTTTTGGTATTCAAACCTGCAAAAAATAGAAATAATCATAATAACAGATAATGCCACCACCATCCGATCGATCTTACTTTCAAGAAACGTGTAAACATGAGTACTTTGATGTCTTCCTCTCGATGTTGCGAAAACTTCAACTTCGCTCTGCGATCTGATCAAGTTTCGTTGACTTCCAACGCTGATGAGGTATGACATTTGGTATCCAGGGATTTACGATAAATCAGAGAAATTGTCATTTGATAAACCCAAAGAGATAAATAAGACCATGGAATTCAAGAAAAATATTTATTTACACAAAATGATGAAATCCAAGTAACATGAAAACAATCACTTATTTTTTATTTGAAAGAAAATTAATTTTAGAGAAATGAACTTGTAAACTCAACAATTTATGTTGGATGAACCAGAACACTTTGATCTCGAATAAATTGCCACACTTGTCCCTTTGGATATCGTCCTTCCGGAATTCAATGTTTGCAACTGAACTATAAGGTGAATAGAAATTCCAATGAATCAAGTCTCCAGCCATTCCATTCCTAACTCACTTTCTCCTTATGAAACCCTACCTTAACGCCCTTTCAGGTTTTCACTAAGGCTACCACTTCACCTTTTTTATTTTCTTTTTCTTATTTTTCCATTTTCATTTTTGCTTTTTCTTCTTTTCCTTTTCTTTTCTTCTCTTCTTCTCTTCTTCTAAGGTGCCCTTTTGAATTTTCACATAATGAACAAATTCCGCCGATAGTCTTTATCAATTCAGAGATGTGTTTCAAGAAATGGTGTCATCAGTGCGACAATCCTTCCCTTGCAAAATCGGTGAAGGTGTATTGACATCATTTGCCATGTGATTTAGAAAATTTCTTGCAAGAGATGATGCAAAGAATGGAAGCCAGGACTTTCGACTTTTGTAATGGGGTCAGGTGGGATGCTTAAAGAAGTTAAGGCTTGAAAGCAGATTTCAAAAGTGGTTTAAATGATTTGAGATCGTATTATTGTGCTAACCCTATTTTAGGGTTAAGCCAAAACTTGCCCCCAATTTATTCTCAACTGAGGTTTTCTTCTCTTTCATTTTTCATTTTTCCTTCTCTCATCCCATTCCTCTTTTGAATTTTTCAAATTGCCCAAGTTTATTTTTAACTGAGGTTTTCTTCTCTTTCATTTTTTCATTTTTCCTTTAAAAATTGAATTTGCCCCAGTGTGGGGTTTTTCCTCTCTTTTTCTTTTCCGAAACTAAATTTGCCTCAGTGTGGGATTTTTCTTTCTTTTCCAAAATCAAATTTGTCCCAGTGTAGGGTTTGCGATCCTCAGGGGTTGCCAAACGAAATAATCTATTCTGAAAGTTCAAAAGGGATAACTAGGGATAAAATGTTTCAAGGGGAAAGGAAGAGGGTCTGACTTTCATTCCATTCTTCACATTAACCCTAAAAGGAAATTTCCATTTATCGTATGAAGGATTTCTTACACATATCCGATTTGATCAGCTAAGAGGAAAATTTGTCCATTCCACTTCTGTGAGAATAAATACTCCACTTTCTTGATGATAAAAGGGCCCTGCCAATTTGCGGCAAACTCTTCTTTTGGCCTCATTTTGCACTGACAAAAGCCACCTTAATGCTTTGTTTCCTCGTCTGAATAGTCATGATTTGACCCTTTTATGGTAAGCACGGGCCAATCCTTCTCTTTTGATAATATTGACCATGACGGATTGCATTCATCTGCTTCTCATCAAGTAATCACTGCTTTATTTCCTTAAACTTGACCCCAATTCGGCTTGAGTTTCTCTTTATACCATTCGAGCCTCTTTGAAACATTTTCGGATGTCTCTTCGATACTCTTTTCATTTTGAAATTCAAATTCACACTCGTGAGATATTGAGGTTGCCACCATCGAATTTCGAAACGGTGATATCCAAAGGGATTTTATTCTCGGCCATTTGAAAAGAATGTGTAAGTAACACTGTATATAGAAAACTGTACATTTTATTGAATTTCAAGATAAAGACCAAACTGAATATCATGTTACTTGCTAAACGAAACGTGTTTTCAAAACCACTTGATTGAAAACTATTTACAAAAAACATGGTTAAACAAAAGACACATGTATAAACAATTTTCCATTGGTTTTAACCAAAACAATTCCCCAAATTTATCGAAACTTCCCTTCAAGAGGGAGGAATCCCACTACTTTAGTCCCTTCCAGGATTTTCGAATTCCTTCATTGGGGTAAATGCCGTGACGGTGTCCACGTGTTCAGGAAAAGGTTTCGTACTTGTGGTCGGTCCTTGTTCTTCCTTTTTCCTTAACACTATATCCCCTGTTTCGATCATGTCTTGGATCTTATGTTTTAGTACCCAACAGTTACCAGTCGAGTGACCAGGTGCTCCAGAATGGTAGGCACAAGCGGCTTGAGGGTCGTACCCAGCAGAGAAACCTCGACGAGGGCAGTTTGGAGGAGGTATGTCATCAATTTTACCGGCGGCTTTGAGCTGTTCGTACAGTTGGTCAATGGGCCGGCCTATATTGGTAAAAGTTCGGGATCGGGCCAGGGTTTTGTATTTTGTTGTTTTGAGAATGGTTGTAGGTCTTTTTGCTTGGTGGAGCAGGTCTGGGATTATGAGGTCGAATTTGGAGGTTGGTTTGAGCTATGGGGAAAGGCATTGTAGGTGGGCTTGCATAATTTGTCCAAGGGTGAGGGTGATTGATGGTAGTATGATAGACAGGACGGGAGTTTGGGTGATATGGGTAGGGTGATGAATAAGTGGGGCGGTTTGAAAATCTAGGTCTGGTCGAGGGGCCCTGATCCCAAACAAAAGCAGTTTCCCCTTCTTTTTCCTTAAACTGGGACTTCTTCCCACTGTTATTCTGGCCTTGCAAAGCCTCCAGTTGCATCTTCAGTGTTGACACATTAACAATTTTTCCGGCCTTCACAAACTCATCAAATTCTTCCAATTTATTAACAATTTCTGCAAAGGAGCACCCAGTCATGCGAAAAATTTCCTCAAAATAGGGCGGGTCATGAGTTTTGATAAAAGTACGGACAATTTCACCCTCGGTCATAGGAGGTTCCACCTTGGCGGCCAATTTCCTCCATCTCTTCGCGTACGTCTTGTGGTCCTCAGATGGTTTTCTCTTGGTTCCCTCTAATGTGGTCCTTGTCGGAGCGAGCTCACAATTGTATTCGTATTGCCTTACAAAAGCGGTTGACAACTCTGTCCAGGTCCTCATCTCATCAGGCTTCAAATTGGAATACCAATCCAGCGCATCGCCTTCTAGACTATCGGGAAATAGGCGCACAGGTAAATTCTCATCATCTATCGGCCTACCCAGCTTGTTTGCAAACATCCGAAGGTGTGTCTTAGGATTGCCAGTTCCATCGTATTTGCTAAACTTGGGTGCTTTGAAACCCATTGGCAATTGCATATCCGGAAATAGGCACAGTTCGTTGTAGTCCAGGCCCCCTTACTTGCTTAAACCTTGGCTTTTCCTTATGAACTCATCAAATCGATCTAATCTCTTTAACAAATTTTTATCCACAGGCGCGGATGACTCCCCAGTTTCAACTTTCCCTTGGGCGGCGGTGTCTAGAGTGAATGGCTCAGCGGTGGAGTAATAATGTGGTCCTTGAGATTCGAATGGCATGCTCATACTAATTGGTGGATAATTCTGGGGAATTTGGGCATGAGAAGGGTTAATTTGGATATTGGGTGCATGAGTAGGTGGTGGGCCATGAGGGGGATAGGTAAAAGCTTCTTCAGGTGGATTTATGACATGTGAAGTAACAGAGGTTTGAGTATAGGGTAAAAATATTGGTTGCGATTCAGGTTGACTAGCAGGTAAAGGCTCAGATTGACCACCGCTATTGCTACCAGCTACCAACTGATCGATTACTTGCCGTTGTGCCATCATTTCCATGCTTAGCTCGTTAAATCTGTTCAAGACTTCGCTTAGTTGAGCTCCCAGGTTGACTAAGTCAGCTGATGGTGCCATTGCAGGTCTATCGGACGATTTCCGGATGCGTACTCATGTTTACACTTTCTCTTAAAACTCGGCTACGTGATCGGATAATAATGGGGCTTCTTCGTATAGCTATATTTACAATTACCTGAAAATTTAGAAAAATCCCTTTTTTTAAATTCCCCTTTTGATTAACTGCTGATAA
This sequence comes from Coffea humblotiana, assembly GCA_023065735.1. Classification (NCBI taxonomy): domain Eukaryota; kingdom Viridiplantae; phylum Streptophyta; class Magnoliopsida; order Gentianales; family Rubiaceae; genus Coffea; species Coffea humblotiana. Next base: position 9,487,832 of record CM041216.1, read on the forward strand.
AAAGAAAAGAAAGAAAAAGAAAAAGACCCGAGTTAGTATATATTGAGGTAATTCGGATGCATGTCCTATTGGGGGACCCTTTTTACGCCAAGGGTTGGCCTAGCATGAAAATGCAATCCTTCAAGGTATGCACTATACAATACCTGATGGATCCGATCAACTTATTGCCATTCAATTTGAAGGTGATTTGAAAAATTTTGAGCCAATTGAACAGCGGGAGACTTATAACAAAATGAGGACAAATCCGAATGAATGAATGGTTTTGCTCGGCACAGGAAGTCATTCAAATCGATTTAACCCTTGCAATGGTTAGAAACCCTAATCTATCTAAATGGAATGAACACAATGGATGATTTTCTAAAAAACAACTAGCCATTCCAGTTCTAAATTTGACATCGAAACCCTAAGTCGTCAAATGGATAGGATGAAATTGATGAACCCTGCTGGATCGCCCTAAAAATGGATACACTTGGTCAAATAGATTGAATGAGTTTGAAGATTTATTCAAAAATGACTAGATCACCCTAAAAAAGAGTAAATTGATCAAATGAATTGAATGAAATTTGATAATTTATTCAAAATTGACTGGATCACCCTAAAAAGGGTAAATGAGTCAAATGAATTGAATGAAATTGATAATCAAATAGATCGAATGGAGCGATGATTTATTCAAAAATGACTGGATTGTCTTAAAAACGAGTGAATTGATAAAATGGACTGGATGAATTTGATAATTTATTTGAAAATCGATTGAATTGTCTGTCCATTGGTAGCTTTAACCAATTTATTGTAATGCATTAGTCCATGAGCCTTCTAAAATCAAGATTTGGCCTCAATATATTTACCATCTCAACAATAAGGAATTATTTGTGAATTTCTTCAAATTAATGTCCTTTACGCAAGGGAATTTTACCAACTATGTTAAGATGGCCAAAAAATGAGTATTAGAGGCTCATATTCTAATGTACAAAAGAATCGCTCTATGAAAATGATCGGATCCTACCTTACCTTGTGCACTACCTCTCCGGATGTTACAAAAAATGTAAACGTGCAAGTCTTATTGGATTAAGTATCCGAGACATAGGGTGGTTTATTCCTAACGTGGGATTCCCTAAATGGCATTCCCTCTAAGGTTTATGCATGATGCCAATTTATTAAAGCAATTAAATATGCAATTTAAATGATAGAATGACCTAAAGGGAACCCTTTATACGCCAGGGTGGGCCTAGAATGATATGCAATTATTAATCCTATGAATGTAATATACCAAAATCTTAAACGTGCAATAGCCTGTCTAAAAGGGGTAGGTTCTAAAAGAGAATCATGCCAGACCTCTTATTTTCCTAGCATTTGTGCATGCAAAAGATAAGAAACAAGGAAAGTTAGTTCAACACATAACACGTTGTGGCAATCAATTAATATGAAAGCAATAAAGAAAGAGGGGTGGAATCCCTCCCCTCGTGCTTAATGTCCCTAGTTTAGGATAAGGTCAACTCTACCCTAAGGTACTTCTAATATGGATGCATGAGGTTTGGCTTACTAATGCATCTAGACTCGATAAGTCTTAAGGTTCCCAAGCCTTCAGACCAAAAGAGCGAAGGGTCATCAATCCCAAGGCCCTTGGTCGGTGGCTCGAGTGATCCCTTAGGTATCGCTATGGGCGCAGTGCACACCATCCGCCTACCTAAGGCAATCGATTCTAATCCTACAGGGAGATGTGGGATGGCACCCAGAAAAAGAAAAAGAGGGTAAAAATTATGCATGCACGTATGAGGTGCTTTCTATCGAGGGGAGGGATTATACCATCAAATGCGGTCGACGGTTCTAAGGTAACTATCCCCCCAACCAACAATGCAAGCGCGATACAAGTAAAAAGTAAGTGAATAAACCATCCATTCATCACATACATAGTGTGCGAGGGGTGATTACGCGCGTGGTAGATGCAAAAACCCTAAAAAAGAGGAAAAAGGTCAAGGAAAAAAGAAAAAGAAGAATGCAACCTAAAACCTCCAAATGTGATATATAAGAAGGTTAAAAAAGAAAATGATTGACTAAATTGGATGCTCGGACTCTCTAAGTCCCCAGTGGAGTCGCCAGCTGTCGCGCCCCATTTTTAAAATAAGAAAAATAATGAGTTTTAAGAAAAATGGATTTTTGGTTGATATTGATTTGAAAAATGTGTTTTTGATTTATTAGAAAATAAATAAGGAAAATGAAATGGGTCTAAATGGGACTTTGAAAATGCGACGATTTGACCAAAAATAATAGTTTAAAAAGGGTTTTTAAATAAAAATCGGAATTGCTACTTGGTATCGAATTAAGGTGTACCAAGTCACCTAAAATGAACTTTTTAAATAAAATTATGGAAAACCCTTTTTAAACGACTCCTCAGTCTACGAAAATCAGAGAAAAAGATTCGGGAGTCATATTTGAAGAGAGGGAAGGCAAGGATAAAAATCCAAGGCACCCTCACAACCTAGCCAAGGCTAGTTGCGTAATTTAGTCAAGGATTTTCTTATTTTTAACCTAAAAATTTATCACATTTTAGAGGTATTTACATGAATGCAAATCTAGACCTAATTATTGGGGTCAAAATATTTCTTCGAAATTATTTGATGCAAATCACATTAATTGTGACGCCCAAAAGTAAACTTTCGAAGAAGTCACGAATTGTGCAAAATATGAGACTCCAAGAAAGAAAAAGAAAAGTAATAAAAATAATCATAATTATACAAATATACACGTCCTAAAGGAAATGCATCATGTCGGATACGGGGGACTAATGTTCGTGACTCAATTTTCCCTTTAATAGAGGGAATACGAGCGTGCTAAACTAGAAAGCCAAACTCGTCCATATCCCATACTCAAGGGGTAATTTCCTAATCTAGTCAAGCAAATGTAACTAATTTAGTTCTAATTCTTAAATGAAATGCAAATCTAATGTTATGTTTTCATTCAAAAAGGGGTAAGGAATATACATATAAGGGGGAACATGGGATAAGGGATATACATATAAGGGAAATGCCATGCAAAATAATAAAAACCCTAAAAGGTGAAAAACATGCATGAGATGAAGTGATTTTATCACACAAATATGATCTAACGCTCGAAGGGCTCCTAAGGGTCTAGCATTGGACTAGCCCATGTCTACAAGTTCTCATTAGCGTTGGACTAGTGAGAAATCGGAAAAAAGGGGGCCACAACTAGCGTTGGACTAGTGTGGTGACGGCATGCATTCATTTATAATCAACTAATCATGTAAAACTAATAAAAAGCAGATAAACACATAAGTTCACATAAGCACATAACACGTAATCATGATATCTAGATGCAAGGCCCTGAGAAAGCGGTAACACATAGCACGTAATCATGCAAATCACACAAAGCAAAAGAAAGCAAATAAAGCCCTAACTATTACACTCGGGGAGCTCTACTACAATCTAAAGGGGGAAAGAATTAAATAAAGTGATATAGCAACCTAACTATTACAATTGTGGCATTTAATTGCCTTCCCAAATAATTACAAATTAAATTAAAATAAATATACAAAAATTAAAACAAATAAAGCGAATAAATGAAACGAAATGAAAACATTCAAAAGGCATGCAATTGAATACATAAAGTCACATAAGTGCACATAGGATCAAATAAAGTGAAAATAAGGGATAGAGTGTACCTCCCCTGAGTTGGGGCCCTAATGACACGAATTTAGTTATTTACCCTCCAAAATAATAAAAGGGGTCAAGGCATCACTTTAATTAACAAATAATCGCAAAAATGGAGATAAATGCAAAATTAAATCAATCAAGGTATTCAAACAAACCATATTTGACTAATTAACACTAATAAGGACCCATGAAAGAATTAAAGAAATTAAGCAATCAAAATCACTATTATTGCAAATATGAAAGATCTAAAAGGAAATCAATTAAACTTAAGGACCCCAAAATGAAACCTACCAATCAAATGCTAAAATTCACAAAAATAATCGAAAACCAATTTACTACGATTAAACAACAAACTTACCCAAAATTCCACAAAAATTCTAATACAAATAATAAATTTCTCAAAAAACTATTAACCTTAAGATTTCATCCCAAAAGCTCATGAATATTCTATCCAAAATCAAATCAAGCATGCCAAAGGAAAAAACAACAAGTTAAGGGGGCAAAATTGATGAAATTATCCAATTAATTGAGCCTTAGTAACATTATGGGGAAACTTAGGGGGCCAAAGTGCAATTTTTTGGAAATTTTTGCATGCATCTGACGAAGAAGCTTTCTGCAACTAAAACTTTCTACGATTTTTACTTCAGCGAGCTTCTTCCTCATTCTACCAGGTATGTTAAAATGCAAATCTCAAGCAACCTAACTCAAGCAAAATCCCAACTCGTTCAACAATCAACTACAAGAAATTGGGGCAAGGAAGAGAGGAAGATCCAACAAAGCTACTGGACGTAACAAGCAACAAAGTGACATGAATGTCTGATGAACCACCCAGCCCTTCAAGAAAACAAACCGAAACTAATGACCTTTGCTCATAAATTCCCAACAGGAAAACTTCAGAACTCGACGTTGATAAACTCACCCAAGATGCGACCATCTACCCAATAGGAATCAAACAAGGGAGCTGGACATACAAATCAGCAAAAGAAACTGAACTTGGAGCAGCGAAGGTTTCAATCATTTGCAGGCCAATATCTACTGCTGCAATAAGCCAGGAAGCTTTGAGCTTGTTGCAGCAGATTTTTATGCTCAAATCTAAGTGTAATGCAAACTGAACCTAGGCGACAAGATTATCAAACATTCCTCCTACTTTTCGACATAGAAATTTTTGGGTTTAGACACAAAAGAAATCAGAAAAAAAAGAGCATGCAAGGGCTGGACAGCGTTTGTGATTTCTGATGCTTCAAGACTCAGCAATCTTACACAAAATACACGCTACACCACTGCAAAATGTATAAGACAGCGAAATGAAAGAAAACAACTCTAAAATTTCGTGGTTCTGCTTTCCCTTTCCCAACTGGTAAACATACGGGTTTCAACTTTCCAACCCAGACCAAGCATCATACCCATGGCAACCAGATCAACGTAGAAGAGGAAGAATATCATGTACAGGGTAATCATAAATAACAAAACCAGGCAAGAGACAGCAATGCCCACAGATACAATGAACAGATCTAAGCAAGATCTCATTTTTCTGCAGAAAAAATTCGAAAGGGGCATTTCCAGATTAAAACATAGCTATGATAGCTTAATAACAAGTTCATGCATCAGTGGTTGACAACACAGGAAAACATGTTCCAATCTTTGTTAATATTCCTACGAAACCCACAAAACCCAGACGTAAACCCAGATTCGTTCACTGGTTTCGAATTTCTGGTTTTCATCAACTGAAGACGTTGCCAATAAGCATCCACGATTCGAACCAAAAAAAAAAAGATTATGCAGCCTGGAATCTAATCAAAACTCACCATTTAAACATCATTTTAATCACGTACAACGTGACAGGAATCCCAAACCAAATATGGACAAGCAACACAACAAAGGACTCGAAACTCTCGTCTACTAAGCTTGAATCTTCAAGAAAGCTATGAACAAAAGGAGAGGACAAAGTTACCTGAGGATGATTTCGCAGCCAGTTGAATGTGAGATGTTGCCCAGAAAATGCACGCTAATTCCAGAAATGAAGTCGCAAACTTCGTCGCCGACATTCCAGGGTTGATGATCCCGTGAGTTTGAGTTCAAATTCGAAGGACCTCCAGTCATTTTCCCCACCAAGTTTCTGAGTAGAATTTTCTCTCACAACTTCGTTGATTATCCAGAAATTTAAATCGTCTCAAATAGAACTATATCTAAAGAGAAATATGAATCCGAATGAGGCCACAAGGTCAGCCTTTTCCTGTCGAAAATCTTCTGCAAAGTTCCTTTTTTTTCTTCTTTTCTTTCGTTCCTTTCCCTGTTTTTCACTGCCTCCAAGCTCTCCCCTTCTGGTTTTTCCTCTCTCTGTTTCTTGCCCAGCTCCCGCTTCTTAGCCGCTCGAAACTTCCTCTTTTTTTAGTTTTTTCCTCCACTGCCCGAAACTCTTTTTCTTCCTCCTCTGCCGAAGCTCTTCCCTTCCTCCTTTCTCCACCCTAAAACCCTTGTTTCTTCCTTGTTTTTTCCGGCAGCCACCCTTTCCCAATCTACTCCACTCCCGATTCTTTCCTATGACGAAACCTTTCTCGCTTTCGTTCCTTCGCCTGTAGCTACCCCCTCTCTCGGTTCTCTCCCTTTCACCTTATCTCTCACTCTACCTTCCTACAGCCGCCACCCTTCTTACTATCGGTCTCTCTCTCCCACTATATCTCTCATTCTTAGCCGCCACCAGATTTTCCTCACTCCTCTACGTCCTTTCCTAGTTTTTCATCTCCAGCCGCTACTCACTTCACCCCCTCCTACCTTTTTGCATTTTCCTTTTAAACTTTCCAACCCTTGGCTGGACGATGCGGATGAAGCCACTTTTCATCTGTTTTTTAGAACCGTTTGATGGTTCTTGATGCCCAAGACAATTGAATCTTTTAGCTCAAAGCCATATGGCTTGTACTACAACCAATCCAACGGAGCTAAAAATGAGAAAAAAATGATGAGAAAGAGCTGGAAAAAAGAAAAAAAACGCGGTGGCCATTCTGTTTTGTACTGGCTGAAGCCAAAACTTGAAGGAAATGGCGCGCGTGCACCCTCTTTTTTTTTTTTTTAACAAAACTGATTTTGGTTTTTTGTTTTCTTCATTTTCTTTTCTTTTCCAATGAATGAATTAATTAAAATTAATTAAAAGATGATTTTCTAAACAAAAATGAAAATAAAACCAAAAATGAAAAATTTAAACAAAGTCAACTAAAATAAAATAAAAATACTTAAAAAATGTCGAAAAATCATGAGATTAATAAATACAAATAGATAATAATTATCAATAAAATAAAATAAAATAAATTAAAATTTGGTGTCTACAAATATAACTTGGAAAACCATCGACCACCACAATTTTTCTTCTTCTTCTCTCTTCTTGTAGAGTCGAGAGAGAGAGTGAGTCGAGAGAGAGAGAGAGAGAGAGCAATCAAGAGAAAAGGGACACCATCCATCTTGCTCCTTGTAGATTTGTGGAAAAAATCACCAAACAACCTAGAAGATTTGACCTTTCTTGAGAAAACTTGAAGGGGTGAAACTTGGAAGGAAGTTTTGAGATTGAATCACACTAGATCTAGTTAAATCTTGAGATAAGAATAAAAAATCACCCCTTAATCTTTAATTTCTAGTCATGAAAATGTTAGATTCACTTGATTTAAGTAAGATATATGGTAGATCTAGTAAATTTCTTGAAATTATACTACTAGATGTTCTAGTGGTTAAAATACTAGCATAACGCTTGATTTATTGGTTGGATTTACTTGAAAATTTTCTATTGATAACCAAGGGCTAATGATTGATGAAACCCTTAGAAATTTGAGTGAGTTTTTGTTGGTTAAATGGTTGTTTTGTTGGTGAAATTTTTGAGGAATTTTTGGATGAGCTAGCCGAATGAAGAGGGTTAATGTTCAACCTTCATTTTCGACATTTTTATGTTCTTTTGACTAAATTTTCACTCAAGTGACTGGGTATTATGTTAATCTATAATTATATGTTGAAATGGGGTTGAAAATTAGGAACTTTAACAGTTAAAAGTCATTTTTATGTCACTATTTTGGATTAAAAACTATCTGGGCAGCAATGGCGAATTCGAAACTGATTTGCCCTTGATTTTGTGTTTTCACGCGTCGAATTTTGGGAAAAATTATTCTAGATACATATTATTTTCATAACTCGAACTTGCGTGTCGAGTTCAAGTGAATTTGATTTAGTTTCGCGAACTGTTGGGGCGAAACTTTTTGTTTTTCTTTACGTGTTTATAGGAGTGATTAAAGATTGTGATACCGATCCTAATTTGGATTCTGAGCTTTAATTTATTAGTGAGTTTCCATGCATGTTATCTGTCTTGAATTTGCAAATGTGACATAGATGTGAACTTGATGTTGCGATTGAGATAAATAGTGTTTTGAATTGTTGAAGTATTGTGATGTCGCTTGGGTTGTTATCCCATCGATGATAAGTGATTGAGTGTGCATGTTAATTCTTGGGAATTCCTGAGTCCTATAGGTAAGTCTGTCGATTCGAGCTAGTTATGGGATTTGGTCGAGAAGATTTGAAGAGTCATAGGAGAGTGTTTTATATTCACTAGATTTGGTGTTTAGATTTGTCCCTTTTGAAGTGAAAACTATGGTATGTTCGAACAATACCCATTTTAAGTGTTTTGGATTTTGGGCCCAGTAAGGGGAGTCGTTGAAAGGAGAATGAAGTAAGTGCAGTTTTACATAGTGATAAAACTTGAAAGTCGACAGAGTGTCGACTACGTGAAATAAGATCAAGATTCGTGGATATTGGTTCCTGAGAGCCACCTGTATCCTACTCTTGATGTTGTTAATCGCTTTCTTTATTCGTTTTGAATTGTGAACTTGAAGTGTAATTTGAACTGCTCTATGTGATTGTATGCCTTTTTGGGAACTTGCGAGGTGTTAGCTTATTCCTTTAATTTTGTTTTCCTTAATAAGAATTGGGAACCCGAGTGAAGCTGCTGTCAGTTAGGGTGTGACCCTATTTCTTTTGTATCTTGTTTTGGGTTGTTAAATTTTGAATCCGATATTTTGGAAGCTCGTAAGATGAACTTTGATTATATCTTAAGTACGTTGGATCGTATTTTATTAGTCGGGTTGTAAGTTGAACTTAATTATGTTATAAGTACTTGGAAGTATTTTATTCGATTGTATGAGTGAGTCCTTCCGCGAGTTGGGCAGGCAGCCCGCCGAACCCTTTGGTTCTCCCTAGAGAAAGGTGAGGTTGTCACGTATGTGGTCTAAGAGTTCAGTGGTCTTAGAGAGTTAAAGATGATCAATTGTAGACTACGAAAAATTAATTGAAAGATTAAAGGTGAGTGACTTGAATTAAACTCAATTAGTAGTATTAATGAACCACTATTCAAATGTTGACTTTTGCACAATAAAAGTTGGCTTTATGTGACATCTCTCTTTCACCATTTCACTTCACAAAAATCACTCAACAACCACTCTCTCTTCCTCTCCCCTTGGCCGAACCTCTCCCCCCCCCCTTGGTCAAGAAAAACTTCATCTTTTTCCTCTCAATCTTGCTCACTAATCTTACTCCCATCATTGTTCACATCTTGGATCATTTTCAAGCTTGGTAGAAGATTTAGTGGAGGGAAGATTCTTGGAGGTTTAGTGCTTGATTTCTTAAGGTCTTGCTTACTATCCTTGGAAGAATGTAACCCCTCCAAATTCCAATCTTTCTTTTATCCATTAGCTAAATTTTAGCTAGATACTTGGGGTTGTTGAAAAGTTCTGTGAACCTTGACATTTGGTAGCATGTCTTGAGTTTCTTGACTTGCTCTTAGGAAGATGCTTTGAGAGATAATATGTTTGATTTTGTTGGATGATCATGTGATATAGTATAGATTCTTGGCTTGTTTGATGGTTTGATTTTATCTCTTTACTAGCTTGCAAGATTTTGGCTTTGTTGGTTAATATTGACTCGTTTTGTTGGTTGTTTTGGTGGCATGAAAAGTGAGTTATAATGATTGAATCTTGGTGAAAAAATTTTAGTTTTAGCATCTTCCTTGTTGACCGAAAATGCAAGAGAAATTTCAGTTTTTCAAGGCCACTAGTTAGCCGAATATTGAGGTTAAAAATTTCAGTTTTGAGTCCCTCTCCTTGGACAAAAATGGCGCTGAAAATTTCTGGTTTTAGTGACCTTCTTTGTACCTAAAATTTCAGGTTTTATACTCTCCTGCTATAAGAATCGAAAACAACCTAAGAGGGGAAGGTGAATTAGGTTATTTAAAATCTAATCAAATTATGAGACACTTTTTGGCTCGATATGAAATTTACCCTTTTTTCTAGATGACCACACAATGAACAATTGATCAAGAAAGCAAGATTGTTCAGGAGTAGAAGAGATAATCAATTTATGTTTGCAAGATAGTAAGTAAAAGGGAAAGAATAGCAAACCAAATATTTCCAAACTCCTCTTGAGTTTGAGTATCACTTTATAAAACAAGCATTTTCAAGTTGATCAAATACAACCAATTTTTATGTACAAAAGAAGGATCACTTCCTCCTTACCCCAAACTACATTTGGTCAAATTAGAAAGTTTTACTATCACTCGAATAACCCTCACAAAACTACACGATTGAAGTATTTATCTCACACAAGAAGACATTACACGAAATTCACACAAAACAAGAGTACAAATCCTCTTTGAAGAGTATTTTCTCACTAAAATCATTCTAAATCTTTTGTAGTTTCAGTATGCAAAAGTTGTTTGAAGTTTCTGACCATGCACTATTTATACATGACCAAAAAAGTGCTTCATTAATACTTCCAACGGATAAAAAGTAGCTGAATAGTCAACTACCTGTTGGGAGTGTCGGACGTCCGATACTACCATTGTTTGCGTCCAATAGCAGATAAAGAGTTTGAAAGATCCTATCGGACGTCTGGTACTTCCGTCCGATAGCAAGCAAAGAGTTTAAAAGATTCTATCGGACGTCCGATGCTTGCGTCCAATAGCAGACAAAAAGTTTGAAAGATTATCTCAATTCTATCAGACGTCCGGTATTGTCTTCATGAGCGTTCGACAGTTTTCGTCGAATTTAAAGGATCCTATTGGATGTCTGGTACTTCCGTCGGATAGCAGACAAAGATTTTGAAGAATTCTATTGGACGTCCGATGCTTGCGTCCGACAGCTTTCGTTTTCCTTTTTCTTCTTTCAAATGCTCTTGTCTTTAAATCAAATTGCTTCAAGACTGAAAGAATTTTTTGAAAAGATATTAGTATCATCAATTGTTTTGTAAACATCAAAAGTTAGGGACCAAGGTCAACATTTTCCCCTTTTTGATGATGACAAAACAACGGATGGAAAAAAGAAAAAAATTGAGCAAATGAGCATAAACTCCCCCTCACTCATTGTTTCAAAAAAATTTTTAAGTGCCAAACTTATAATCTCAGAAAAACTCCCCCTTTCATATAGCATCCATTTCTCCCCCTTTTTGTCATCATAAGATGAGAATAAAATCCAACAATCATAATCTATAATGTAGTTGCCATAACAGAGAATCCAAAATATCAATAAAAAACAAAGAAATGATACCAGAATTCAGCAATCACCAACATACCAACATCAATTATCAACCAAAAACAGAGAATTAATACCAAAAGAAATATCAAATAGAGAAATATCAACCAAAATACAATAGCAATTCAACTAAAAACCATCAATATTAACCAAGATCTATTAGTGCAGAGTACTTGAAATATCAAAAGAGAAAATATAAGAGATGCATCCTAATATAAGTGCAAATGATTTTAGAGTGCTTAAAGTGTAATCACAAAATTTCAAAAAATCATAACATTTAAATTCTGAACAATTGACACTTCTAATTTTAACAATATTCAAACCAAACAGATTTTGAACTTTTACAAATAGGAAAACGAAATTTTTTTGAAAGTATCATTTTTGTGAGTAAGAAAAATCATCCAAAGTGTATCTAGAATAATCATCAATAATGACTAAATAATATCTCTTACCATCCAAATTAGCAATTTGTGTAGGATCAAACGAATCAAGACGTGAAAGTTCCAATGGTCTTGAGGTAAAAACACGTTATCTCCAAATATCACTATGTCACTAGATTTTGGTTTGAATTTGATGAATTGTGATGGATCACCGGTCATGTGTCTTGAACATTCACTGTCTATGAGCCACATTGATTCCTTAATGATGTTCACCAGATTCACCTATTCAAGAGTTCAAGAACTAATATTTGGTACCCATAAATTTTTGGGTTCTTGAGAGTTAGTATTATATCTAACTATCCACAAACATTTTATGCCTCTTCTCATGTTCTTCCTCACATAGCAATTGCTTTTCATGTGACCTTTTTTGACAACAAAAATTACACAAAATTAATGAATTATTTGCATAAACAGGTTTAATAAATCTTACTTGTCTTCTCTTATAAATAGCAAAATCATTTGCACCAAAATTTATCTTCTTCTCATAAATGCCAAGATGAGCTTTTGATTCATTCCCTTGAAAACAGTTTTATTTTTTATGTTGGAGCAAATCATTTAAATCATCCATTTTTCTTTTCAAATCACCTTGTTCCTTTTTGAACAATTCACAAAGTTTTATTTTTCTATCAAACTCAAAATGTAAGACAGTCTCATTCTTTTTGAAGAAGTCATTTTCAGCTTTCAAATTTTTATTTTGTTGAAAAAGATTTGCATTATTTTGAAACAAAAAACTAATTTTCTGTTTTAATTCCTTGTTTCTATCATAAAATTCTTTCAAACTATCATGCAATTTTATAATGAACGATTCAAGATCATCATCAGTTTCATCATCACTTTCAAGTTGAGGGTTACAAGTTGTTATCTCATTATCTCCAATGGTCATAAAAGCCAATTGAGCAGATTCTTCTTCCTCTTCAGTTTCACCATCAGAGTTGCACTCATTCCATGTGATTTGAAAGTTGTTGAATCTTGATTTTCTTCCTTCTTTCATCTTCTTCATTGGACACTCACTCATGTAGTATCAAAATTAGCCACATTTATAGCATTTGTCATCTTGCCTTTTGTTGGCCTCTCGCTTTCCTTTGTTTCTTGCATTGTTGAATTGATTGAAATTTGAATTACTAGGTCCTCTTTTTCTGAATTTTCTTTTGTTGAGGATTCTCTTGAAATTTTTTGTGATGAGAGCTAGATCATCATCATCCATATCTTCATCATCCAATGAAATTGAATCATCTTTATCTTGAGATACTTTTAGAGCGATACTCCTTTTTACTTTTGCATCTTTTTCTTCTTATATCTTGGTCTTTAGTTTTAACTCATAAGATGTTAGAGAGTTTATAAGAGATTCAATAGGTATTGAATTTAAATCTTTTGCCTCTTCAATAACAGTCACTTTACTTTCCCAATCATTAGACAAATCATTCAAGATTTTTCTATTTTTCTCTCCTAAGGTACATTTCTTTTTCAAAACCTCTAAATCTTTAATAAAATCATTGAATTTACAATACATTTGATCAATATTTTCATGAGATTCCATCTTAAACGACTCATATTTAGTAATTAAGATGGATTTCTTTTGTTCTCTAATTTTTTCACAACCTTCATAAATTTCTTTCAGTTTGTCCCAAATTTCTTTAACTGACTTGCAACCCTTGACTCTAATAGATTCATTTGAGTCTAAAACACTATATAACACATTCATGACTTTTGCATTTAAGGTGAGATGAGTTCTATTCTCAGCGGTCAGTTCATTTCTTTTTTTGATCTAGATCTATGAGTATTTTCATCTATAACAGAGGTATCATATGGACCTTCAATAACAATAAACCACAACTCAATATCAATTTATTGCAAAGAAATAATCATTCTTTCTTTTCAACTCATATAATTTGACCCATTAAATATAGGAGGTCTAATCACAGATTGTCCTTAAAAAAACATGGCATTGTTGGTTGTCATCTTTACTCCTAAGCCGCTTGAGGTTAATTTCTAGGAGACCAAACTCTGATACCAGTTGTAAGAATCGAAGACAACCTAAGAGGGGGTGAATTAGGTTATTTAAAATCTAATCAAATTATGAGACACTTTTTGACTCGATATGAAATTTACCCTCTTTTCTAGATGACCACACAATGAACAATTGATCAAGAAAGCAAGATTGCACAAGAGTAGAAGAGATAATCAATTTATGTTTGCAAGATAGTAAGTAAAAGGGAAAGAATAGCAAACCAAATATTTTCAAACTCCTCTTGAGGTTGAGTATCATTTTATAGAACAAGCCTCTTCAAGTTGATCAAATACAACCAATCTTTGTGTACAAAGGAAGGATCACTTCCTCTTTGCCCCAAATTACACTTAGTCAAGTTAGGAAGTTTTACTATCACTCGGATAACCCTCACAAATCTACACTATTGAAGTATTTATCTCACACAAGAAGAACTTACACGAAATTCACACAAAATAAGAATACAAATCTTCTTTGAAAAGTATTTTTTCACTAAAATCACTCTAGATCTTTTGTAGTCTCAATATGCAAAAGTTGCTTGAAATTTCTGACCATGCACTATTTATATAAGACCAAAAAAGTGCTTCATTAATGCTTCCAACGGATAGAAAGTAGCTGAACAGTCAACTAGCTGTTGGGAGTATCGGATGTCTGGTACTACCATTGTTTGCATTCGATAGTAGATAGAGAGTTTGAAAGATCTTATCGGACGTCTGGTACTTTCGTCTGATAGCAGACAAAGAGTTTGAAAGATTCTATCGGACATCCGATACTTGCGTTCGATAGTAGACAAAGTGTTTGAAGGATTATCTTAATTTTATCGGATGTCTAGTATTGTCTTTGTGAGCGTCCGACAGCTTTCGTCGAGTTTGAAGGATCCTATCGGACGTTCGGTACTTCCGTCCGATAGCAGACAAAGATTTTGAAAGATTCTATCCGACGTTCAATACTTGCGTCCGATAGCTTTCGTCTTCCTTTTTCTTCTTTCAAATGCTCTTGTCTTTGAATCAAATTGCTTCAAGGCTGAAAGGATTTTTTGAAAAGATATTAATATCATCCATTATTTTGTAAACATCAAAAGTTAGGGACCAAGGTCAACACCTGCTGGCCGAGACTTTGAGGACAAAATTTCAGGTTTTAGAGCTTCATTTTAACTCCAACCATGTACTAAAATTTTTGATTTTAAAAGCCCCAATTTAGCTCCAAATTTGGAGCTCAAACATTTTGGTTTTGAGACCATACTCATGGCCGAAAGTTTGAGCAGAAAATTTCAGTTTTTGGAGCCTCTTCTTATGCTAAAATCTTGCTAAAACGATGGCCTTAGATGCACCTTGATCGGAGCAATTAAGATGTCTTTAAACGAAAGGAAAAGAGAAAGGTTTCACAAGTAGGTTTGCTGGAATTTTCGTGTTTCAGGTTTCAAAAATTAGCTTTTGAAGAAGTGTTGTAACTTGGTGTAGAAAAATTCAAATTGATTTCCATTTGTTGTGTTTGAAACTACACTTGAAATTCTTTCAGTGGACTAAATTTCAATGGCTAGTTCAATTCCTATGAATTTTGAGAAATTTTCAAAATTTACTGAAATTCAAGACTGTTTTGCCCTGTTTTTACTGAAGCAGCAATTTGGAACTAAAATTTGCCTGATTTTTAATTTGAATCTGATAGAATTGTCTTCTAGAGAATTTTAGTTTATTGAATCTATTTTCCAACAGTATAAGATTTGTGATTTTTGGACTTATGAAACTCAAGTTATGATTTTTCAAAGAACGTTACAAAAACTGAAATTCTCGTTATAAAGTGAGAAAAGCTCAAAAGTGGCTTGGAAACATTTTCTGGGTTTCAAGCCTAACCTTTTGATTAGTTGAACCCCATTTCATACTTGAAAAATGAATTTCATCGAGCACATGAGATTTCTCTTGACTTTGATTGGAAAGCTTGATTATTTGGAAGTTGGCCATGTTTCAAGCGAAACTAGTTGGTTTCCTTTGGGTCCGAAATAAGATTTTTCATCTCCTAATCTTATGCCTTGATTTCCGTGAAAATGAACCATAACTTGAGTATTTTAGTCAAAGTAATTCATGAGAAATTTCAATAGCTTCATATTTGAAATTTGGAGCTTTTAGCTCCAATATTTATTATAAAAAAGTGACGCTTTTGATGGATTTTGATTTCGTAAGTTTAGAAACGTGAACGCTCACTTATATTCTAAAACTTTGACATAAAATTAGAAGTTTTAAGATATGAAAACATTTTTTTCCCTTCCTCGATTTCGTGCCAGGAATTAAGTGTTGTACTCCTCTTTTGAAATCGAAAGTTCTTGCCATGACTTGATTCAAGAACTTTTGAATCCTCCTTGAATATTATTTCATGGATTAAGTGAGAAAGTTTCTCTTTTAATTTGACTTGAGCTTGAGGCTCTTGAGTGTGGGTAGCAAGGAAATTTTTTTTCTTATTAGCCTTGGTCGAATATTTTGATAACCGTGATTGTGCATGTCTCAGGTGATCACGAAGACATCGAGAAATTTGTTTGACTTCTTGCTTTTGCTCTCATTTTGTTCTTGACTTTGGTGAGTGTTAAGTGCATGCTTCATGTTACTTTGAATGAAATTATACTTGTACAAGTGCTATGTAATTCTTGTGATTTGTAAATTTGCCGAGACGAGGGTGTACTTTATCGCCCTCGTCCACTCTCGCTTGAATACGGGCTATTTGTTATATGAATTTGTGTGACTTGCACTTGTATCGAACATGCTTTTAACTCGTGAGCACTGAGTGGCAGCATGTATCACACCCTATTCGGGTGGGAGATGCCACTCATACCAACTTAAAGTCATGAACAATTTTAAGTCGATTGGAATATTGTCTCATCGGCCAATTATACTTGTGGAGACGCCCCAATCCATTGGCTAATCTCATAACTCGAGTCGACAAGGGTTTGGTCGAGGAGCTTGGTGAACCATGGGAAATTTCATAGTTTGATCTTTTGAGATGTTGTTTGGCATACTAGAATAGTATTGTCACCTCGTGCTTTTTTGGTTTCGGATTCGAGAGGGTAATATGGTGGGTGGAGGAAGTAAGTGGAGCTCTACGGATATATTACTACTTGAGTTGACGGAGGGTCAACCAAAGATGGTTTGAACCGGCCGTGACGTGGGAATAGCTCCTGTATCCTTTCTACTTGTGTTTTACTTCCTACTTGCTCACTTATATGAAATTCATGTTAAGTCGCTTTTGAATGTACTATATGATTTGGTTCGTGCTACTTGCTTGTTTGCTTGATTTTCTTGGCGTCATTGAGTGTTGGCTCACCCTAAGTTGTTATTCCTTAACAGGTTTTGGAAGTGAAAGTTGAAAATTCTAGACTAGTGGTTTTTGGTTGAACCTAGTAAATCTTTTGTATGATATTTGAGACATTTGAAGTGTAAACTTTGTTATATTGGGTTTTTGGATTGTAATAGTAGATGGTAGTTTTAGAAGAATTTGGCTTGTATATTCGAAATATTCCTGTAATCCTAAGTCTATGGTTGACTTGTGGATCTCTATTAAGATAGAATGTGTGCATGAGTTCTGACGAGAATTGGGCAGGCGCCCTATTGATACCCTAGGGCTCGCCCTAGGAAGAGGTGGGGGCGTCACAAGAAGTATTGCTAGTGAACAAAAACAATGCTTGATTGGTTACATCTAAATAGTATACTCTAAGGAAATAATGAGATACTTGTGGATATAGAATATCAACAATTTTTATATCTTGTGAGTAAAACATTGAAATTGAAGTATGCACTTAAACAATTCCCTCTAATGTTGTTTAAGCACCATTTTGATCATGGACTGGATGGAAGACAAGGTAGGCTTGATGTATTACATTCAATATTGGTGAGGGACACAAACGACACATAAAGAAGCTGGATATAAGCAACAGGGCAATTTTGTTAACTTCAAAAAATTTAGATTTTTTAATATTTCACACTTCAAGAATTGTTAGAAATGGAGATTCAAATTTCTTGAAGAACATGGTGTAGGAGTGTTTTGACTCAAGAATGGAGTTTGAAAATGTAAGGATTCATATTTGACTCCTTTACATACAGAAAATTGATAGTTTTTCTCAAAATAATTATTTCAATTATTTTATATAAGCGGTCAATTGAAAAACTCCTTGTCAAACAAACTCCTTAAATATAAATCCTCCACTTGTTGAAAGAATAGGAGGTAAAATGTTCTCTATAATGAATATTTTAAATTTTCTAATTACTATATTGTATACCTACAAGAGTTGAGGATGATTTGTGTAATGTTTTCATAAGGCACAAATGGAGAAAGCTCCATGTTCTGGAATGATGCCATAAGAGAGACATTAATTACCATAATATGTCTACTAAATTTTGAGAGATTTTGTTTAGGGTAATTATGACACTATTAAATGTTAGAGTTAATTAGATTAATGTGAAAACTAATATCTTTAACATGGATCTTGATAATTAGGCATACATATGTGTCATCATATAGAAAATGCAAGTTAAACCAAATTGTTACTCCTCAATAATAATTAATTTAATGATTCTTTATGTGATCTTAAAATAATTGTACTAGTAAATTAATATACATCAAAATCTTAGGAGAAATATGTATTACTCTATGGGAGTTTTCTCAATATTGCTGCGAAGACTCGAAAATTATTTTTTATTTTATCTTATTTCTCTGACTACATGTTCTTTACTTTACTTTATTTCTTTAATTTTTTAGATTTTTTATAAGTGAGTCAAGATTTTATTATTTGTCTTCTATAAGTTAGTGCATTTATGAAAGTGGGACCCACTAGTGAGGTGTGTGTGATAAATTTGAAGATTAGGAGGAGTTGGATGCAAAGGGATATTATTTATAAGGAATCAAGAGATAATTAGAAGTTGGCTAGATATTTTAGTGCTTGAAAATAATAAGATAAGGATTAGCTCTTGGTATACCATTTGTCATAAAACCATAGAATCTTAACTTTGACTAAGACCAAATTTTCTTCTTCCAACCAAGATAATTAGGTCATTAATTAGACACCAATCATTGCCTTGCCAAGTGTCACTTTCTTGCCTTGCCAAGTGTCACTCATCTATGGAATTTTGACCAAGACTTCTCTTGAACTTTCTCTTAGAATTTTGGTCAAATTCCCTTTCTTTCTTTCTACTTCTTGGCTAAACTTCCTAGCAAGAAAAGAGAGGGAAAAACTCCAAAATTTCAACTTGGTCCGTTACTTGAATCCTTGAAAAATTTATCCTAAAATTCCTACTTCAATCCATAGAAAGTTGTAACAAGGAAGGAAGAAAGGCTCTTGCGGAGAGATTTGGAGAAAAAGGAAGCTCTTGATTGCATTTCTTTCTAGGGTTTGAAGGCATCAAGTTAAGAAACCTTCTTTTCTTTCTTATCTTTCTTTTTTGATAGATATATGACTTAATTATGGAAGGTTTGAGAAAGATTTCATGGTTTTGTGAGGTTGATTGAATTTTCCAGCTTTGAGTTATAATTTTCCAGTCTTGAGATGAAAACTTCTAGTTTTGATATGACTTGTAGGCTTGGATATCTTGTTGGAGATGTATTTTAGCTTTGTTATACGAATTCCAGCTCTAGTAGTCAATTTTCAGCCTTGGAATGTGATTTTCAGCTTTGTATGCCTTTTAGGTCCTGACATGGGAATTTCCACCTTTAGTATGAATTTTTAGCTTTGCTTTAGAATTTTCCAACTTTGGTTGTAATTCTAGCTTAGGGCAAAAATTTCCAACCTTGACATAGTTAGTTTTGTAAGCAATTTCTTTGTTAGAAATTGACACTATATGCCTTATAACATGTTGGTTAGTTTAATTTGTGGATTTGTTATACAAACAAGAAAGAAAGTTGGGGAGTTTGGCTAGAGGAGAGTTTGGAAAAAACATTCTTTGGCTTGCTGGAAGTTTCCGCAGAGAGCTCTGCGCAGTTTTGGAAAAATTGCTATAACTTAATATAGAAAAATTCAAATTGAGTTCTACTTGTTGCGTGTGAAACTAGATTCAATGCTTTCTACCATAAAATTTTCAGAATTTTTCCCAATTCCTATGATTATCAGTGATTTTTCAAATTTGACTAAATTTTCACACTTGTTCTATTTTTCTACCGGGCAAAGTAGCAACTTGAGGCTGAAATTTGACCTATTTGTGGATAGAATCTTACAAATGTGTCTTCTAGGAAATTGTAACCCTTTGAGTCTATTTTCCAACGGTATAAAGTTTATAAATTTTGAACTTAAGAAGCTAAAGATACGATTTTTCAAATAGTATCGCGCAAAACTAGAAAAAAATTCTGTTCTTCAAAAGCTATTCTTGCTTTCATTTCCAACTTCAAGTTGGAGTTGTAGAACCATTTTGAGCTTGGTTTTATGAGTGGAGTTGAGATAACTTGGTTGGTTTGGAAGTGTTTTCCTTTGAATATTGTAGTTTTGGAGTAGTGGATCTCATGGCACTTCACATACTTGATTTTAGGACTTGAAGGTGAGGCTGGAAGTGCTCTTAAGGCAAACACTTAAGCTTGTTGCCGTGGTGAGTGTTCCAAGTACATGTTCCATGCTCATTGTTGTTAGAAATTTGCTAGACTTGATTTGACATTTCATAGGCGAGTGTGTACTTTATCGCACTTGACCTAACTTGACTAAACATTTGATAATGCATTCATGTATATACAAGTAACTTGATTTGCATGTGACCTGTATCTTGACTTGAAATACATGAAATGCTTGAAAATGTGACATGTTGGGCATTACTTGTGACTTAGCCGGGGCTAGGCGAGCGTGTCTTTATTCGCATTCAATCTCCACGAACTTGAAATAATTGATCTAGCGTGCGGACTTGCATGTTTAAGTGCATGGTTGTAGACCGACTGCATTCCTCTTGCAACGGTTGAACTGTAGACCAACTGCATTCCTCTTGCAGCAGTTGAACTAGGCCCTTGGACCCTTATCCAAGATGTCGGGTAGTGAAAACTTAGGTTACTCATGCGTATGCGTGAATGTAGGTTGATAACGGTTGAACTGAACCCTCGTTGGACCTCTTGCTTGAGACCAGCCTCAGAGTGGTTGGGTAAGCCGGGCAACCTGGGGTAAAGGACAAAGTTCCTAACCTGTTTAATCCTGACTGGAATTCATGACTTGAACTCTGATATTTCTGAATATGGACCGTTAAGTGATAACTAGCGTCTCCAATTATTACTTGCGTGAGCGTTGGATAATAGCCAACGACTCCACTCCTGAATACTTGAATACTTGGCCATATCTTGAATATCTGAATATCTAGGGCTATAAGCCCAACCCAGGGCTAGTTGGTTAAATCGAGTCGGCAAGGGCTTGGTCAAGGAGATCGACGAATCTTGAGTACTTTTTGAGGTTCGGGCCCGGTAGGGGGATGATCGGTGGACGGAGATTGTTGTTTAGTGGTGATCTACGGACATTATAATTTCCTGGTTGATGGAGAGTCAACAGACCTCGGACAAAGCTACTGTGGAACCTGCTCCTGAGAGCGGACTATATCTTTTGACATGAACGTGTTCTTTATCGTATACTTTTGCATAATCTATATGATTACCTGTTTTACTATGCACTATGCCACGATCAATACGAGCATGATTAGTTTCCTGATATCCTGTGAATGATATCATGCCTGCTAGTTTACTTGCCTGTTTTCTTGGAGCCTTACTAGACTTTTAACTCATTTCATTAATTTGTTTTCCTTACAGGGATAAGAACGTGAGAGTGGAAATTGGAAAAGGTCTAGATTTCATATAAGTTTTTTAGTTGCTCACGTGAGCACTCCATAGATGTCTAGTTGGCTTGCTTGGTTTGATCTTTGTAAGTTTGACTCCTTGGCTGTATTTATAGATTGTGTGGGCATTGGAAATCCATGAGTGTACACATTGAAGGTTGTAATTGATATCGCTTTTATTATTGAGGTTATTATTTATAAATATCATGATGCGTGACTGAGTCTTGGCGAAAGTTAGACAGGCAGTTTGCCAAATCCATAGATATGCTTTAGGGAAAGGTGGGGCTGTCACAATTGCTATATAGATATAAGTAATTTTTCTCAAAAAATCTGCTGAATAAAGGATGTTTGTGAAGCCTTTATGTCATTGACAATTGACATTCACAAAATAGAATACAAAGAATAGTTAGTCTATCTTAAGATCTTCATGCAAGAGTTTTTAAAGAATAAAATGTCAATGCATTACTTTTCTAAGTAATCTATTTTATAATAGTGAACAATTACATAATAATCATATTATGCATTGGAATGAATGTAAATTCACCAATAATACGATGAATTTATATTACAAGTATCAATTGTCTAGTCTAAAGTTTGTCGATGTTTCATTTTCACTACTATAGAGATTCAACTTGACTATGAACTTTCATTTTGTATACATGAAAAAGTGGGAGTCAAGGCAAACAAATTGACATAAGATATTCAATATTTGAAAATAATATTTAGAAAACAAAAGGTAAGTATAGAGTATATAGTTAGGAGTTATCATTGGCAGTCTAACAATTAAAAATTACCAGCTATGTGTACATTGTTGTTCACGTATAAAGTAAAATTATTTGACCCATAAAGTTGGATCTTGAATTGCTTATATGACATTGTTCATGAATTTATTGCAGTACTTGGTTAGAAAGTATAATACATTATAATATATGGAAGGAGTGTTCACCATGAGCATAACTGCCATGATTTGTATATTCTTATTTCTAATTAAGCAATTGTTATGTAACTATTGAATTTGGTGAATGACAATCAAGACTTATGGCCATTTTTAAGTATCTGGACATTTAAAGTTATCTAACTATTCTATATGGATCAAGTGGAAGAATGTAATACTTGACTTTTTTAGATACGATTGTAACCCACATTATTGATTGTAAAATGATTGGTATCCTAATTAATTGATTGACATTTATCAATGATTGGGATATCCTATTCATGATGATTGATTGGTATCATCTATTAATTGATATTTTAATTAAATAATCAATCAAATTAGTCAATTAATCAGAGATATTGTTCTTAGTTATGATTTATGGTAACATTTTCTTAATGGAAGGAAACCCCAAGAATTTGATATTTACTAGTAATGATCTCTAACTTATCCTATAATGGCTTATGATAATCCATCTATTTTATGGTGTTTTTTCTAGTTAGACAGACGAAGGTAGAAGCTTTCTTACTCTAAATTTAAATTCTTTTTTTAGTTATTTTGCTATAATAGAGAAGATGAGACAAGGATTAAATCTAAATTTCTTTTTTCACTTATGTTTTGCTATAATAGAGAAGAAGGAGACAAGCAGGAATGAAGCATATCGTATTCAATTTCTGCTTGACGATATCGGCCAAAGATAACCTTGTTAATTTTCCGCTGCTTTGTACATGTAAATGTACATTTTGTATAACAATATATGTGAGAACTTGCAAAATTTTTCATATTTTCTTATAATATCCATTTATTTTGAATAAGTTACTTTATAATATCTTTACTACTAAATTACTCTCTCACTAGTTGTAATAAATAATAGAATCGAGAGTTTTATCTTTACTTTTATAGTTAGGGTAAACTAGAGTTTTTGCGTATTTTGGTAGTGTGATTAATTGGTAAGGAGTGTGTACTAATTTGGTGGATAAGAGTGAGTATTAGGTAGGAGAAAGTGTGTGATTAGAAGTGCTAATAATAAGTGAGTGAATCACAAGTTAAAACACAAGTATGAGAGAGTTAAGGAAAAATCGGTTTGAACCGACTTGCACCGTTTGCTACCGATCGAATACACCACTTAACCACTACTTTCTTGCCCTAATCCTCTTGTTTTTATTTGAGCTAATCAGCCCTAAAATATCCCCTAAAGTAGCCGAAATTTTGGACCAAAGAAAAGGGAGAAAAGAAAAAAAATAAGAAGCCATCTTGGTGCGACACTTGTCGGCAATCCATGGAAGTTTGACCAATCTAGTTTCCTTCCTTCTTATCTTTCTTCTTGGCTCATTTTTCTTCATTTTTCCTTCATCTTGGCCGTGACTTTGTAGAGAAAAAAAGAGAGGAGAAAACTTCAATTCCAGCCTTGATTCTTCCTTGTTTGAAATGTCAAAAACTAAACCGATTAAACCTTCACCTTGGTGCTAAGGAAGCTTGCTGTGGAGTTGTTTGGAGAGGAAAGCTTTTGTTCTTCACTTTTTTCAAGTGTTTTGGAAGGTATAAGTCTAGAACTCCCTTTTATCTTTCTTAATCTAGCTAAATATGCTATTGAAGCTTTTAATCTTGGCATATGATGGATAATTTTCTAGTTTTTGGTGGTGTAGTGAAAATTTCAGCTAGGGTTTATATTTTTCAGCTTTGATTATTGATGTTTAACTAGCAAATATTGTTATTGAGCTTGGAAATGGAATTTGTGAAGTGATTAGTGGCATGATTGTTACTTTGTAGAGTTGAAAGTTGAATTTCCAGCTTTGGCAAGTAAATTTCAGCATTTGGTGGTGAATTTCAGTCAATTTTTTGAGCTTGCCAGTAGGTGTAGGAGATGAACTAGAACCTGATTTTTATATCATTGGAAACCTCTATGAATCTAGTTTTAAGTGCCACTGACGGAGCTCAATTTCGATTTTCTACACCAAGTTATAGCCATTGTACCAAAACTGTTCAGTTATCCTGTTTTGGCTCCGACAGAATTTATATGTCTCTATTTTTGCCAATTTCGACCCTGATAATATTTGAACTGGGGTTTGATGCCATCATCAAAGTTGTAGGCCTATGTCTTAGCTTCGAAACGCCATCAAATTTACCTTGATCCGATATACCTAGCTACAGTTATGACCAAAACACCGAAGGATATGACAAATCTGCCACTTATAATTTCTTGTTTAAACTGGTTTCCAGTTTTGATATCCATGGTAATAAGTTTATTATTTGGTTTGTTTGGTTGGCTTTGAGGCCTTGAATAGATGTATGTTGTTGGTTATCACTTGTGGTTGGATTGGAGGTTTGTTGGCTTGTGAATCCCAGTTATACTTGGATGGGAAATGTGACAGCCCCACCTTCCCCTAAGGCGAACCAAAGGGTTCGGCGGACCGCCTGCCCAGCTCTCGCCAGGACTCGTTCACTCACATCAAACCAAAATGAGATATAGCCTCGAGAAAAAAAAAATGAAAACAATTCCCAACTTGAAACATTTATACTTACATTCATCCAAACTCAGATGGTAATACAAATCCAAAAGAGACAAAAGTCCTCAGTTCTCCGTCCGACCCAGTCCTAACCATATCCTAGAGCGAGTACAAAAGCCCATAATGTACAAAAGGGACTAAACTATGCTATTCTAAACAGATCTCTCGCCCTTGCTTGTAACCCCTGTTAAGGAAAACAAAAGACGTGGAATGAGCTAAAAGCCCAGCGAGGTTCTATATACACAACTAAGCAAGTAAACAAGGACATTAGCATGTGATAACAAGTAATCCAGATAACAATTATGAAGTAAAACAAGAGTAACACTTTCATTGAAAGGATACGGGCTCACGGAGAGCCATTCGTTCATTCATTCATTCCTCATTCCTTCAAGCGTTTTAGAAAAAGTTGCATTTGTCATTGAAAACCTCTCCGTACATCTTGCCATTCATTCGTTCATTTCGTTCTTCCCCTTCTAGCCAGCGCACTGGCTAGTCCTTCCCAAACTTCGTGGTCATACTCGAGTATACCAAACATTAAACATTCACCCAGGGTCACTAATCGCTCGACCGAGTCCGTTTCTGGCTCGAGTCGACCAGTAACAAAGGGCATGGGCCCAGTTCAGCCCGAAGGCTTACATTCATGCACAATTAACATTTAATCATTCAGTCATTGAAAATTTCACGTTCATTTAGGTCGAGTGCGATAAAGTACACACTCGCCTAGCAAAATTCGTTTTTGGCAAGCATTGAGAACATTTGACATTCAATCAAGGATCACAAGTAGCCACATAGTCAATGTAAATGTAACGTACGGGCAATCACTTATTCAAGTAACAATCCAAAGAGTCACAATAATTCACGTAATCATGAGCCAACAAATCGTATATAAAACACTCACCTAATTTCAAGCAAAATTACGTCCAAAGTATCCCTCCGGATATCAACTTTAGTCACCAAGGAAACCCTAATAACAATCATGAGAAATGTTTATGGTTCAATTATCAAAATATTTAAGCAAATCAAAGAAAATCTGAATAAAAACTAGTACAAGGTGGAAGTATGATTTTTGGAAGTGAAAAGGGTACATTTTGATCAAAGGAAATGAATAACTAAAGCGTTTTCCAAATTCAAACATAAAACTAAGCTCAAAAGGTTTTTAGAAAATTAAATCGGAAAAATTTGAAACAGTTTGCCACGTCAGAATCCGGCCAGGAATTGGCCGGGATATCCGGCCGGATAGTCGGCCGGATTCAAGGCAGAGACCGACCTAATTTTTTTCTTCTTCCCCTGTCAATTCGGCCAACAATCCGGCCAAGAATTGGCCGGATACACGGCCGGATTATGAACAGTAAATTTTTCCCCTTTTTCGTAAAATGTGTTTTTGGCTCAAAACTAACACATCTATAACGAATTAATGTATAACAAGGGTTTTGGGAAAAATTCACATCCAAACGGATGATAAAATACCTTATTGCACCCCAAAATCTTACTTATAAAAGCTAGGTTTTCGTGGCTGGGAAACCCTAGGCCACTTCTTTTGTTTTGGGAGGAAATCAAACACATATTTGAAGTTCAAAACTCAACATTCGAAACCAAACATTATGGTAAAAGGGAAGTGTACAAATGCAAGTAAATTACAACTAAAATGGAACTAAAATCAACTACACAAGACAAGTTCAATACATCACCAAATCACATTTCGAATCTCATTTCATTCACTCTAATCTTCAAGAGAATAAACGGACGGCATAACCCCTTGTTTTCCTTACTTTTCCAGGCTATAACAAGCCACCAAACTCACAACATTCAACCCCAATCTCATATACAAATCATAGACTATCAAAACACCCTTAATATACAACCAATTGGAAGCTTCACAACCAACCACACAAACCCTAATTTAATCATATCTCAGCACACACAACTCCGATTCAGTTGATTCCAAAGCCATAGAAAAGCTAAGATACAAGGCTACAATTCTTAAGAAGGCATCAAAAGCTAATTCATTAATCTTCCCAGCCAAATGAGCCAATTACAGAGGCTGAAAATCATTTCCGGACAGAAACAGGGGAGCAGGGGTAAAATAGTCATTTCACAGGCTACCATGCTCCGATTGAGCTGAAATTTTACAGGCATAATCTACACTCAATTATCTCCAACTTTCATGTTTTGAGCTAAGTCCAATTCGGCCTCCATCATGACCGAATAACACTGGGCAGAACAGGCAAAAAAATTCACCAAAAACTGAAAATCAACACATCCCTACTCTTAGCTAAGAAATGATGCACAAAACCACCCAAGTAACAACCACAAGCCATTAATTTCCATCTACTAGAAGCAAATAAGGATGTTCTTAGCAAATTACCTCAAGACCTCAAAGGAAATGGTAGCTTAGTCCTTGTTCCTCCAAATCAACTCCACCAAAGCCCTTAATCCACCTTAGCTAGCACTTGTATGGAGGGGTTTCAAATTTGGTTGGTTAAATCTCAAGTTTTGAGCAAGGATTGAAGCTAGAAATTTGGAGAGCTCTCTCTTGTTTTTCTTGTCATGAAGTTCGGCCAAGAGCAAAGAAAAATGGGAGGAAAATTGGTCAAAGTTGGTTTTAGGAAGATCAAAGAAAGTTAGGCAAGTCTAGGCCAATCGGATTGCGACACATGGCCTCTTGAAGTTTCTAAGCTTATCTCCTCACCTCCAATGATTCATTTATCTAGCTAACCTCTAATTATCTCCTAGCACCTTGTAATATAATGTCACTTAATATTTCGTCACCTAATCGGCAAAATTATAACGCACTAGCGGGCCCCACATCGAACGCATGCACTTCAAGTTACGTACACTAACTTATGCTAGGAAAATGAATTGGAAAATTGTATTTACTTGTAAAATGTATAAAACATTTAATATTTTCAAGGATAGTAATAAAATGTGGGCACAGAAATAAAATAATACTTAGAAAATGTGAAAATTTTCGGGTTCTCACACTCTCTCCCCCTTAAGAAATTTCGTCCTCGAAATTTTACCTTCTGTTTCCTCATGGAATCCTGGAGCTTGTTGCGGTTCTATGGCATATACCTGAGCTGGTGTTTTTGTTCGGTTCCCTCGTTCGTTAGTCGGCTTCGGTTTGGCTTCACTTACTTGTTGAGTACTAGCCCCTCGTGGCTGCTTCTTTGGACAATTACTCAGCTGATGCTCACCACTCCCACAGATCAAACATTTTCGTCCTTTCCTCCAGCAGTCATGCTCAGTGTGGTTTGCCTTTCCACAATAGCCACAAGCCAAGCGAGGGTTTACTGTTTGGCTTTCTCGAGAAGTCTTCTCAGGCCCTATTTGACTTCCTTTTGTAGACCCCTCATATAGTGCTCCATATGTCCAGGGTGGATGAGGGAAACGGTTCACTTTTGGCACTTTGGAGGGCGTTGTCTTTTCCCCAGATTCTTCAGGCATGCTACTAGGTGCGCCCCTTTTCCGCACTTGAAAAGCTTTTACTTGTGCTTTTGCATCCTCGATTCTTTGTGCTTTCTCAAGAGCTTCTGTAAAGGTGTTAACTTGAACAGCCGCTAAAGCTTCTTGAATTTCCAAATTCAAGCCTTGGATGAACCGCCTTATCCGTCTTCGCTCAGTAACCACTAATTCAGAGGCGAACTTGGATAGTTTAGTGAATTTCGTCTCATATTCGGCCACACTCAGGGTTCCTTGACGCAATCCAATAAATTCGTCCTCCCTCCTTTCTTGGACCAGGGGTGGGAGGTACTTCTCGTAAAATTCTCGTGTAAAGTTCACCCATGTCCATGCAGTTTGTTCTCTCTCCCATTTAGCCCTAATAACATTCCACCATGCTCGGGCCGGTCCTTCGAATTGAAATACTGCAAAGTTCACTTGTCTTTGCTCCGTGTAGTTTAGGGCTGCAAAGATGTTAATCATCACCTCTAACCATTGTTCAGCTATATCTGGATCAGATCCTCCAAGGAATTTAGGAGGATTAAACTTTTGAAATCTTTCTAAAGCCCTATCTTCTCCTATCTCTCTTATTTCGGGGTTCTGGGGTTGATTCACTGGCAATTGGCCCTGTTGATCTACCAATCGCGCTAGAATTTTGGTCATTTGTTGTATTGCCGTCGCCACTTGATCTCCGGCCCCAACCCTCGGTCCACTATCTTGCTCAGTTACTGTTTCCCTTTCTTTTCTTGGTTCTGGGGCTTGCCTAGCCCCACGGCCACGACTAATTCCTCGTCCACGACTTACTCCACGTCCTCGACCACGTCTCCCTTCCATGTCCTTTTCTCTCTTTTCTTTCTCTCTTTTTTTTTTTTTTTCCAAAATTTGATTTAGTATGCAAACAAAGTAAATGAACTACAATGGCACAATATAACACACCAAATACGCAAGGAAACAGATCAAGTTGGGCAAAATCAAATATAGCAAGTACTATACACATACTTATTGAAAAGCTTTAAGCCAAATAGATACAGTAGCAACCAAATGCGTACAGTAGCAGTACAGGGCAAAACGGGAAGTAAACGTGACGTGTCGTTCTACTCTCGGTTAAAACATTCCCCGTTCAATTTCTCACTTCTCTTACTACCCGAACTGGACATCCGATAACGCTTTACACTTACTTTTACTAAACATTAGCCCATTCCTACTTCCCACAAAAGATTGCAAGTCCTTAGTATTACCCTCAACTCTCGCGTACTCGGGTACAAGAATCCGAGATAATTCACCACTCGAGCTGATCAGACCCAAGTACAAATTATCTACAATCGAGATTCCTACCTGACGTACATTTCTATTGTCCTCAAGTACCATGAAAAGGATTTACACTTATAACGATTCATGATTCATAACTTATACTCAAAAGAGCACTTAATCCGTCATACTTATTCACGAGATCAGGACCATACACCACTTGGCCCAAGCTCACTCCGCGCAGAGACCACGCGAAGTAGCTCTGATACCACCTGTGACAGCCCCACCCCTAAGGCGAACCAAAGGGTTCGGCGGACCGCCTGCCCAGCTCTCGCCAGGACTCGTTCACTCACATCAAACCAAAATGAGATATAGCCTCGAGAAAAAAAAAATGAAAACAATTCCCAACTTGAAACATTTATACTTACATTCATCCAAACTCAGATGGTAATACAAATCCAAAAGAGACAAAAGTCCTCAGTTCTCCGTCCGACCCAGTCCTAACCATATCCTAGAGCGAGTACAAAAGCCCATAATGTACAAAAGGGACTAAACTATGCTATTCTAAACAGATCTCTCGCCCTTGCTTGTAACCCCTGTTAAGGAAAACAAAAGACGTGGAATGAGCTAAAAGCCCAGCGAGGTTCTATATACACAACTAAGCAAGTAAACAAGGACATTAGCATGTGATAACAAGTAATCCAGATAACAATTATGAAGTAAAACAAGAGTAACACTTTCATTGAAAGGATACGGGCTCACGGAGAGCCATTCGTTCATTCATTCATTCCTCATTCCTTCAAGCGTTTTAGAAAAAGTTGCATTTGTCATTGAAAACCTCTCCGTACATCTTGCCATTCATTCGTTCATTTCGTTCTTCCCCTTCTAGCCAGCGCACTGGCTAGTCCTTCCCAAACTTCGTGGTCATACTCGAGTATACCAAACATTAAACATTCACCCAGGGTCACTAATCGCTCGACCGAGTCCGTTTCTGGCTCGAGTCGACCAGTAACAAAGGGCATGGGCCCAGTTCAGCCCGAAGGCTTACATTCATGCACAATTAACATTTAATCATTCAGTCATTGAAAATTTCACGTTCATTTAGGTCGAGTGCGATAAAGTACACACTCGCCTAGCAAAATTCGTTTTTGGCAAGCATTGAGAACATTTGACATTCAATCAAGGATCACAAGTAGCCACATAGTCAAATGTAACGTACGGCAATCACTTATTCAAGTAACAATCCAAAGAGTCACAATAATTCACGTAATCATGAGCAACAAATCGTATATAAAACACTCACCTAATTTCAAGCAAAATTACGTCCAAAGTATCCCTCCGGATATCAACTTTAGTCACCAAGAAACCCTAATAACAATCATGAGAAATGTTATGGTTCAATTATCAAAATATTTAAGCAAATCAAAGAAAATCTGAATAAAACTAGTACAAGGTGGAAGTATGATTTTTGGAAGTGAAAAGGGTACATTTTGATCAAAGGAAATGAATAACTAAAGGTTTTCCAAATCAAACATAAAACTAAGCTCAAAAGGTTTTAGAAAATTAAATCGGAAAAATTTGAAACAGTTGCCACGTCAGAATCCGGCCAGGAATTGGCCGGATATCCGGCCGGATAGTCGGCCGGATTCAAGGCAGAGACCGACCTAATTTTTTTCTTCTTCCCCTGTCAATTCGGCCAACAATCCGGCCAAGAATTGGCCGGATACACGGCCGGATTATGAACAGTAAATTTTTCCCCTTTTTCGTAAAATGTGTTTTTGGCTCAAAACTAACACATCTATAACGAATTAATGTATAACAAGGGTTTTGGGAAAAATTCACATCCAAACGGATGATAAAATACCTTATTGCACCCCAAAATCTTACTTATAAAAGCTAGGTTTTCGTGGCTGGGAAACCCTAGGCCACTTCTTTTGTTTTGGGAGGAAATCAAACACATATTTGAAGTTCAAAACTCAACATTCGAAACCAAACATTATGGTAAAAGGGAAGTGTACAAATGCAAGTAAATTACAACTAAAATGGAACTAAAATCAACTACACAAGACAAGTTCAATACATCACCAAATCACATTTCGAATCTCATTTCATTCACTCTAATCTTCAAGAGAATAAACGGACGGCATAACCCCTTGTTTTCCTTACTTTTCCAGGCTATAACAAGCCACCAAACTCACAACATTCAACCCCAATCTCATATACAAATCATAGACTATCAAAACACCCTTAATATACAACCAATTGGAAGCTTCACAACCAACCACACAAACCCTAATTTAATCATATCTCAGCACACACAACTCCGATTCAGTTGATTCCAAAGCCATAGAAAAGCTAAGATACAAGGCTACAATTCTTAAGAAGGCATCAAAAGCTAATTCATTAATCTTCCCAGCCAAATGAGCCAATTACAGAGGCTGAAAATCATTTCCGGACAGAAACAGGGGAGCAGGGGTAAAATAGTCATTTCACAGGCTACCATGCTCCGATTGAGCTGAAATTTTACAGGCATAATCTACACTCAATTATCTCCAACTTTCATGTTTTGAGCTAAGTCCAATTCGGCCTCCATCATGACCGAATAACACTGGGCAGAACAGGCAAAAAAATTCACCAAAAACTGAAAATCAACACATCCCTACTCTTAGCTAAGAAATGATGCACAAAACCACCCAAGTAACAACCACAAGCCATTAATTTCCATCTACTAGAAGCAAATAAGGATGTTCTTAGCAAATTACCTCAAGACCTCAAAGGAAATGGTAGCTTAGTCCTTGTTCCTCCAAATCAACTCCACCAAAGCCCTTAATCCACCTTAGCTAGCACTTGTATGGAGGGGTTTCAAATTTGGTTGGTTAAATCTCAAGTTTTGAGCAAGGATTGAAGCTAGAAATTTGGAGAGCTCTCTCTTGTTTTTCTTGTCATGAAGTTCGGCCAAGAGCAAAGAAAAATGGGAGGAAAATTGGTCAAAGTTGGTTTTAGGAAGATCAAAGAAAGTTAGGCAAGTCTAGGCCAATCGGATTGCGACACATGGCCTCTTGAAGTTTCTAAGCTTATCTCCTCACCTCCAATGATTCATTTATCTAGCTAACCTCTAATTATCTCCTAGCACCTTGTAATATAATGTCACTTAATATTTCGTCACCTAATCGGCAAAATTATAACGCACTAGCGGGCCCCACATCGAACGCATGCACTTCAAGTTACGTACACTAACTTATGCTAGGAAAATGAATTGGAAAATTGTATTTACTTGTAAAATGTATAAAACATTTAATATTTTCAAGGATAGTAATAAAATGTGGGCACAGAAATAAAATAATACTTAGAAAATGTGAAAATTTTCGGGTTCTCACACTCTCTCCCCCTTAAGAAATTTCGTCCTCGAAATTTTACCTTCTGTTTCCTCATGGAATCCTGGAGCTTGTTGCGGTTCTATGGCATATACCTGAGCTGGTGTTTTTGTTCGGTTCCCTCGTTCGTTAGTCGGCTTCGGTTTGGGCTTCACTTACTTGTTGAGTACTAGCCCCTCGTGGCTGCTTCTTTGGACAATTACTCAGCTGATGCTCACCACTCCCACAGATCAAACATTTTCGTCCTTTCCTCCAGCAGTCATGCTCAGTGTGGTTTGCCTTTCCACAATAGCCACAAGCCAAGCGAGGGTTTACTGTTTGGCTTTCTCGAGAAGTCTTCTCAGGCCCTATTTGACTTCCTTTTGTAGACCCCTCATATAGTGCTCCATATGTCCAGGGTGGATGAGGGAAACGGTTCACTTTTGGCACTTGGGAGGGCGTTGTCTTTTCCCCAGATTCTTCAGGCATGCTACTAGGTGCGCCCCTTTTCCGCACTTGAAAAGCTTTACTTGTGCTTTTGCATCCTCGATTCTTTGTGCTTTCTCAAGAGCTTCTGTAAAGGTGTTAACTTGAACAGCCGCTAAAGCTTCTTGAATTTCCAAATTCAAGCCTTGGATGAACCGCCTTATCCGTCTTCGCTCAGTAACCACTAATTCAGAGGCGAACTTGGATAGTTTAGTGAATTCGTCTCATATTCGGCCACACTCAGGGTTCCTTGACGCAATCCAATAAATCGTCCTCCCTCCTTTCTTGGACCAGGGGTGGGAGGTACTTCTCGTAAAATTCTCGTGTAAAGTTCACCCATGTCCATGCAGTTTGTTCTCTCTCCCATTTAGCCCTAATAACATTCCACCATGCTCGGGCCGCGTCCTTCGAATTGAAATACTGCAAAGTTCACTTGTCTTTGCTCCGTGTAGTTTAGGGCTGCAAAGATGTTAAT
This sequence comes from Coffea humblotiana, assembly GCA_023065735.1. Lineage (NCBI taxonomy): Eukaryota > Viridiplantae > Streptophyta > Magnoliopsida > Gentianales > Rubiaceae > Coffea > Coffea humblotiana. Next base: position 9,521,705 of record CM041216.1, read on the forward strand.
CATCACCTCTAACCATTGTTCAGCTATATCTGGATCAGATCCTCCAAGGAATTTAGGAGGATTAAACTTTTGAAATCTTTCTAAAGCCCTATCTTCTCCTATCTCTCTTATTTCGGGTTCTGGGGTTGATTCACTGGCAATTGGCCCTGTTGATCTACCAATCGCGCTAGAATTTTGGTCATTTGTTGTATTGCCGTCGCCACTTGATCTCCGGCCCCAACCCTCGGTCCACTATCTTGCTCAGTTACTGTTTCCCTTTCTTTTCTTGGTTCTGGGGCTTGCCTAGCCCCACGGCCACGACTAATTCCTCGTCCACGACTTACTCCACGTCCTCGACCACGTCTCCCTTCCATGTCCTTTTCTCTCTTTTCTTTCTCTCTTTTTTTTTTTTTTTCCAAAATTTGATTTAGTATGCAAACAAAGTAAATGAACTACAATGGCACAATATAACACACCAAATACGCAAGGAAACAGATCAAGTTGGGCAAAATCAAATATAGCAAGTACTATACACATACTTATTGAAAAGCTTTAAGCCAAATAGATACAGTAGCAACCAAATGCGTACAGTAGCAGTACAGGGCAAAACGGGAAGTAAACGTGACGTGTCGTTCTACTCTCGGTTAAAACATTCCCCGTTCAATTTCTCACTTCTCTTACTACCCGAACTGGACATCCGATAACGCTTTACACTTACTTTTACTAAACATTAGCCCATTCCTACTTCCCACAAAAGATTGCAAGTCCTTAGTATTACCCTCAACTCTCGCGTACTCGGGTACAAGAATCCGAGATAATTCACCACTCGAGCTGATCAGACCCAAGTACCAAATTATCTACAATCGAGATTCCTACCTGACGTACATTTCTATTGTCCTCAAGTACCATGAAAAGGATTTACACTTATAACGATTCATGATTCATAACTTATACTCAAAAGAGCACTTAATCCGTCATACTTATTCACGAGATCAGGACCATACACCACTTGGCCCAAGCTCACTCCGCGCAGAGACCACGCGAAGTAGCTCTGATACCACCTGTGACAGCCCCACCTTCCCCTAAGGCGAACCAAAGGGTTCGGCGGACCGCCTGCCCAGCTCTCGCCAGGACTCGTTCACTCACATCAAACCAAAATGAGATATAGCCTCGAGAAAAAAAAAATGAAAACAATTCCCAACTTGAAACATTTATACTTACATTCATCCAAACTCAGATGGTAATACAAATCCAAAAGAGACAAAAGTCCTCAGTTCTCCGTCCGACCCAGTCCTAACCATATCCTAGAGCGAGTACAAAAGCCCATAATGTACAAAAGGGACTAAACTATGCTATTCTAAACAGATCTCTCGCCCTTGCTTGTAACCCCTGTTAAGGAAAACAAAAGACGTGGAATGAGCTAAAAGCCCAGCGAGGTTCTATATACACAACTAAGCAAGTAAACAAGGACATTAGCATGTGATAACAAGTAATCCAGATAACAATTATGAAGTAAAACAAGAGTAACACTTTCATTGAAAGGATACGGGCTCACGGAGAGCCATTCGTTCATTCATTCATTCCTCATTCCTTCAAGCGTTTTAGAAAAAGTTGCATTTGTCATTGAAAACCTCTCCGTACATCTTGCCATTCATTCGTTCATTTCGTTCTTCCCCTTCTAGCCAGCGCACTGGCTAGTCCTTCTCAAACTTCGTGGTCATACTCGAGTATACCAAACATTAAACATTCACCCAGGGTCACTAATCGCTCGACCGAGTCCGTTTCTGGCTCGAGTCGACCAGTAACAAAGGGCATGGGCCCAGTTCAGCCCGAAGGCTTACATTCATGCACAATTAACATTTAATCATTCAGTCATTGAAAATTTCACGTTCATTTAGGTCGAGTGCGATAAAGTACACACTCGCCTAGCAAAATTCGTTTTTGGCAAGCATTGAGAACATTTGACATTCAATCAAGGATCACAAGTAGCCACATAGTCAATGTAAATGTAACGTACGGCAATCACTTATTCAAGTAACAATCCAAAGAGTCACAATAATTCACGTAATCATGAGCAACAAATCGTATATAAAACACTCACCTAATTTCAAGCAAAATTACGTCCAAAGTATCCCTCCGGATATCAACTTTAGTCACCAAGAAACCCTAATAACAATCATGAGAAATGTTATGGTTCAATTATCAAAATATTTAAGCAAATCAAAGAAAATCTGAATAAAACTAGTACAAGGTGGAAGTATGATTTTTGGAAGTGAAAAGGGTACATTTTGATCAAAGGAAATGAATAACTAAAGGTTTTCCAAATCAAACATAAAACTAAGCTCAAAAGGTTTTAGAAAATTAAATCGGAAAAATTTGAAACAGTTGCCACGTCAGAATCCGGCCAGGAATTGGCCGGATATCCGGCCGGATAGTCGGCCGGATTCAAGGCAGAGACCGACCTAATTTTTTCTTCTTCCCCTGTCAATTCGGCCAACAATCCGGCCAAGAATTGGCCGGATACACGGCCGGATTATGAACAGTAAATTTTTCCCCTTTTTCGTAAAATGTGTTTTTGGCTCAAAACTAACACATCTATAACGAATTAATGTATAACAAGGGTTTTGGGAAAAATTCACATCCAAACGGATGATAAAATACCTTATTGCACCCCAAAATCTTACTTATAAAAGCTAGGTTTTCGTGGCTGGGAAACCCTAGGCCACTTCTTTTGTTTTGGGAGGAAATCAAACACATATTTGAAGTTCAAAACTCAACATTCGAAACCAAACATTATGGTAAAAGGGAAGTGTACAAATGCAAGTAAATTACAACTAAAATGGAACTAAAATCAACTACACAAGACAAGTTCAATACATCACCAAATCACATTTCGAATCTCATTTCATTCACTCTAATCTTCAAGAGAATAAACGGACGGCATAACCCCTTGTTTTCCTTACTTTTCCAGGCTATAACAAGCCACCAAACTCACAACATTCAACCCCAATCTCATATACAAATCATAGACTATCAAAACACCCTTAATATACAACCAATTGGAAGCTTCACAACCAACCACACAAACCCTAATTTAATCATATCTCAGCACACACAACTCCGATTCAGTTGATTCCAAAGCCATAGAAAAGCTAAGATACAAGGCTACAATTCTTAAGAAGGCATCAAAAGCTAATTCATTAATCTTCCCAGCCAAATGAGCCAATTACAGAGGCTGAAAATCATTTCCGGACAGAAACAGGGGAGCAGGGGTAAAATAGTCATTTCACAGGCTACCATGCTCCGATTGAGCTGAAATTTTACAGGCATAATCTACACTCAATTATCTCCAACTTTCATGTTTTGAGCTAAGTCCAATTCGGCCTCCATCATGACCGAATAACACTGGGCAGAACAGGCAAAAAAATTCACCAAAAACTGAAAATCAACACATCCCTACTCTTAGCTAAGAAATGATGCACAAAACCACCCAAGTAACAACCACAAGCCATTAATTTCCATCTACTAGAAGCAAATAAGGATGTTCTTAGCAAATTACCTCAAGACCTCAAAGGAAATGGTAGCTTAGTCCTTGTTCCTCCAAATCAACTCCACCAAAGCCCTTAATCCACCTTAGCTAGCACTTGTATGGAGGGGTTTCAAATTTGGTTGGTTAAATCTCAAGTTTTGAGCAAGGATTGAAGCTAGAAATTTGGAGAGCTCTCTCTTGTTTTTCTTGTCATGAAGTTCGGCCAAGAGCAAAGAAAAATGGGAGGAAAATTGGTCAAAGTTGGTTTTAGGAAGATCAAAGAAAGTTAGGCAAGTCTAGGCCAATCGGATTGCGACACATGGCCTCTTGAAGTTTCTAAGCTTATCTCCTCACCTCCAATGATTCATTTATCTAGCTAACCTCTAATTATCTCCTAGCACCTTGTAATATAATGTCACTTAATATTTCGTCACCTAATCGGCAAAATTATAACGCACTAGCGGGCCCCACATCGAACGCATGCACTTCAAGTTACGTACACTAACTTATGCTAGGAAAATGAATTAGAAAATTGTATTTACTTGTAAAATGTATAAAACATTTAATATTTTCAAGGATAGTAATAAAATGTGGGCACAGAAATAAAATAATACTTAGAAAATGTGAAAATTTTCGGGTTCTCACATATTCCTCTTCCCCACACTTAAAATTCACATTGTCCTCAATGTGAAGGATAGGATAATGATAAAGGCAAAAGCAATACTCCCCTATTTAAGCAAGTGAGGTTCAAGATCAAGTGATGAAGTTTGCCCCATCATTCCAGCAGCATACCAAGAAGAATAAAGTTCAACTAGAGTAAGTAATTATAGTGCAAGTAAAGCAACTCAAAAATTATGAAAAACACTCTACAAACAACATCAAGTTTCACGACAAATGTAATATCAGAAGATCAAATTCAAGAATGGGCTAGGTGTACCTTTTTCCCATGAATTGTTTCATCTCCATGCTAAAGTTGAGGTGAAGTTGGAGTTTGTATCCTAAGATGCTTTTTCTCTTGTGCCTTCTCCTCTTGTATGTGTTGCTCCTCTTTTCCTTCGGATAATATCGGCATTGATTTCGTAGCAACCTTAATTAAAGAATATAAACTATTAAAGCACCAATTCAAAGTTGCCAAGAAAATTTCAAATATTAAGAGAAGCACATTCCCCAAAAGAAAATCATCACCCAATGGCATAAATAACTCTAATAATATGCATTATATCCTCAAAACATCATAATCAAGACAACTTATGAGCTCTGAAATTATTCTAGAATTTGCATATTCCATTATACCTCAAATTCACAATTCACAATTAGCTGCATATATTGAAAAATAAGCACTTATATATCATTAAAAATATGCTATATAAGGCCAACAGTAAGCATAATGAAACTAAACAAATTTTACATGAAAATTTTCTATTTATCAAAGAATTCAAGAAATGGCATATTGCTTAATTCCTCACATTGCACCAATTCCAACAAAAATAGGTAAATTAACATGCTTATAGAAGTTAAATGAGATCAACTAAACATCAAAATAACAACAAAATTCACCAAAAAATTCATCCAAAAATTCAAGAAAATTCAACTATGGTGAAATTTAAATGAGCCAAATAACGTCAAGAAACTTACATGGGACTTGTAGAGTGATGAAATGCAAGCCAAATGATGCAAGGATTCCCAAAAATTTAGCTCCAAGCAATTCCCAATTGGAAGAAGTGAAATTCTAGAACCCTAAGATGCTTGGTCCAAATCTTCAAAAGTTGGTGTTTTTGATGATTTTGGATGCTTGAATGTTGGTCACAAGATGTTTTTGAGTGATTTTGTGTGGTTGAAATGGTAGAAATTGGAGATTTCAAGAAGTGCTTTTGTGAGTTTGAAGTTGGTTCAAAGAAGAAGAAAATGAAGGAAAAAAAACCATTTTTGCTTCTTAAAATCATTGCCCAACAAGAAACCGCACGCGGATTTGCAGTGGTTTGGTCCGTGGATTGTGGGCAGTGCATTTGAAGAGAAATTTTTGTTGCCCGAGTGAAACCTTGGATAGAATCCCTCGAGGGTTTCTCTGAAGGATTTGACCAGTGGCTTGAAATCAATTTTTTTTGTTCAAGACTTAAAAAAAATATCCTCCAAATCAACTTCCCCTTGTTCAAGCAAGATCATTTTAGCATTTAACAATGCAAACATACTTCATTCACCATATTTTGAACTCAAAACACACACATGCATGCATTATGAACTAGAATTAACATCCTCAAAATGCATGCAATGCCTAGGTGCATAGTATAAGCATGAAAACCCCCCCTTTATGCCTTGTCCAAGAGGAAAAGTGCAATTTTGGCCATATTCAAGATCTTGTTGATATTGCGACCTACAAAATAAATAAAACACAAATTACACTATATAAACATGAAAAGACATAAAACACAAGAAAAATATTAAATCGTTGGATTGCCTCCCAACCAACGCTTTGATTAAAGTCGTTAAACTTGACTTTATTCCCTCCTTATCAAGGAGATTTTATCAAAGAGTAGTCCACCAACTTAGATCATGGTGCATCTACAAAGGGTGACTCCACCTCATGAGCCTTATAACTATATGATTTGAGAGTCAGAATTCGCTTACTAATGTCAAGTGTTTCATAAATATTACCTCACATTTGTAACACTTGAAAGCTTATTAAAGGATCTTCTGCATGACTTTCTTGGGCAATAATGTCCTTAAAACCTACACTTTCAAGACACTCCTCAAGAGGGGTTAAATATGAGTCCTTAATGCTTGCCTCTTGAGGTTCAAAATTAGTTTCAAAGATATTATCATATGAAATGGACATTTCCTCATTGAAATACAAATTAGGTTCATCATTTTCATCAAAACACGATCCACTTTCACATACAATATTTCCACCATTCACAATTGGGTCAATTTGCATATCACTATTTAAATTAGCTTCATACAAACCATGCAATTGGTCATGTATTCTTTCAAAATGTGAAACTAATTCCTCTATTCTTTCCACCCTATGAAAACTATTGGAAATTATCTTAGTTAGCCTTTTTATATCTAAAATCGCTTGATTAGCAGATTTTTCTATAGCAAGCTTCCATTCATTCTTTTTCTCTTCTATGGCTAACTCCTAGAATAAAGGCTAACCTTTCAATGGCTAAATTTCAAGATGACTTAGACTCATATTGGACATATTGGGATCGGTAATTATAAAAATATGGGGAATCATTATAATCACTTTGATTATCCCACCCATAGTCAGAAGAATTATCACAATTATGACCATATTGGTCAAAATAAGAATTGTAATGCCCAAATTCATCACATTGATCCACATGTTTTACTCGTACACATTGATAATTAGCATGACAGCCTCCACACAAGTCACAAATAACATGATTGGAATTCAAAACATCAAAACTCCTATATGACTCAATCAAATGCATCAAATTGTCCAATTTAGCACTTAACATGATATAGTCAAATTTAGCATTTAAACTCCTCAAATCATCATTAAAAGACGTACCTGCAACTCTTCCTTGATTACCACCACTATACATTGCACATTGAAGAAAATGTGGATTATAGTTCCAACTTCTTTCTCTCAAACATTGTCCTTCCATTTGATCTATCATTTTCATGTCCTAAAAATGCTTTTAAATAATGTAAAAGTAAGATTAGTCAAGAAGAATAGATAATAAAACACATGTACGATCTAAATATAAACATAAAAGACAATAGCATATAAGATTCACAAGACTTAACACACAAAAGCAACTAGATTCGACAAACTCACAAAAGACTACACTGAGACAAAACATACAAACACAACACATGCAATAAATAAAACTAAAATGTTTAAACTAATAAAGTTACTTTTCACACCGATATTATTACAAATCTTCCCCAACAACAGTGTCAAAAACTTGACAAACATAGGGTATGTATATAACAATTAAACTCAATCCACAATCAATTTTTACATTTACAAATTTCTAATTACCTCGCACACAATTTTCTGTAAGTATACGGGTCGTGAATGAGTATAGGGTATTAAGGGTTAATCCCTCAAGAAAGACAGAAAACTACCAACACTACTAAAGTTTTTCTATTATTTAGACTATCAACAAATTAAAACAAATAAACTAAACTATAAATGGATATATAAATGCAAATAAAATCTCCTTGGATAATGGAATCCCTACCTATTCATGCTAGTGCAACTCTCAAACCAAATAACCACCAAAATTTTGGTTAAGTTATGACATAATTTCCTAATATACATAATACACGTTTTCGCCAGTGTACCAACTATACCTATAGTTAATTCATACCTACTTTCGTGGTTATGAATTCAACTACAAGTTCATTAACTTCTATGAATGGATAGCCAATACAAGAATGGATAGCCACAACTAGTCTATACAACACTAACCTACACTAAAACAAAAGAAATTAAAGAGAGTTACATTTGTTAAGGGCTTGTATCTTGCCTCAAAGGGCAAGACACAACCCTTTGGTTGTTCTTCTTCTTTCTCCAAACTCTCTCTCTTCTCTCAAACTAATTTGAACTAACTCCCCTCAAGCTAGAAAAACTATATAATATATATTCTTGGTCTTGCATTAGTGAAGCCAAAATGTCAAAAAGAGAAACTCCTAGAACCTCCAAAAGTAGGTACGAACTGTCCCTTTTTGTCTTGTCAAAAATGGAAAAAGAAAGAAAATTCATGCAAGTTAGCAACTTGCAACTACCAAGAATCCCTGGAGGGATTTTCCCAGGGATTGGGCAGAGCAAGTGCGAAATGACTCACTGGCCACAAACCGTGAGAGAAACCACGAGTGGATTCCTCGAGGGTTTCTTTCTCTCTCTATCTTTTTTTTCTTCATTCTTCAAGCTTCCCTTGCACCACTTCTTTTAGCCAATGTTGTGACTTCTCAAGATTCCTCACTTTGTTAAATCACCATTTTGCTTCCAATTGAATTGGATCATTTTACCTACAAAAATAAAGAGATTTTACAACTAAAATGATAAAATTACAACAAATTCATCTATCAACTCAATGTGCAAATTAGAAACAAAAAATGGACAACTTATACCATTTAACCTTACAAATTGACTCAAAAATAATATGAAACACATATAAAAAGATCACAAAATCCCTACCTATTCATGCTAGTGCAACTCTTTAGCCAAACGAGGACCAAAATCTTGGTTAAATTATAACGTAATTTCCTAGTATACGTGATACCTGCTTTTGTCAGTGTACCAACTATACCTATAGTTAATTCATACCTACTTTCGTGATTATGAATTCAACTACAAGTTCATTAACTTCTGTGAAATTACGTGGAACAAAACCACAAAAGCCACAAAGATATATCTCTACTTTCGTGAGTGTACTCCCTAAGTTTAACACTTCTATGAACTAGTGTCAAATTTCAATTCTCATTGCAAATCTAACACCTTTAAATGATCATAATTAATGGCCAGCTAATCATGATTATAAAAGCAAAAGTGCTAAATAACTCAATCAATTAGCCAGTAAATCAACCTCAAACAATCATAAAAAGTTCAACCAAATACTCAAGACATATACTTTAAATCAACATCATAAATATAATATCCAAATCTTTTATTAACAAATTTAGAGTTCAATACAAAGATAAAGATGTGAAAAGAAGAAAACCCTTGTCACTAGAGTTTCTTGACTCTTTCCTTCTTCATCTACCTTTGCCTCCTTATTGAGCCAATACAAGAATGAATAGCCACAACAAGTCTATACTACACTAACCTATATAAAAACAAGAGAAAAAAAAGAGAGTTACATTTGTTAAGGGCTTGTGTCTTGCCCCAACCCTTTGGTTGCTCTTCTTCTTTCTCCAAACTCTCTCCCTTCTCTCAAACTAATTTGAACTAACTCCCCTCAAGTAAGAAGAACTAAGTAGTATATATTCTTGGTCATACGTTATTGGAGTCAAAATGTCAAAAAGATAAGCTTTTAGAACCTCCAAAAGTAGGTACAAGTTGTCCTTTTTTGTCTTGTCAAAGATGGAGAAAGAAAGAAAATTCATGCATGTTGGCAACTTGTAGTTGCCAGGACTTACCTGGACAGGGTCAATGGGTGATCAAGAAGGCCCATGGCCTAGGTTGGTGACCTCCATTGCACTTGGGAGGGGTGCTTGCCTATGGTCTCCCCAAGTAGGAGAGCCAAGGTCATAATTTGTGATAGTGGGGGCCTGCGTTAGCGCGGCCCCTAATATAAAAAAAAACTTGTAACTGCCAGGAATCCCTCGAACGAATCCCTGGAGGGATTCTCCCAGAGATTGGATAGAGCAATTGCGAAATGACTCACTAGCCACAAACCACGGGAGAAATTGCGGGCAGATTCCACAAAGGTTTCTTTCTCTCTCTTTTTTTTTTATTTTTTTAATTTTTCTCCATTCTTCAAGCTTCCCTTGCACCACTTCTTTTAGCCAATGTTGTGACTTCTCAAGATTTCTTTCTTTGTTAAATCACCATTTCGCTTCCAAGTAAACTTGATCATTTTACTTACAAAAATAAAGAGATTTTACAAGTAAAATGATAAAATCACAACAAATTTATCTATCAACTCAATGTGTAAATTAGAGACAAAAGATGGATAACTTATACCATTTAACCTTACAAATTGACGCAAAAATAATATGAAATACATTTAAAAAGATCACAGAATTAGCTCTTATCAAATATTAGCCTCTCATTTTTTTGATTTGGAATAGTGTTCCTTAGTCGTTGGAAGGATTAGGGTGCGCTTGATAAAACTGAAATTCAAAAATTGAAATTTAAAAGTTGAAATATGAAATATGAATTCATTAAATTACTAAATTATTAAATACTAAATTTGATAATTTCACTGCATATCACATTTGAGTGTACTAAATTTGATAAATTAGTAGTTTATCACTTATTTTTTGGACCAAATTTTACCTAAAAAATTTAGTGACACCTAATTAATTCAGATGGTCTATTTTTAGTTATTAAATGCAACTAAGCATGTTAAGATTTGAATCCATTAACTCTAAGAACTGAATTGAGTTATCAAGCATGACCTTAGTTTTGGACTTACAATATAGTAATTCTTTTCCCATTAAGTAAAAAAATTAACTAAACATGTATTTATGCTCCAAATATCGTTTCCTTTAGTGTTAAATACATGACATGATTTACTTTGAAGATTATTAAGCAGAAGATATTCCCAAAGGTATTAGCTTGATTAGTAATTCTTCCAAGTTACCGATTATTTTCAATAAAATAAAGCTAGGTGGTAATTCATCCTACATTAAATAAACCGTGGAAGGCTGAGGAACAGTGATTGTGTTGGTTATGTGACGACCCTACTGCCCCTTAGGGCGTACTCAGGGTTTAGCAGACCGCCCGCCCAACTCTCGTCAAGACTCGCTCACGTACTTCAACAAAATAACTTACAACCATGGAAAATAAGCGAAACCCAATTCCCAAGCTTAAAATATACATTGATGCTTAAATTTAGCTCCAAGGCTCATACATGCCCAAATATATCAAATTTTTTAAAAATCCAGATACATTCAACTATAATCGAGTACTAGCGCGAGTACAATCGCAAAAATTCAAAAAACTAGACTTTGCTAGCCTGTACCAATCCCCACACTCTTGCTCGTATCCCCTATAAGGAAAACAAATCTCATAGAATGATCTAAAGTTCAGTGAGATTCCAAAATTTTATGCAGACCCAAATAGCAAGTTGACCATGATTTAAAATCACAAGTATCAAAATAGCGAGCATATGAAGTCAAGAAAATAAGTAATAACGCTTCGTAAAGTCAAACACTGGATATTTAACATGTCAAGTAAAAGGATACAACCGCTATTTCAAAATAGCTTCGCCATAACTTGATCAAGTAGTAGTTGACTCTCCGTCAACTTTCAAGTAAAGCAACCAGTCCAGTAGTGCTCCACTTAACGCCAATTCGTCCACCATTCAACCCCCTTACCGGGGCTGAACATCAAAATAAACACGTGTGGTAATACTCGAGTATACCGATTAGTCGAGGAGGTATCACTCCACTCTACAAAACAAGAGACCTAAGGTTCGTTATCTAATCAACCAGCCCCTTTGCCGGCTCGACTCGATTAACTAGCCTCAGGATTTCTAGAATTCCAGAGTGTTCATGCATAGACAAGTATATCAAATCATGTGCCCTCAAGGCACAGCAACAAGTCATGTTTAGGACAAGTGCGATAAAGTACATCTTTGTCCGTTCAAACAAGTCAAATATTGTTCAAGCATATTGGTAAAACATATAAGAGCAAGTATCAAGTACAATCATGCACTTGGAAGCACTCACCAAAGATCTAGTGTTTTTCAAGGTCAAACTCAGGTGCAACTCCTTGGATGGAGTCTAAATCTGCGGTAAAATATTATGCAAGAGTTTAAAATTAACTAGGGTTTGAAACATAGGAATTTCGCTTCAAGAAAATCAAGTAAATGAAACTCGTTTAAGTAGTATTCAAGTTACTTATCAAACTCTAGACAATTCATGCTCACTTGTTTAGTTTCAATAAAGAAATGGTTTATACTTTTGAAGTCGCACTTGGTATAAAAAATCGAGAAAATTGTATTTTCAAGGTTCACTACTTTTATTTTTTCAAGGGCACGAGTTTCGGTAAAATTTCAGCTTATATACCTCTACTAAAGAAAATTTGAATCCCTTAAACGATCCAAATTCAATTCGACCTCAAATTTTCGCGCAAGTCGCGAGTACATACACCTAACCCTCGAGTGACAATTTGGGCAGCGTGTCCTTTGTATTTAGCTATTTTCCAACCACTTAGGGCTTCATTCTTTCCTCAACTCAATCCAAATTCAACATATAAGCAAGTTTAACAAGATAATTCTTTAACTAGGCTTAATATCATCCAAATACAAGTCAATTATAACAATGAAATCATCAAAATCAAAGCTAGAAACCAATTTTAAAGAAGAAATTATAAGTGACAGATTTGTCATCCTTCAGTGTTTTCCTCATAACTGCAGTTAGGTATATTAGATCAAGGTAAATTTTATGACGTTTCGAAACTAAGACATAGACCTACATTTATTATGCAGACCTCCAAAACCAAATCATGCATTTTCATGGTAAAAAATTGAAATATCAGAGAAAACAGAAAGCTGTCGATTAAACAGGGTATTTGGGTAGTCAGGGGTATTTTAGTCATTTCATAAGTTACAGTACTCCGATTGAGTTGAAATTTTCTGGGTAAAAAGCTAACTCAAATCCCTACAACTTTCATGTTTTGAGCAAGAATTGATTTTGTGAGGACCCAAAAATTTACTTATTTTTATCTTATTTTACTGGTTTATTTAAATATTTATCCACTCGTTTTCTCCGAATAATTTATTTTGACCCTTTTAGAACCATTTACATGGAACTACGACTTGCATACATTTTTAAAATATCCCGTGAATAAATTTAAATTTTAGAAACTCGTTTAGAGAGATTTAATGAATATGCATTTGGAGGCAATATTTAATTTGAGAATACAGTAACCTGGGAGATTTGAGAACTCATGCGTTAATTTTAAAATAGAAATTTTTATATTTAAGTACTTAAGTATTAGTTAGTAATACTATCGTTACGAGAATTTCTTAGAAATTGCACTTTCTAGCGCACAGATCAATAGTAACCTTTTTCGCCGCGCACGACTAATTGGAAATTCTAGAAATTATTGATAGACTACTAAGAGTAAATAATATTAGTGTTAAAGTAAGTGCATTAGAAGTATAATGCACAAGTGAAACAAACCCGAGAGAAAACGAGCACCAAACGCGCGCGTACACACGCGATTGGAGAGTTGACTTTTGCCAACCACCAAGCTTCTTCAAGAAGCTTTATCATCAGCCAATTCTCTCTCTTCCTTCATCAAGACAGCCAAAACTTCAAGCCAAGGAAGAGCAAAGCTTTCTTCTTCATTTCACTTCAATCCAACCAACCATTTCACTCCAAATCCACCACATAAACTCCAAACCAATTGAAGATTCACCTAGGCAAGGAGGAGAGCTTCATTTCCACGGTTTCTTGGAGTCTTCTTGTGGCTAAAAATCTGACCTTTAGCATTTAAGAAGGTACTAAACGATCCAACCCTTGAAACTTGCTAATATTGAGTTATATTGAGCCAAGAAACTTGTAGTTTCTTGTGGGTAGCTTTGTTTGGTTGGAAATCTTGTGAGTGGGCTCTATGAAATCCAACAATGGACTTGATGAGTTCATTTGATGATATTGGGTGTTATTTGTGTTGGATTAGTGCTTAATCTAGTGAATATAAGTTGTATTGTGGAAGAAAACTCAAAGGAAGTGAAATGAGAAAAAGGGACGGTTCTGCCCCTGTTTTGCCGTGCCTCTTGGTGCAAAATTTTGTGGTCTAATTGAATTGATTTTGATGTAAATATGTTGTATAGGTTGTGTGGAATTTTCCACCAAAAATCACTTGATTTGGATGGGTAAATGTTTAGTTTTCGAAATGTTTCAAAACTGGAAATTGTGTCCCGTATTGCTCTGGCAGTAAATTTCAAATGACCATAACTCTTTGCTCCAAAGTTGAAATCAAGTGCCGTTTGTGGCATTAGAAACTGTACACTTCTATTTTTCCAACGGTATAAAATATACCCCCTGATTCTACCTGAGTGAACCGTACCAACCGTTTGAAGATGCCTGCCCTGTTTCACTAATTCACTGGAGGGCATGTTATGAGCTGCAACTTGATGCCCAAATATGAGCTAGTTTTGGATAGAATTTTAAAACTATTCCTTCTGTGAAATTGTATCTTTATGAGTGTAGTTTCTAACGCCACCAACCACACTTAATTTCAAGTTAAATTGAGTGAGTTATGGCCGAGTTACAAAACTGTCTCAGTGAAAGAAAACCCTAATTCTGGGCTGATTATGGCTAATCTTGATTTGGGACTTATTATTTCAAAATTCTTGGTGTTAAACACCTACAAATATAATTTAGAGGTTTCTTAGACCTTGTCTTCAGAAATAAACCATGTTTGAGAAAATTTCATAGGCCAAATGTTTGAGAAAAGGAAAATGGAAGTACAAGGCAACTTTGCCTTAGAAATTTGGAAAATTTAGTGACTTTGTTAACTGACTTCCCGTACGAATTTTTATATGAAATTTGATAGAGGAATAGCCCTTATATGGTAAGATAACACTACCAAATTTGGTGCTATTTCAAATTCATTTCGATGCTCAATCAAAGTCTCAAAGTTCAATTTTTCAACCTAGAAAATCATTGCCCAGTGAGGAAATTTTAGCAACTTTGAGCTGCTATTTCTTGACGCTCAAAACTCCGATCTTTGTTCCATTTGTTGTATTTTAAACCTTATTTACAACTATAATTGAGTTCCAAATTTTAGAGGCTAGTTCGCATTCTGCGAATTTTGCCGAATTTCCAAAATTTGCCAAAAACCAACCCCGAAACTGTCTTGATAAGCCTAAAACAGCAATTTTGACCCAAATTTTGAATACCTTCCATTTGGAATCATGGAAAAGTGTCTTCTAGGAACTTTTAGTACTTTGGAATTAGTTTCCAACGGTACCAAGTTTTCCAATTTTGGACTGTGGAGAGTGAGATACGATTTTTCAAAAATTGCTCGTCAAAACTGAAATTTCCAAACTTAAAGGAAATCGAGTCCTTTGCACTCTCCATTTTCCTTCGAGATTGCTTGACCGTTTTATACTTGATTTAAAGATGAAAATCAGATTTTTTTCTTGTATTATTAAACCCCACTTTTGAATCTCGATTTACGAGTAATTTTGTCTCATTTTCATGATATTTTTCTAGTTCGTACAAGTGTGCAATCTTTCGTGATAATTGGGGTTTCTAAGTGGTAGTTCATTATTAATTGTTCAGGCACTCAAGAGAACCTTGAAGAGGAACCCACGGTGGACGTTTGAACTCTCAAGTGTGCTTTACTTCTTGAATTATTTGATGAGTATCAAGTGCATGAATTGTTGATAAATGTTTTAATTGTTAATTGAGTATTATGGAATTGTTGAGACGAGTGTGTACTTTACCGCACTCGCTCTTTTTTATGTGATGCTATAATTGAATTGTGCTTTGTAAATTGCTATGTGAATTAAATGAAGTGTTGCTATTGCAAATCATATTTGTGTTGTGATGTCGAGTAGAGTGAACCTCCTCGACTTATGTGTATTTTCGTGGGGACACCCTCGTCCTCTCTTTCTTTTAATTATGCGATACTTGTTACATGAATACACATGATCGGAAATTGTTCATAAACATGTCGAACTCGCAAGTTCTGAGCGGATGCAAGTACCACACCTATTCGAGTGGGAGGTGCCTCTCATACCGTCTCAGTACTATAATCGGTTCACTGAGCAATAGTAAGTACCACGCTAATTTGGATGGGAAGTACCTCTCATGTCGACTCAAACCCTAAACAATTAATCGATTCTCTGAGCGATAGTAAGTACCACACCGATTCGAGTGGGAGGTACCTCTCATGTCGACTTAGAACCATAAACAAAGTATAAGTCGATTGGAGCGATATCTCATCGACCACTGAACGATAGTAAGTAGCACACCAATTTGGGTAGGAGGTACCTCTCATACCGTCTCAGTGTTATAATTGGTTCTCGGAGCGATAGCATGTACCACACCGATTCGGGTGGGAGGTACCTCTCATGTCGACTCAAAATTATAAACAAAATATAAGTCGATTGGAGCGATGTCTCATCGATCACTGAGCGATAGTATATACCACACCGATTCGGGTGGGAGGTACCTCTTATGTCGACTCAGAACCAAAAACATATAATCGATTCCCTGAACACGATAGCATGTACCACACCGATTCGAGTGCAAGATATCTCTCATGTCGACTCAAAACCATAATTGGAAAAGTGAAATTTTATGGATTTGATTATCTACCCGGGTGACGGAATGTCATCATGAGAAAGTATTAGATTAAATTTTGACAAAGTAAGTAGGAATTAGCTCTTGAGAGCTCCTGTATTCTCAGTAAATGTGTTTAATTGAAAATTGTGAATTGGTTGAATGTTACAACTTTATTTCTCACTTATATGATATTGTTATTTAAATTACGTGTTTTGCATGTTTTCTTGACCTCAAGAGCATTCGCTCACCTCGTAGATTTGTTTTCCTTAACAGGAGTCAAAATGGAAGGAATTATGGAGAGGTCGATTTGATAGCCCTTTTGATTAGAATATTAATGTAATTTATTAGACTACTTTTGGGAGTCTGTATTTTGGAGAAAGTGATATACTTTTGAGAATTTGAATTGTAACACTTGAAAAATTCTTTTAAAGAATTGATTTTTCTTACTTCAACTGTCATTCTTTAGTTGTTTATCTTAAATTTGAATTGAAATTGTATCGAGTTTTGCCGAGAGTTGGACAGGCGTTCCGCGGATACTCTTGAGTTCGCTCTTGGAAGAAGTGGGGGCGTCACAGTTGGTATCAGAGTTTAGGTTTCAGATCTTTGTAGAGTATCCTACACTTAAAAGTTTAGGATGTCGGATTGTGGGATATGATTGTGTATTAAGTGCAATGTGATCTTGGTGCTTGAGGTTGTAGCACCATTTTTGTTCACAAAATACTATAAGACTTTAATTTTCAAGTTAGGTTGGAGGTAAATCAAGATTAGGAAATTTAAATGGCTAGTTGGTGAGTTTAAGAGTTAGAAACCTTACTTCCTCCATTATTTTGCTTGCCAAAGTTCCGGCAGAAAAGTTGAACCATTTGAACAATTTTGGTCTCCACTTTGAACTTGAAAATGAGACATCTTTGGTATTCCATTTGGTTTGACTTATTACCCTAACTTGCATAAGAGCTTTCACTTTGAATCTAGTGAAGAGGCTAAGAATTTAGAAAGTAGTTTAGACTTTTGGATGAAATTTGGAGTTTATAATCATTTGAATGATGTGGGTTGGTATCATGGATTCTTCTAGTTTTGTCCCTAACTAGGTTTATGGTTTTTCTTTTGATCCTACTTAGTATAGTAGGGGTGGTGCTCGCCGTGAGACCTTTTGTATTTTGCCTACATGTACTCCTATATTTGTGGCATTTAGTTGCCTATGACTTGTATTTGATACTATTAACTCGTTGTATGCACATTGACATGTGACATGACTTCTAACTTATGCAAATAGCTATACTTTGATTTAAAATGTTCTTGCAATGTGTACCTATTTTTCAATTCATGCGATTATACTTTCTACTTTTATTATACATTTAGAATCTTGTTAAATGGATCGGCGAGAATGTGGACGAGGGCGTGGGCTTGGGTTTCGGCAACCCCCGTACTCCCGAGAGAGGTGAGGGATCCGCGACTGGATCAAACCAAAATCCTAGAGACGAAGAGGGTGACCAAGTGGCTACGGCCATTAACCGCATGATAGATATTCTCGAGCTCTTAACTGAGCACCAGGGACCTGAACCCGTCAACCAATCTAGGAACCAAGAGAGAGGTGAAGATAGAGCCCTAGAGCGATTCTTGAAATTCGCTCCACCTAAGTTTCATGGATGGTTTGATTCCGAGGTAGCGGAAAATTGGTTTGAAAGGATGGTTGATATTTTTGCCGCTTTAAATTATACTGAAAAAAGGCAAGTGAATTTTGTCATTTTTCAATTTGAGGGGGCGGCACGCTCGTGGTTGAATGTTGTTAGTGCAAAATGGGAAAGAGAGCAAACCCCTTAGATTTGGGTAAACTTTGAGAGAGAGTTTAATGTCAAGTTCCTCCCGCCAATTATACAAGAAAAGAGAGAGGACGACTTTATTAAGTTGAAACAAGGATTGTCAAGTGTGACCGAATATGAGGAGCGTTTCATCAAATTTTCTAAATTTGCCCCTGAACTGGTAGTCACCGAACGGAAAAAGATAAGGAGGTTTATTCAGGAGTTAAATGTAGAAATTCAAGAATCCCTAACAGCTGCCCAAATTACCACTTTTATGGATGTCTTGAATAAGGCACAGAAGGTAGAAAATGTTAAGTTTCAATCTAAGACTTTCATGCTAGAAAGAGGGGCAACTCAAGCAATAACCCTAAACAGTCTGAGAGATTTAATCAACCCCTTAAAATAGGAAAAACGCCTGGAGGAGTGAAGATGCCTGAAAAATTCGGAGAAACTCCGCCAAGCAAAACCCTGTCAAAAGAAAATCAGAATAGGAGAGATCAACAAAAAAGGAAATCTCAAACTGGTCAAACCGTGACCCCTCGCGTAACTTGCGGATACTGTGGCAAGATTGACCACACTGAGGCCGAGTGTTGGAGAAAGCAATGGAAATGTCTGAGGTGCGGTAGTACCGAGTATAAGTTTTCAAATTGCCCTAAAACTTCTAAGGGAGAAGGAAATTCTCAATAACCTGCTAAATCCACTGTAAATCAGTCGAGTGTCAGAAGAAGTGATTAATATTGATGATTGTAAGAGCAGTCCAAGTAGTAGAAACTCTACGAGTGGGTGAATCTGACTACACTCGACAAATAGGGATTGTAGTTTACCCTAACATAAACTGGCACTTTTAGACGTTGTAATCTTTTCTATAGGGGATGATATCTTTTTGTTGCATATTGCGACTTAACACATTTTGATCTTGTTGTCTCCCTTTTCTTTTGAAATGGTTTGATGCACTTATTATAACTTAATGTAACTATTATGATTTTTTATGATATATGACAATTTACCTTGTTTTTAATTGATTTTACGATTTATATGTATATGTAATCTATTGCCCACACCTTTAGATCTGTAATAAGATCCTGAATGGCACGTGAGGATAGTTCAATTCAATAAGTGTGAGTTTTAAATGGGAGAAGTAAGAGTGATGAAAATTGGTCATGTGAGAAAAGGACCGGTAAAGATTTTATCGAAAAGTGAAGAAATTAGAATGCAAGCAAATCCCTCTAACGAAGGTTTCATAGAGAGATTATGGAATCGAGAAAGTAATTTAAGAAGTTAAAGAGGAGACCGAAAGAGCTATTTAGGGTTACTCAAAATCAAGATATGAATTTCGAGAATGAAATTCTTTTAAGGAGGGGAGGATGTGAGGACCCAAAAACTTACTTATTTTTATCTTATTTTACTGGCTTATTTAAATATTTATCCACTCGTTTTTTCCGAATAATTTATTTCGACCATTTTAGAACCATTTACATGGAACTACGACTTACATACATTTTTAAAATGTCCTGTGAATAAATTTAAATTTTGAAAACTCGTTTAGTGAGATTTAATGAATATGCGTTTGGAGGCAATATTTGATTTGAGAATACAGTAATCTGGGAGGTTTGAGAACTCATGCGTTAATCTTAAAATAGGTATTTTTATATTTAAATACTCAAGTATTAGTTAGTAGTATTATCGTTACGAGAATTTCTTAGAAATTGCACTTTCTCGGGCACAAATCGGTAGTACGCGTTTTCGCGCGCGCGACTAATTGGACAATTCTAAAAATTATTGATAGACTACTAAGAGTGAATAATATTAGTGATAAAGTAAATGCATTAGAAGTATAATGCACAAGTGAAACAAATTCGAGAGAAAACGAGTACGAAATGCGCGCATACGCACCCGATTGGAGAGTTGACTTTTGCCAACCACCAAGCTTCGTCAAGAAGCTTTATCATCAGCCAATTCTCTCTCTTCCTTCATCAAGACAGCCGAAACTTCAAGCCAAGGAAGAACAAAGCTTTCTTCTTCATTTCACTTCAATCCAACCAACCATTTCACCCCAAATCCACCACATAAACTCCAAAGCACTTGAAGATTCACCTAAGCAAGGAGGAGAGCTTCATTTTCACAGTTTCTTGGAGTCTTCTTGTGGCCAAAAATCTGACCTTTAGCATCTAAGAAGGTACCAAACGATCCAACCCTTGAAATTTGCTAATATTGAGTTAGATTGAACCAAGAAACTTGTAGTTTCTTGTGGGTAGCTTTGTTTGGCTGGAAATCTTGTGAGTGGACTCTATGAAATCCCACAATAGACTTGATGAGTTCATTTGATGATATTGGGTGTTATTTGTGTTGGATTAGTGATTAATCTAGTGAATATAAGTTGTATTGTGGAAGAAAACTCAAAGGAAGTGAAATGAGAAAAAGGGACGGTTATGCCCCTATTTTGCCGTGCCCCTTGGTGCGAATTTTTGTGGTCTAATTGACTTGATTTTGATGTAAATATGTTGTATAGGTTGTGTGAAAATTTTTCACCAAAAATCACTTGATTTGGATGGGTAAATGTTTAGATTTCGAAATGGTTTCAAAACTGGAAATTGTGTCCCGTATTGCTCTGGCAGTAAATTTCAAATGACCATAACTCTTTGCTCCGACGTTGGAATCGAGTGCTGTTTGTGGCGTTAGAAACTAGACAATTCCAGTTTTCCAATGGTATAAAATACACCCCCTGATTCTACCTGAGCGAACCGTACCAACCATTTGAATATGCCTGCCCTGTTTCACTAATTCACTGGAGGGCATGTTATGAGATGCAACTTGATGCCCAAATATGAGCTAGTTGTGGACAGAATTTTAAAATGATTCCTTCTGTGAAATTGTAGATTTATGAGTGTAGTTTCTAATTCCATCAACCACGCTCAATTTCAAGTTGAATTGAGTGAGTTATGGCCGAGTTACGAAACTGTCTCAGTGAATGAAAACCTAATTCTGAGCTGATTATGGCTAATCTTGATTTGGGACTTATTATTTCACAATTCTTGGTGTTAAACACCTACCAAATATAATTTAGAGATTTCTTAGACCTTGTCTTCATAAATGAACCATGTTTGAGAAAATTGCATTGGCCAAATGTTAGAGAAAAGGAAAATGGAAGTACAAGGCAGTTTTGCCTTGAAAATTTGGAAACTTTAGTGACTTTGTTAACTGACTTTCCATACGAATTTTTATATGAAATTTGACAGAAGAATAGCCCTTATATGGTAGGATAACACTATCAAATTTGGTGCCATTCCAAGTCCATTTTGATGCTCAACCAAAGTCTCAAAGTTCACTTTTTCAACCTGGAAAATCATTGCCCAGTGAGGAAATTTCAGCAATTTTGAACTGCTATATCTTGATGTTCAAAACTCCGATCCTTGTTCCGTTTGTTGTATTTTAAGCCTTATTTACAACTCTAATTGATTTCCAAATTTCAGAGGCTAGTTTGAATTCTGCGAATTTTGCCGAGTTTTCAAAATTGGCCAAAAACCAACCCCGAAACTGTCTTGATAAACCTAAAACAGCAACTTTGACCCGCATTTTGAATACCTTCCATTTGGAATCATTGAAAGGTATCTTCTACGAACTTTTAGTACATTGGAATTAGTTTCCAACGGTACTAAAGTTTCTAATTTTGGACTTGTGGAGAGTGAGATACGATTTTCCAAAGATTGCTCATCAAAACTAAAATTTCCGAATTTAAAGGAAATCGAGTCCTTTGCACTCTCCATTTTCCTTCGAGATTGCTTGACCGTTTTACACTTGATTTCAAGATGAAAATCAGATATTTTTTCTTGTATCATTAAACCCCACTTTTGAGTCTCGATTTACGAGTAATTTTGGCTCATTTTCATGATATTTTTCTAGATCGTACAAGTGTGCAATTTTTCGTGATAATTGGGGTTTTTAAGTGGTAGTTCATTATTAATTGCTCAGGCACTCAAGAGGACCTTTAAGAGGATCCCACGGTGGACGTTTGAACTCTCAAGTGTGCTTTACTTCTTGAATTATTTGGTGAGTATCAAGTGTATGAATTGTTGATAAATGTTTTAATTGTTAATTGAGTATTATGGAATTGTTGAGATGAGTGTGTACTTTACCGCACTCGCTCTTCCTTAAGTAATGCTATAATTGAATTGTGCTTTGTAAATTGTTATGTGAATTAAGTGAAGTGTTGCTATTGCAAATCATATTTGTATTGTGATGTCGAATGGAATGAACCTCCTCGACTTATGTGTATTTTCGTGGGGACACTCTCGTCCTCTCTTTCTTTTAATTATGCGATACTTGTTACATGAATACAAATGATCGGAAATTGTTCATAAACATGTCTAATTCGCAAGCCCTGAGCGGATGCAAGTACCACACCGATTCGGGTGAGAGGTGCATCTCATACCGTTTCAGTACTATAATCGGTTCACTGAACGATAGTAAGTACCACGCCAATTTGGATGGGAGGTACCTCTCATGTCGACTCAAAACCTTAAACAATTAATCGGTTCTCTGAACGATAGTAAGTACCACACCGATTCGGGTGGGAGGTATCTCTCATGTCAACTCAGAATCATAAACAAAATATAAGTCGATTAGAGCGATGTCTCATCGACCACTGAGTGATTTTAAGTACCACACTAATTTGAGTGGGAGGTATCTCTCATACCATCTCAGTGCTATAATTGGTTCTCGAAACGATAGCATGTACCATACCGATTCGGGTGGGAAATACCTCTCATGTTGACTCAAAACTATAAACAAAGTATAAGTCGATTGGAGCGATGTCTCATCGACCAATGAGCGATAGTATATACCACACCGATTCGGGTGGGAGGTACCTCTCATGTCGACTCAGAATCATAAACATATAATCGATTCCTTGAACGCGATAGCATGTACCACAACGATTCGGGTGGGAGATACCTCTCATGTCGAGTCAAAACCATAATTGAAAAAATGAAATTTTATGGATTTAATTATTTACTCGAGTGACGGAATGTCATCATGAGAAAGTATTGGATTAAACTTTGGCAAAGCAAGTAGGAATTAACTTTTGAGAACTTCTGTATGCTCAGTGAATGTGTTTAATTGAAAATTGTGAATTGGTTGAATGTTACAACATTATTTCTCACTTAAATGATATTGTTATTTAAATTACGTGTTTTGCATGTTTTTTTGGTCTCACGAGTATTCGCTCACCCCGTAAACTTGTTTTCCTTAATAGGAGGCGAAATGGAAAGAATTATGAAAATGTCGACTTAATGGCCCTTTTGATTAGAATATTAATGTAATTTATTAGACTATTTTTTGGGAGTCTGTATTTTGGAGAAAGTGATGTACTTTTGAGAATTTGAGTTGTAATACTTGAAAGTTTCTTTTAAGGAAATGACTTTTCTTATTTCGACTGTCATTGTTTAGTTGTTTATCTTAATTTTGAATTGAAATTGTATCGAGTCCTGACGAAAGTTGGGCAGACGTTCCGCAGATACCCTTGAATTCGCTCTTGGGAGAAGTGGGGGCGTCACAGATTTGGTCTTTATCATGGTCGAATATGCAATTCAAGTTGATTCCAAAAACAGGGCAGAACTGACATTCCCTACCAAATACTAGAAATTCAACTTTTAACTCTAATCAAATAACATCAAACCATTAATCACTTCATCAATTCCATATCCTAGTTTAATAACATCATTTACTAGATAACCAACAATAATCAAAGTTGAAAAATACAAACCCTAACTAAACATACCACTACACCATCACATACTAAACAATCAACCATAATAAGTTAAGATTAAAAGTTTCTATACCAAATTTAGCAAGATTAAACAAGAGAAAAGGAAGTTTGAGTCTTATACCTTCCAAAAGGTGCTTGCAAGTGAAAAACAAACCACTATCTTCCAAAAATTTCACCACACCAAACTTCCCAATCACCAAGTGGTAGGTTTAATCGGTTTGGTTTTGTTGATTTCACTCAAACAAGGCTTGATTCAAGGTTGGAGTTGCAAACTTTCTTCTCTCTTTTTCCTCCTCTCACTTTCGGCCAACAAGAAAAAAATGAAGGAGAAAATAAGCCAATTTGAAGATAAGAAGGTAGGAAATTTGTTTGGTCAAGGTTGGTTTGATTTCTGCCAAGTGTCGCTTCATGGTTTAATCTCAAATTTTTTTCCTTTTTCCTCTTTCCTTAAGTCAAAAATTTCGACCACTTTAAGGATTAATTAAGGGCTAATTAAGTCAATTAAAAACAAGGAGATTAAGGTAATAAAGTAGTGTTCAAGTGGTGCACTCAATTAGTAGCAAACGGTGCGCGGCAGTTCAAGCCTATTTTTCTTAATTCTCTTGTACTTGTGTTTTCACTTGTGATTCACTTACTTATTATTAACACTTCTAATCACACATTTTTTCTTATCTAATACTCATTCTTATCGACCAAATTTAGTACACACACCTCACCAAATGATCACACTACCAAAATGCACAAAAACCTAATTTGTCTAACTATAAAAATGCAAGTAAAACTTTCAATTCTATTATGTATTATAACTATTGAGGGAATAAAATTAGTAGTAAAGAAATTATAAAATAATTAATTCAAAATAAGAAGAAATTATAAAAAAATATGAGCAAATTTTCAAGTCGTCACACTTTCTTTCTCTTACACAAAAATCCGGGGTGTCATAGGTTATTTTGTAATTCAGTCCATATTTTTGTCTTTCATTGTGTCTTTTTGGAGCTCCAGGGTTACTTGGGACCAATTTTCCTGCGGTTCATTTTTCCTTGCTAATCTTCTTTTGGACCATCTTGCCCTTTTGTCTTGGTTATCCTGTTATTTATGGTTCGTCTTTTTTCCGTTTTGGGAGCCATAAGATCCCACGTGCTTCTCATCATTTTGTTCCCCACAACATACCCATTACCCTTAAACAAAGTCTATTTTTGTGCCTATTTGCCTACCATCAGTTTTATTCCAGTTTTAAGCATCTACACACTTGCTTATGTTAGTGTTTCACTGTTTCTTTTAGCAGCTAAGCACCCCTTTATATTAATATCATTAACGCTATACAGTGCCTGCATGGCACGTCTATTTTGCATGGATAGCTAGCTATCTTGAGCGTTTTCCTTCACTCTTATTGCATTTGGGATATCAGCTATCTCATCTGCATTAAATGTTGATGTGAAGTTCCCCCATTATCCGTCTTCTTCTTCGCCATTGATCGGTTTTAATTTCTTTCTTGACTTTTCCTATACCATTGGATTAGTCTATTTGGCAAAGCTTCCATCGTCTTGGTCATGCTGATCAAGGCCGCTCACTGATTTTCTTTCTATCATTCTTCTTCCTTATATGAAAACCATAGCAATCTTCTGCTCCTTGTTTCACTTGCATCCTGCCTTTTGTTTTCCTTTTTGTTACTGGTGAGCTACTATCCCAATGTCTTTCTGCTTCCCCTTGGTTACAGTGCCTCTGTTTGGATTAGTTATTTTTTAAGGTATTTTTGAAATATTTTACTGTAGTAATATAGGTGTATAGAAAGAAGGTGGGAATAAAGTCGAGTACTAGCAAAATAATTGTACTAGCAAGATTTTAGGTGAACAGAAAGAAGCAAAATAATTGTACTAGACACACAGAACACAATTATTTTGTTTTTTTTCTACTCATCTTTCATTCATCTGCATTGTGTTCTGTGGGCATGCTTTTTCTTTTTGATGAACTCTTTCATCTACGTTGTGTTCTGTGTGCATGCTTTTTCTTTCTATATTCTAGCTAACTTTATGAGGCCTCACATCTCTTTTCCTTATCATTTTTAAACTGTTGAACATATCTTCCATTTTCCTACCATAGTATTTTATACCTTTCCACCTTTTGTTTCTGCTATTAATCATTTTACCATAACACACTTTAGCTCATGAATTAGTATTCTGCAACTTCTCCTTTTGCAAGTACGCTTGGTTTTAGCTTCTGTTTCTCTTTTTTTTTTACCCTCATAGTTGCCTGCATTTTTAACATTTAAGTTTTTTAGATGTGCAACCAAAATTCTGTGTTTTAGCTTTTATTTATCTGATATTGTTTTCCAATTCTGCAATATTTTTAATATCTCCTTATACTTTTTTGTTTGTATCATTTCTTTGCTACTTTTACTTTTCTTTATCAAACACACTTATTTCCCATTATGTTCCATAGTTACGTTTTACTGCCATTTAATCCCATCCTCTGTGCTATTCCCTTCTATTAGTTCCCGTCTATACAAATATCCACTGCTTGGGTGCGAGTTTAACACTATGAATTCAAATCTTTACTCATTGAATATTTTCTACTTTTATTCATCAGTTAGCTTTTCGCATTTTTGCCTCTACTTTCCTCCGCTTTGGTCTCTTCTACTTTGCGAGCCAATGCATATACAAGTAATCATAATCAATGCAAAAAAGTATTTATCCATTGAATTTTCTATTTTTTAGAGATGATATATACAGTATTGATGTTGAAGCTTGTTTATTGTTTGCATAACATTTTAAGATATTGACATTGTTTTTTTTTACGTCTCTTTTGCATCAGCTGTCTTCTGTCTAATTCGCACTGTGGACTTCTTTCAAATTTAAATTTTGCATATTCATCCCCTAATTGCATAATTTGCTTTCATCATGTGGCTTTGCTTTTGTTTCATTTAAATATCTTTGTCATTCACACTTTTTATTGCCATAATATTTTTATCTCTTTCCCGGTTGTATGAATTCTCTTTGTTAGAGTTGTTATCTACTCTATAATATGAAAATTCTGCTAACGTATCTATTATCAACTATATGGCTTTTGCTATGAAGAGTCATCTTGTGATATGGGCTGAAAGCGTAAATATATTTTTGAAGATGAACGTTGTATACAAGCTAATCGGCGTCGACGAGAAAGATATGCTAAGAAAGTAGCAAAAAAATAGAAATAGATACAACAGGCTGCTGAACATCAAAATAAGATAGCTGTAATACACAAGTTATGCCTATTTCTCCAATAGATGATACGTTTATTGATGTTCCCATTGATACTGATATATCACATTCAGCTCTATTGAAAGGCAAGTGTATGTGCTTTCAAATGCCTATTGTTAACCTTTGTGATCAGTCAATTATGAGTTTGAACTCGACAAATGATCCTATTGATCAGAGTATTCTCGTCAGACTTCTGAACTCATTATTCTATACTAGCTATTAAATTCCTGTGAAAACTCACAAATTACTAGTATTTCTTTTTGCTCTATCAACAGTTCTTGCAGCAACTGACTATGTGCTTTCTGATAACATCCTTCCTTCGGCCACTTTTGAAACAAATATCCTATACCATATTTTAGCTCTAGATTTAGGTAGGCTTATTAATTATTTTATCAGCTATGCTATTCTCTTTAATTATTATATGTTAACAGCCGTTAGTTTTATTCTCTTATGAATGCATCCTTTTGTATTGCGGTCTCTTCTGCGATCTTGTTATCCTCTATTGTCAACTCTTCTATCTCAAGGCTGCCCATTAACTAGCAATCCGTAGCGTCCAATTGGTAGCTAGATACTTTAAATTTATGCATGCAAGTGTGTGTGTGTGTGTGTCTTGGATTTTTTACACTTTTTCTATTCTTTCTATCAGTTAGAAGTACCTGCTTTTCATATCATATAAGTCCCCATCACCCAAGAAGAAACATACATTTATTGAAACAGATACCACTTTAGCCAAGTGTTTTGTCAGATGTTCCAGACTATATGTTTTGTCGTGCTAAGCGATTCTAATGGAGCCGTTGAGTGTTTTTCAGCATGCAAAATTTGCTTAGCAGAAACTCAAATGCTAGAAAAATTAGTTCACCTTTATAAGGCAAATACTAGCTAGAGAGTTTCGATTAAGCATCCGAAGTTACAACAACATGTTTACCTTTACATCCTTGGGCGTTCATTATGATAAAGATTTAAGTAGAAGGAATAATGGTATATACCCATTCAGGGTACAAGACTAAATTTATCACTTTATAAACCCATTAGTTTCTTTTGAAGGTGAAAAAGTAGCAAACCTGCAATTATATTTTTATGAGACACAATATGAGACAGCAAACTGGATGGAAATTTCTAGCAAGTTCAGAGAATCCATTGTCCAGCAACTTAAAGACGTTCTTCATGATAATCCTTAGTCCATTTTCATAAGAAGCTTCGTGGGCCTTTATGATCTTAAAGTTATATAATATTCTTGAAGTCAGATCCAGATTTGGATCAAAGAGTCTGCAACCTTCTTGCAGTGTCTCAAGTAGTAGCAATATAGAATGAAAATGATCATAGCACTGGTGATGGCACTAGAAATATCCAGATCTTCAAAAAGATAAGAAGCAAGCTGATGAGAACATGAAGATTTGGATCCCCTTCAATTTCAAGAAAATTCGTTTGATGGTTGATGGTGCAATCAGGCTCAAGAATCATTGAAAATTTGTCATGCTTATTTCTTGTTATTTATTTAATTAAGTTTTCAACAATAAGTGTTAGTTAATTAGAGTTAGTCTTGAGTTATTTTTGAATCCTTAATAAGGAGAATAAAGGCTAAGGTCATGTTGATCATAGTTAAGCCAATTTAAGTTAGTTAATTTGCTATTCTAGTTGAGTTAGAATTTTAGGAGAGTAGTTAATTGTTTCCAAATTTGTTTAGGAAGTTGTGTCAAGTTTAAAAATCAAGTCAAATAAGGAAACTTGTATTGTTTCCAACTTAGATTAGGTTTTTGAATCTTGTAAAGTTGTAAATAGCCAAACTTATGATACTTTCAGTAGTAAGACAATTATAAATAAAATTTGAAAGTTTTCTCTTTCTTGTTCCTTTGGGAAACATTCCTTGATACAAAGTGAGCCATGTCTCTTTTGTTCAAGTTTTGGCTTATCAATTCAAGACCACGTTGAGTTGTGGCGCCATTCTACCGTTCTAAACAATCTTGAGCTGTCCTTGATTGGTTTAGAGTCCATCCTTTATACCCATAACCTGGTTGGAATAAATCTTTCTGCTGCCTGATCAATTCGATTTCTTCTCGAACTATCCTTGGAGAATCAGATTTGTATCACAAGCGTATACTAAAATAGTACTATGGATGTTATGATCCGCTCCAGTATCCATTTATATTTGCAAGAGGTGAAACTAGATGGCATATAGGTATACTGTGGATACCAAAATCGGACATCCTTAACCAATCACGTGCAACATACCAAAAAAAAAACATTAATAGCTCTGTTTGAATTAACTATTTTTTGGAGTGTTTTTCAAAAACTTTACTGTAACTGTGTATATGAAAAAATTTTACTGTTGATGTTTTTTGGGTTGTTTTTAGATATGTTTTTAAAATATATTTTGAGTTTTTTTTTTATAATTTACAATTTTTTGGGATATATTTTTTTAAATTTTGCACCACCCACTACCACCCCCTCCCTTTTCCTCCACCTTTCTCCTTTCTCTTCCTCTCCTCCTCCCCTCTATTTCCTCAATCCTCCCCCTTCTCCTCCTCCTCCTTCTCCTCCCTCTTTCCTCTCTCTTCTCCCCCCTCCCCTCCTTCCCCCCAACCCTAAACCCCTCTGCCGCTCGCGTGTGGCGGCTGCGACTTTAGCCACTACTCTAACCGTGACCGTTTTTGTCGTGGCTTTTGGTCTTGATCAGATTTAAACGTGACTAGGAAGGTTGCAGTCAGTGGAGGGGAGGAAAATTAGGGGGCAGGGAAAGGGAAAGGAGGAAGGAGGAAGGAGAAGGAAAGAAAGGAGGAGAAAAAAAGGAGAAGAAGGAGGTTAGAGAGAAGAAAGATGGGCGGAGAGAGAGAGGAGGGAGGGTCATGGGTATGGGGGTGGTAGCGGTAAGGTGTGGCCATGGTGGTGGAGAGTGATACATGGTGGTTGTATTTTTTTTTTTGTATATTTGGAGTTCTTTTTGATATATTGTATGGATATTATGTTTTTAGAGTTGTTTTTATTTGTGTATTGCTATAGTATTGTATATGAAAAACTTGTTTTTCAAAAATTGAGAAATCCAAACAAAGCCATTGTCTTAGTCCAGAATTGCTCGCACTTAAATGAAGTTATATATGCTGAAGAAAAAGGTATTAATAACAATTGTAGAATTAATCACAATACCAAAACACTCACATTCGTTTATATTTTGCTGCTTTCTATTCATTTCTAGTTTGATATTGTTACTCTTTACAACTAATTACAATTCCAAAACATTGCTGCCACTTTTTTTTAACTTCTATGCCTTCGGTTTCTAATCCATATTCTCATCCATTTCTGACAGTGACAAAAAAAAGAAGACCAAGAGACCAACAGTATTTTGTCGTGAATATAATGCATACAAATTTCAAATAAGAGATGGTGATGACTCAAATCTGTTACACATAGGAAGACTGCTACAATAGTACTCAGTGGAGACATATGTTAAGCTAGAGACATCATGGTTGGAATTTCACAAAAACAGGCAGCAACACCTAA
Source organism: Coffea humblotiana (assembly GCA_023065735.1). Lineage (NCBI taxonomy): Eukaryota > Viridiplantae > Streptophyta > Magnoliopsida > Gentianales > Rubiaceae > Coffea > Coffea humblotiana. Next base: position 9,552,452 of record CM041216.1, read on the forward strand.
GAACTGAAATTTATCAGGAACTGATGGATAGTATGACAAGTGGAAAGACTTCGAGATCAAACATTGGGAAGCAAATTATTCTTCCAGCATGTTTTATAGAAGGTCCTAGATACATATGCGTCAAAGATATATGGATACCATATCACTTGTTCAACGGTATGGAAAACCTACCATCTTTCTTACAGTGACATGCAATCCATCCTGATTAGAGACAAAAGAAAAAAAAAAGACATTTAGCAGATGAAGATGAAATCCAACATAGACCAGATTTGTCTGCTCGAGTATTTCATGCAAAAATTGAACAATTAAAAGATGATTTGTTCAAGAGAAATCTCTTAGTGAAGTTGCAGCTTACACTTATGTGATCGAGTTTCAAAAACGAGGATTGCCACATGCTGATTTCCTAATTATCCTCAAACAAAGATCGAAGATGTTTTCGGCTGAAGCATATGATGGAATTGTTTGTGTAGAGCTGTTAGATCCAAAAAAGTCACCCTATTTATATTCATTGGTAGTAAAACATAGGCTTCATGGACCATGCGATACACTAAATCCAAATAGTACGTGTATGCGTCAGAATGGCAAATGCAGAAATAACTATCCAAAAGAATTTTTTGCATACACTAAACATGCAAAAAACTCCTATCCTGTTTATAGAAGGTGAAATGATGAAAAAAAATGTTGTTATCAGAAATCATACACTTGATAACTAGCGGGTTGTCCCGTATAATGCATATCTGCTTGCACAATTTGACTGCCATATCAATGTCAAGATATGCTCTGCTATTGAAGTAGTGAAATATATTTGCAGGTACATCTACAAAAGTGATGACAAGGTTATGTATCATATCACTGCTCGACAAGCAGAAAATATCATTGATGAAATTCATAATTTTCCATCTGCTAGGTGGATCTCTGCTCTTGAAGTTATGTGGAGGACATTTGCATTTGATTTAACCAACATTCATCCATCAACAATGACAATGCACTTACATTTGAAAAATTATCAGTCTATATCATTTACTAAAAATTAGACATTGTAGGTTGTTCTTGATAATGAGAGAAATTCAAGGATAATGTTAATAGAATTCTTCTCTATGAATCGAACAAATAAAAGAGCACAGGATCTCAATTGTCTCTACAAAGAATTTTCCTGATACTTCACTTAGGATGAGAGTGACAAAATATGGATCAACAAAAAATACAGAGAGGTCATTGGCATGTTAACACGGCACACCCCATTGAAGGAGAAAGATACTATCTGAGATTATTACTTATGCATGTAAGAAAATCAACCTCTTTTGATGGCTTAAAATCTGTTGATGGTCACCTAGCATCCTTAAACAAAGAATGTTTATGATGAATGTTTATTTGAGACACTTGTGTACAACATGCCAATTTCCTTGAGATAGCTTTTTGCTATCTTACTTGTACACTATCCACCAACAAAACCAAGAGCTGTTTGGTTGAAATTTGAGAATCACTGTCAGACATTAAAAATTTTTAGCATTATCACAGCAACAAGTGCAAATTCAAGTTCTTAGACTCATTGACCAACATCTCTAGATCATGGGAAAAGATATAACTGACTACAAGCTCACAGACATTCCTTATCATCTGTTGAGCTCAGATAGCTCTACCAAAGAAATTGAAGCTGAGTACCAAATAACTGTTTTTTATGAAGATTTGGCTTCGGTTTCAATGTTGAATAGAACACAAAGGTTTGCATTTGACAAAATAATGGAAAAAATCAATGAAAATGTTCCTGCTGCCTTTTTCATTGACGGTCCTGGTGGAACTGGCAAATCATTTTTGTATAAAGCATTGCTTACAACTGTGAGATCAAGAGGTCATATTGCACTAGCAACAGCAACCTTTGGTGCTACAGCATCACTATAGCCGAGAGGGTGCACCGCACACTCTCGTTTTAAGATTCCACTTTACCAAGAGAACAGACAAATCTGTAACATCTCAAAACAAAGTAACATTAGTAAGCCTCTAAAACTTGCAAAGATGATTATATGGGATGAAACAGCAATGGCTAAGAAATATGCAATTGAATCATTCAATACAATGTTTCGTGATATTCTAGAGGGTAAAATACAAGGAACCCCTTTGTGGTTTCATGAAAAGGCACCTTACCCTCCTATCATTTAGAAACTTTCACATAAATATCCTTAACTTCATAACTAAAGTGAAAATGAACTTCTGAACTGACAGTATGTTGAATATCCAAAATACTCTCATTTATAATAAAAAGGGAGAGAGAATCAAGAACTGACTCGCTCTCGTTCATCCTTTATAAGAAGAAAAAACCCTAAAACAAGTGAAATGTGAAATCATGTTTTACATTGTTGCTAAAATATTGTGGATCTGAGTTGAAAACGGCATGGTTGTATCCAGTCGTGAAGAAGGGAATGTCATATTGGTGATTGCATCTGATCGTGAAGTTTGTTCGGCATTTTTAAGTGAGAATCAGAAGTTGTTGTTCGCTATTCAGTCCATTTGATTTTTAGGATTTGTATTCTTTTTCCAATTTATTTATTTTTTTCCACTATATATTAGGGTTTAAATATATGGTTTTTGCTATTTTTATAGTAGGTGGTTCATATATAGGTGATTTATAAAAAAAAAATTGGGGTTTAAAAATGTAAAGTTCTTAACTTTTTTAGCTTTTTTGGAATATGTGGTTGATATCAGGAAAAAATAATATGTGTCGGGTCTGGATTTGACTACTAAATTAGATTTCACTATATAATCTTAAAGTGTTGATTAAATAATATGTGTCGGATCTAACTAATTGTTGTTAAATTCAATGGTGCGATGTAGTTTAATATAGTTTATTAATCTATATTTGAATTCTGAAAGTGTTGATTAAATAATTTAGATTGGGGACCATATCAGACCCTTTTAGGACAGTGGATATTCACGTGCACTATGGTGGGCGATTTACATATCATCTCAAGATTAGTTATACAAATGATTTAGTGAGAGTGTTTCATAGATGCGACTTTGATGAATTATCATCATATTTACTGTTGAACCTGTACTCCAAAATTGAAAAACAAATAGCATGTGTAAAGTTTTGATAATCGATTCCAGACCATCATGTGGATGTAGGTATTATTCCAATAAATGATGACATGGACATAGAATTGTTGACTACCTGTTATGAAAAGCTTCTCTATATGCATATTTATGTTGAGATAGGTCAGACCCCATCAAAATTGTCTCGCTGGATGGCAAGCTCTTATTCTAAAGAGTGATGAATGATGGTCCACTTGCTTTATCATACAATGAAGGTTCTTCACAAATCAATTCAGATCTAGCTAGAAATCATGTTGGAACTTTCTATTGATCTGACTGATTTTGAACTATATGTTGGTGATACAAGAGGGCAAGAAAATGACTTAGATGGCACAGCTAATATAGAAGCTAATGATGACACACAAAATTCCTTTGAAACAATTAAGAAAAATAGAAGAAATGGTGGTAAAACTCTTGTGAGGAAGAGACAAACTATGATACAACCTGTGAAGAAAACAGTTAAAAAATCTATAAGAAAACTATTTCAGCTGAATACCAGATAGATGCTATCGACAGCTAGTAAGAGGATTTTTCAATAAACCAAAGTGCAGTAGAATATGGAAAGCAAGTAATTTTGACAAAGAAGTAGACGTAGTCAATAGAAAAGAGCAACAAGATAATTCTGACAGAGAACCAAACCATTCTTTAGTGAACCAAAGTGTAATAGAATGTGGAAAGTAATGTAACTTTGATAGAGAAGCAAACATAGTCAATAGAGAAAAGCAGTAAGGTAATTCTGACAAAGAACCAAACCAAGTCAATAAAGAACAGCACAACAATGGTGGGAATGAAGAATCTGATCTGGATTGGTTGAGAGAGAGTCTAGAATTTATAAAAGATGAGGACATCTTTGCAACTGTTGGTTCAACTGTGCCTTAAATAAATCAGCAAATTGATGACTTGATAAGCAACAAGAACATCAGGAACCAGAAGGTGAAGAGTCCACAACACATGAAGATGGAGGAGACCAACCTATTGGCCCTGACACTGAATAATGGAATGAACCTGTGATAACAAATGAAGACTTCATATACTCTGGTGATGAAAATGGGCCTGACTACTCATATTTCAATATTGCAGTGGAGTTTAACAAGCCAAAGTTTAAATTAAAGGTTGAGAAGAAATTCACTCATTTTACAAAATTTAGAGAAGCACTTGTAGAATAGAACATTAGATAGGGAAATGAAGTTTTATATGTCAACAATGATAGTTGGAGGATAACTGCTAAATGTGCAAAAAGATGTTCTTGGAGGATTCATGTGAGCAGAGTTAATGGAACTGACACTTTTCAAATCGAAACACTAAAAGAAAAGCACCATTGTGGTAGGGAGTACATTAACAAGCATGCAACTTCAACTTATCTGAGCAAAAATTTTCAAGAAAGGTTCAAGATGACCCTAATTGCAGCCTGGATAGCATTATCAATGATGCCAGAAGAAGATTCATACTTAATATAAAGAGCAAAAAATCATATAGGACTAAGAGGAAGATCAGGGAGGCAATCAAAGGTTGTGATATGAAGCAATATAAACGACTGTAGGATTATGCTATCATGGTCAGACAGTCATATAGCTCTACAAATAGACAGGAGGTCTATTGAGCAAAGGGCAACATTTCAAAGGCTGTTCTATGGCTTAGGTGCTCTTAAAAAGGGATTTCTTGCAAGTTGTAGACCAATCATTCGCCTAGATGGTTGCTTTTTGAACAGTCCCTTTGGAGGTCAGCTATTAACAGCACTTGGTTTCCCATAGCCATTGTCATTATTGAAATAGAAAACTATAGCAGCTGAACTTAGTTTTTGAAGGAGCTGATTATTGATATTGGAAGGGGTTAATGTAGTGCCTTATCTTTCATTTTTGATAGGCAAAAAGGCCTAGTACATGCCATAGAGGAGCTGTTTTTTGGTGCAGAACACAGATTTTGCCTTAAGCATCTGTTTGAGAATTTTAAGACAAAGTTCAAAGACAGTGAACTGAAGGAATTGTTTTGGGCTACTACATTAGCAACTAATGTTGATGACTTCAAGAGAGCATTGAATGCTTTGAAGACAACTCAACCATAGAACGGAGAGAACCTTACTGCTTCTGCTTGGTTAAAAAGGCTGCTATATCACCTGTGGTCTAGGACATACTAAGGAATAGCCGCTAAGACTAATATTTCAGTCAACAACATGAATGAAAGTTTTAACAACTACATTTTAAAAATAAGAGACGAGTCAATTGTGACTCTTCTTGAATTTTGTAGAAGAAAGTTAATGCAATGGCTGACATTCAAGAGACAAGGCATGCAGAAATATGGAGACAAATTCTCTCCAAACATTGTTGAAAAGCTAGCCAAGAGTGTAGAGAAGGGCAGGCATTGTATTGCTATATTTGATGGTATTGACTCATTTGAGGTTGATGGTTTCAACAGGACCTCGATTGTGAATTTGCAACGCAGAATCTGCTCACGTGGTACATTCCAGTTGACGAGAATCCCATGTATGCGTGCTATTTCTGCCATTCAAAACATGCGAATGAAGATTGAGAACTATGTTGATGAGTATTATAGCAAAGAGGCATATTTGAGGGCATATGTTTATAGTATCGGAGCTGTTCCATCCAAAGAACACTAGATTGATAGTGGATGCAGCTGTTGAATCCACTATTTGTTAAGAAACGACTTGGGAGATCAAAAAACTTAGGAGAAGAGGTCCTGATGAACCAAGAGATCCATAAAAAGCTTCCAAAAAGGGCTTGATAATATATTGTAAGAGATGTTTAAAAGCTGGCCATAATAGGAAAACTTGCAAGAAACCTACTCATCCCAAGTCCAAGTTGTACAAGGTACATTTAAGTACATGAATTTTTCAGCACTATGTACTCTTGATTGTAAAAGTAAATGTTGTATAATTATTTCGGCAGTAAATTTTCTATTTGGTTGTAAGCTCGAGCAAGCAATAACCAACAAGAGGCAACAATAGCATCCACTTCAGCCCCAACTAGAGAAGCACCACTGCATCAAGTATCTCAGCAAAGCAGCAATGCTGCAGTTAGTAACAACAACCCCAATTCTTGGTCCAAAAAATCTAAGAAGAATTAGAATCAAGAATTTATGGATATTATTTGTAGGATTTGTGTCAATGTAATCAAGTTGTAATGGCATATATGCTATCTTTTGGCCATGCCATATATAATGGATTTAACATGTTTTGTAAGTGATACAACTTTTTAATCCTTTAATATTATCAGGATCATTGCTAGTTAGTTATAATAACATTATTACTCTTTTTTGTAATATCATATATTGGATTGTGGCTATCATATTATGACTATCCAAATTATTAAGGGTTCATGAGTAAATAAGTTGTATAGCTATTATCTTTCTTTTATTAAGGAATACAATCCATGATAAAACTGAAATATTTTCATAAACCAAAATCATTACATTATTTCGTACATCATATGTTGCCACTAACCAAATTACTATTTTCTATAAGGAGCAATAATTAGAGATAAACAATGAGCAATAATGGACAAAATCATTATCGCTTTCAACATCCCCACAATGCCTTCAACCATGCTCAACTTTGCGTGCAACCCCAACAAAACCTCACCATTGTTCACAACCAGCATACCTTCATTACTATTTACTCACAACTTTCGTCTACTTTTGTTTCTGGATTTTGACTAGTACATTCATTGCTCATTCTATCCCTTCTTACAGGATTGCACCATGCCCAAAAGGAGCAGAACTCATTTTCACAAATGTAGTACATTGTACCTTTTATGGGTTTGTTCGATTCCACGATCTTGATTTTGCTCTTTTCTTGCAGAAGTGGACATGGTAACTTTCAATTCTTCCTAAAATCCGTCAATCGTCCTACATTTTTTGCTCTTAATTCTTCTCCTTTTTCCTTTCATTCCTTGATGGTTTCAAATGTCTTCTGCCCTAATATGTCACTTCAATATAGCAACTGAAGGGTTGCTTAGGAATGAAACTCAAGGTCTTTCCAAAGGAATCTCGCGTACCCATCGCCACTAGGTCGCACACCCAATTAGAGGTCAATTTTTACTTTAGTTATGAAGTTTAGGGTGTTTATATGGAGGTTTTTAAACAATAGAGGGGTAAAGTATCTTTTCGCGAAACCACAAGGGGATACCCTATTCTAGATTCTTATATTGTATTTGGTGGCAAAATCATTGTCTTTGGTGGTGATTTTCGATAAATTCTCCCTATTGTTCAAAGAGGTCAGAAAGAAGATTATATATCTGCATTTATCGATTCTTACATCTAGCTTCATCTGCCAAAAATACAACTAACTAAAAATATGCGAGCCCAATTGGACCCTCAGTTTTCTGATCTTCTACTTAGAATTTGGGATGGCACACAACCAACATTTGGAGATAGCAAAATTCAATTGCCATTATCTATCCTGATACCTTTTGTGAACGATGCTATTTCTCTTGATCAGTTAATAAGTGCCGTCTATGCATCGCTCACTGATTTCATTCACAACACTTTGAGTGTTATCAATAGAGTCATTCTTACTACAACAAATGACTTTGTCCATGATATAAACAACCTTTTCATTCAAAGGTTTCCTGGTCAAGAAACAAGATACATAAGTTTCGATGAAACAATTGACCCCTCAAAACAAACAGAGATTTTCTCAACACTATCCAACCACTAGGATTGCCACCTCACAAGTTAATCTTGAAACCTTATTGTCCTATAATTCTTTTGAGAAATTTGAATCTCGTTGAAGGCTTGTGTAATGGAACACGTTTAATTTGTTTGAATTTTGCTCACAATCTCATTCATGCAAAAATTACTTCAGGAAATCACAGTCAAAAACAAGTTTTCATTCCTCAAATTCCACTTCATAGCTCAAATGATGAATCTTATCCAATAGCATTCAAGCAAACTCAATTTCCTGTTTCACTCTGTTTTGCAATGACCATTAACAAATCACATGGCCAGACACTTGATTTTGTTGGAATATATTTAAAAGAGTTGATATTAGCACTAGGCCAAATAGCATAATTGTTCTAGATCCACTATTACGTTAGACTGCTGCCCTCAAAACATGGTATGTTGTCACATACACACATTGTTCTCTTGTATTGAAAATTCTCTTCCAAACTATCCAAATTAACACTGACATTTGCTTTTACTATCATAGGCTCAAGAAAACATTTCCTACATTCACAAAGTCATCAATGAGAGACTCTATGAAAAAAATAAACAAAAAACAGTTGCACCAGCTAGCACTGAAGCTCACTTGATTGCACAAATTCTTGCATCATCAAATCTAGTAAACTATGGACATATATCCACGAATCCTCTACATTATCAACTTCATATCTTATTACTCTTATAATACCACTAACTCAATTATAATAACACCCATATAATTTTGTTTGAATTAGATAAAGAACTTTTGGGTCAAAGGAAAAATTAGAATCATCAATTACAATCAATGATTTTTCTCCGCAACATGTACTGGCTGCAACAAAATCACTGGTCCTCCGATGGATATGGAATTTGATTGCAATTTTTGTGGACTTAAAGATACAAAACGAAAACCAAAGTAAGTTGATTTTAAAATTCTTTATTACACTTTTCACGTACTCTGTCTCATATACTAATAACCATATATGCTACAAAGCTAAATTCCAAGTACAAGTTTATGATGACACTAGTTTTATCGATGCAACAGTAGATAATGTACATGCTGAGACCCTCCTTGATTTCACTTCTACTGAAATCTATGAAAAGCATCTCCAAGTACATTAACTTTTATATAATTATACAAACAAATATAATTTCAATGAGCACTAGCTATCAAAATCACTAACACAGGTTATCCGATTAATGCTGCATAGAGAATCACTGCCTTTCAGTAGAATTGATGAAAAACTGCAAAATCAGAACTTCTTCTATGAGATGAGATCATATCTTTTCCTCTTAAAAACATCTTCTCCCACTATTTTTCCTCACAACCTTCATCCTAGAAAAACCACCACAACAACCACTACATGGCTAAATTGCTGAAGCACAGCCATCAGAGTCACCTACGATGCCTCCATCTTTGCTGAAAAATAGCACCATAGAAAGCACACCTTCAATTGGACGAGTTTTCCTGACTCTCACTCCAACATCAACTTTATTTGCTGTGCTAGTGGGTCAAGGTAGCCACAAAAGTCCCTCATCTTCAGTCAAATGAAGTCTTGAAGAAGAGCTAACAAAAACAACAAAGCTTGACTAAGCTTCATAGTCAAAAGAAAAAATGACAAAAGCTCCAAAAATCATCACAGGAAAAACAACGACTACACATGTATTGCTTTTGCTTCAAACAACAAGCTACTTTTGTTATTTTGGTGATAAACTAGCACTTATGAGATTTTCAACTCTATATCCATGTTTTGAATCACCAAAAACTTTGTATTATTTATAAATTATCTTAGTATGTTTACGTTTGACAACTAATAGGGGCACCCCTGTTATCTTAGCATCTTAGTATGTAAATTATCTTAATACGTAATTATCTGTCTAATAGGGGCACCCCACATCAAATACGGGATCTCTCCACCTAGTTACTATACTAAAAGCGAGAGTTGGATTGCTACAGTGAAAATGGACCGGTTATCCCAGTAATTTTCACCAACTTTGAGGGCATTTTGGATGGAGCAGTGAAAAGTTTTCTGGTTTCTTAGTCAAACATGAGAAACAAACGAAAGCACCGTTTCAAATTTCTGGTTTCTTAGTCAGATATGAGAAAACAAACAAAGGCACCATTTCAAATTGTCAATACTTGACTGACCATGGCTCATCTTCTTCCTCACTTCCCTGTTATGAATCTCCTTTTCCTTACCAATTAACTCACAAATTTTTCCTTTCACAAAAATAAAAAAATACACGCACACATGAACCAATGGTAACATAATCGAGGAGTTCCCTTCCAAAAAAATATCAACCACAGCGAAAATAATATAAATCTTGCAACCCACCAGCATTGAACCGCTAACATAGAAATGCTTGTACCATCATTTTGCAACGACTCATTGTAAATAATTAACTACGTTGTGCTTTTTATCTATTTGGCTACCAGTCAGAGATAAGGAAACATTAAAGCATAGAAACCATTATCAAACAAGCCTCTTATATATATTCATTTTAGATCTATTAATCACTTAAATCATGGTCTACATAATCATAAACTACCAACTAGGTATATTAAAGAAACAATGATCTTGCATTCTTCATATATCATAAAATATAAATAAGATACAAACCAATACTATCTTATTTTTGCAAACGCTTGATGCTTCTAATAAACTATGAACACCAGCAAGATAAATAGTACAAAACGACCATAACCCAACATAAAATTATTTATAATTTATTTCTATATCCAACTCTCTTTAAGCTAACAAACTACACCAACTCAAAGTTTTTCAGCAATAACTACACATCTATAATTCTAGCAGGCAGCATTGCATGAGCTAAAACCTGTCATATAAATTAGCCACCTCCATCTCTTGGCATTGTTTCATACCACTCTCGTAACTCATGAGCCTATGGAATATCAATGTTATACATAATAATGGTTTGTTCTTGTGTTTTTTGTTTGGGCAAAACCCCGTCCCTAGGATAGGGGGCGCCAACTCCCCATTTATTAATAACACCAAGTTACACTGATATAGTGAAAAGTAGAAACCAGGGGATCTTCTCTCTCACAACTTGTGTTCGAACAAAAGGATTTTCCCTACTATCCAAGAGTATAGTTGCTCTAACACCTCCCGGGAAGTTGTTGAAATGCAGCACTAAGAAAATTATCTTGAGCCTTCATCGTTGCTAACTTGTCCGCCGTAGTGTTCACTTCCCAGAATATGTGAGTAGCTGTAGAGTGCAAGCTCTGAAGTAATTCCTAAATCTATCGTAGAGAGTTACATAACAGCCATTTTGCCAAATTCCCTGTTTCCAACAAATTAACTAACCCCGCCGAATCCACTTCTACAATAAATTCTGAACCCGTGCAATTTTACACAATTGTAGGTCATGCAAACATTCAGCAGTCAGCACATCAACCTCTCCCAACTTTTTGTGGAATGCAAAGATCAATCTACTCTCATGGTCCCTTAGCAGTCCTCCTCCTGAAGCTTTCCCTTTTGAGACACTGGTGTCCGTATTCAACTTGATAGCACCCTGCGGGGGCTGCTTCTAGGAGATCACCAACCGTCAAGTTACCTACAGTAGCTTTAGTAACAAATGTTGCCCAAGGATCATCCGAGTCACCCTTGAAATGCAATGGAGAAAAACACCTTAGCCAGCCGTAACTGCTCAACCAAACTTCCACCGCCAAAATTACCTCTTGCATCTTCAAGCGGGCACCCTCAAATCGTGGACTTATTCCGCGTTTTTTCATAGGCACCATAAAATTAAACATGGAATGATAGATCTTATGTGATTTGGTGAAACCGATGAGGTAGACACAAACCAAAATAGACGCTCTGCCGAGATTGATCGTGAGTTAGTGTGAAGGATACCAAACCTTCTTCGGAAGAAACTCCAAATGTGCTCTACTACTGCCCCAGTAAGGAATAGGTGAGTCGAGAATTCTTCATGCAAAGAGCAATAGCTACACCGAGATGTTAGCATGATACCTCACTTTTTTAGATTTAAATCCACCGGAACCATATTACGTACCACTTTCCAAGCTAAGAAGGAGATTTTTAACGGAAGGATACTATTCCATAGAAACCTATCTACTAGGGGTAAACTTCTTTTCTACCACAGAGCCTCCCATGAAGATTTAATCGAGAAGCTCCCAGATGGAGACCCAACCCAAACTATCTCATCTTCTTGATTCGGAAACAAGTTAACCTCCTGAACTTGTCGAACCAACTCCATCGACAACCAGGCCTTTAGCAACTCAGTATTCCAGCCATTCTCTCCATAAAATTCTGCTACTAACATATGAGGTGGTTCAACCATGCGTATTTTCTTAGCCAAGGGTACCTCCAAAAACTCACGAATCCCTTACCCAGGCACCACCTAATCCTAGACTCGATAAATTTTCAAATTTGCTCAAGTCATCGCCAAGCCACGGGGGGCCTACTTACTTGCACTCTAGATGGATGTCTACCCTTGATGTGCTTCACATGCATGAATTCTGCCCCCAACTTGATTCATTCTTATGTAATTGCCACCACAATTTACAACCAAAAGCTTACTCATGTCCCCAAATGATCGCACTCCCAAACCACCCTCCGATATAGGGAAGCAAACTTTATCCCAAGAAGTCCAATGGATGCCTTTTGTATCATCCGCTTTAACCCACAAGAAAGAGTTACATATTCTCCCCAACCTTTGGTCTGTTCCTATGAAGCAAGTGACACCTCTGCGAACAAAAAAAAATTTCTAAAAAAATTATGCCCTTCTGATAAAAAGCATGGAAAAATAATAAATAACTCATCATGGAAATGACTAAATTTAGGCCTGCAAATTAAAATAACAGGATATTTATTCACAATTTGAAGAAGATGCATCCCATCTGGCTCAAGAAAATCCTTCCATATTGCAAATATCACTGGCATCATCCTAAACACAAGAAAAATAATTATTACATAAAGACAAAAGGTTACCTAATACAAAAGAAACTTACTGAAAAAATATCTTGTCACAAAAAAACATACTCTTCATTAAGTATAATAAACTCTTGAACTCGTGTATGTCTTACTCTAATAATAAATAATGCAATGGTAAGACTCCAATCACAATAGCAAAAATTTCTACAAACAAAAAAATTAAGAATTACAAAACCCATGATTACTAAATTAAATATAGACATATAATTACTCAATGAGGCACAAATAAGTATATCAATACCTAAGCGTGAATCTCGGGAATGTCTCAAAGAACCCAAATTTACAAACGGAGTAAAATGATATACATTATCAGTTGGCAGCGCAAGCAGTGGATCAACTAACTGAATAAAACTGTACTGTGTAATTACCAACTCAAAAGGAACTATTCCAAAAGCTAGCCAATTATTCATTAACCTATGAATTGTCCCACTTCCCACATAATACGTTGAATATAATTGTAGCATTTCATTCAAAGCGTGGACATGATTTAAATAGACAATCGCTTGAATCTGGTCACCCCAACAAGAAAACTTCACAAGTCTAAAACATGAACGCAAACGAAACCAGGCAAAAAAAAAGGACAAATCTTACTTACCAAATTATCAGCAAAAATATACCGTTGATACCTACGTCCCATATAATGAGCATGCTGAATAAGGCTTTTTCTACCACCACAATCTGAATAATCCATGCATAGATATTGTCATTTAACTAACTAATAGGCACATGATTAAATTTCATAGTAATGCAAAAAAAAATTCAAACTCGCCAAACGACTGCTCCAAAAACTCCTATGTCAAAATAATTCTTTCATAAAAATACTACTACAATGTTGTTATATTCGTATCACCCATCAAAAGAACCTAATATCAAAATACTTAATAAAAAATAAACAACCACACACCACACATTCTTCACCACAACATCCCACATTTTATAGAACAAAGCCCTCCACATCGATGCACAAAAATTCATATAAGGCAATAGTTTTCACACAGCTATGAACCAAATTGCCAAGTGTCAACTTCAATAAAAAATATATGACAACCATGTATCCACTAACAAAAATAATCTTGCCACCACACATGAAAACCTGACACAAATCACCACATTTTGACAACGCAAACTTTCGTCAAAGTAGAAACATATTCTAAAATCATACTAACTATCTATTACTAGAATAAGTGTTCGTTCGTTTGATAACCAAAAAATTCAAACTTTTACATGTCACCAAATATGTAAAAACTATATGCATATCTCCCACATCATTTCTCACTCAAGTTCCAAATCATAATTATTAAGTATGCAAGTGTTTTACATTAAACTACTTGCCATCATTTAATTTTAATTAACGCACACTAGGGGCAACCTCGCGCAAGGCTCAAAAAAACTAGTATATTGAAATGACAGGAATTACTTTCAATTATAATTAAACAATGTAAAATTTTGCATTACAAATTTGCTCAGAGAATGTAGTCATCTTCACATGACACGTCATTATTCCATCTTTTATATTTTCATTATGGAATGAGTTTGGCACTCCATAATTGATTTTAGACATGCCACTTATACTTCTTGTTAATCAAGTTGACCTAAATGACTATGCCCAACAACTTAAAACATTATCCAAAAGCATAGTAGACAAATTTGATAATTATATTGCTAAAAAATCTATAATAATGACTTAGGGATTATTTTTAGCCAAAGAGTAGTCAATTTTAGATGCTTTAAGAAGCTTAACACCTTGAAAGAATATAGATTAGGTTAACGCAAAGTGAAATTTAGAAAATTGCATTAAAATCTAGTAATTCTTAAATCCTATAACATTTACTCTGTCAAATCAATAGTTTAAGATGGAACTACATCAAATTAGTCATCTCACATTATCCACTGGTAGGATTGATAATCATTTCCATAGTAAGCCTTCTGACTTCAACCCAAAAATTGCAAAGCAGGACACACGTATTTAGTCTTTAATATCCTTTGACAAAAAGAAAAGAAAAATAATGAGAACATCTGTACTCAACAAAGAGAATATTCATGTGAACATGGAAACCCATGGGAATCCATTCCTGGTTGGAGTCAACAACTAGCCCTCATCTTTATAGGATGATCAGATCATGCTTGTTCTTAGATATCCAAAGTCCTTCACTCTCTCTAGCAGAGGCATTATTGGAGAGATGAAGAGCTTAAATGACAGGCGGAATGGAACATTCTTTGGTACAATCGGCATATAGCATCCAGTTGGGGATGAAGTACTCGAGGTACCAATTTGGATCTGAACAACTTCTCTATCACGCCTGCAATCCATATCCTTATCCTGATTCTGAAGTTATCGACCTCTAAAACATTAGTGGTAAGGGGATGAATATTGTGCTAAGCTGAAGGCATTTGTCTAAAATAAAGTGTTTGAAATTGTTTCCACGAGCAAAAATATGGCTTCAAGCAACGAAAATGGCAAGATTGGCCCTTTCTAAATTGATAGTGGGACAGAGGCTACATATAGTAGTTCTGATAAACTGCGGCTAATGATTTGGGAATTAGAATGTGAGTTAGGAATTAATTAGGATGGAGGCAAGATAGCAATGGTGCCTGCAGTTCTCAGAGTGATACATAAATCCAAGTACCTCTATAGAGGAGATGAGAACAGGACTTTCTGGCATGACTCTTTCTGCTGAGGGAAGTAATACAATTACTGAGAAAAATAATAAGACAAGCAAAAGACTGGACTTTATTTCTTTGTAAAAACTCATACTCAACTCATAACATGAAAACTACTTTATTTATAAAGTTTAAAATAACTCCACTAACAATTCGACTAACTATTCTATTAACTCCATTAATTTCACTAACTCCACTAGCTACTCCACTAATTTCACTAACTCCACTAATTAGGTAGAACAAAACAAACAAGTATGGTCAACTAAAAAATAAGTGAATATTTCTAACAATCCCTCCCTTAAACTAAAAGTTTTCAAACATTCAGCTTAACAGGACTTATTAACTGCACAGACTCCAAGTAACTTCCTTAGTTTCTGAAATGAGGATAACTTCAATGGCTTGGTCATCATGTCAGCAATTTGATCTACACTTTTGCAGTGGAGAAAATCAATTATTCCATCCCTTGTAAAGCTCCCTTAGAAAGTGAAATCTCACATTTATGTGCTAGGTTCTTCCATGTAGAACTGGATTTTTAGAGAGTTTGATGGCAAACTATTGTCACAGTAAATTGTAGTAGCTCCTTCTTACTAAAAATGAAACTCTTCAAGAATATTTCTTAGTCAAATTGCTTGACAAGCACAGGCCATTGCAGCTACAAACTCTGCTTCAATTGTTGATAAAGTAACAATTGGTTACTTCTTTGAACACCGCGAAATGGTTGCTAAACCCGTCATGAATATATAGCCAGATGTACTCTTCTATCATCAAGATCGTTTACATAGTCACCGTCAATAAAACCAAATAAATCTGATTTTTCACCATTCTTGTAGAACAATCCATATTCAATGGTTCCCTGCAAGTATTGAAAAATCATTTTGGTAGCTAGAAGATGTGTCTCTCTTGGGTTTTCCATGTATCTACTAATAAGACTTATTGCATGCATAATATCAGGCCTTATGGCTGTCAAATACATGAGATTTGCCACAATTTGTTTGTAAAGGATGTTATCAATTCTCTTTCCTTCAGATTATTTGATGAGTTTTAAATCCACTTCAACTGGCGTACTAATAGGATTATAGTTTTTCATTTGAATCCTATTCAGAATTTCTTCCACAAACTTCCTTTGAGAGACCAAAATTCCAACAGCAAATTGGACCACTTCAAATACTTCAAAAAGTAATGCATCTTTTCAAGATCAAATATATCAAATTCAGTCATCATAGATTTTTTAAATTTCTCATACGTGATGCTATCATTTCTAGTAAAAATAAGATTGTCCAACATATAAGCAAACAATAAGTAATTTACCTCCATCTCCAATCTTTATAAAAAGTATATACTCATATGGATATTTTTTAAATTAGAAAAATAAGCATCTATGCAACTATACCAAACACGTGGGGTTTGTTTTAACTTGTATAATGTTTTTTTGAGTTTGTATATATTATGATCACTTCCAACCTTCACATAAGCAGGAGGTTGATCAATAAATACTTGTTCTTATAGATCACCATGTCAAAATACTGATTTCACAATCCAACTGAAAGTTAGGCCAACTATTGTGCTGCCAATGGAATCACTATCCTAATCATACCATGCCTTGTGACTAGAACAAAGACTTCTCCATAATCCACCCCAAACTCTTACTTATAGTTTTTAGCATTAAATGTGCCTTGTTACTTGTCAAGTTCTTCATTTTTCTTCAATTTAGTCTTGTACACCCAACTTAACCCAATCAACTTTAGTCCTTCTGGAAGGTCATTTAACTCTCATATGTTGTTTCGTTCAATAGTTGTAATTTTTTTAATCCATTGCCTTCTGCCACTTTGAATTTTTGACAGTTTCTTCAAAAACTGTAGGATCAATAAAAAATGGAGTAAAATATGTAAGTGGGTTCTCAGATTGATCAATTCCCGTCATCACATAATCAACCATCCATGCAAGTCTTTTTCTAATATGTTGAGAGCGTCCTTCATCTTCTATTATTGTTTCGAAACTCAGAGCATCATCTGAACCATCTGGTCAAATTTGTTCTGTCAATTGCTGCATGTTCTCTTCATCAACTCCATCAAAATCAGCAGGTATTTGTAGTTTAATAATATTGTTGCTCCATGGTCAAAAAAATTTTTTCATCAAAAATTACATCCCGACTTATGACAATTTTCTTAGTGATAGGATTATAAACCTTGTAGTCCTTTAATTGATCACTAACACCAAGAAAATGCATTTCTCTCCCTTATTATCTAGTTTTGTCCTCTTTTGATCTGGAATATGAGCATACGCAGTGCATCCAAAATTATGAAGTGATATACTGTTGGTTTTCATCTACTCCATGCTTTCTCAAGCATCATATTTTCACCAAGTGTGGGACTTCTGTTCAATATATGAGTAATCCAGTTGATAGGTTTAGGTTAGAAACTTTTTCGAACACCAATTCTTGTTAAAATGGTCCTTACCATGTTCAACATTGTTCGATTTTTCCTATTTGAAAATACCATTCTGTTGCGGTGTATAGGCTGCTATAAGCTGCTTTGAATTCCATACTTCTCACAAAAATTTACAAATTCTTGTGAGTTATATTCTCCACCATGATAACTATGAAAAATTTTTATGGACTTGCCCTGCTTCCTTATTGACAAGAGTCATGAAATTTTTAAAAGCTGAAAATACTTCAGATTTTTCTTACAAAAGATAGACCCAAATTTTCGACTATAATCATCAATAAACATCATAAAACAACATTTTTCACCATTAGATGACGGATTTATGGAATCCGCATAAATTAGAGCAAACCAGTTCTAACACATTCTTTGCTATCAATGATTTTTCTTTTGGAAAGTTATCTTGATATTGTTTACCAACAACATACTCTTCACAAACTTCTAAAGGAATTGTAATTGAGTTAGACCAGTCACCATATTTTTCTGCTGCAAAGTTTTTAATCCCACTAAAGTTTAGATGTCCATTGTGAAAATGCCATAACCATGCCATATCTTTTGATTTGTTGAGAAACATAAATAAAGTCGAGTTCTATAAATAGAGTGGGAAAATACGATTTGCCGTCAACTCAACTTTTCATCTCAAACCCGACATACTCCATGTTTGATAGAAATCTTGTTACCCCTTTTCTAGCAACTAACCCACGCTAAGCAAGTTTGTCTTTAAATCTGGAACAAAAAGAACATCAGTGATAGTGCAAAGTAGAATTTCCTTTAAATTTGGATAGTTACCCTTCCTTTTTTCATAACAAAATTGTAGAGTTATCACCGAATTTGATAGTATTACAGAATGACTCATCCAACTCAAAGAATACCTTCTTATCTCTATACATGTGGCTGCTGCAACTGGTGTCTAAATTTCACATGTTTTGTTGAGTTTCTTCACTCATGTGACACACTATCAAAAGAGATATTTCTTCTTTTTTTGCAAAATTAGTCATTTCTCCATTTTGTCTATTCAAATTAGTTCAATATTCTGATTGATAATAACCATACCTATGACATATGTAGCATTCAATATTAGACTTGTCTATTGATTTTTGCCTAATGAGTTGTTGATTGATGGTCTCCTCATCCTCATCCTCTTTTTTAAAACTAATTTCTTGGTGTTGGTGTTGTTGTTGTTTGTCACGATCATTGTTTCCTCTGCCTCTATCTTGTCCTCTATATCCTCTCGCCGTTGGGTGACTTTCTGTTTGAAGTTTTCAATGCTTGCTCCTCTTTCTCTTGCTAGTTAATTTTTTGCTCATGAACTGGCAAAGAGTTCTACAACTCATCAATGGAAAGTGCATCAATATCTTTCGATTCCTTTACAGAGCATACAACAAAATTAAATTTTGTTGTCATCGATCGAAGGATCTTCTCAACAATAGTGACGTTCTCCAAATTCTCTCCATGGATCCTCATCTTGTTAGCGATTACCATCGTTCTTTGTGAAATAATCTGTGACCGATTCGCTTGACTTCATGTGTAAAGTCTCAAATTCGGTCCGAAGAGCTTGAAGTTGCACCCGCTTTGCCGTCACATTTCCTTGAAACTTCTTCTTCATAGAGTCCCAAATTTGCTTGGATGTATCTTTCCTAAGAATCGCCTCCAAGATGGCTCAATCAATATTTTAAAAAAGTTAATTTTTGGCTTTAAGATCCTTCAGTTTCAATGCTTCCAACTTCGTTTTCTGCACCTCTGACAATATTACTCCAGTTTTTGGCTTTGCTACTCTAGATTCAACAACTTGTTAATACTCCTTGGATCTCAAGAAGTTCTCCATTAGCATGCCCTAATCTTCTTAATATGGTTTTAGAGTTGCTCCGAAGTCCCATCAATGAGTTTTGAAGCTGCAAATGAGTGATTGTAGGTGCATTATGTTTGTCAGAGGATCCCTGAAAAAATTCCTTTTTTTTTTTTTTGAAATAGCAAGAATCGGTAAATTGGGAATTGGAGAAGGTATGTTACTTAGCATATTATCTTTCATTCGTGCTGGATTGATTTACAACCGAATAGAACTATTTCATTTTCGAGTCTGCGTAGGTCACCAGATGCTGAATTTTAGGATTTGTCTTGGGTGTAATGGCTACTGTGTGATGCCAACTGATGTCTTATCCAGTCGAACCGAAAACTGCTTTTTCCAATTTGCTGGTGAGTCTAAGTCCTCAATGAAAGGAGTCAAACTGAATTCCAGCTTGATTAAACGCTGCATTCATGGATGAGTTTGAATAACATGAAATATTTGACCAAAAATCATTCCTTTTGATACTCTGTTCCTCTGGACTTATTGGTCCTTCCTAATAGGCGAGGACTTTTTCTTGAAGCTTTTGCTGGTGACTTTCCTTGTCATTCACTTTGCCTTTTCTTGGCAGGTACTTTTGAACTAATATTATGCTTCTACTGTGTTTTCAATTTTCATTAAGCTCTGCTCTGCAATACAGTGGTTATTTCCAGAAGCATTTGTGCAGAGAGGTATTTTTGAAAATTGAATAGGGAGGTAGTATTTAGATAGCATTTGGGACTTTATTATTGTTTCATTAAGCTCTGTAATGCGAGAGGTTTGTATTGAAAAATATACTACTGAATGCTATCTAAATATTACTACCCTCTTCAATGAGAAATGGCAAAGGCCAGTTGAGACATTTATATAGCCTTAAGTTTTCAAGATTTATGAATTGGTGCTTTAGATGCTCAATGTTGACTTCTTTTTGGAGCTTAAGTTTCTCTCACTATTACCCACTGCTGCAGTTATAACACTTTGAAAAAAGTGCATGAAAACGTTTTCCCAGACTCGTTTTTGCTTTAATGTACTTTTTCTTCTACACTGCATGTTCATGAGCTGCATTTTGAGCCCTTGAAGTTATATCTGATGTAACTTGTTCAAACTAAATGCTTTTCCTACTAGCAGCTTTATACCTTAAGCTATGTCTCCAACATACTTTCCTTCCTGGGGATCTAATTGAACGGAATTGAGTCTACTTCTAGCTTATGGAGCTCGAGATCGTTTAAAACATGTAATTGCTCAAACTCAAGCAGTTCTACTGGTTGACGTTGACCTTGACTCCCCCATTAAACAAATTGGGTTGAGCCACCTTGAATTCAGGTATTGGATGAAGCACTAATTAGGATACCTCTCTGGCTTCGTTTGGTAATTATATACTGTACAAAGCTCAATTCAAATTTGCAGATGCAAGCAGATACTTTTCTGCCTAATGGCCTTGTGCATAACACTATTTTATGACATCTTAGTGGAGGAAGACAATTTGATGCAAGGATGCTTTTTAGCAAAAAGTTATTCACCTGTAGCTACTTTTGCAGTGTTATTAACTGGTTCCTGCTCAGGGGAATAACCCTAAAATTCTTGATATGGTTTTAGAGTTGGTCCAAGTATCATCAGTGAGTTTTAAATCTCTAAATGGGTGATTGCAGGTGCATTTTGTTGTCTGAGAGTCCTGAAAATCTCATTTGCTTGGAAATAGCATGAATATACAAGTTGGTAATTTGACAAGCTATGTTGCTTAAAATTTTTCCTTTTCGTCTCTCTGGATTGACTGACAACTGAATGGAACTATTTCGCTTTCCATCTGTAGATGTCGCCAGATGTTTATTTGCTGAAGATACAATCTAAGCCTCTGTATGTCATGTCCCCTATGTCATATCAGCTGATGCCTTAAGGAATCCAGCTCAATGCCATTTTTTCCTGCTGTCTAATGAGTTCTAAGCGCTCAATCTATTTGCTGAAACTGAATTCCATCTTTATAGAATACTGCATTTATGGTGAGTTTGAGTAATATGAGACAGGTGGTGCTTGAATTCTTCTTTTCTGAACCATTTAGTGGTGGATATTTTGGTCCCTCACAATGTGTCTAGATTTTTTATTTTGAAACTTTTGCTGGTAACTTTTCTTTTTGCTTAATTTGCCTTTCTTGGCAGAGCACCTTTTCATGGTCATTTGGTTCTTTGGAGTAGTTTTATGCTTCCTGTCTGTCCAAATTATTGTATTGAAGTCTAAAAAAACCGTTTGGGTGATTCTTTCCAGATACATTTATGCAGGAAGGCAGAATAGCATTCTGTACAATGGTATTGTGTGCAGTTTCTTAGAGGATTGCAAAATGGCGTAAACCCATGAGACATCTTCAAAAATAAATGGTGTAAACCCATGGCATTCGGATGTTGACTCTGAATTCTGCGGTAGCTATGTGTACATGCTGTACTTTGTTCCATGTTTGCAATGTAAACTTCGCTTGCGTAGTCAAGAAATGTTGCAGTCAGACGTATGATAGTGTACATGGTGAAAGTTGTATCACCACTTCTCACACACAAAACAGTCTTTTCATGGTAAGCAACGACCTTTTTTTATGGTGGAAGAAGTCAGCAAAAACACTTTAAACTATACTTGGCAATTGGGCGGGTTGAGCGGTTTTGGGCGGATTGATATTGGATTTTCATTTAAATGGGTGACATTCAATCCGCCCAACTTTAGATTGGGTTAATTTTGGGTTGAATTATATTGGATCATCTCAAACCTATGATCCAAATATGACCCAATATATTAATTAATAGATTTTGATATATAAACTCTCTTAAAATACATTTTCACATACAAAAAAAAAATTTCACACACATAAACACATTTTCACATAGATAGACATATTTTTACACACTAAAACACTCATAGACACACACACACTCACTTCTTAAGCTCTTTTGAAATATGTTTTACACATACAAACACATTACAATATACACTAATATACTTTCACAAATACACACACATACTAACTATTTAAACTACTTGGATGAACTCACTATTTTTTATACAAGTAAGGATTTTCAAATTGGGTATAGCTTTGGTCCAAACTAAGAGACCAAAGCAACAATTTTTGTTCAAGTTGGATATAGCATGAAAAATGGCATACCAATATACAATTTTCTAAGTCTTGTTACTTGATTTAGCATTAGCTATTCCGGACATATTTCTAAGAAATCTGCCAAATTCATGAACTATTAGTTATTCCGGACAAATTAGCCAAATGAAGCCCAGCGACCATGTAATGAATTTGGACCGTAACAGCTTTTGGAGTTCTGTGAGCATCCAGAATAGCTAATTTGGCAGATTTTGGACAACTTGGCCAGCGGATGTTTTTGCTTGATCCAACAAGGCTGGTCATTTTTTTTTTTTTTTTTGCTTCTTGATTTTAATTTGTTATTTTTTTAACTTAAGTTGGGTAATGGGTACCCAACACAAATACCCAAATCGGCCCAAAATATATATGAATTTTTATTATCCAACCCAAAATTAACCCAAAACCCAACTTACCCAACCCAACCTCTCAAATTAGTGGGTGGATTGTGTGAGTTGTTGGGTTTTGGGTATAATTGCCAGCACTACTTCAAACCCATCACAATGAATGAGCGTTCTTATTTTGTGGATTAGGAAGCATTTCTTGGCATGTTAATTTCTATATCTTGCACCCCTTTCCTTTGTACTTTCATTTGCTCCTCTTGATCGGCATAATATTTTTAAGAGTTAATTTTCAACTTTGCCTAGTGGCTTCTTATGATTTGTGAGAGAAGAACCTTTTAGTAATTGGAATTTTGTTTTTTGTTAAAAACTAGGAATATTTTCATTTTTTGGAAAAGCTATCCTTGGTCATCATCAGAATCTTGCATTTAAAAAGTCATGTTATGGATATGAGCCTGTAGAATGATGGATAAATCGTTCTTTAGCTCTTAGGGACATTTTACTTTGCACCTAAGACTATAAGTTAGAGCAACAAGGGGCACTAGGTCATTACCTTATAGCACATTGTTAAATGGGAATGAAAACCAATGAAGTTTTCATTTATTTCAATAACAAAAAAGTTTTCCTTGTGCTTACAATCAGTAGTATTAATAGGATTGCACATTAGAAGCAAACTGATGCTTTTATTTTTTTTAGGAAAAAAAAGTTTGTACAGTTTTGGCTCTGATTGCCACCATCAATTCTGACTCAAGCCACAATCAAAATAAAAGCTTTGTTCTTGTGTATATATAAGTATTTTAGGTGTTTATAATTATTACACGCTCCAATTTATACATCAGAAGTAAGAATGTGCACCTAACCTCACAAGCACATCTTAACTATAGTTAGTGTTGTTAATCGAATCGAGTCAAACTCGAGCACCTGATAATCGAACTCAACTCAAATATTTATCGAACTAGTTCGACCTCACTTGATTAGTAGTTTGAGTTTCGAAAGGCGTTCGAGATCGTCTCATCAAACTCGGCTTCAAACTCGAACTCGAGTTGCAAAAAGTGAGCCAAGCTTAACAAGATCGAGTGAGCTCGAGACTCGAGCTCGAACACCTGGAAGTTAGCAACCAAATCTCTAACATGTTAACAGATTTTTCATAGAAATTCACAACCAAATCCGCATTTGAAATAGATGCAGAAATCACAAATTCACAATACAAGTTTTCTGCATTCAAAGTAGTCAATCTAAATTCTACAATAACTAAAGTTCATGTCAATTACAGATTTGAAACATTGCCATAACAATGAAGTATCAGGTAGTTCAAAACGGATTCTAAAATGTCCAGACTCTAGACCAACATGTTTAAGTCCAAGAGTTAAAAACATATTCTAAAACATCCAGGCCAACTTCTTCAATTCCAACTCTTCTTGCACCAACTAGCACCAGCAGCCACCAAATCAGCTTGTGAATGATTCAGGAAGTTAGACTACTTCAAATATGATTGATTCAATCATATCAAGTGATTCCTACAAATGAACAGTAAGAAAGTTATAAAATTCTTTAATATAAGATACAATGAAACTCTAGCAAAAACAAAACATCCAATCAAGCACTTACATGAGATTTATTCTTTAGGCCATGAAGATTGCGGATCCAATCGTTGTCATAAAACAACATGTGTATTGTCTCAACCAACATAGAAGCATGTTGATCATCAGTTACTCTACCTCCAGCGCTGAGGGTAGATTCTCAAGCCACTGTTGTAACTGGATCATATAGTATATTTGTAGCCATTCTTGACAAGATAGGAAACCTCAATCTTTTCCCTTTCCGCCAAGCCAAAACATCCAGATTCGCATTTGCATCACAAGCATATCTACCTTCTTCTAAATAAATATTTAATCTGATTTTTCTGGTAGAACTTTGTCAATTTCACTCATATGCATGTAAAACTTTTCTTTGCCTGTCAAAACGGTGGGTCCAGTTATTTTACTAGTTCTCTGACTAGAAGAACTACAAGCTTCATTTAGTCTCCTTTTTACAGCCTGCCTTTGTTGTTGTTCAAAATGGAAAAAAATGTGACAATCAACATATTCATTGTAAAGTTCATAAAGAGTGTCTTTAATTTCAGCCACAAATCTAGGAGCTGCATCCTCACCATAAATCACGATTAACAAGAACGATTTTGTACCTTGGATCCAAAATTACACCCAAAGATAACAGCACATCGCTTTCCACCCAATACTTATCAAATTTAGCAGATTTACTTATAACCATAGCCCTAATATGCTCATAAGGTCTCGAGATTTTTCATTTAAAAGCTCTTTAATCCTATACAGCTCCACAAGAAAAATGTTAGCTGTTGGATACTCGGATCCAATAATCATGTTAGTGATTTCATGAAAGATTCCTAGAAATTTGCACACTTCTTCCACTTTCGTCCATTCAAATTCAGTAGGAACATAGTGAGATCCAGGTTCAATGTCTGCATATCTTGAAAAGACATCCTTGAAACTCTAAAGCTAAAACCAACATCAAATAGGTGCTATTTGACCTTGTTAGGCAATCCAAAATTAGCTTTCTAGAGGGCAACTAGAACTATTTTTTAAATTTTGGCAAATTCAATAAGCCTAGACTTATAATTGTTCAAGTACTTTATTCCCTCTCTAACAACATCAATCACAGCACCCAGTTGACCAAGACTATCTTGCCGCTAAAAGATTAAGTATATGTCCACAACACTTAACATGAACATTTTTCCTCCAATACTTAATTTCTTTCTTAGAATAACATCCTCTTTAAGCCTCCTAATGCACACATCATTATAGGAAGCATTGTCTACAGTTATGGTAGAAACTTTATTCCCAATCCCCCAATCAATAAAGCACTTACTTAGATCATCAGCTATAATAACTCCGGCATGAGGAGGGGGAACATTGCAAACATTCAACACACGCTTTTATAGCACCCATTCAGAATCAACAAAATGAGTAGTCACAACCATATATTGAATTTTTTGACCAAATTTCCACAAATCTATGGTAATTCTAATCCTACCACCACCCTTCAACAATGATTTCAGTTTTCTTTTTTTCAATTGTTTAAGTACTAATCCAATCCTCCTTGACAACTTGCTGTTTAATCTTTTTAGAAAATGGAGATGGTGCTTTTCACGAATTTGTTGAAAACTATATGATCCATCATAGAAAAGGGGTATTCATGTGCAAGAACCATATGTGATGCAAGCACACTTATCTTGGCATGATCATAAGGGAAATTAGTGATGGAAGTGATACAATCACTTGGACCTTTAGTGAATGACAACACCCATTGCTTCTTTTTACTTTGGTCCCCAATGACCAGCTTCCTTTGTAGGCAAGAATTCTGGTGCCTCTTGTGCTGAGATATAGCTCTAGTTGCACTCTTGGCAAGTAGTTCCTTGCAATGGTTGCATTTCACTTTAACTGTCTCATTATCCAACACAACTGTTGTTATTTCATCATCTATACTTGATTTCATCTTCCTTTACTTTTTCTCTAAAGATCCAGGTCCATCATCTACTTTTTGTCCTTCTTCATTAACCTCACCTTCTATTATTTCTCGCTTTTCTTCGCTCATCTCATCAACTCTTTCTTCAGTGTAATTCAACTATTCCACATCTTCATTATTTTGCTCTATCATAGGACTTGATGATGAACCTTGGAATGAATGGAATGGAGAGCTATACATACCTTAACAAAAACATATGCGAGAACCAATAGAACTTCTGATTAGCCAAAACAGATCACTTAAATAAGGTACAAAATTGATTAAAACTTTCAACTGTTCCTATCTCAAATAAGGTACAAACGAGTTTTAACACTTCTTTAACTTGTTCTATCTCAAGGATAAATTCAGATTATTGAAACAACACAAAAACATCTAAAACCTATGATTACAACTTTCAACTGTTTCCTTACATATATCTCAACCTTTTTTGGCTTGGTTTCTGAATTTTTTTTCCTTATCAGCAAAACAATCGTTGATATAATATTTTGGTGGAGCAAACAACAAAATTTCCTAAAGGAAAGCAAACAAATTTTCGCTATCAGCAGAAAATTCATTACCTGCTTACTTGTAATTAAATTTTCCTCAATTAATCTCTAAGTTCTTGGTATAAAGTTCAAATAATTTCAATGCAAAGCAAACAAAAATATGGGATTCCAATTTCCAAATACATTAGTATTTCAGCAAAATCATATAAACAATTAAACTGAAAAAGACAACAAATTAAGTAGAACCTAGACAGCCTCAAAAAGCCAAAAATAATATGCAATTTCAGGATATGGTAGCCGTCGGTGATAACAAATTACTAGATTATACAGTCAGTAGGTGACATGGTAGGAGGCCCTGGCTCTATCAAAGGGCTCCGTGGCAGTCGGTGGTCGAGTCACAGTAGTAGGTGGTGAAGAAACAATATCCTCCCTTGAATTAGATGGATGGATTGGTGGTGAACTGTTGGTGAGTTGGTTTGGGTGGGGAACGTGACGACTTCGGGCTGTAGAAGACAGGAAGAGGAAAGAAAACTAGGGCAATGGGAACTAGGGCATCAACGGACTTAATTCTTCTCATTGATGGGGATTAGGGGCGGGAACAGTCATCAGACGGACAGTTCCCAAGCAGTCCTCTCACAAACCCAGGTGAAAGGACTAGAAACAACTACGTCGGCCAATTTTGGGAAGGGGGAAAAATGATGTCGCTTGAATTAGTAATGGACAAAAGAAATTGACGCTTCTAATGGACCCCCATCACGAAGCATTAGCTCCGTTCCACAAAATCCCGTGCAAATGAATTGTCAAACAAAAAGGTCATTTGCTTTCCTTCCATAATAATTGCCAATTTTCATTCATCCACTATGCCAGAAAATGGAAGCAAAAAGAGAATACAAGAAAGTGGCTGGAGACAGAACAAGAAACTGGTTGGAGGCAAACTAGGAATAGGGGAAAGCAGGAGAAATACAATTGTGATGAAGGTATATTATAGCAAAAAGAAAGAAGAAGTAGCAAGAAAAGGGCAGAGTTTTAGCAGTGTGAAATCTAAAAGGGGTTAGGAAAGGTGAATTTGTGAAGTCGAATATTGGAGCATCCAGAGAAGAGATAAAGCAGGAAACACCCAGGTAACAAAATAGCAATGGTATAACATAGCATTCGAAATTTGACAAGGTCATGGAGTGTTTGACAATGTTGTGAATGAATAGGTTAATTGATCTTTAATGGTTTTGATGGAACGGAATGTTTACTGGTCTCGGGTAGCAGAAGATAGGCATTTTGTTGGCCAACATAGAGAAGGATAGGTGAGGAAAACTTAGTGCACCAACTGTTTGGAAAATCGTGTGAATGGGATGGGGAATTGCTTGGGTAATAATATAATAGGGGTACTGGTTATTTCTATGAATTTCTTGTAGATTTTGTTGGTTAGCAATGCCTGCGTGTGGATTATACTTTGTGTTTTGTGGTTTGTACATACTATTCATGGCGACGTACAAAGCAAAAAAAAAAGGGTTACAAAGATAGTTCCCTTAAGAATGCCTCTTACAGCATGTTGTATAAAAGACATTTCATATGAATAAATAGTGATGTGGAGTAAAATTGTTATGCAGAGTAAATAACATTACGCTCAAATTGGTAGACGCATTGCAGAAAAAAAAAGGTTACAAGTTTTTTAAGTTAGTGGGGTTGGACACCAAGTTGGATAACTGTTACATACAGTGAATCAACAGTTACGCACTACAAGAAAAACCGCTTATAGAGGCGCATCAAAATGTCACAAGTCACACTCTGTTGAGGCATTTAATATATTGAGGCACATACTTAGTGTGCCATGTAAAACCTATGTCACAAAAACTTTTTAAGGCACAATTAAGTGCCATGACATAGAAAACAATTCAGACATTTAGAAGTGCCACAACAAGGTTATAATGCTTACAACAAAAAATGCCTTAATTGGGATTCAACTTTCAAAATCTTAACTTTTTAGAGGCACAAAACAATGCCATCTTAACTTTAAGTTGATGCTTTAAAATGCCTTAACAGTCCATTCTTGAGACAGTAGTATTTGTCAAGAAATGGTTGTTATTAAGGCATGCAAGTATGTCACTATATAGCTTAATGTAGATATTGGCAAATGCCTCTATATTAATCTGTAAAGGTGTTTTAAAATGCCTCAAAAACCTGCTGTATAACAAGAAAATTTCTACTACGAAAAACCCTTATCGCGGCACTTACAAGTGCCTTAATAGACAGGATTTTTTTTTCTTTTTATGCCCAGCCACGATACTGCTGTGAATATAACATCCCTATTGTATCAATATAGTCATACATTCATATTGGACATCTCACATTCAATGACCAAAACCAACAATATTTGATTGAAAAACCAAATCCAAATTATCACCATAACCAATGATTACAATTGAAGTACTCATAACTACTAGTAGTTTTTCAACCAACCAATTAAACTTTCATCCTTGCAAAAAATACATAATATTTGAGTTAACATTCATGAAATAGTTAGAATGTCCTACTGATTGTTTGCCACGATTTCACCTAAATAGCACTAGATAAATTAAAATCAACTAAACCGCTAGTAGACCAACTTCTTGTAATATATGCAGCAACACTTTGTCCTTTTGCAGTTAGAGCACTTCCATATAAATGGATAAGTATTCACATGCTGCAACACCTTGTCCACTTTTGAATTTCAGCACATCAATCTTCGCAAATTTTTACCTATAGCATAAGTATATTATGTATTAAAATCTATCGTAATTATCAAATGAGACAGACATATGAGATATTAATAGTTAACATAATTTGTAAGCTAGAAAAGGAAAAACATACTAGTTTTGTTGGCCAAGCTATAGGAGCACCAATTGAATCAGCAATTGTCTGCAAAGGCACATAAGGCCTAATCAAATGCTCATCACGTTCAACCACGACTTGAACTAGCACTTCACACCAATTCGAGCCTAGTGGTTGGCCCCCAACTATTGCAGAAGGATCAAGAGATTGAAGCCGTCCAATTGCCACAACTTTTGTTGGCTCATCTAAGCTAAAAAAGAAATCCAGTGTCCCTCCTACATGAAAATGCAATACCCGAAACATCAGAAAACTAACCATAAGCAAAGCAGTCACATCAAAATTCCAGTCCATGTTGTGTAGTAAGTAACATTATAGTAAGAAAACTATGAACTATACTTCTACAAAAGTCCACAACTATTCAAGAGTAACATGTAACAAATATAAAAATTACTAAACTAAAATTGCTTTCAGATTGTAATAGCAAAACATGCCTAAATATCAGATCAAGTAAAGAGGACTGCCATTACCTAACAAATGTATTAAAAAACTTACTTTAAGAGGTCTAAGACTGGAACTTGAGGTTGACATATGATTAGATGATGTTGAAGTGATTCTTGATTGATTCAATAAGTTATCACCATTTTGTTGCTCTAAATAAGCTTTCAGGTTAGCAAGTTCTCTTGCTTGATCTTTAATTTGTTCCTCTTGCTGAGCAAATTTTGCCTTCATCTCTAATATTTCATGTTTTTGATCCAACACTAGTCGCTGAGACCCACTTCGACTTGGTTCATCACCCCACACATCAGTTGGACATATACCAAAACCATACATCCGTACATGCCCATGCTTGTCTTGCCCAACTACTTGTGCAAATATATCATTTTTTCCAACAGGATCTTCAATATCAGGAGGCAATTGACTAACCTTTTCATTCATTGCAAGCTGCAAAAGTGTAAAGAGTAAAACAATGATTACATTTGTACAATCCTAATATGGATTAGAAAGTAATGGATACATCTTTCTAACATATTTTAAAGCAAGTAAACTGCATAATGAAAGATTTTACTTACCATAATATTAGCTGCTGCACTACTAGATGGGTTTCCTTTATTATCAGTGTAGCAGTAATTGAACATTTCAACTCTTGAAGGATTGCGGCCTAATTTTTTCTTCTGTATCAAAAAGAATTTTTGGTTAAACAAATTGAAATAATATTAAATGAAGCATAATAGAATAGCCAGAAATGTTTACCATTTTTGCTCGAATCTGGGCAAATGATTTCTTCCCGGTATTATGATTCGTGGTCTTCATTGCCCTTGCTTTTTTATTTTTTTCACTGATTTTCTATATCACATACGAATATTTTAGAAATAACTCCAAAATAATTTGATATACAATTACATAAAGGGAATATCCATATACCTTTGTATCTTCCAACTCCCAATAATCAGCAATGACTTTATATTGATCTTTTACCACTCGCACATCTAAATTGAGCATTTGAGTTTCAACTTGTATATTTGGCTTGTAGTATGTTGCTTTAATCCATGCCTTCCAATTCCTCCAATACTTGCCCAAAGCACGAAGAATCCAAATTTTTGCACTAGGAGGGACATCAAATTTTTCCTACAATATATTTCATGTGCTTAGATTCCAACCATCATATCATAAATAACTAACAAATATTCATTCATGTGTAAACTGATTTGAAATTATTACCTTGACAATTTTTAACATGTCTTTCTTTCGAGACTTGTCAATTTTTCGCCAATCTTGGACGTCAATTGGGGCATATGAACCATTTCTTGATATTGTACCCAAGAACTCAGTCAATCTTGATTTATTTTTGCCCACTGGTTTGCCAAGTTTGTTGAATCTAACTTTATAACGATGAGATGTAGGCTGACCCCAAACACTTGTCATATATGTTGGTTCTCGTGTTTTTTTTTGCCTCCACATCACCATCAGTCTCATCATCTAAAAAAATAAGAAAAATATTTATTTGTGTCCATGCAATAATATATTTAAAAATGTCAAATACTCTTACTAATACCTGTGTTCTGAAGCTCTTCCACTCTTGTAGCTTGATTTTCCATATGCTCATCAATTGGTTCATCAATAAGTCGGTTGCTGCTGGGATTTCTTCCTTTCTTAGTCCTAGCCATGTCTGAACAACAAACTCAATTCATGTAACATTTAGCCAATTAAATAAAGTTAATAAACTACAACTAAAATCAGCACATTCAATGTAAAAATGAAAACTTCAGCAATTAAGAAGAACTAAATAAATAACATGGTACATCAACATTAGGCATAGCCAAAGAAAATTTGATAAGTCTACATGCAACAAATTAATAAAACATCGAATCTACGCATATCATGAATTTGGCCTAGTTGGGAATAAATTCGACTCCTTGAACATCATCACGGATGTAGCTAACATCTCCATTGTCATCTTCCAACTGTACATTTGAAATTGGACTTTGCAAGTACATGTCCACATCACCCACATGATCCATGTTGTACTCGGCTCTTGGTCTTGTGGTGATAACAACATGCCACCCATTTTCAAGGGGATCTTCCACATAAAATACTTGTGACGCTTGAACAGGCAAGAATATAAGGTTCATTGTGCTGCTTTACATTCAAAAAGTTGGCTAACATGAACCCATCCTCATCTTGCTTTAGCCTTTTTTCCTTTGGAGACCCAATCACATTCAAATAACAGCACTTTTCGACCTTCTCTGTAGTCTAACTCAATGATGTTAGTCAAAATTCCGTAATAATCCAAATCACTCAAAACTGGATTATTATCTTTTTGCACTTGCAAAACTTGAGGTTGTGGCATTAACCATGACTCCACTATTTTGCGTTTTTCTTTTTTCTCCAACTCTCTTGTATGAAATCGAAAACCATTGACAAGCAGTCCTTTGTATTGCATCCCAACAATATTTGGACCCTTAGCAAGCTGCTTCAAATCTATAAGTAATGTGTCTCCCTTGCATTCTAGATTATGCTCAATCTGTATTATATATAAGAACATTAGAGACAGATTTGTAGTACAAAAACAGCTAATAACTAGCAATGTTTAATAACATACATGATTGGCAAACCAAGATGCAAAATTCTCACTATGCATGAGTTCAATAACATGTTTTCCAGCTCGGGGATTCCTTTCTTGAATCAATTGATAATGCTAGCTGCAATTTCAATATTCAATGAGTTCTAGATAACTTTGAATAGGACATTTTTGAAATACTATTTACTTACTTGATATAGGGATTTGACATGGTCACAATTGAATAGGACATATTGATGTGCTTTTCTCAAACCTCATCACTGAATTTAGTGGGAATTTCCTTTGCCTAATGGACGAGTTGACATTAAGAACAAATCTAATCCAATTGAAGAACTTTTAGCAACATCTTCATTTCTGTTTGATCGATTCAATTTTGTCTCCACATAATTAGCCAAGAAAAATGAACAAAATGTCAAGCACTCTTCTGCTATATACCCTTCAACAATGCAAACCTTCTGGTCGACTTTTGTTTCGAACATAAGACTTCAAGGTGCCCAAGTTACCTTAGAAGAAATATGATATCATAAGACTAAAAGTGCCCAAATAAATAAATAAATATTAAGATTATTAATTTATTTTAGAACACATACCTTTCAATAGGATACATCCAGCGATAATGGACTGGTCCTCCAATTTTTGCCTCGGTGGCCAAATGGATAGATAAATGCACCATGATAACAAAAAAGATGGTGGAAAGATTCTCTCGAGTTGACAAAGTATAATAGCAATCTCCTTCTCCATGTGGACTAAATCTTCAGCACAAAGGACTTTAGAGCACAACTTTCGAAAGTACCTACTCAATTTAATCAATGGAGAGCGGACTGCCTTTGATAATGTTTTTCTCAAAGCTATTGGCAACAACTGCTGCATCAAAATATGGTTATCATGGCTCTTAAAGTCCATAAATTTTGGGTGGC
Source organism: Coffea humblotiana (assembly GCA_023065735.1). NCBI lineage: Eukaryota > Viridiplantae > Streptophyta > Magnoliopsida > Gentianales > Rubiaceae > Coffea > Coffea humblotiana. Next base: position 9,586,386 of record CM041216.1, read on the forward strand.
TTCCACTTTCACGCACCTAGATATATTAGCTGCATACCCATCCGGTACCTTCACTTTTTTTAGCACTTTTACAAAATATTTCTTTTTCCTTCCTGTCCATTGTAAAGCAGGCTGGAGGCAAATAAAATCTACCATTTTCTTTCTCCAAACTGGATGAAGTTCTGGCCGTATACCCATGTCACGTAAATCACAGCGTGCAGTATAATCATCCTTAGTTTTTATCCAGATTCAACAATGTCCCAACAATGCAATCACAAATATTCTTTTCAATACGCATGACATCCAAATTATGACGAATTAAATTATCTTTCCAATAAGGAAGATCAAAGAAAATGCTCAACTTTTCCAACTGAATGGCAATGTTGGATTATCATCAACTCATTTGCCAATCTGATTTGAAAATTTTCCAATTCAGATAAAATTGTTTAGATAAAATTGTAGACCCCATCAATTTTTCAGGAGCTCTCCCATGTTCTTCCTATCCATTAAAGCTCGGGAATTCCTCCTAAAAGTATGAGCCAGATCCAAAAAATTTTCTATGGCCCATATAACAATCCTTATGTTTTAATCGTTCTGAAGTTGTGTGTTTATGACAAACAGGGCATGCATATTTTCCTTTAGTACTCCAACCGGATAAAACTGGCATAGCCAGGAAAATCACCTGATAGTCACAATAATGCTGATCTTAATTGAAAGTTTTGTTTGTAAGATGCATTGTATGTATTGATCCCCATTTCCCACAATTCTTTCAATTCTTTGATTAGAGGTTGAAATATACATCAATATCATTACCAGGAGCATGTGGACCTGGTATCAACAATGACAACATTAAGTATGGTTGTTTCATACACATCCAAGCGGTAAATTATAAGGTATCAAAATCACCGGCCATGTACTATGAGTAGAGCTCATACTTTTGAATGGATTAAATCCATCGGAAGCCAACCCCAACCTAACATTACGAGGATCCTTAGAAAAATCTGTATGCTGATAATCGAAAGTTTTCCAAGCAGGGGAATCAGCAGGGTGTCTCATATAACCATCCTTAGTACGACCCTCCGAGTGCCATCTCATATGCTTTGCAGTTTTAGATGACATAAATAAACGCTGCAACCTGGGTTTTAGTGGAAAATGCCATAAAACTTTACGTGCGACTTTTCTTTTCTAACCGATTGGATCATTTTCTGATGCTTCCCATCTAAGTTCTTTGCATGTTTCACAACAAGTTCTTTTTGCATTTACCCCCCAATACAAAGTGCAATCATTAGGACAAGCATCATATTTTCATATCCAAGTCCTAATTCTTTCATTAATTTTTTAGACTCATAGTAAGATTTAGGCAACTTTTCCATGGTTTCGGGAAATGCTTCTCAACAAATCAAGAAGCATATCAAAGATTTTGTTACTCCATTTACCCAGACACTTCAAGTGAAGCAAGCGAATTATGAACGAAAGTTTGGAAAAATTTTTAACAACCAGGGATAGAGTTCTTGTTGAGAATCATCAATTAACTTATAAAACTTTTCAGCAACTGAATTAGGTATTTCCTGATTAGATTCGAATGTACCAGCCCATAGCAGGATCTTGTTGCGGTATTCCTAAGGCTTCATGAACTAAATCCATTCATGTCATCACCTATATCAGATACGCTATAAGGAACATTGTCTGAGGTCTGTATTGGTGCAGAAGAGTATACAAATTCCCCGTGAGCTACCCACTATGTGTAATCCCTTAAGAAATCCAAACACCTTTCAAATGAATTTTTGCATCTGCCCTAGACACACATACTCCACATTTACATTCTGAACATGGACAAGCAATCATTCCATTCCCATGACTTGAATGCTTAAAGGCATAGTTTAAGAATAATTCCAGACCCTTCTCAAATTCACCACTCCTTCTATCTTTCCACATCCAACTCTTTATCCATATTATTAGAGTTATCAAATATTTACTCATCAAACAACATAAAGGAGCGTTAATGATTGAGTACCTGAAATAATGCCATTTTATATGAGATAAAAGCTAAAATAACCAATAATTTTGTAATTTATTACAAGATAGATTAAATTAGACTAAAATACTCAATTTCATATCAGCAAACGTTTATAATGTATGAACACTTTTAATATCAAAATTCAAATAATAAAATTACCAACTGCTATATTCAAAAGCAAATTAGAACAAGACTAATCAGGCATGTGAACGCATAAAATTAGACCAATAAAGTAATGTACCTGCTCAAGAGTACCCAAAGTCTAACACTTTTTTCTCCGTCAAATACTTACCAGCAAATATAAAACCTGTCCAAAATAAAAGTAAAAAGCAAACTTAGGTAAATTTGTACGCGAGTCTTAAAGTCTACACTACTACTACATATTCCGTTAAACTTCCAAGTAGTGAGCACCAGATATTATCAATCAATTAGTTGAGTTGGTCCGGGAACAAAAAACTCAACAAAACCACAAATACAAATTAATCGAACTCAGGTTCTTTTTTTTGCTTTTCTTTCGGTCCATTCATGAGAAGCAATTAATGTGGCACAATAACGATTTTATAGTGGCAGACATAATGGATAAGTCTAGGATTCTCTTCCTTGAAAAACAAAAAAATATAAATAAATTATAGGAGAAATGAAGCTATTGCGACAGAAGATGGGAATTAGAACTTACTGGTCATTGATCTCCTGCCAAACTTACAAATGTTGCATTTGATTGTACTCTTTAGTTTGATTTTGTATTCTTCATGTGATACTTTGTTTCAATATGTTAAATTAACAATGAAACCTTTAAGGTGCGTTTCGTTCACAGATTGGCTGAGAGTGGATTATTTATTCTTAGGACTGTTTAAAGAATTTGATGAAATAATAAATACCTATAATTAGCGCCAAAAAAAAAATGAAATCAATGGCTAGATAAGGAGAAAAGTCAAGGGAGAAAACATGCCCCAATCAAATTTCGCTACACCTCTCCACAACCAAAAAGCAACCCATTATTTGCCCATGTTTCTCTAGACTTTCCAATAAGTTTTATGAGGTCCAGATTGATTGGATTAGAGACAAGTATTTTCAAGACAACGTATCCATTCGGTTATTGTTCATTATTCATTTCATTGTGGAAAAATATTCAAGCCTTTGATGGTCAAACACAATAATTAGAAAAACCTTCAACAAGCACCGCCTCAGATGGAGAAGACTAAAGTAGCAAAAATAGTAGTAGTAGTAGCAAAATTTGTTTGTTCAAAAAAGGACTAAAAGGTTACCTGGAAAATAACGAGGGGGTAAGAAGAAATGTCACCAGAACAATCGACGGTCGGAATGAGCCTCCTGAGCTCCAAACTTGGTGCAAAATCACCAAATCATCGACACTTGAATCTGATTCAGCCTCAACAAAGAGTACACCTTCACCGTTACAGTCGATCTCAATCCTTCCTACCCTCCGAAGAATGGCGATGATAGTATGTAACCACATACTCTAATGGGACTTAACTCAAGCGACAGAGAGAGTGTGTGTGAGGGAAAGAGATGGGTCAATGGAAAATGCAAGTGTTGGAGATGGTAGATAGGTAGAGGACCGAGAGGGAGAGTGAGGGAGAAAGATGGGCATTTGGGATTTGGGATTTGGGATTTTGGGACAATTTTGCCGCTACTCTTAGGCGCCAATTTGGGGCATTTTTTCTGTTTTTTCATGAAACAATTTGCCGCTTCTTTTAATGGGACAATTTGGGATTGTTTTTCCTTCTAATAGTTGTTGAGGCACATTTCCAAAATGCCTCTACAAATATTTTCTTTATATTCTTTTATTTTCAGTTTTTCTTATAATATTTGTTCCTTATACATTGTCTTTTTTTATTTAATTAATAAGTGCTAATATGGCAGAAACTACCTAATGCCTTTACTAAGTGTTTATTTGAGGCATTTACTGAATAGTGCCCTAACAAGTATGCCATAATAGGGAAATTTTCTTGTAGTGACAGTAGCAGAACTGATGTGTAATATTGCGTGAACATATTGTAAAATTGCTACCTATTGTTTGTTAGTTAACTTGTATTTGAATAATCCTAGAATAAATAGAAGAAGAAGTTGATTGTTTGAAACTTGATAGTTAGGGCAGCAGATGACAATCTGAATAGGGTAGGCAGAATGAATACATAGTTTTTAGTTTGACATACTTAGTGTGGAGAAAAGGTTACAAGTTTTACTTTGCTAGTATGCTTGGACATGAAGTTGGATAAATGTAACACATGGTGAGTCAGCAATTACAATTTAAGAACTACTCTGTAAAATTTCGTCAACATAACTATGAAAGTAGTACCTCCTAATTGTTACATAACTCATATTTGTAGAGTAGGACAAGAAATAGAAGAAGAAGTCGATCCCATGAAACTTGATAAATGAGTGAGAGTGGATTATAAGTGGAATTGGCCAGGCGGAATAATTAACCTACTGTTAATTTTGACAACAGAGTGTGAAAAATAAGTTACAAGTTTTCATAATTATTGTTACTAAGATTTGAAAGTGAGATATTATATATGTTAGTACTTTGTAATGAATTAAGAATAAGCGGGGAAAGCATAATGGAACTGAAGTGCAGTTGTCTGTCCAAAACTTGAGTTCAGATGGCAGGAAAAAGATTGAGAACTTCAAGTAAGAAAGGTGGCAGAGATGAAGTAGTAGGAAAGCTTAGTGGCAGACAACCTGAAGCTCCGTCTAAATCACTTAATACATAAGTGGCTAGCGTTTGTCTCTCGCAAACATCTATAGCACTCAATATGTGAGCTTGGTGATAATTACGTGCAACATGTAGTGGGAAGAAGTCGGGGAAAAGAAGAAAAAAATGAAGGTAAGTACAGCTAAAGAGGAACAAATGAGGTTGCAGAACCAATTCCACCGTTGAATTTGGGGATGAAGTTTAGGTAACATTGATGTTAATAGAAAATAGGAATCACTGTTTAAAAGCACTATTAACTTGGGACCTATGAATGTGGGCAGGAAAGAGTATCAAAGCAAGGTTTCGGCGAAAGAAGTCAAGGTGACATAGGTATGAATGAAAATCATAATAAAGAAAGCAATCAATCTACTATTGTTATGGAGGAAAATGTACGTGAAATATAAGTGAGTAAGAAGTAGTTGAGTTTAACGTGGCTTTTAGATTTGTCATTACAATACAGTACAATAATATTGCTCGAGCAGCATACAATAAATTGAGCAAGGAAGACGTTAGGAGGCGAAAGTAGAAGTATCTGAAAGAGAAAGAAGCATATGAGAAAGAAATGACTAGTCTTGAAAAGCCGATAGTGTAAAAACCATATGCTGCCCACCAAATCAAATGGTCACCTGATTGATGAAAACAAAGAAGCAGCAGATCAGAGACATGGGGTTCAGAAGGCTACTAGACATACAGTGCCATTCCATTCTGGATGCTATAGCAACTTGGTTAGTCAATAACTTTAATCCGACACTAAGCAGCTTGGCCTCTACATGGAGATGGGTGCCACCTTTAACAGCAAAAGACATAAATTTAGTCTTGGGCATCCCAAATGAAGGGCCAGTACTAGTTGAATCGAAGTTGGGGGATCCAGGCCAAGACGTAGGACTTATAAATGGAAAGAGCTACCGAATAAGTTGGTGTCCATGAGTTTTGGGAAAGAGTTCAAACGACTCTTTGTTGCATTTGCTTGTGGATACCTATTGGCTTCAAGCACTAGACCTGAGCACAAAATAAAACTTTGAGGTTGCAGGCAACTAGTTAATAAGCTAGCAACTTTGAACTGGGTGAAGTATGTTAGAAACTTGCTATGCAATAAGGTGTTGAAAGTGCAGAAGAAAAGTAAAAAAGCAGCACCAATACGTTGGGGAATACATCTTTGTCCTACTGGTAAGAATATGTACCAATACGATGGATGTACTTGTTGTTCAAAAATGTCTTACTCATAATTCAATCTACTATATCATTTTAGAACTAATTTATCTTGATTTAGGAATGTTGGGAGAAAAAACCTTATGTAATTGAAATGTAGTTGTTTATCAAAAAGTTGGTGCAGATGGCACGAAAGAGATTGAGAAATTCGATTAAGACAGAATCTAGAGAAGAAAAAAATGAAAAATCAGGTAGTAGCGAACTTGAAGCACATCAAAATCCTTGAATACATAAGTTTGTCAATGTTTTATGTTGCACTAGTATGTTGATAGAATAGTGAGACGTGACTATTTGATTGATTGCAATTACGAGTTGTTGAATTGGTCTTACTCTGTTTTAATTTGCATAAATAAGAGTATATGAAGTCTTAGCCAAATTGATATGTGTTGAACAAAGTAAATAGCGTCTACAATTTGGATGAGCAGTGGCAAGATGGCACGGAAAAGAACAAAGAAGAATCCAAGTGACAAGGAAGAAATTTAAAAGTGGGAACTACTGAACTTGCAGAACTAATCCCACCATTTATAATTAGAAAGAAAAAGAGGAAATCAACTTGAGAAGAAGAAATGGAGCAAGCGAAACTTAGTTAACAGAATTGTATAACTCTTTTACCTTCTTTTTATAAATTTTTGTTACCACAACATTTGTAAATTTTCGATTTCGATTTATAGAAAGTGTTATGTAGTGATAGGTAAGAATCCTTGTAGATATCATTGTAATTATCATAGATTTTGTTCAATTTATAGATTTCTTTGAATCATTGTATATATCTATTAGAATTCTTGTACATATTGTTATAACTAGAGTGTGCATTTGTTAATTTTTTTGTTCAATTTTTAGAAATATTTGTAAATAATAATATTATCTAATAAAGAGACACTTTGCTATGTTTATAAATTTAACAAGCTCCTCCATTCTTTATTATTTTTTGAGAATCCATTTTTAGTTTTAAGTCACACATCATCTTCCTTTATGTATATGTTATTTTTATATGTATAATACCTAATAAACCTAAGGATATTTGTTCAAAGAACAATTAAATGATAGAAATATACCAAAATTGACATCCCAATCACATTTGTAAGGCTTTTAGTTTGGGGTTTGATAAAAACGGAAAGAAGTGACACTATGGTTAGGTGTTACAAATTTGCTGATGCACAATTACAGTTTTTTGATATTATAATATATTGATAACTAAAATATTATCTAAAGCTACTACTTCCATAGTAGTGGTATATGACTAGTTAAATTTGTATTTAATCAACATGTATGTAACTTATAAATAATCAAATGTAACTAGTTTTCATCAATTTGTAAAACAAATATCTTTATTTCCTTAAACATATCATAAAATGGACTAAATAATTTGTAAGACATTAGCAATGGAAAGTCAACAAATACTAACATGGGGTACAATATTAGCATGTTACTAATTAGCAATAGAAAGTAAATTTTTTTTACCAATTCATACAATAGAAGTTATTGCTTTGGATATATTGTAAAACAAATCGAGCTAACAATAAAAAATTAACAACAAATAGTACTTAAATACTAACTAGATGTATAATATGACAAGGGTTTATTTTACGTATTTTTAAGTGCATTTTATTAGTTAATTTTGGTTTGATTATTTACTTTTATAACTAAAATAACTAAGGTTTTGGTAAAAATCTACATTTTATGTTAAAATGGCTAACATTGCATTTCTAGTGCTTTTAATGGTAAAAACTTCATTTTCATGCAGGATTAATGATTAAATCACCAAAGGATGTCAATTGAGGAGAAAAGTGGAGAATTGGTGATAAATTTATGTGATAAAGAAGAAATGAAGTGAATTGAAGAAATGCAAGTGAAAACAACTCTAACATGTTTTCGTATTTTGACCATATCTGGAGCTACACATATCCGATTGAGGTGCTTTTTGTACCATTTTGAAGCTAAGAGATATATCTAAATTTAGTATGAAGACATTAAAGTCCAATTCAACCGTTTTCCTAGCCAAAAAGTTGAAATACAGAAACTTATTTTGGTGGTCGAAAGCTGAAGCCCAGAATTGACCATTCTATGGTATTTTTACCATATCTCCGTCCACCAATCTCCAAATTAGATGATTCTTGAAGCATTGGAACACTAATTCAAAAGGCTACAACTTTTGTGTTTTGGACAACAGCCAGTTTAGCGGCTATCATAGAGATAATTGCAGTTGAAGTGAGGTCAAAAGTGAAAATGTGTCTGGCAGCCGAATTTTCTGAAATCTGCTCAGCCATTTTTTCTCATCTTCACACTACTTTCCAGCTAGAGTTGGAGAGAAAAATGTAGGCTGCACATGCTTCAGAAGACATTAAGAAAGAGGTATAGCCAAAGTTCCCAAATCAAAAAGCCATTGTTTTTTACTATCTTAACAAATGGAGATTTGAGAATCATTAGAGCAGAATTTTTTGACCGGTGGAAAGGAGCTGATATCAGTTTTATATAGAGAGCAACCAGAGACAATTATCATAAGGAGGAAAGCTTGGAGTGCAGAAATGTAGTTTCTTTCATTTCCTTAGTATAGGATAGTTTAACTAGTTAGTTCATCCATTCTTGTATAATGGCTAAATTAGGATGAAGATGGAGATGAAGAAGGTGAAGTTGAAACTCAAGTGACATGGGTTATTCTCTTCTCCAACTCTTTATCTTTTGTATTTGATTCTTAAGCATGGTTAATATGCAAGTTCTGGATTTTGTGTTTATTATGTGTCTTTAAAGTTTATGCCTTGGGTTTGGTTGAAACTTCCTATAATTGTTAGTGTTTATTATTGGGTTATTTGATGCCATTATTTGAGCAAGTTAGTTAGCACTTTAAACTCTTCAAATCATCATTAATTTGGTACCATTAATTGTGATTATCATAAGATGTTGTTTCTGCAATGAAAATTGAGAATTTTAACACTGGTTCAAGAAGTGCTAAACATAGGGAGTACACTCACGAAAGTAGAGGTGCACCTATGTGGTTTAGTGATTAATTTCATGTAATTTTCATTGAAAGAAATGAACTTGTAGCTAATTTCATAGCCATGAGAATAGGTATGATTAGTTATGAGTATAATTGATTCACTACGAAAGTAGGTTTCATATGCATGAGAAAATTACACCATAACTAGTCTAAATAGTAGTATTCAATGATCCAATTATAGCACTTGCATGAGTAGTTAGGGATACCACAACCCTAATGAGTTTTCATTTGTTATTTTGCATAAGTTCAGTAGGTTTCATTCCTTATAATTCATTGAAAGTCTAAATATAGAGAAGCTTTAGTAACACCGGTAATTGTTCACTCTTTCTCGTGGGATCGACCCGATATATACCCCTGAACTACTAGTTGACCTACTATACTTGCAGTCAAACGGTGTAAATCGGGATTTTTTAACTTGTACGTATATAAAAAACCGGTCAAGTTTTTTGGCGCCGTTGCCGGGGAAGATTTGGGCAATATCGGTGTGAAGAGCAACTTTATTAATTTAGCACATTTATTAGTTATAGAGTGAATGTCATTTTCTGTTATTTTTGTGTTTTTATGTGTGTATGTGTTTTTATCACCTATTCTTCTTACTAATTTTGCTCTTAAGGCGTTTAAAAGCAATTTTAGGTAATGAGGTGGATAGGTCAATTTGAGAACAATGCTTGGAGAAGTGGGAAGATTGACAATGGATAGTTACCAAGTGCAAAGCTCTTTCAACAGAGGTAACCAAGAAATTACTAAAGGTATTGAAAATAGAAGCAAAAAGTGAACAAATGAGGTGAAAAAGGAAGGAAATTTGATCAAGGAACTCAACCCCTCGATTTTGAGTAATTGCTGTTTCGATTCATTAGAAAGGGTTAAGATGCATGTTTTGATCATTTACATATGCATGCATTGAGTATTTTAGTAAACAGAATGATCTATGATGCATTTTGTGAAATTGGGGTAACATTTGTAATTTTTTCAAAAGCTGAATTTCTGGCAAAAATTGCAGAAGAAAATGCAATTTGGCTTGAAAAAACACGTCTTGGAGTCGCGTTTCCCAAAAGGCGCGTTGTCAATGCTGCACTTATACTGAAGAAAATGCGACAGGAAGTCGCGTTTTCATTAAGTCGTGTTTTATAGCTTGGATCAAAAACCAAAAGCTCGACTTGAAGTCGCGTTTTGCCATAGAGTCGCGTTTGTGTTGCTGCAACTTTTGTGAAGAAACGTGACTTCACAAAACGTAGCTTGATGGCGCGTTTTGAGTCACGTTTTCTGAGCACATTTTTTAAAGAAAAATGCAGGTTCCTTGTTTCTCTGCTCTTCTTTTCCTCATATATTTACTTGTACCTTAAGTTGTTTATTGTGTATTTTCTATAGGTACGTCACCACAACAAAGGTTTAGGAGTTACGGATCGCCGTTATATGTTTATTAATGTCTTTGTTATCACCTTTATTTCTCATTTTCTATTTTTAGGTTTATATAACTAATGGTTATCCAATGCAACTCATGAGGCATTGAAGATACACGGACATCGAATTTTGGAGTTTCATATTCAATCGCAACAATAGGGGAGTATTACTTTCTTTATCTTGGTTTCCCTTCCTTTTTTACACATTGAGGACAATGTGTATGTTAAGTGTGGGGGGAAGAATTGAAATTATATACATTGTATGTGAGTGAATTATTAGTTGCAAATATTGGATTTGTGTTAAAATTCAAATTTTTTTTCTTGTCCAAAATTGCAAAAGTTGCCCCAAAAATGTTTCAATTTTTTTTTTTCAATTTATCTAAGGGGTAACAAGTTCCTTACCATTAGTAGTTCAAATTTCGTCTACTTTTAAGATAAATATATGTGACTTGAAAACTTCTTTTCTCATTTAACATGAAATGACTATTATGTGATTATAATTTTTGTATTTGCAGGAAAATATATTTTTAAAGTGGAGAAAATTATGCCTATATTTTTTTTTGCATATTTGATGAAATTTCTCTTCTTTATTTGATTTTATAAGTTAAATAATAAGTATGGTCAATAGTTGTAATACTCTTCTCATGATTATTTTTTTGGAGGAATGTTATTATTTTTGCTTTGAAAAAAAAAAGTACAAAAAAAAGTATAAAAGAAAAAAAAAGAAGAAAAAGAAAAAGTCAAATAAGAGTTGTTCTACTCCAATGGTTCTTGATCTTAGTAACCGGGATTCTTCATCTAAAAATGTCGACTTTCGCGTAAAACGGTACTTGAATTAAGAGTATACAAGGCAACTTGAGTATGTGAAATGTGAGTAACCGGTGATTTTCATCTAAAAATGTCGATTTTCGTGTAAAAAAGCACTTTCACAACTTAAGTATATATTTAGTTATGTTATACGAATAATCCCTCTCTAACTTGAATAAAAAGATGATCCTGAGATTAGTTAGCATTTTATGACCATATGACTCGCTTGTGAAATTAGGTAAGAATGAGGAATTGAATTGAACTTGTTATAATTATGGTATAATTGGCTCTTCTTTAGTTGATATTATGAGTACTTGAGGTTATTTGAATAATTGCATAATAGTCATTTACTTTGTTTTGAGAAAATGAAGATGAAATGTGCACATATAGTTATTTTCAAACTTTGGATCATTGTTGGTTTATATTTCTAATTGCTTGAGCACAAGCAATGGTTCAAGTGTGGAGGTATTTGACAAGGTTTGTTTTACGTATTTTTAAGTGCATTTATTTGTTAATTTTGGTTTGATTATTTACTTTTATAACTAAAATAACTAAGGTTTTGGTAAAAATCTATATTTTATGTTAAAATGGCTAACATTGCATTTCTAGTGCTTTTAATGGTAAAAACTTCATTTTCATGCAGGATTAATGATTAAATCACCCAAAGGATGTCAATTGAGGAGAAAAGTGGAGAATTGGTGATAAATTTAAGTGATAAAGAAGAAATGAAGTGAATTGAAGAAATGCAAGTGAAAACAACTCTAACATGTTTTCGTATTTTGACCATATCTGGAGCTACACATATCCGATTGAGGTGCTTTTTATACCATTTTGAAGCTAAGAGATATATCTAAATTTAGTATGAAGACATTAAAGTCCAATTCAACCGTTTTCCTAGCCAAAAAGTTGAAATACAGAAGCTTATTTGGGTGGTCGAAAGCTGAAGCCCAGAATTGACCATTCTATGGTATTTTTACCATATCTCCGTCCACCGATCTCCAAATTAGATGATTCTTGAAGCATTGGAACGCTAATTCAAAAGGCTACAACTTTTGTGTTTTGCACAACAGCCAGTTTAGCGGCTATCATAGAGACAATTGCAGTTGAAGTGAGGTCAAAAATGAAATGTGTCTGGCAGCCGAATTTCTGAAATCTGCTCAGCCATTTTTCTCATCTTCACACTACTTTCCAGCTAGAGTTGGAGAGAAAAATGTAGGCTGCACATGCTTCAGAAGACATAAGAAAGAGGTATAGTCAAAGTTCCAAATCAAAAAGCCATTGTTTTTTACTATCTTAACCAAATGGAGATTTGAGAATCATTAGAGCAGAATTTTTTGACCGGTGGAAATGAGCTGATATCAGTTTTATATAGAGAGAAACCAGAGACAATTATCATAGGGAGGAAAGCTTGGAGTGCAGAAATGTAGTTCTTTCATTTCCTTAGTATAGGATAGTTTAGCTAGTTAGTTCATCCATTCTTGTATAATGGCTCAATTAGGATGAAGATGGAGATGAAGAAAGTGAAGTTGAAACTCAAGTGACATGGGTTATCTCTTCTCTAACTCTTTATCTTTTGTATTTGATTCTTAAACATGGTTAATATGCAAGTTCTGGATTTTGTGTTTATTATGTGTTTTTAAAGTTTATGCCTTGGGTTTGGTTGAACTTCCTATAATTGTTAGTGTTTATTATTAGGTTATTTGATGCCATTATTTGAGCAAGTTAGTTAGCACTTTAAACTCTTCAAATCATCATTAATTTGGTACCATTAATTATGATTATCTAAGGTGTTGTTTCTGCAATAAAAATTGAGATTTAACACTGGTTCAAGAAGTGCTAAACATAGGGAGTACACTCACGAAAGTAGAGGTGCACCTATGTGGTTTTAGTGATTAATTTCATGTAATTTCATTGAAGAAATGAACTTGTAGCTAATTTCATAGCCATGAGAATAGGTATGGATTAGTTATGAGTATAATTGATTCACTACGAAAGTAGGTTTCATATGCATGAGGAAATTACACCATAACTAGCCTAGATAGTAGTATTCAATGATCCAATTATAGCACTTGCATGAGTAGTTAGGGATACCACAACCAAATGAGTTTTCATTTGTTATTTTGCATAAGTTCAGTAGGTTTCATTCCTTATAATTCATTGAAAGTCTAAATAATAGAGAAGCTTTAGTAACACCGGTAATTGTTCACTCTTTCTCGTGGGATCGACCCGATAGATACCCTAAACTACTAGTTGACCTATATACTTGCAGTCAAACGGATGTAAAATCGGATTTTTTAACTTGTACGTATATAAAAACCCGTCAGAATACTAATAAATAGAATCTAAAATTAGCAATTTAACTTTTTTCCCTCTAATACATTGAAGAATAGAATGAATATATTATAATGCATTAAGAATTAAATGTAAGTACATTCTAACAAGTGTTACGAGTTTAATACAATAAAACTATCTAATTATCCAATCTAATTTCTTTGCTCCACCAACATTGATTGAATTACATTAATTTGTCAAAAGAAGCTGTCTTTGCCCTTCACATGCTACAAAATAAGGTGAACAATATATAATGTGTTAATAATTACATTAAAGGTATAAATAATCAAACCTCAATTTGTATGTGTATATGAATTCTATGTAACTAGTGAACAACTATATGGTAAATTTAATTTATTCTTACATTATGTGTATGCATGTGAAAGTGCGTAACGACTAACAACCAATTACAAATTTAAATAATAGACAAAATTTTATAAATTTATGATCATGTAAGCATACATAACATATAGCACTACTTTATACCCACTAGCAATGTGTACACTCCACAGAAAAATGTTAATATCAACTACATCAAAACTTCTAGAATACATTCTAACTCACGTAGCTACTTTTACTGCACTATATCTAATTTTTTCTTTTACAAATATACATAGTCAAGTAACTAACACCTAACATGATGTACATTTTTATAAACTGATTGTACCTCATAAATCACCCCGTGTAAAGTGATCATAGACAAACTAGTACTACTCATATAATTAAAATTATGTATCAATTATCGGAAGATACACAAGTTGATCAAATGGCCAATAACCATTCCAAAATTATGTGTACCATTGCACTGCATTTCATAGATATACACAGTTAAGTAACTAACATCTAACATGATGTATATTTTTGTAAAGTGATTGTACCTCATAGATCACCTCATGTAAGGTGCTTATAGGCAAATTAGTATTAATCATACAAATAAAATTACATACCCACTATAGCCTGCAAGAAGATGTACAAGTGGGTCAAACACTAATAATCATTTCAAATGTATGCATACCATTGCGCAATGCATGTGGTTACGATGACTAATTGCAATATACATATGGACAAATAACTTCATATTAGCAATATCGATAAACAAAATTTAAAATTAGCAATTTAACTTTCTTTCCCTAGTACATTGTAAAATAGATTGAACATATGGTAACACATTAAAAACTAAGTGTAAATATATTCTAATAAGTGTTATGAATCTGGCATAATAAAAAACTATCTAATTATTCAATCTATAGTTGACTGGGGTTCCAACTTGTAAACAAGAGTAATCAATCACTAGTGCTTATTAATGTATGCATTTCTCTCCCCACAAAGGGTTCCATTATCAATTTTCGGGACCCGATTTAACATCTTATACTAGTTGCTTGTGCATTTATGACTGTGTCAAATTTCTAACCTGAAGTATCAACCAACAATGTTTAATTAATAGAGTGTGTAGTTTTCTCCCCCTGTAACGACTATTCCTTTTTTATTATTTTTCTCTCAAATGTGATTCTCTCTGTATATAGATGCCAAACCATGTTAGATACATGAAAGTATTTCTCAGCTATCGGACGAGGGCAGGGACGGCTGCCATTTAAATCATCCTTAAACAATGTAACTTTTTTTGAACGTTTTGTAACTCTATATAAATTTCTTGTATATTCTTACAACAAATATGTGATATTGTATTACTGTTCATGTGGGTCTCATATGTAATAATTCGTCTCTGTTGTTAAATTTTACAAGTTGTTCATGTAAAATCAAACCTTTCAAAAAATATTACGTTATTCCGAACAATTGTTACTGGCAATTGTCCAGGCCTTGCGTCCTTAACTATCAGTAGTTTATCTCAAAAAATATTTGATATCAAGAATTATAGTTAGCCACAATCACTCAAATATCTCATAATCTTGGAAGAATCCTTCTTTAGAGATACATGAAAGTATTTCTCAACTATCAGTAATTTATCTCAAAAAATACTTGCTATCAAAAAGTATAACTAGCCACAATCACTTAGATACCTTGTAATCCTGGAAGAATCTTTGTTGTACTTCTTATTTCATTCGTGTAATTTACAATAACTCACTTTACTTATCTTTTATCTTTGTGTATGTCAATTTACTATGATGTGAACGCCTATCCACAACCAGTAATATAGTCTAAATTGTATGGTGTCACTGCTATCCTACAACAAGAATGAAAAAAGCAAGTAATGATTGCCTTCATAATCTCCCTGTTATTTTATATACCTATAAATTTTCTAAGTCATTTAATTCGTCTACTGAGTCAAATTTACAAACACTTGGCATGTATAAGTTCCCTATGCATACCTCCTCCAAGTTGGCTCTCACTATATCTAATTTGTGCTACCCATCATCTTCCTATTCAGACTTTAAGACTGATTTCTTTTGTCCATTTACAGATATACATTAGGTGACAAATCATTAGATGGAGTTCATGACATGGTTCAGTGACATT
The DNA here is from genome assembly GCA_023065735.1 of Coffea humblotiana. Classification (NCBI taxonomy): domain Eukaryota; kingdom Viridiplantae; phylum Streptophyta; class Magnoliopsida; order Gentianales; family Rubiaceae; genus Coffea; species Coffea humblotiana. The sequence continues at coordinate 9,602,312 of CM041216.1, forward strand.
ACCTTCGTTGAATTGGGGCATTATGTTTCACCAACGTTGGATGGCACAGATTCTATTATTTAGTTGTTTGACAAAACTGGAGACTATTGTAAATGTATTTCCTTTATTCCTTTTTACTTTGTTGCTTGCCTTGGAAAGGATGCAGAGAAATTGTCTAAACAATTTTTAGCCTCATCAATTATTGCATTCCCTCTCAAAGATGTTTGCAAAGATAAATTGGTCCTTCCATCTTCACTCAAAATGCCCCAAGAGCTTGGCTTCTTCTCAACAGATTTTGCCTCCTCTCTTCTTTATAAACATCAATGTTTGTATTTTTATCTCTCAATTATTTTTGGCAAATATCCGTAGAGATAGCAAGACTTATTTTGGTGTACAAAAGAATGAATCCATGCTTTCTTGACTTTTTCCTTTTGTTTTATGCAGTTGATTCAAAATTTTCATTTGATATTTGAATTTTAAATCAGTCTGTTTGCCTCAAACGGACCCTGTTAGAACTTCAATACATTTTTTACTTTTTTATTCTACCCACTTATTGTAACGATGTCGTTTTTGGTTCAGTAACATAACTAGTAGACGTGGCTCCTTCTTCACCTCTCATCGCATTTTGTAAGAGGATTGTTCAAGAACGGTTGGCCTGATGACCGTTCCTGCCCCAAATCCCACTGATGGTGATGGTGGTGAGATGGTGGATGGATTGGTGGTAAAGGTCACGGCTTCAAGCTGCAGAAGACAGGAAGAGGAAATGAAAGTCTAGGGCAAAGAGGGGAATCCTCATTTGGGAATTGGAATTATCAGATACGTAATGAAATATTATCAGATACGTAATAAAGAGGGGAATCCTCATTTATGATATTATTATCAGATACGTAATGAAATAACACTAATGCCCCATATTTCGAGCCTATCGAGTAGTTCGCGAATTGAGTTTAGCTTGGCTCATTTGATAAACGAGTATCTATTGAACTCGAACTCGAACTCGACTTATTTATTGAGTAAAATGAGCTAAATTAAGTCCTTAACGAGCCAGGTCAAACTTGACTCGTAAATTACCCGATTCAATTAACAGCTGTATCTATAGTCAAATTATCTTAAGAACAAACTAACTACCAACTCACCTTAGAGGAGTTAACTACAAGTAAAAATGTAAGCTACAATTCTAATGGCAAGTCAGGACTTTAACCCAAGCATAAAAAGCAATCCTAACTGTATGTCAGAAGATCAAACAGCAATTTCAACAAAATATCATTTCCAAACCAAACTTGAGGTGCGAATATTGGAAATTCTTCTTCTTGTTACTTCAGTCTTATGATTATTTTACTAATAAAATGGACCATAATATCTGTTTTTTTAAAAGGAACTGACTATAATATCAAATTGCAACTAAAAATTGAAAGAAAATCCCAATATTAAAAGTATAAGAATTGAGTATTATACTCCACGAAGAAACTCTAACTCTTGGTATATTTTATGTTTTGCACATGAAAAATTACAATTTCTTCACAGTACCGAAAATTTAAATCATGATTATTTGAAGTTGCAATTTATTTTTACAAATAAACATGGTAATAAGTTTACATGCTTGAAAACAGGGCTAACATAAAGAGAGAATTGCATCTTTGGTCCCACATGTTCAGGGTACGAGCATTATTAGTCCCTAAAAAGTGCCAAAGTAAATGTAGTCTCAAATGTTTTAATTTTTATGTACAGTTAGTTCTAATGATTGATTTTGTCAATTACTACTAGGTCATGTGCCGGCAACTAATTTTTGTAAAAAATTAAAAAGTCAATAATATATTACTAGCCATAATCTGTAATAAAAGATACCAAATACTAACAAGCTAGTCACGTAAATAATTAATCTTTAACCTAATTTTTTTGTCAATTGAATTGTTGTATTTTTGAACTAAAAACTAATTACTCACGTAATCTGTTTTATTACAAATTATGACCCACAATATTCATATCAAGATTTTTAAACCTTTTTAAATAATTAATTGTCAGTGCCTAACAGCATGTGAATGGATTCCAGTTGCAATTGGTGTAAATGAGCCATAGTAGGACAACAATTACTTTCTTCCGAACTTCAGAAATTTGAAATGCTCTCGTGCCTCAAACATTTATGACCAAAACTGCAATTATGACCGCCATAACATGTACAAACCAAAAATGTGTTGGAGGCAGCATAATCAAATATAGGGTTCCCAGAAAATTACTACCTTGTAAAGGATTTCTGATTCCTCTCGCTCCAATGCTTGCCCTCTTTCTCCTGCAAAAAGAAAAACCACCTTTTGGCCATTCGGATCTGCTTTTGTATGGTTGACTGAGAAACCCGACCCACCCCAGAGCTTGTCTTGAGTGAATCTGAACCAAATACTAGTAAGGGTGAAGTTAGCAGAGGCAAAGGGCTGCAGCAGCTTTGTACTAGTACTACTTGTTGGGATAAAGATGAATGGGAGAAATGTTGGTGCCCTTTCCATTAAAAAAGCTGTGCATTTGAGACCATCCATGACTTCTTTCAACCGCAATCTGGAAGTATTTGTGAGCATTTCTCTCCAAGCCCACACCCTCTTTCGTTACACTATTGTTGTATCAGCAGCAATTTTGGTGTTTCTTTGGCCCATTTTCATTCTGCTGGGAGGATTCAGTCTCAAAATAACGGAGTGTTTAAATCTGGTTTGCTGATAGTATTCACAATCTTGATGATGCCGTGGGTTTGTATAAGCAAATGGTCCGGATGAGGCCTCTGCCTTCTGTTATTGATTTCGCCCAATTGCTTGGAGCACAGGTACTTGACAATTTAGGAAGTGGTTTAACTAATGAAATGGGTGAAATTGTTTAAAAAATGTCTTTTTCAGAAAGGTGAAACATATTTAAATTGCAGCACTAAAGAAATTGTCAATTTCTTTTTTATTGATTTTTTTATTAAGTATGTATTATACAAAAATTTTATTTGTCTTCTTTCTTTTCTCGAATTCAAGTAAGAACTTATATACAACCCATAAGTAATGACAAAAGGGTGCAGAATATAAGGCCCTGTTTGGATTGCCATTTTCTGTCAGAAAATTGCGTCGTTTTCCGTGATCACATTTTCTTATTACCTTTTTTTCCTCACATGCATCAAATCGCTATAGTAATTTTTCCATGAAAAATGACGGAAAATGCAATCCAAACGGGGCTAAGTTGATTAATATCTTGTCGCTTTTTGGGAGCTCAAGTGGGAATGTGAAATTTGGTTTAAATCCATTTGATAAGTGTGCAGTTTCAAAGCTTTAAACATGAGATACACAATTTTTATATTTAATCTAACTCAGCCAAATAAATAGTTGTACATCTGCTTGGCGACTTTAAGTGTAGAGATGTTTTATTACATTTGATGAAACAAGAGTATGAAGCCTCCTTGTTGAGTTCTTACCTTATGTTATTTAAATAGTCAAAATTAGTTCAAAAATAATATTGCAAGTCTTCTATTCTATAAGTTTCTATATTATTTTCTTGATGTCTCTATCTTTTATGAATTTCAAAGAAATTGAACTTCTTTTGTCTTTTGGTGACTTTAATTCCAAGATTCAAAAACAGTTTTGAATAAGTTTCAACTATTATAGGAAAACACTATTAAAGTGATAAAATTTGTTGGGTCGATGGATGAATATTTTGGCCTCAAATGCCGTTTTGAAAGGTGTTAATACTTTTCTTTGCTATCATCATGTGCCCTAAATATTTCCATTGTATATCTATTTGATTTGCTTTATTAGATCTCATTTGCTATGTCAATAAAATTCTAAACCTGAGATAATGACTTGTTTATCTTTTCACAGATTGGAAGCATATGCAGCTCTCCACTCCCAATTGTGTCGAGTCTTGTATCTCATGCTATTTACATTAAAAAAAAAAAATCGTCTTCATGGGTGTTAGTAGTTGCGAGAAAAAGGGCATTTCATAGCCTTTTTGTATTTTTATAATTTGTACTTTTTGAAGCATTAAGAATATTGTACTGATATTGCTTTCTATTGGTAAAATCTGGTAGAGAAAGAAATCCAGCAAGTCCTGTACTTACAATTATACTTGTCTTTTCTTTTTCTTTCTAGATGAGAGTCCTATTTTGTTAAATCTGCTAACATGGATGCACTTCACAGTTACAGTATTATTGAAAATTACTTTCATGAATTGCTTTAGAAACTTTTCAATGGATAAATATAATACAGCTTTATCTAATTTTGAATGGATGAATACAATATTTATGATTCAACTTAATATAATTGCAACAATTATGTACTATGTATAACTGGAAAAACATAAATAATTGGGCAAACTTGAAATTCAGTTATGTACCATGCATAGCTGGGCAAACATGAAAATTTCCACCGCGTATCGTTCTCCTCCTAGTAATTCCTAAAAGGGAAAGGGTTAATCACATTCAATCTCCTTAAGGGATACCCCATTTCTCAGTTTACCCCTTAACTTTTAATTTTGCTCACTTAACCCCCTATAGGACAAAAATTACCCTTGCACTATTTTGACTTTTCATTTACCTTATTTTTCTTTCTTTTATTTCTTTTTCTCTTTCTTCTTTATTTAATTCTTCCTTTTTTCCACAAAAATCTTCACCTTAATGATTGAAATTTTAAAAAGAGGAACTACAGAGATCTATCTTCTCCTTAAATGATTAAAAAAAAATCAAATCACTTTCCTAAAATACAATTTTTTTAGCCTTTCAATTTTTTTAAGGGAGAACTGCACAAATAGTCCCTCACATATTGCAAATGTGAAAATTTAGTCCCTCAGATCGAAAATGATCAATTTTAGTCCTTATAAAATAAAAAAGGATCAATTTAAGTCCTTTTCACTTTTCCGACTGATTTTTGCCCGGAATATCTCACATGCACACCACGTGGCCAACTTTTCAAGGGTAAAAATGCCAAACCACTTATCCGTTGACCAAAACCAAAATGTAAAGGACGAATACTTCCCAAAATTCTTCTTCTCCTTCATTTCAACCAAACCCAAAAGCTAAGCTTCATCTCCATGGCAGAACCACCAACTTGTAATTGCGGTGTACCAGCTAGGGTGAGAACGTCGTGGACAGCTGAAAATCCAGGAAAGAGGTTCTATGGTTGCGTTTACTACGAAGTAAGTGTGCCTGATTTCTGTTTCTTTTTTCTTTTAGAAAATGTGAAATTCGAAGAGGTAATTTTGAACAGCATAATGGTGGTGGCGGCTGTGGCTATTTCAAGTGGTATGATACAAACAGTTGCGAGAGGTGCGATAAATTAGTGAGACACACAAGAAGATTGACGAAGAGATTAAGAGAGTTGGAGGCAAAGTTGGAAGAAACAAGACGCAAGGAGAAAATGATGAAATTGTTGCTGTTTGTGGCCTTTGTATTCGTAGTGCAGAATTTGTTGAGCAAAGATTGAGTTGTAACTAGCATTTGTTGGTGCAGGTGGTGAACTGGAACTGGGTGGCTTTTATTTGCTGTATTTAGGTTGGGTTATGTTTAGTGACCCTGTTGATTGTACAAATGGGAGGCCAATGCAATTATGAAGCTTAAGTTCTCTCTGGTATATTGTGATTTTTTCTTGAATATGAGCTTACAGCATAAGATGGAATAAAAGTCTAACTTGAAAGATAATGAAGATGATAATGGCGATATTATAAGCAAAGAAAGAGTAAAAAGTGAAACAATAATAATCAATCCCTTCAAAAATAAGAAGAGCATGCATTCCATTGCAATGAAAAATAGCACATAACTGAGCCAAGTACATTCATTACAATACGCCTCTTATCAAAAAAAATGCAATGAACTAAGAAGTCAATTTCCATTGCTCCAAAAAAAGGTCTGCTGAAGTCAAATACAAGACAAAAAGGCGAAAAATAATCCATTTGCAGCACTTTCAGTAATAGTATATCTTTTAGTCATCCCTCTTTGCAATAACATGCCGTAGTCATCTAAGCCTTTTTAGCCCTCTTTGCAGCACTTTTAGAAGTAGATATCGTTGCAGTCTTCTTAGGCCTCTGATACAAACAAAAACAATGAGGAGGTCATTACTTACAATCAATAGCAATCCAGGTGGTCATTACTTAGGCATGTAGTAGACAATACTTACAGCCAATCCAGGTGGTTCCCATGGGTGTCTCCTATAGAGAGAGGCCAATGTCGAATCACAACTACTTCGAGTGTGTCCAAATCTCCGACAAACACCACATCTGTACTTGATTTTCTTACCCTGACAATTGGCAACCAGAAATTCAAGTAAATAATAGTACAGAAAGAAGTCAACATGCTATAGGAATATGAACAAATAGAGAAACATGAACTGGAGATGCTGCATTCTTTGTTGTCGATGTTGGAGTAGGTGGTTGGCTTGTTGTAGGTTGATCTGGGATTTGACTGATGAGATCAAATAAGACTTGGTCACTTGTATCAGTCTCCAAGCCACTTGCACCAAAAACTACTGCTTCAGGTGTGAAATTGGATTGCTTGTTTGCAATAGGAGTAGCATTTTGAGGCCGGTAATCTGTTTGGGAATGCTGAGCTTGGGACTGCTGAGGTTGGGACTGCTGAGTTTGGGATTGCTGAGGTTGGGACTGCTTGTTTGCACCAGGATTCACAGTGTTAGGAGTCTGCTGTTGTGGCTGAGAGTTACTTGGACACTTCCTACTATTGTGGCCCTTCTGTTTACACTTTCTGCACTTATAATCCATTAGACCAACTCTAGACAGTCTCTTTGTTTGTCCTCGAGAAGTTGTTGCAGCTGGTGGCTCATCTGGTTCTCTCCTTCTTACCTTCTTTGGCCGGCCAGGAAGCTTGATGGTTTCAGGTGGCAAGACAGGCCCCTGTTTCAAATCCTTCCACAAATGCTCACCATTGAGAGGATATATTATAGGCCCATATGCCCTCATATAGGCCTCTTTTGAGTAGCATTCATGAACAAAGTTCTCGGGAGGCTCCTTTGTCAAAGCAATGGCACTCATTGCATGAGTACAAGGAATGCCATTTAGTTCCCACCTTCTACAACTACAAATTCTGCTAGCCAAATTCACAGTGTACCTATCCCATACATGCATCTCACCTCATAATTCCAATCCCCTGAAGGTGTAGCTATGCATGCACTAGAAGCAGTTTTTACCTTTTCCAACTTTTTTAAAATTTTGGGACATACTTTTCCTGTATACTTCTTCATCCATTCCCTCTTATTTTCCATTCTAACCATTAAATAAAGTCGTATTGTTTCCAACATACCTAGTATAGGCCTCTCCCTTGCTTCTAAAATGCTGGAGTTGAAACTCTCACAAAGATTGTTCAATAAAATGTCACATTTAGGGGAGGTTCTGAAGTAAGCTCTGGACCATTGCTGCGGTGTTGTGTTGTCAAGCAACCATTGAAATGCATCCTCATCAACTGCTTTCAAAGCTTCCATCAAAGCCTTGAACAGATTTTTGTAAGGAGCTCTTGCAAGTGCCCAAATTCTCTCTTTTAATGCCAAACCACCATGCAACTTTTTGAAGTTATTGTACATGTGTCTCACACACATCCTATGCTCCACATCTGGAAGCAACTCTTGAATAGCTTGAATCAGTCCCTTCAACAAATAAAAAGGTGAAAACAGATCATTAAATTAAAACTAGCAAACTCAGCTTAAAAAAATCCCAGAAAAATACACTAACATACCTTTTGTTTATCAGTAATAATTGTCCACTGATTTTCATCTCTGATTTGGAGGTCATTCAGCAATTCACCTACGAACCATTTCCAAGTCAGCTTATTTTCTATTTCCACCACAGCATAGGCAATGGGGTACAACTGATCATTGGGGTCAATTCCTATAGCTGTAAGCAACACACCCTTGTGGGACCCTCTAAGATGGCAGCCATCTAACCCGACAACAGACCTACAACCACTCAAAAAGCCTGTCTTGCATGCATTGAGACAAATATACAACCTCTGAAACCTATCTTCTCCCTCATCATCTTCAACAGTGGTCATGAAAACATTTGAGCCAGGATTAGCCCTCTTTACTTCCCTACAATAGTTTCTTAGTTTGTTGTATTGGGCTTTATGTTCACCATTAACTAAACTCTCAGCCTTTTTCTTGGTTCTATAAGCTTGCCACCTAGAGATGTTGACATTAACATCAGTCTTCACTTTATCTGTGAGTGTACTCACCTTCATGTCAGCCATAGCAGCCAGCTCCTTTTTGTATCTATCAACCAAAAAAGTTGAGTTTGCTAGTCCGTGGTCAAATGTCCTCCCACAACTGTGTTCACTTTGCATGCTCTTGACTTGAAAAGTCTTTTTGTCTAGCATAACAGCTGTAGAAACTTTCCAGCTACAGTCCTTGCAATAAGCCGTAGCTCTTCTGCCATCATTTTTACTGAACTTTATCTTCCTTCCGTGAATCACTCCATGGCTCTTGCATGCCTTTATGAACAACTGCTTACAAGTAAAAATCTGCCCAACCTCAAATTTGGGATCAACCATATCAGTTTCAGGGTTAAATTTTGGAAACTTAGCTCTTTTTCTTGGTTGATCTTCTTCTTCTGAGTCACACCAACTATCAAATTCATCTGAGTCAGTAGCATCTTCTTCCATCTCAGCACCCTCCACTTGACATGTTGTCTCCTGTGTACTCTTATTTGATTTGCAATTTTTGACAATTTTCTCCCATTCAGCTTTTCTGTTTTTAACAGATTTTACTATGTCTTCTTCATCACTAAACTCATAGTCACTATCAATGAATTTGTCACCATCACCAGATTCTTCATCTTCCTCAACATGTGTCTCCTTTTTACTCTTCTTCTTTCTCTTAACATTTTTAGCCTGCTCTTTATTTGTTGAGGATTTTTTCTTTAATGATTTCTCTTTTGGTGATTTGCTAGTAGAAGGTGCATTTTTTCCAGCATTCTGTACTTCTGAGTTTGTCCCATCTTGTTCTTTTCTAAAATTCTGATCAGGCCCTCCTATATCTGCTGCATTATTTCCTTTATCAGCAACTCTAATGTCAACTTCTGAAAGCATTTCACCTAAATTCTCCTCTCCTACAGCTGCTTCCTTTATGTGTTTATTAGCTCCTGACTCACCAGCACCTATGCTATCCTTTTCACCCTCATTTTCGGATTGAGTTACAGGAATATTAGTCATCACTATTTCTTCTACATCAGAAGATTCTTCATGCACCTTACCACCCTGTTGATTTTCCTTAGGATCAGTCCCCTCTTTTGGTTTACTTGGTCCAGCTTCACATTCACTTATGGAGTAGGTTTTTAAGTGCACAAAGTATACATCAACCAAACCATATTTCACTCCGTCTCTAGCCAACTCCTGAGCAACATCTTCACATAACACATACACTAACCCATCCTCCATGTTCTTCCCGGGTATTAAGTAATAGTATATTACAGTAAACTCAGGATAACCTAGTTTTTCTGCAATCCTATCAAGTGTACATATAGACCATCTGTCAGGATTGCAATAGTCAACAGTGGTTACACTACCCCACGGTATTCTTTGTTCGGCAACTTAGTGAGTTCACCTCCATAGTGGACCCTAATGGAAAATCGATTCATACCATCTGCCAACCATTTAGGAGACAGTTAACAAAAAAAAAAAATTTTGGGACCGACCGCCCATCTATGTAAAGCGACAACACAACACAATACAAGGGACCACATGTACTTACAACAATTTAATACATAAAATTGACCACCAGCAACCCTAATCAATATAATAATACTTCTAAACTGCACAAATCATGCTTATTGCGGCTGTATTTAAACTATTCACATAGTATCTGACATCATTCTATAAATTTTACAGTTTAGGGTTTAGAAATACATACTGTAATTTGGGATCCATTGATTGTTTTCTTCGTCCATCACTCTGGTATGCTTGTTTCTTCTTCGCTTCAATCACCAACGCTCATTTTCATCAAGATCAGTCCACTGCTGGGTAGTGGTAATTAAATTTCTTTTTGGCTTGACAGGAATCGGAGATGGAACGGTGAGTTAGCACCAAAATGGAGGTTTTTTTTGGGAAGTATTCGTCCTTTACATTTTGGTTTTGGTCAACGGATAAGTGGTTTGGCATTTTTACCCTTGAAAAGTTGGCCACGTGGTGTGCATGTGAGATATTCCGGGCAAAAATCAGTCGGAAAAGTGAAAAGGGACTTAAATTGATCCTTTTTTATTTTATAAGGACTAAAATTGATCATTTTTTATCTGAGGGACTAAATTTTTACATTTGCAATATGTGAGGGACTATTTGTGCAGTTCTCCCTTTTTTTAATTTTGGGTTTTCCTTTTTCCTTTCTAGTTTCTCATTTTATTTCCAAGAATATATCATAAGATGAAATTGTGACCTGATTAATAATCATCAATTGAAATTTGTGACATGTGGCATTATACAAAAAATCAAAATTAGTTTTTGATACCTTTTAAACCTTCACCCAAAAATATGAAATTACAAACTCAAACAAAAATTTTTCGTTGAAATGGAGTTTTCTATTGGGAAGGATGAAAGAGAGAAGAAAGAGAAAAAGAAATAAAAGAAAGGAAAACAATTTCATCTTATAATATTTTCTTGAGAATAAAATGAGAAACTAGAAAGGAAAGAGGAAAATCCAAAATTAAAATAATTGAAAGGCTAAAAAAATTGTATTTAGGAAAGTGATTTGAAATTTTTTTAATCAGTTAAGGATAAGATAGATTTCTGCAATTCCTCTTTTTTAATTTCAATCATTAAGGTGAAAGATTTTTGTGGGAAAAAAGAAAGAATTAAATAAAGAAGAAAGAGAAAAAGAAAATAAAGAAAACGAAAACAAGGTAAATGAAAAGTCAAAATAATGCAAGGGCGAATTTCTGTCCTATAGGGAGTTAAGTGAGCAAAATTAAAGGTTAGGGGGTAAACTGAGAAATTGGAGTATACCTTAAGGGGATTAAATGTGATTAACCCTTTCCTGAAAGTGTGAAAGCAAATGCAGGCCTTCTTTGGAAAGCAAGTTTTTTACCAAGTTTGTATGCCACAAGTTTTTTAAAAATTTTAGTTACAATAACCTCAAAAAACTTTGCCAAATTTTAAACTATACACTTCAAAAATTAAAAAATTTACACATTTCAAAAATTTTTTAAAAAATTTCTACAGTAAGTTACAGTAAAGTTTTAGACAAACACTCAAAAAATTCACTTGCCAAACGGGCCCTAGTGTCAAATGTTTTATTTCTTATGCACGTTAGTCTTAATGATTGATTTTAATCAATTACTACTAGGTCATGTGCCAACAACTAATTTTTGTAAAAAATTACAAAGTCCAATAATATATTACTAGCCCATAATCTTGTAATAAAAGATACTAAATACTAACATGCTAATCACGTAAATAATTAATCCCTAACCTAATTTTTTGTCAATTGAATTGTTGTATTTCTTGAACCAAAAACTAATTACTCACATAATTTGTTTTGTTACAAATTATTACCAACAATATTCATTTACAAGATTTTTAAACCTTCTTAAACAATTAATTGTCGTGCCTAACAGCACGTGAATGGATCCAGTAACAATTGGTGTAAATGAGTCAGTAGCGTTACCAATTGCTGGATTCAAGATTTTTTAAACCTTCTTAAACAATTAATTGTCAGTGCCTAACAGCACGTGAATGGATTCCAGTAGCAATTGGTGTAAATGAGTCAGTAGGCTACCAAATTGGTTGGACGTGAGTTTTTTGTGAATATTCCTTAAATTACTTGTAACTGGATCCTTTAATTGTTAATCTCTTGAGTGTTTCTGATCTAATTCTGTATGTGTGTTTTTATCTCTTGGCGGAAAAAAAAGTCAGTAGGACTACAGTTACTTTCTTCCAACTTTAGGAACTTGAAATGCGCTCGTGCCTCAAAACATTTATGACCAAAACTGCAATTCTCACCACCGTAACATGTACAAACCAAAAATGTGTTGGAGGCAGCATAATCAAATATAGAGTTCCCAGAAAATTCCTACCTTGTAAATGATTTCTGATTCCTCTGGCTCCAGAGCTTGTCCTCTTTCTCCTGCAAAGCCACCTTTTTGCTATTCGGATCTGCTTTGTATGTTTGACGGAGAAATCCGACCCGCCTGAGAGCTTGTCTTGAGTGAAGTTAGCAGAGGCAGAGAGCAGCAGAGGATTTGTGCTAGTACTACTTGTTTCGATGAAGATTAATGGGGAGAAATATTGGTGCCCATTCCGTTAAGAGATCATCCATGTCATCTTTCAATCGCAATGCTGGAGGTATTTCTGAGCATTTCCCTCCAAGGCTACTTCCTGTTTCATTACCCTTTCTTGTATCAGCAGCAATTTTGGATTTTTTTGGCCCATTTTCATTCTGCTAGGAGAATTCAGTCTCAGAATAAGGGAGTATTTAAATCTGGGTTTGCTGATAGTATTCACAATCTTGATGATGCCGTGGGTTTGTATAAGCAGATGGTCCGGATGAAGCCTCTGCCTTCTGTTATTCATTTTAACCAATTGCTTGGCCGTGTGGTCAAGATGAAGCAATATTCTGCTGCTATTTCTATTTACAAAGATATGTGCTTCTTGGGTGTTATTCCTATTAGTGACTATACCATGAATATGGTCATTAATTGTTACTGCCTCTTAGATAGGACTGATTGTGGTTTTTCTGTTCTGGATCCTTGCTCAAGCACGGTTATTTTCCTGACGTTTGCGTCTTCACCACTTTACTCAAAGGGGCTATTTGGACAAGGTAAGGTTCTTGAGGCGCAAGAGTTATTCAGGAAGATAATATGTGGAAAACTATGTCAACCCAATGATAAAATGTTGGGACTGTAATAGATGGGCTGTGCAAGGTGGGGAACACTCGTGCAGCCATTGAGTTTTTGAGGGTAATGGAAAGAGGAAAGTGCAAGCCCGATACCATCGTGTACAGCACCATCATTGACAGCTTATGCAAGGATAGGATGGTGGATGAAGCTCTTGCCCTTTTCTCTGAGATGATTGATAAGGGCATTCCCCCAAATGTCATCACTTGTAGTTGTTTGATTCAAGGGTTGTGTAATAATGGCAGATGGAAAGATGCTGAAAACATCTGGATTTGGATGATTGATTATAATATTTCTCCTGATGTTATACATATAACATCATGGTTGATGTGCTTTGTAAGGAAGGAAAGATTGAAGAAGCCGAGGAGGTAATTCATACAATGATTCAACAGGGCAAGAGTGCTGATATAGTCACCTATAATTCACTGCTGGGATGGGTACTGTCTAATAGGCCAGATTCCTGGTGCAAAAAGAGTTTTTGGTCTGATGAATGCTGGAGGACCATGTCCTGATATCCAAAGCTATAATATTTTAATCAACGGATGTTTCAAGCAAAAGAAAGTGGATGAAGCTATGCATCTCTTTAGGCAGATTCAATGTAAAGGTTTGAAATCTACAGTTACTACTTATAACATTGTCCTGCAGGGCTTATTTAGGGAGGGAAAGTGTGCTACTGCGAAATGTGTTTTCAATGAGATGCAAGCTGCTTCACTAAATCCTGATTTTCACACTTATTGTGTCATTTTGGAAGGTTTCACGAAGAATGCAAATATTAATGAAGCATTGTTATTATTAGAGAGGATGGAGTCTGACCAGGTGGACCTTCACATTACCATGTTCAATATCATCATTAATGGGTATTGCAAGAAGGGGATGCTTGATCTTGCACAAGAGATTTTTCAAAAGTCTTCCTAATAAAGGATTGCATCCTGATGTTGTGACATACACTACACTGATAAAAGGACTTTGTGAAGCAGGAAAGCTGAAGGAAGCTAAGGAGTTTCTTGTGAAAATGAAAGACGATAACTGTTTGCCAAATGAGCGTACTTATAATATCATCGTCTGTGGATGTCTTAAATGCGGTGAATATTTTGAGGCACAAATGCATCTTCAGGAATTGTTTGCGAGAGGGTTTTCTCCTGATTTATCTACTGTTTCAATAATTGTTGATTTAGTTTCTACTGAAGGAAACAATTCTATGCTGCTTGATATGGTTTTAAAGGTTGCTCCCTACACCCCTGGGTGAGCATCTTGTAACTTTTCTGGATAAAGGATTGCATTTTTGATGTTTTGGGCGTTTTGTCTGATCATATGGCCTCTGTGAAGCTGGACTGCTAAAGGAAGGTAAATATGTTTTATGCGAATGGAAACAGATGGTTGTCAACCTAATCACCTTCCGTGCAACACTATTTAATGGTTGTCAAGTCCAGAATGCATCTCCAGAAAGTGCTTGCGAAAAGTTCTCATGAAATTCATCTACATTTTCAGTGTTACTCGATTTGGTTCAAACTGAAGGGAGCAACTTAATCTTCTTCATATGGTTCTTTAGTGGCTCCCAAATCCCATCAATATGTTTTAAAGCTGTAAATGGGTGATTGCAGATGCATTTTGTTGTTTGAGGCCCTTGAACATCTCGTCTATTGGGGATCGCATGGATGGATAAATTGGGAGCCGGAGAAGGCACGTGCTCATTATCTCATCTCTCTCTCTTACTTGATTGACTTATAAGTGAATGAAAGCTTAAATTTTACAATGCAAGTCACAAGTGTAATGGCTACTATATCGTACCACTTGATGTCTTGTTCAGTTTAGGTCAATTCATCATTTCCAGTCTGTTATTGAGCACTAAGTGCTCCATCAAATGAGTGAAATTGAAGATTAATCTTGATAAAACACTGTTATCGTACCACTGTTTTAGTAGTAGTTTGATTTTTTTGGGTCCTTCGTAATTTGCCTAAATTTTTTCTTTTCATAGCTTTTGCCAGTGACTTGTCTTTTCATTCACTTAGCCTTTGCTTGTCTGAGCACCTTTTCATGGGTATTTGACTCTTCAATTAGTCTTGTGCTTCTAATCTGTCCAAATTCGTGTGCTAAGGTCTGCATCATGAAAGATGTTGTTTTCAGAAACATTTTGTGCAGAAAGGTACTTTGAAAATAAAAGGGGGTGGTTATTTCCGTAGTAGCATTTTCTACCAATGTTATTGTTTTAAGCGTTTCTTTAGGATTGAACAATCGTGTAACATCTTGAAACATCTACAATGTTATTGTTATCCGATATTTGTAGATTTGGCGCCAGATACAAATGTTTTCTCCTGGACCAAATGAGTGAGTAATAGAAACTGGAAATATCAAATGGATGAGAATTGGTCACTTTGAGACTTTTACCCATTCTTTAGTTTCCAAGCTTTGCTAAGATCTACTTTTTATTTGCTCATGGTTGATTCATTTTTTCGAGTTTTGAGTTCCTCTTACTGTTTGTTATTACTGTATTTATACCTTTGAGCAGATTCTTTGGGAGATTTTCTTATGACATATTTTTGCTTTGGGGTCCATTTGCTTGGATGGAAAACATTTTCTCAAAAACGTTTTCCAAATTTTCCACTGTTTGGACACAATCTAATTTGGGAAAATGATTTCTGATGTAAAATAACTTACACTGAGAGAAGAAAAATAACTTCCTTATCTAACATTCTGAAGTTATTTTCCTTTCGTAAAATCACAGCCTCTTCTTTTCACAGCCTCCAACAAAAAACTTTGAGGCGATTGAAGTCCATTGATTGACGACCATCGGCAAACCAATCCCTTCTTCATCAGCGCCATCTCCAGCTCCGGCGAAGACCCACTTCAGAGGGAGGCTACTCTTCCAATTAGGTTGTTCTCCTTTTAAAAATCAGCTACAATTATCATATCTTTCTCTCTCATTTTTTTTCCTTTAAAAGCAGCCAATATCAACAGCTTATCCCCACTCTGGCAGCGACATCTTATCGCTGTTCCTGCACCAGCATCTCCAACAAGGGTGAAGACTCCTTAAGTATTTCCAGAGGTATGATGGTCTCTTGTTAGTTTTTTTTTCCCTCCCTTTTCCTTTGAAAAATTGTCTAGAATTACTGGTGTAGATTCTTGCAGTTGGATTTGAATGAATTTTTGTGGGTTGCTTTTGTTTTAGTTTGTTCTTACCTGGTTAGGGTTACATTTGATTTGATTGATGCTGATGAATTAATTTGGCTGCTGAGTTTTGGGGGTTTTATGATTCTTGGAATCCGATTATTAATTTCAGTGGCTTTTACCTATTGGGAACTTGAACTTGCAATTCTGACTGTCTTTAAAGATTTGCTATGGTTGTTTGATTGCTTCTCTCAATACTTTACTGACCCAAATCCTGTGTCATCAACTAATTAGACTTATTAAATGGATTGGTTTTCATAAGTTGTGTATGTAGATGCCATAATTCTATATTCAGCAAGTGTTATGCCTTCTTTTTTTTTTAGAGTCTGAGTGAGTGCTTATTTCTTTTTCTTTCTTCTGGTTAATACTTCAGTTTATGGTTTCACTTATTGGACTTATCCTACAAGCACACATGCTTTAGATGCCTTCTACAATTACGTGACTTCTGCATCTACAAATGTATAACTCAAGCACCAAATAACAAGTCTCCATAATGATATATCCAAAGGCCAGACCCAAGTCTTACCACCTAGTTGAATTTTTTATTTCATCTATACCTCTAACATTTGAATCTTATAACTACTAAATCTACATCCCATAGCCATTACATCCAAAAATGATGATAACATCTGAAGAAAATAGGCCATCTTGCATACCACAAGTCCGAGCACCAGTAGTTCAACAACAAACAGCAAGATTGAATTACATGTACTCAACTTTAGATGTGATTATGCAAACTGCTTGTTGACTTTTTGTCATTGATATTACACAAAAAAGAATGTCTTGTAAATGGACAAAGGAGCCCTGCAAGGGATCCTATAACTAAAAATGACTTAAAAACTCTGACTCTAGAAACATGACTTGACCAATGCATTCCCACACTAGCAAAACAGAAGACTTCTAATGGAAGCTATGTGGATCAGGGAACTATTGACATAAAAAGAAACTAAAAGATCAACAAAGAACTAACCAATCACGTTTCATGCCATAACCTTTCTTCAGCAGAACTTCTGGAGCAATATAGTCAGGTGTACCAATAGTCGAATAAGCCTGTAATGGCCCAACATTGATTACTCAAGAAACTTAAAAGATGTATTATAATGTTATAAGTGCATCGTATGTCTTTAGTTGTTTGGTTTATCACTTTTCAACTACTGTTGCTATGATGGTCGTAGCTAGAGCTAGAGTAAGTAGTTTGCTTGGCTTCTCTAACTTACTTGGTATGATATCAGGATTTCGAAACAATGACGATTGAAGAGCTGAGGAATGTAGTTACTAATTAAATAGAAGTTTTCAACCTTGAACAATAATGTTTTTCTGACATTATCCAGAGAGATTCATAACTTTTTTGGGGTAGCAAGATAAACTGACAAAATGATCCCTTACCAGCTTGAAATAGGAATAGATGTCTTTGTTTTATGCTTTGATATGTCATCTGTATGTCACTTAATTAGGAAGATTTAACTACTAGAATTTTGATAATGCCTGATTCACTTGCTTTAAAAAAGAAAGTTTATACTTGATTACACTAAAGTTTTACTGAATAATAATATAAAGTAATTAAGTGGAATTATTAAAGTTTTACTTCAATATGCTAGTGAGGTAGGTATAAACATTGACATATGAGATATTCATTGAATGATAAGTTAGATTCATGCATCCTTGCCCTTTCAACTTACTTGGATTGCACTCTTTGAATCACTTCCTTCTAAAAGACTTCTCCTCCCTTTCTAAAAGTATTTGGCCTTAAAAAGACCTTTTTGATGGTGCATTGCACTACCATTGAACTTCAACAAAATATATTGGTATCATGAATTCATACACTTACTAGTTCTTTATTGTACATAAATAATATAGTCAAAAGCTACCTTCAACATTTTTCTCCTTCCCCTCCCTCTCCTTCCTCTTCCCCCTTTGTGTTATGAACATTGCATGCTGTCTTGGGTACTAACTAAACAGTGGCAGCCATTTCTGTTATCATGTACTGGTTAAAAATGTTTTGGGATTTACTTTAGAAGTGAAATGTGCGAATACTTATCAAAAATAGGTTTTAAATTTAGTAGTGCAAAGAAATTTCTGGTACAAACCATGATTTTGCATTCAGTTCCTTTCCTTGAAAGATAAGATATGAAGTTGTTATGGGATATATATTCAGCAAAACTCTATGATAAGTACTTAAAAAGCATGTCTGATTCACTTGCTTTAAAAAAGAAACAAGATAAGAACACTATTCTCTTCTCTTTGAAATTTGCTTATGCCATCTCACATCTTTTTGGACTAAACACTTTGGTCTTCCCCCTCCCTAATTCTTCTGGACCATTATCCAGTATTAGTTTCAGAGGATACTTCTATGTCTGGAAATGATGGTAATTTATCTGCCACTAACTTGGTGAACCATTTAATCAATCTAGATGCTGAAACAAGGCCAATCATGCTTTCTTTGCCCCTTTCTCTCTCTCTCTCTCTCTCTCTCTCTCTCTGTCTTTCTCTGTCTCAGAGACAGCACCAAGATGCTGTTTTCCTCTTCTTTTGTTAAGTTTCTCTTTTGGCTGAGAATGTGCTGGATTGAATTATTGGGTTTTATCAGAGAATTAAGTGTTCTGATTCTCACAGTTGTACTTTTGGCTTCCAAGCATTCTCCACAGGCACTTCCACCAACAAAGAAAAACTCTGTCCTGTAAAATGGACACAAGATGAAGAAGAAAGTCCAGTTGGTGAAAGAAAAGGAGAGGTGTATTAGTAAAACTTAAGTGCATGCAACTGATTAACGTTGTGCCTTCAGAAAAAAGAAAAATAAAGGAAAAAGGAAAAAATAGAAATGGCAGAGGGAGGATAGATAAGCAGACAAAAACAGGGAAAAGGTCCACCAAGCCAGCCGGCAGTAGTAGCCAAGAGGAGGCGAAGGGCTCTAGTAGCAGTAGCAGTAATAATAGTACGACTATGATGGGGCTGGCTGTGGAGGAGACTGATGAGGTATCATTTCGTCATGCCGATGACGGATTTCCCAGTAACCAACCCAATAACATCCTTATCAAACACAAAGTGAGAGGCAAGCAGAAAATAGAGAATGGGCAGGAAAAGGGACGCAATTTTGGTAGATAGCTTCTGTTATCATTTTGATTAAATTTGCATGGTAGTTTTTTTTTTTTTGTGCATTGGTGGTGATAGGATTCTCTTGCTTATGTATTCTTATTGACATGATTGAGTTACTTTTGAATTGTCTTTTTAGGAACTTCCAATTTGGAATTAGGACAGTACTAATTAACATCAATTTGGCCCTTGATTTATAAGTTTGTTTTATTGGTGATGACTATTGAAATTGATTAATTTTTTGAAGATGGATAAGAAGGGAAAGAAACAATTTAGGTGGTCAAGACCTATGGAGTGTTTGATGCTTGAGATTCTTGCCGATGAGGTGAAACTTGGGAATAGGCCTAACAATAGTTTTAAATCAAGTTCATTTACACGTGTGGTAGATGCCATGAAAGATAAGTTTGGGGTTATGTGCTCAGCAGAACATGTGGAAAATCATCTAAGAAAAGTGTGATCATCTTGGTCCACCATAGTAAAAATTTGTGAAAAAAGTGGATTTGGCTGGGATGATACTTTGAAGATGATAACTGCCAGTCCTAGTGTGTATCATGCCTATGTTCAGGTAATTTAATGTATTTACATCTTTTGTCTATATAAGATTTTTATTTTTCTTATTGTATATTGTATAGATGTCTCTAAATTGTATCATATCTCTACTTGCTGCAAGGTTGATATGTGCCTCACATAGTCATTTAGTGACATTCTTCAGTGTTTATAAGCTTGCAATCGGTTGTTTGCTGTCTGGATTTTTTAATCAATGTATCTAGTATACTTCTTGTTCTTGTGAATTCAATCAATGGAATCTGATAATGGAGTTAGGAATGTCAAATTAGGACTTCTTGTTCTTCTGGATTTTTGCACTAAACCTGGAATGGAGGGCTGTAATTAATTGATCTGCATTTTGCAAGAATTTTATTTGAACAACATAATCTGGAGTCCTTTCTATATTGATGTTTATTGCCCGAAGTCAACTGAAGCTTTTTGTCTGATTGTTTAAATCGAATATAGTGTTATCAGATTTGGACATCCTTAGGCAAATGGCTGAGTCCATGTATAAGAACTTTAACAGTTGCAGTTCTATGCTTTCAAGTGTATAAGTAGCTTTCTCACGATCTTTTTGTTTTTTCCCTTGCCTTAGGTAGTTTTCTGAATTTAATTCTATATGATATGTTGATGCCAGAGGTGCACAGTAGATTGTTCATAGCTCCAATTTTATGAATTCCACTTGCCTTGTTTTGGAAGTACTAGAATTCCAGAATTCAGCTTAAAGTAATATACCAATTCCTTTGCACCCGTTTTTGTTATAAAGTAGTGAGATTAACAGTCTAGTAGCCATTTTAAGATTGTTAAACTGTATTACAGCTGTTTGTGGCAAAATTCCATTGCTTTTGAAGTGGTGCGATGGTCATCAGCCAGCAAGTTTAGAGATGATGACTACATTAGAGGGATGTTGAGGGGGTGGGAAGGAACTAGGGAGAAGAAGGGAGATCTATGATGTGAGATAGATTGTTGATGCTTATCTGATTTCTGTTATGTGCTATTGTGTTGTTAAAATCTTGGGTGTTGTCTCTTTTGTTTTACTTTTTGACTTATTTCATCCCTTTGCAGTGCTGCAGTGTGTCTTTTTGTTGATACTTAGCCTGTGCACTGATCTGTTGGTGGTATGTCATTTTTCTTTAATAATCTGATATATGTTTCTTTTAGATAATATGACCCGCAGTTTCCATTTGGCTAAAACATTTGGTTGAAATATCTTTATTCATTGATGTAAATTAAGAAAAAGGGAGAGAAAATACTCTTCTTGATATTCCAGGACTATACAATATACAAATATATATATACACAAGTGTAACCTAATTCAGATCCTAAAATCACGCTAGCGTAAATCAATCTATTACCTAATTAATATCTGATACTATAATCAAAACAAATCAAATCTAATCTTTCCTAATATTTACAATAGTAAATCTTTCTATAATCACATATTTCCAACACTCCCCATCAAGATGGAGCATAGATGTTAATCATGCCCATCTTGCCACAAATATAATCAATTCTCGGACCATTTAGAGATTTAGTGAAAATATCAGCTAACTGCTCTCCAGTTCTCACATGACTGGTTGAAATTAAGTTTTGCTTTGTTCTCTCATGAAAAACTGGATTTGATGCTATATGAAGGGCAGCTTGATTGTCACACCATAACTTCATTGGAAGTGAATTATTGATTCCCATCTCACACAATAATTGGTGTATCCATATAAGCATAGTTATTAAATCCGGCCCGGCCCGGCGGTCGAACCGGTGACCCGGGCATTGGACCGGACTGGGTTTTAAATTAGATCGTTTGAGCAATCAAACCGTTGACTAGTCAACGGACCGGCGGTTCGACCGGATAAAATCGGAAACCCGACCGGTTTCGTACAAAAATCTTATGCCTTTGCTGGGAATCGAACGCTGGACCTCTGGCTATTGCAAGTAGGCGGATACCACCAGGCTACTTCATGATATGATGATAAGGTTGCTACTTATAATATATAAACAGGTTATCTACTATCTTTTTTTTTTTTTTTTATTTCTCTACAACAAATTTTTTTCGGAATCTTTTAGTAAAAGTTTATGACCCCCATACTCTATTAAGTTCTAAAATGGACTTAAAAAGTAACATATTATATAATTCATTTTAAAGACAAATATTATTTTTTAATAATTTTTTGCACTTAAAATTTGTAAATAAGTTAGATAATTACACTAAACATAGATAAAATTTTATACTTGAAGTTTGGTGTATTACTAAATAACTTTATATTTTATTGATTCTTATATGAATTAATTATTTTATAGCAAATTAAATTATATGAGCTTTTGCTATGACATTATTTATTACAATTTATATCATATATCTTATATTTAAAATTATGAAATATAATATTTAAATATATTTAGTGACCCACCGATTCAACCACTCACCCACTGGTTGAACCAATAACCCATTGACCCACCTCGTTCGCCGGGTTCCCTCCCGGGTTGGGTTTAATAATTATGCATACAAGCTCACAAGTGGATTGTGCCATAGACCGGTATTCAGACTCTGCACTAGAGTGAGATATTGCATTTTGTTTCTTACTCTTCCACGATACCAAATTACCTCCAACGAAAACACAATATCCAGTTGTAGATCTTCGATCAATTTTAGAACCTGCCCAATCCGCATCTGAGAAGCATTCAACATGAGAATGACCATAATTACCATATAGTATACCACGTCCCGGAGCTCCTTTAAGATAACATAAGATTTGCTCTAAAATTGCCCAATGGGTGGTTCTAGGTGAGGATATAAATTGACTCACAATGTTAACCGGATATGCAATGTCCGGACGAGTCACAGTAAGATAATTCAATTTTTCGACTAACCTCCGGTACATTTTAGGATCTGAGAATAACTCCCCACCATCTGCTGTAAGTTGCATGTTGGAAATCCTTGGTGTACTACATGGCTTAGCACCTAATTTTCCTATTGCTTTCAAAAGATTAAGGACATACTTCTTTTGGCATAAGAAGATACGTCGTTTACACCTTGTAACCTCAATGCCTAAAAAATATTTCAACATACCCAAATCTTTTGTCTGGAAGCGCGATTGAAGAAAATTTTTAAGAGCTGCAATACCTGCATTGTTACTACCAGTAATAACAATATCATCAACATAAACGACTAATAGGATAATACCAACTTCAGATTGTTGATAAAAGACAGAATGATCAGAATTACACTTCTTCATGCCAAACTCTTGAACCACCTCACTGAATCTTCCAAACCAAGCACGAGGACTCTGCTTTAAACCATATAATGACTTCCGGAGTCTACAAACCTTACCAAACTCTCCCTGAGCAACAAATCCAGGTGGTTGCTCCATATAAACTTCCTCTTGCAAATCCCCATGAAGGAATGCATTCTTAACATCTAACTGGTACAAAGGCCAATTATTAGTAGCAGCAAGGGAAATAAATAATCGAACAGAGGTAAGTTTTGCTACTGGAGAAAACGTGTCTGAGTAATCCACCCCATATGTCTGAGCATATCCTTTTGCAACAAGACGAGTTTTGAGGCGAGCAACAGAACCATCAGGATTGACTTTAACAGCAAACACCCATTTACAACCAATAGGTTTCTTACCTGTTGGTAGATGAACCAAGTCCCAAGTACCATTATGATATCGAGGGCCATCATTTCTTCCTCCATAGCAGCCCGCCAACCAGGATATTCCAAAGCCTCAGATAAGCGTTGAGGAAGAGATATTGAATCTAAAGAAGTAGTAAAACAACGCAAGGAGGGAGACAAATAGTCATATGAGGCAAATGATGAAACTGGGTAAGTGCACTGTCTTTTACCTTTCCTTAAAGCAATAGGCAAATCAAGACTGGAATCTAGAGACTGAGGAAGCGGTGGATCAGGATTCGGATCTGTAGACAGAGAAGATGGTGGAGGATGTGAGTCTATGTGGTGAGGACGACGAGAATACACTTGAGTGATCGGTGGTCTGATAGGAACAGTTGTTGTAACAGTGTAGACTAGAATATCATCTTCCTCCCCCTGACTACTATAGACATTAGACTCAAGAAAAAAAGGATGTGTCTCAAAAATGTAATATCAGCAGAAACTAAATAACGATATAAATTTGGAGAATAACATCTATACCCTTTTTGAAGACGTGAATAACCAAAAAACACACACTTGAGAGATTTGGAATCTAATTTAGACACACGAGGACGGGTATCACGAACAAAACAAGTACACCCAAATATTCGTGGTTCAATGGAGAATAAAGATTGGGTTGGAAACAAAATTGAATAAGGAATCTCACCAGCAAGCACAGAAAATGGCATGCGATTAATTAAAAAACAAGCTGTTGAAACAGCATCTGCCCAAAATTGCTTAGGAACCTTCATATAAAATAGAAGGGCTCTAGCAATTTCTAATAAGTGCCTATTTTTCCTTTCAACAACACCATTTTGTGGTGGTGTGTCAGGACATGAAGATTGGTGAAGAATTCCATTTTCTGACATATACGAATTAAAGGGTTTAGAAAAGTATTCTTTTGCATTATCACTTCGCAAAATACGGACAGGCACATTGAATTGTGTTTTTATTTCAGTACAAAAGGAACAAAAGATACTAAATAAATCTGAACGACTTCTCATTAAATATAACCAAGTAACACGAGAGTAGTCATCAACAAAAGTGACAAAATACTTAAAACCAGACTTAGATGCTATTGGACAAGCGCCCCAAATATCAGAGTGCACTAATTCAAAAGGGGATGTAGCCCGTTTATTGACTCTAGGCAAATAGGGCAAACGATGATGTTTGGCAAATTGGCATGACTCACAATCTAAATGGGATAAATTTTGAAAATTTGGACACAACTTCTTCAAGGTGGGTAGAGATGGATGACCCAAACGACAGTGAATTTCAAGAGCAGTCAAGGTAGAGGAACATGCAACAGGTTTCGGCACTTTCGATGAAGAGGTTTTCAAGTGTATACAGGCCGCCAGACTCATGTCCTTTACCAATAATCTTTCCCGTCATAAGATCCTGAAAAACACAATATTCAGGAAAGAATGAGACAGAGCACTTGAGAGCTTTTGTAATTTTACTGATTGAGAGTAGATTAAAAGAAAAATTAGGTAAGTATAAGACTGAATATAAGGGGATAGATGACATAGGAATTGCTACACCAGAACTCACAACTGAAGCACATGACCCATCAGCCAAAGTAACATTCGGATGATCTTTGTTAGGATTAAAAGAGGAGAGAATACTTTTATTACCAGTCATATGATCTGTTGCACCGGAATCGATGACCCATTTGTTAGAAGATGACACAAGCCATGTAGTAGGTTTACCTGAGTGATTAATAGAAGGAGGATTGGTACTAGAAGATGGGTTAGCAGATTTTTGTGAGGCCTGGAACTCAGTGAAGCGGGCAAACTCATCAGCAGAGATGAGTATGGATTTGTCAGAAGGCACACAATTGTTTTCCTGGGTTGCGAAATTTGCAAACGGGGGCTGCTGTTGAGGTCTACCATGAAGATCCCAACACGTACGTATGGTATGGCCTGGTTTCTTACAGTGATAACAGACTCGTTGATTTGAGTTGTATTGTCCATGACCAACAACCCCCACCAGTCCCATTTTTGCCACTGTTTCTACCGTTATTTCCTCGATCAGCTCCACTTCGACTCATAAGAGCACTAGTAACATTGGAAGTAGAAAAAGATCTCTCGGTTCTCAACACTCGTGTGAAAGTGTCATGGAAGGAAACAATCTCTAGGCTAGAGAGAATTTGTGTTCGAGCAGCATCAAGCTCAACTGGTAATCCTGCAAGAAAACTCATTACAGCCATTTGTTCCCGTTGAGACTGTTGAGTTTTTACATCAGTACTAAAAGGGAGGAGAGAATTCAATTCCTCATACACACGTTTAAAATCCATAAAATATTCTGTAAGGGATCTCTGCTGTTTTTCCGGACGGTAAAATTTCTTGCAAACATCATATATATGATTTAAATTACCCTTATCAGAATACAAAAAAGCCAAATAATCCATAAGATCTTTAACAAACTCACAATGATTGATGAGACTGACTATCTCATTATCAATGGAGTTTCGGATCTGCAAAAATAATTTTGCATTTTCCCTTAACCAAACCTTCTTTTCTTCCCCATCAACGGGTGGGTCATCAGTGAGATGATCATCTCTATCAATGTTGCGTAGATATATTCGAATAGTTTTACTCTAATCCAGAAAATTTTTTCCACTCAGTTTGTGTTCAGTAATCTTTGATGTTGTAGGAATAACATCAGAAATTACTGTTTTCATCTCTCTACTACTACCTTTCATATCTGCCATTATAATTCACACAAGAAAGAACTAAAAGTGACTCAATAGGGTCACGTAAAAAAAAACAAATTGATAACAGAGTCTAAAGCTCTGATACCATGTAAATTAAGAAAAAGGGAGAGAAAATACTCTTCTTGATATTCCAGAACTATACAATATACAAATATATATATACATAAGTGTAACCTAATTCAGATCCTAAAATCACGCTAGTCTAAATCAATCTATTACCTAATTAATATCTGATACTATAATCAAAACAAATCAAATCTAATCTTTCCTAATATTTATAATAGTAAATCTTTCTATAATCACATATTTCCAACAATTGAAATTTTAAGCTGCTTTCTGGTAGTTGTAGGAGTTCATTAGCACTGAGGTTCTTAGCTTAAAAGAATAGTTGTTGAATAATGAATCATTATACGATTCAAATTATGAGCTAGTTCATTGTGATTATTTATGAGTTCAATTGATTCATACTAAATTTTGTTTCCTTTTAAATTGTTTGCAGAACTAATGAATCCATAGCAGCTGAGCAAATGAAATTTCAATCCACAGAATAAGCTAGTAAACCTTCTGTTGCGCTACTAAATGTTGAATATCTGGATAATTTCATCAATAGATGTATATGATATGTGGAATTGTGGCACATAATTCTTTTGGTTGCAATAGGTGCCTAGTTGATTAGTTTACAATTTGTGCATTTCACAAAAGATGTTGCCTCCAGTGCAGAGGTTATCTAATTTTTTCTAGTATCACTGATTTGAGACAACAGAGCAAATGTTGCAGCATCCAATTTGATAAAAAAGACTCTTCACCCCTTAATTGATTTTTTTTTTAAAGGAAGATCAAAAGCCAATTTATCAGTGTCATTAATAATTTCACTTAAGAATTCATGGTTTAATTCGAATAAATATTTTATAAAAATGATAATATGATTATAATGGATAAAAATTAAAAATAACTTGTAATGAGATGAATGTTTTGAGAATAGGAAAATATTTGCAACATACCAACAAACACTAAAAAAGAAAGTCAGAAAATATTTTCACTGACAAACCAAACACCGGAAAATTATGAAAAAAGGAATTTGGAAAATATTTTCGCTAAATAACCAAACACTGGAAAATTATGGAGAAGGAAGTGATTTTTCAGGAAAACGACTTCAATGGAAATTATTTCCCGTCCAACTAAATGGACCATTGAAGCTACTTTTTCTTCCACGCTGCATGTTCATAAGCTACAGTTAGGGCTTTTTGAAGCAACGGCTTTTTGTGTGATGTTCAAATTAAAAGCTTTTCTTAATAGCAGTTGTGCCTTCAGGCATGTGTCCAGTACCTTGCTGGGGGATCTGATCGCACCAAGTTGAGTCTGGTTAGCTTGAGATTGGTTGAAAAATCCAATTACTCAGACACTAACAATCTCTATAAGTTGAGTTGAAGGTTGATTCAACCATTTAATGAATTAGACTGAGCCCAATTGAGTTTTAGTACTAGATAAAGCAGTACTTAGGACCTGCTCCTACCCTGTTTGGTCAGCGATTATAGAAATAATGAGAAATATTTCAGAAGTGTAAGATGTAAAAAGTTCAATGTGCTACAGCGTATAAGCAAGCAAGTACTCTAGCTCGAATCAAACTTAATGAAAGCCTAAACTAGTAGAGCTTTTGACGGAGTTGACAATCATTCGTGCCAGCTGGTTATACTTTGTTTACTGGATTAACTTAATTGAACTAAATTCTTTTGGTATTTGAATTTTTCTTGCTACTCCATTTGAACAATATGAAGTGAGTAAACTTGAATGACTTGCAGTGCATTTCAGATTTTCAGATAGAATCTGTAATGCAGAATTATGTTACTTTTTTCATCATCGATCCTGCATGAAATGCCAAACACAAATATCTGCCTCTACCCCTTTTTTCCAGTTTGTGGAATGTAAAGATTTCTGCCATTGCATTGGGGGGTAGTGCATTGATGAGAGGGTGAACTTAACTAATTTGCCTAAGAGTCTTAGTAGTTAGGTGCTTGCTTTCCTATTAGATCAAATTGAATGAGTTACAGTACATTTCATAAAGTTGAAATATACAAAGCTTGATGAGCTTGTAGTCTATATTATGCAAGTACTCAACCTCAACGAACACTTGATTTGATATTCCTTGAACTTAGCTGATCGTACTTTGGTTAGAGGATCATCTTAATTCGATTATACTCTTCTGAAAGTTGAACTTTTTATGCAACTCAATTTGAGCAATATGAAGTGAATCTGGATAATGAGCTCTTTCACTCGTCCTTGTTGAAGATGTTTCCATTGTCAGGTTATTTTTTCCAGATTAGATCAAATTGAATGACTTGCAGTTGTTTTAGTATTTTCGGAGAAAATCTCTGATGCAGAATCACATTAATCTTCTGATCTTTGATCCTGCATGACATTGGAAAATTAGAAAAATTACCACTACCCTTTTTCCTGTTTATGTAATGTAAAGATATCTGGAATAGTTATGTGCACATGATGTACTTTAGCCTATATAGGCAAAATGTATTTTGCTGACCTAGAAAAGAAATGTGCAGATAGATTTGTGCTAATGTGTAGAGTGATAGCTGTGTGATTACTGGTCGCATGTAAAACAATCTTTCAGTGGTAAGCAACAACATTTTAGAGCCATCAATGGATGAGTATTCTTATTTTGTGGATTAGGAAGCATTGCTTCGGATCGTAAGCGCTATACCTTGCACTCCTTTTCGTTGTACCTTTGCTCCTCTTTGTCTACATAATATTCTTAAGAAATTATTTTGAACTTTACCCGTGTAAATTGATATGTCTTATCTGTTCCTGCTGAAACAAGGATTGTGGCTACTTCAAATGGTTCCGCCTCACTAAAGGACACGCTATCAGGGATTAGCTACAGCTTGACAGCTTCTGGACTATATCTGGTTACTGACCTATTTTGGGTATCTCTTGCAACCAGAGAGAAATCTTTGAGAGATAGTCAAGACCAATGTAGTGTTTAATGAAATGCTGTGCTCGTTGAAATCATGTGAACTGTGCCTGAGTTCGGCGTCCAAACGGTTCGTGGATTTGCTTTTTAAGAGCTTATGGTCATGTGTACATTCCTTGGCATCCTCTGAAACTGTGGCTGCGTTAATTTTGCATTATTTGATTGTTTCCCCTTCTTATGTGTGTTGTGAATTATACTTGGTCTTCCAGTTAAGGATGCATATTGTTTTTTGTAAATTTATTAAGAGACACGATTTACGCGATTTTTGCAGGCTAAGATGATGTTATAGAAACTACAATATCTTCTTCTCTTTTTAAAATTGTTCCTTTTTCCCTTCGGTTCATTCAGCATTTGCATCTCTCTGTAAGTGGCATATTGACGTCAGTGATTATTTGCTGGATATCAATTAAGCAGTGAAACCATGAGCTTCCATTCGGCATTAGAAGTACTAGACCAGTCAACTGTTCAGATACCTGCATCATCATCATTTCATTATTAAAATATGAGTTTCATCATCCCCACTTGGCTCCCAAGACCAAAGGTCTCTACTCTATAAACGGCCTTTAAAACGAGGCGTGTCAGGGATGGATGCAAAAGAAAAGTAGAGAGGAAGCAGGGAAAAAGACCGAAGAAGTTAAAAATTAGCAAATCTGATTTCTCAACTTTCAACTCATCAACTGTCTTAGACTTGACAATCTGATCTTTATTCAGTTGATCCCATCAGCGGATCGTTCTTGGGCACTTGAATGATGTTCATGAATCAGTGCACTTTACTGTAGTCGTCAAAAGACACTTCCACGTGCAACTAACCTGATCGACAGTGCTTTAAACACCCAATTATGATGCTTTTCAACATCTGTTTTGGTCTTTTATGCATGGTTTGTAGTACCAAGAACCAGAAGATTCTGAGGCTTTATGCCATTAGATTGGAAGCCATAAATTCAGCTAACGGCGCAACTCCTCCACCTAACCATAACCCTTCACCAACTTCGACAGCTAGGCCTATGCTTTCAGTTTCAAAGCGATCTTGGATAATTAGAATTAGGATTGCAAACGAGTCAAGTCGAGTCGAGTTTTGATCTAATCGAACCAAACTCAATTTTATTTTATCGAGCTCGAACTCGATGAGCTCTTAATGTAACAGCTCGAGCTCGAGAATAAAAAATAAAAAATAATTATATTTTATTTTTAAAAAATAAATAAATAATAAAATAATAATTTTTCTTAACAAATAATAAAATATTATGGATATATATATGTAATTTTATTATTAAAATAAAAATTATATATATATAATTGAGTCGATTCGCAAACTAACGAGTTGAGTATCTTTGAAATTGAATTCGACTTGATCAGCTCAACCTCGACTATGTTGACCAAACTCGAGTCGAACTTTGACTCGAATTGCTCGTGAATGGCTCGATTCATTTGCAACCCTAATTAGAACTAAAGTATGATGCAGAAAAACCACAGTACCTTCAGTTTCAAAGCGATCTTGGATAATTAGAATTAGGATTGCAAACGAGTCAAGTCGAGTCGAGTTTTGATCTAATCGAACCAAACTCAATTTTATTTTATCGAGCTCGAACTCGATGAGCTCTTAATGTAACAGCTCGAGCTCGAGAATAAAAAATAAAAAATAATTATATTTTATTTTTAAAAATAAATAAATAATAAAATAATAATTTTTCTTAACAAATAATAAAATATAATGGATATATATATGTAATTTTATTATTAAAATAAAAATTATATATATATATAATTGAGTCGATTCGCAAACTAACGAGTTGAGTATCTTTGAAATTGAATTCGACTTGATCAGCTCAACCTCGACTATGTTGACCAAACTCGAGTCGAACTTTGACTCGAATTGCTCATGAATGGCTCGATTCATTTGCAACCCTAATTAGAACTAAAGTATGATGCAGAAAAACCACAGTACCACTCTCTCTCACTTTCTTTTTGCCCTCTGCATATAGTTTTGATGACTAATCTTCTTTGCATGTGCAGTTATTATTAATGGTATTGAATATGAATGTTATCTTTTATCACGCTAGAAATGTTTAACTAGGAATAATAATCAATAATTCTTGTTGCAAAGAAGTATTTTATTGGTTAATGGTGAGAATTAGTGAGGTGCCTTCACTAATAAAAGTTGATTGTTGGAGATGTATATATTTTCTTTTAGTACATCATGTCACCATGCAAAGGCAGAACGGGGAAATGGGGTCGGTTGGAGTCTAACCTGCTATGATTAGTGGAATAGGAAAGGTGACTTTACCACTTGGGTCAAATTTTTGTTGCCAATAGTAGTTTGTTTTGAGGTTAGGTGTAGGACAAGTGATTATGTGGCTGACTGTAAGAAATGTACGTTTCCGCAATGAAATGGAGAATAACTCATAATTAAGGAACAAAAGTAGTGGAAAAGAAGTTCCATGGCTGAAACTAGGAAGAGTAATGAGGGGGAGGTTAGTGAGTTAGATGAATTCCAAGAAAGATGATAGATTTTTTTTTTTTTTTTACAAGAAAATGCCATTGGATAAAACTCATTATGGCATGGGTCTTGGAGTCACAACCAAAAGACTAGTCTGTCCCTGTTTGGATTAATTGTTTTTTGGGGGGTGTTTTTTAAAAACTTTACTGTAGTTGTGTAGATAAAAATCTTTTAATGTAGATATTTTTTGGATTATTTTTAGAGACATTTTTAAAATATATTTTGGGGTATTTTCATAATTTACAATTTTTTGGGGTATTTTTTTAAATTTTACATCACCCACCACCACCCCTTCCCTTCCCTTCTCCTCCCCCTCTCTCCTTTCTCTTCCTCTCCTCCTCCCCTCTCTTTCCTCCCCCTCCTCCTCCTCCCTGTTTCCTCTCCCTTCTCCCCCCTTCCCTCTTTTCCCCCAACCCCAAACCCTTCTCCCATTCGCAGGTGGTGGCTGCGACTTTAGCCACGACCTTCTTGGTCGCTACCAGAAGCCATGAGTCGCGGCTTTTAGTCGCGATCAGATTTGATTGTGATCAGGAAGGTTGGGGTCAATGGAGAGGAGGGGGAATTGGGGATGGGGAAAAGGAAAAGAAAAGGGAGGAAGGAGGAGGAGAGAGAGTAGGAGGGCGAAAGGAGGAGGAGGAGGTGAGAGCGAGGAAAGATGGAGAGAGAGGTTCGTGGGTGTGGGGGTGGTAACGGTAAGGTGGTGGCGGTGACGGTGGTGGAAAGTGATGAGTGGTGGTGGTGGTGGTGTATTTTTTTTTTGTTTTTGTACATTTAGAATTTTTTTTTGATATATTGTATGGATGTGGTATTTTTAAAGTTATTTTTGTTTGTGTATTACTGTAATTTTAGATATGAAAAATTTATTTTTTAAAAATTGAGAAATCCAAACAGAAGCTACCTAGTTAAACTATTGCTGCAAAGTGCTACGAGGAATTTGGAGAAATGGCTTGGAGAACTAACTTTGAGGAATTTGTAGCTACATTTGCTGTTTGGTCCATTTCCTAAATTCCATTTTAGGTGTCAAATTGGTATGGCTGCTGAAGAACTAACTTCAGTTATTACCAGATTCTCAGCTATTTTTCAGCAATCTTTTTAGAAACAGTAAATGTATGCATTTTGCACTGACTTAAAAACTAAGAGAGCAGCAAGTCAAGCAACTGAACTCTTCAATCAGAGGGCATATCTGTTTTCCTCTTATTAAATGTTAATATTAACTTTTGGTGAGGGAAAATGATGACTCCAATAAATTTTTATGTGTTATTGTTTTTCACCAAGTGCGTGCTCATTTGTCACTAGTCAAAGTTTAAATCTTATTTTGAGCTTTATCCTTTTTTGATTTGTCACCGGATCTGGTCGTCCAATTTGCACGGGGGGAGGGCAGCGAGGGAGGGAGAAGGGGGAGAGAGGAGGCGGGGAAAAGGAGAGGGAGGGAGGAAGAAGGAGGAGAGGGAGAGGGAGAAAAGAAAGGCAAAAAAAAAACTTTTGCAGCTGACGGCGGGCAAGTGATGAGGTGAGGGAGAAGAAGTGAAGAGGGAAAAAAAGGAAAAAGAAGAAGAAAAAGAAAAGAAAAAACAGATTTTAAATCTTAAAAAAAATTTCTACAATTTCTATAGTAAGTTATAATAAAATTTTAAACAAACACTCAAAAAACTCATTTGCTAAACGGGCCATGATATTTTGATGTTGTTTCAGCTCAGTTATATTGCTTCAGAGACTTGATCATAAAGGGTAGTGAAATTATCTGAGATTGGCTACCAGAGGCAGAAGTTTAGGATAGGTTTTCTAGAAGAGATTGGCTCAAGAATGAAAGTCAATAGCAAGTCAAGGTTAGTTGTCCTTTCACGGGTAAACTGTAAACCGTGAAGACTGAAGTCCATCCTGTTTTCTTGATTTTGCTAACCCTCTCTTTTGATCTTTTGAGTGCTGTCATATTGAAATTTAGAAATATCAGCATATGTAATAAACTAAAACAAAAAAGGATCAAAAGCAATAGAAAATTTGTTCCGTCCACTCATGAGAAGGACAGACCATACTGTGCTTGGATAGAAAGTTATTTGAATTTTTTTTGGAGCAATACTGTGCTTTTTGTTATGTAATAAATGCAAGATAAAAAATTAAATAAAAAAATTTACCAAATACCAAGGTTTTGAAACCCAAACAGTTCGTTTAAACCAAAAAAATGAATGGATCATGGGTCGCTAGTTCAATTGTTGGGCTAACTGTAAAAATAAAATGCAACAATTGAGTAAATGATAATATTTGATTACGCTATTATGTTTGTCATCTTAACTAAAACGTAAAGACATTTTGAATATATAGACCAAAATTTAAGAGTAATTGACTAATATTTAAAGTTAAAAGATATAGACGACGAACATAAATATTTTTTAAGAGTACAGGACATTCATTGATATTAAGTTTTTTCATACTTTTAAGATCAAGATGTTAATATTGCAAGATGTTTTTTATTTTTGATATGTTAGTGACCACAAGTTTTTATGCAAAGGAAGTTGGAGTAAATTTTGAAAATAAAGGAAAAATGGGAAAAGAAAAGAAAGGAAAAGTGAGCTGTGTTGTAAAATTAATAAACAATTATAGTATGAATGGAGATATTAGAGAAAGAAGTAAAGAAATAGAGAATGATATTCTGATATTCCAACAATACAAAAGTCTTCTCAAAAGGTGTCAATGTACCTCTATATATAGGTACTACAAGATTAAAGGTACATCAATCCTATTAAACACCTATTACTACAAGAATATGAAGAAACCTATGAAACGGTTCCTCCACTACATGAATATATTTATAAATTGTAACTTCTATATATAATATAACAATAAATCAAGAATTAATCTTCTTGGAAATACAAAGGGATATCCACACTTTTAGTTGTTTCATAACACTCCTCCTTGAATTGTCCATTACACAAAGAATATGCCTCGTTAAAATCTTACTTGGGAAAAACTCATTGGAACAAAAACTCTAGTGAAGGAAAAAGAGTACACTATTCTTGTGTATTAATTTCTCCCCCTGATGCAAACATCATTTGAGATCTTTTAATCATCGCATTCCAATATTTTTCACCAATTTCTCAAATGTTGCAGTTGGCAATACTTTGATAAATAAATCTATCAAATTATTATCTGATCGGATTTGTTACACATCAATTTCACCATTCTTTTGCAACTCATGAGTAAAAAAGAATTTTGATGAAATATGTTTCGTCCTATCTCCTTTAATATATCTCCCTTTCAATTGGGCTATATAAGCTGCATTATCTTCATATAATATAGTTGGGCTATATAACCGAAATATTAAGAACCAGTCTTGCACATACGTCAAATATTAGAGACCAAAGCTACATTTCCACCTATGCTAAGCCCTGTTCAGAGTTGGGTGCTTTTTGTAACAAAGTATTTTTTGTGTTAAAAGTAATTTTAAGTCGTTTGATGAACATTGTCTCATAAAATTAGGAGTGAAATTTTTGGAGTTAAAAGCACTTTTAGTAAAAGTTCAAATTTGGTACCTTTAGAATAACTTTTGTAATTTAGAAAATAAAACATTAAATTTAATCATTTTATCCTATATTATAAACTAAATAAAGAGACAAATATATTTAAAAATTTTAAAATCAAGCAATACATTAAATACTTATTGAACTATATTTTCAAACAGTATATTTAAAAGTCTTTAAGCATTTAATAAATAATTTTATTAAAAATTCTATTGAAAAAGTATTTTTTAATAAACTATTGCAATCTTAAACGGTCCTAAATATATATATATATATATATATATATATATATATGTATATATAATTGGGCCTGAATTTGGATATGGAATATGATCCAAAACTTACCCAAACTGGACTTTTTTTGGACTCGGCCAAAAAAAATTGCTATTTTTTCAAATCCACAAGTTTAGGTGGAATCAGCGTCTCCCGCTCAGATTTTCGTGTTCCCGCCCTTTTGTGTAAACTTTTAACCCATTTCTTAAATACTTCAAATCACATTCCACCTTTACTATTGCTCCTGTTTCCACTCTCCACTCTGGTACTCAGGTACATCTCTCTCTCTCTCTCTCTCTCTCTCTCGTGTTTTATTACATATTCATATTCATAGTCTTGTTGAATATGGTTCTGTTCAGTTATTGATTTATGTGAGGATGAAGTTATTCAAAATTGAGGGTATATATGAAAAGTTCTCAATTGGGAATTGATAGAAGGATAGAAGAAAAATTGACGTGGCATTCGATACTCATGAGGGATATCTTGATATCCCATGAAAGCCATAGCAAGAAGATGGTATTAAGACAAAGTTAAAAATTAACGTGGCATTAGGTAATTATAAGGGATGTGTTGAAATCCCAGGAAAGCCATAACAAGAAAATGATATTAAGAGAAGTTGGAAATACTACAGAATGGTGAGTTAAGCTTGGCTTGTTTAATCATTTTTGTATTTCTTGAAATGTTAAAAGGCTTCGATTGACTTGAAATTATTGTTGCTCCTTTTATTTGATGATTTCGGTAAATGCCCACCCAATATTTGCAATATGGTAACACTAAATCTGCACTATTCGTTAGTTTTTTATGCTTCATGGTTCTTCCTCCCCTTTTTCACCCCAGATCACCTCGGTTGGTTGAGGAATGATGAAGAGAAAAAGAAACTCAAAAGCACTCAGAGCAGGTTGTAAAGAAAAAAGAGAAGCATATGAAGAGGTTGAGCATTTCGGTACCTCTATCACGGATGTACCTGAGCCTATCTTCAAGAATATTGTGCTAAGACTGCCCATTAGGGCAATTATCATGTGCAAATGTGTTTGCCAACCATGGCGTCGGGTAATTTCAGACCCTCAATTTGCTAAGATGCATTTTGAACTTGCACAGCCCTGTCCACTAATCCGGACCTTGGGTAACGCACGAGTTGCAAGAATGCTTCACCTAATTGAGCCATCTGACGTTGACAACTACGATTCATTTTCTGATTCTCGTTTTGCAAGGCATCTCAGGCTTAATTATGGTCGGGATTTTTATTTGAAACTGGATACCAAGTTGAAGATTCCTTTGCGCAATGCTGAAAAAATGCCACAGCCACATAATGTCAGTGACACCAAATCCCGTCTTAGTAGTGAGCGTGGTTTTAAGAAGCGTTGTGTAAAAGTGAGACCAAAAGAGCATAAGTTCCAGATCGTCAATTCCTGTAAAGGATTTGTCTGTTTGTCAGAACCTTCAAGCAACAACCCACTTGTTGTGTGCAATCCAGTCACAGGTGAGTATTTAAACCTTCCAAGAACAGATGAATCTGATAACAATACCGAGAAAGATACGGTGTCTTGTGGATTTGGCCTTTGTGAGGAGACTAATCGATATAAAGTTGTTAGAATGATTGACCAAGGATATTTTGAATCCGTGTATAGATGCCCAATTACAGGGGAAAAAAGTTACAAGAAAACGTTGGTCGAGGTACACACACTTGGCACTGGGACTTGGAGAAGAATCGGTTATGCTCCATACTATAACAGCAAACTGAAATTTTACAACATATCTGAATGGATTTCTTCATTGGATTTCCCTTGATTTCAGCAAACGTATTTTGATATATTGTTTTGACCTTGGCAGAGAGGAGTTCAAGTCAGTTCAGCTTCCTCCTCTTGGTGATTATTTTGATCCCATCATTCGATGGAATAATCAGTGTAACACAAGCTTGGGAGTATTAAGAGGTAGCCTATGTTTGTGTACTTGCTCAGGCTATGATTCACTCGACATATGGGTGATGAAGAAGTATGGTGAACCAAAAACATGGACGAAAATTGTGTCAACTGATTCCCTTTGTGTTGAAAGGTGGCCTTATTGTGTGTACCAGCCGATCAGTTTTGAAGAAAACAAAGGGTTGCTGATGTTTCTGTCCCCTAAGAGTGCCTTTATATATTATCAACCTGAAAATTATGGCAGGTGGAAGTATTTCAGAATTCTTGATGTCAAAACAAAATATGAAGCGATTGCTCATGTTCCAAGTCTCATTTCTCTCAAGGATGTTTTGAATGGAGATGGTATGGAGATACTGAATATTAATTTAAGGTACGTGGTTTGCTTTTTCCAGTCTTTTACTGTCCAAAGTGATTGAACTTTTCTTTGGTGTTGTTATTTTTGGGTTTCCAGTTAGGTATCAGTAGATTTTCATTTGAAATATGGTAAGATGCAGTTTTCTATTAACCAGGATGGTCAATAATGAAAATAAAGTACATATTGATTTCATGGTCTTGCATGTTTCTGGTGGAACATCTGATTTCAACGTTTTCAGCCTCTGCCCCTATTTAAGATTTTAAAGTTAAGTTTCTTTCAAAAACTACGCAACTCTGCTTTTGGACGAATTTTGCCGACTTTTATTAATATATTCTCAGGAGCCACAAAATCATGGTGTGATATCTGTGCATGAGAGAGACAGAGAGAGAGAGAGAGACATTACAGTATGTCCATAGGGTGGAAGAATGTGATGATGAATTTGTCCACTTAATATTCATGCATCTTCATTCTATGCGGACCAAGTTACACATCAAACACTATTGAGAAGACCAGAAAAAAGTGCTGTTTGAATAATGCTAAATAGCTAAACTAAATGAGATTACATGAAGAAATATTGATTATCGTGTGAATTAACACATTTTTTCTTCAAACTTGTTACATATCAAGTCAAATTCAGAAGGTGTTGAGACTAGAAGCCAATTCTCGTTTCTTTCTTCTGGATTATGGATTTGCCATAGGCATCTGATCATAAAGCTCGCTTTCATGGCAAATATGCAGCCATCTAATATCGTGGTCTTTGGGTATCCGTAAGCCGAAGAAGACTAATGAGAGACAACATATAAGTGACTAGACTAACATGTTATCATTGTCTGTTACCTGCAAGTACGTTAGATGTCTTTTTAATTAGCTTTTCTAAGGAATTCAAGACTAGGTGTTTTGGGAGGGATAAGAAATTGATTCTTTAGAGGCTATGAGTCAGGCTTGCTCGAAGGTGACTCATCCGTTGCGTACGGTCTCAGCATACGATTCCTTCAGTTTTGGACGAGGTACTCTTGAATAAACATTACTTCAAATGCGTTGTTAACTTAATTTCTTGTTCCTCAGAACGATGTACTTGTCTGAAGTAGCAGTGTACTTGTTAGTGTTTAGTTAGATCTTCTTAGCTAAAGCCATTACATGTATGGTAGTTTTTGCATCATGTTATCTAGAAGGCGTTTATTTCAGTTCGAGCAATAGAAAAACCTTCCAAATACAATTTAAAGGAAAGTGAATAAAATGAGCTGCTTGATGAACAATATCTCTCGATGGTAACACTCATGTGGCTTACATGTTGGTATGCTCTAGATGCAGCGAATACAAGTTGTTGGGAGAGACCAAAGCTTATTTATTTGCAGGAAGTAATTAGGGAAGCCGAGACCGATACAGATCATTCACCCAGCGAAGGAGACTACGACTGAATCACTGTTGATGCTATGTAGTAGTGTATCTGCATGGATTGCTTTTCATTTCTAGAGAAATCATGAATCATTGTAAGACCAGCTTTCATCTAGATGAGGGAAACGACTGTAAATTCATGCTAATAGCTGGTTCTTTTTGCTTCATTCTATGTAAGCATTCGTCTTTGAACCTTGGTGGTTATGTATTTGAAGCATAATATTTGATCCTTTTTTTCCCCGCTTTCTGTTTAATGTATTGCAGTTTAAAAAAAAAAAAAGTGCCATTAAACAACTGATATAAATCAACTGTGTAAAACTTTGTGAGGCCTTAATCTAGGCCTGCTAGCGGGCAAAATTTTTACACATTCGTCATACTAAAGGCAAAGTTTAAGCTAGCGCTTGTCTATCCCATGCATGGGTTCAATATGGTTTCATTAGTTGTAATTAGTTACATGCCCATGGATGATTTGAGACCATTATTGTAGTACACATGATGTAGAGCACTTAAAACATGATTGAATCATGCCACTCAAAATAGTTGCAGCCTTTACCACCGCCTCTGTTGCCCTTCTCAATCAACAAAACAGAGAATTAAATCAGGAATAAATACAAAATTAAACTTCATAACCACAAAAACAAAGAAAAAAAATCCATATGTCGAAGGCACAAGAGAAGTACCTTCTCCCAAGGTTGTTGCTTGTCCATGATGTAATCATTGTTGCTGGTTCATCACACTTACAAAATTTTTCTGGTACCATGAGTTCAATTCTTGCTTCGATGGGTACAGATTTCTGCCCTAATTAAGGAATAGAAAAATCTTCTCATTTTTTTTGGGTTTATTTACTAATCTTGGCTTTTCCAGATGTTAGTGTATTTTAACCTCACTAATAAACAACAAATATTGAGTAATCTTGGCTTTTCTAGATGTTAGTGTATTTAGCCTCACTAATAAACAAGAGTTGAAAAGAAAATGGACTAGTTAAGTTTTTCTAATTAAAAAAGAGGAGGAAAAGCTTTTAAGTGCCAGTCACGTGACTGCACATGCCATGATTCCATTAACAAAATGAAAGAAATCTCTCAATTGCTCAATTTCGTGCAAAATTGGATAGATGTGGAACTATATTTACTTTTATCAATAGGTTGGGAACTAGTTTCGTGCATGAATTATAAATTAGGGACCAAAACTGCAATTGAAGAATTCTATCCTGCTTGATATGGTTCTAAAGGTTGCTCCCGAGAACCCCCTGGATTAGCAATTTTGCAAGTCTTCCAAATAAATTATTCTATCTTTATGTTGTGGTGGAGAATGTGATGATATGGCCTCTGTGAAGCTGGAGTGCAAAAGGAAATTAAAACGTTTGTTGTGCAAATGGAAACTGATGCTTGTGTTCCCAATGACCTTTGCGTGCAAAATTGTTTCGTCCATGTCTTAGAAGCGGTAGACGTGTTGAAGCAAGAACTCATCTCCAGGAATTGCTTGCGTAAATTTCTCGCCTGATTCATCCACATTTTTGCTGTTATTGGATTGGTTCACACTGAAGTGGGTGCATAGTAAGCTTTTCAAATATAATTTAAAAAAAAAAATCTCAAAACACTCCAAATAAATCTAAAATACACGTAACAAAAGTATTAAAAAATAACTAATAAAAAGTAGCACCGTACCTGTCACTGGCAACCTCCAACACCAACCCCTCCACTCTCCTCCTCTCCCCTCTTCATCTGCCCCCCTTCTCCTCCTCTCCTCCATCCTCTACTTTCGTTTCCCTCTTTTCTCCCTCTGTGTCCTTTTCATGACTAAATCTTTTCATGATCAGAGGAGAAGGGATGGGTAGGAATAGAGGAGGAAGAGGAGCAGAGGGAGGAACATCTGAACACATTATATTGGTAGGGGAAGGTAAATGAGATTTCTGAACTTTCGAATATGCTAGGTAATATTAGGATAAATCTCAAGGGACCATAAGCAAGATTTCTAAAACTTTTGAAAAGATAAACTTTAGAATTTGCAAAATGTTACAACTAAACTACTAAATGATAAGGCTTTAATGACCTATCAGTGCTTGAGGTAAATCATTTAGCATGGGAAAGCGTGGATTTGTCCCCTCCAATAATGAAATTAGTAGGCAATCAACTTAATTATGATACTCCCTCCGTTCCGCTTTGATAGTTCTGATTTTTTTTCACACAGATTAAGAAAAAGTAGTTAATTTTGTTGGAACAATCAATTTAGGTAGCTATTTTTCTAAAATACCCTCATATTAATTAGAGTACAACTTTATGGGAACTTGAATTGATAGTAAAAAAAGAATCAACTCTCATTAACTGGGGTAGGTTTATAGTAACAACAACTTACATTGAATAAGGGTATTTTAGGAAAATTAAAATACAACTACATTCTTCAATTGGAAAGTGGACTACAATTTGGGACAAACGAAAAAGGAAAATAGGACTATCAAAGTGGGACGAAGGGAGTAGAAATAGAACCCCCGTAATTTGTAAACTATCAACAACCTCTCATTTCACTTATGTACATTGGTATTCGCTATACTGCCCCAGTAATACCATTTCAACAAGCTCCCTTCTCACTATAGGTGATAATTGTCTTTTACTAGCATTTTTCTCCGGTAGTGAAACAGACCACATTAACCGCTTAGATTGCTATTCACTGTCTAGATCATAACATCCTTATCAAGAAGTTCACCTGGTATCCAACACGCTTTAGTTTAACTTTTCTCGATCTTTTTGTATACCAAATTGAGTACTTATTTATTCACTAAACAATACTCTAGTAAACGTTTATAGTTGTTCAATGTAAATTCTTCCTTTTATTTTCTTAATTTTAGACACATCTGAATATTTTGGGGATTAAAATGACAAAAAAAAGTAGTGGATATTGGATCCTTAATCCAACGTTGGACTTATATGTAAATAATTATGAATTGCAAACTGTCAAATAAGGTTAAATCCAATTAAAGTGATCAAATATGCTTTGAACTTAATGTATCTAATAGGATATGGGTCTTTAATGTGTAGAGACTTAAGGGTATCTCTTCTTTCTATGATGGGTTGAAATAGGGATCCAAAGAGTAACAGGATTGTTATCTATAAATAGGGTTATGGTCCCCAAGTCACACGTATTCTATTTGTCATATTTTCTAGTACCACAAAAACAGCTCTTCCCTGATATCCCATCGTCAGGAAAGACACTAGAGAGATACTAAAGGTCTCTCTCAAGATTTGGCAAATACGTGTTGACCTGAAAAGTCACTCCAAAATCTTTGAAGGCTCAAATATCAGTTTGTCGATATGAATCCAGGTACGCTTTCGCTATTTTACTATTAATTTATTTCTTAATAATCATCATATAGATTTTGGGTTTAATAGGTGATGGTTTTTGCCAAAAGTTAAATTTAGATAACCACCCTAACAAGTGGTATCAGAGTCCATATGATTGATTATTAGGAAATAAATTTGTTTTAGTAATTCATAATTTTATTACTATTAGTTTTGTTTTCATGGCTACTAGCTGCAGACTCTAATGCTATTAAATATATGATTGTTATGTGTTCAAATCTTGTTGATTCACATTTTGATCATATATGTGTATGATTTTGGTTGCTTCTACCGCACTACATGAATTCAGAACTATGATGCTTTTTTGTCTTTGGCCTCTGATTCATATATATATAAAAAAGGGGAATTCGTGGTCCGAACTATGATGCTTTGTGTCTTCGGTCAAAACAACTCAATGCTTTTGATTTCATAAGTCTTGATGCGGTTTTCAATCTATGTTCACTAATTGGTGAATCAAGTGATGATTTACGTGGAACCTACAAGCTACTTGATTTTTGGCTTCGGGAAGTGGTTCGTCCTTTTCTCCACTGTTAATGATTAAATTGACAAAGTATGATGCAATCCAGTAGTTGTTTCATGTGCTCAACCTTAAATGGCCGAGAGTTTCTCAAGTAAATTATTGACATGGTGATTTATGTCTTAAAACATGGATCAAGTTTTCTTGTATTGATTCAACCGTAATTTATATTTCCTTTTGACTTGTTTCGGTGTATAATAGGATATACATATATTTTTATGTTAAGGAAATTAGGGTCTCTTTAATTTAACTGAACCCTAATAAAGTTAATAGGACATTTAAGCCTACAAAATCCATATATTAGGCCCATTAAATATAAAGTTTTATAAAACATTTACGGACTTCAAGGAAATTTAGAACTTAAATGATGAATTTGCATCAAATTATGGATATAGACTTTTGGTTCAATAAGTCTTGATCCAATTGACTGGTTTGATAAGATTTGACTGGATTGATCAGGTTTGACCACGTTTTGATCAGAATTGATCAAAGTTGACTTTGATCAAATTTTTTTGTTTAATTTATATAATTTTAAATTTGAATATTGGTATGATTATATATATTTTGGAATAAATTAATTGAAATAATATGCCACCAAAGTAACCTCTATTATAAAAATTAATTTATTTTAAAATATAACTAGTTGGGTACCTGTAATTTTATGAATATTGATCGGCTCAAAAGAAGGTCAATATTTAATAAAATTACATGTGCACTTATGATAATAAATACGTGATAATTATTTGAATTTTATATGTGATTTTATAAATTGACCCAAAGAAAAATTTATTTTTTGATATGTTATTATTATCAGTATTTATTATTGCACCAAGATATCACTTAGAAGTTAATATTTTTGTCCAAAAACAAAATATTAATGAACATCGGTATCTTGAGATGGGATTACCTTTATTTAAATTTATTATTATTTTAGTTTATGTGAGATTGTTTTAATTATTTAATGTTTTTTATTCAGTTGCCAATGATCTTACGAATATTACTACCAACATTAATGATATTCCTATGTTGAATGGCACAAAGTTCAAGTTCTGTAAAAA
Source organism: Coffea humblotiana (assembly GCA_023065735.1). Taxonomy (NCBI): domain Eukaryota; kingdom Viridiplantae; phylum Streptophyta; class Magnoliopsida; order Gentianales; family Rubiaceae; genus Coffea; species Coffea humblotiana. The sequence goes on from CM041216.1 coordinate 9,646,153, forward strand.
AAATCTCTTGATAGTACTTGCAGTAATGGATCTCGACCTTACGTTAAGAGATGATTCTCCCCACCTCTTATAGATCAGAGTACCTCTGATGAAAAGAGAAATAATGAAAGGTGGGAGAGATCGAATCGCTTATATCTAATGATCATTAAAAAGGTCGTTTCAGAAGCATTCAAAGCAACAATGTCAGAAATGACAGTAACCGCTAAAGAGTTCCTTCAGAACATTAAAAAAAGGTTTGTCAAAAACGAAAAAATTGAAATTAGTACGCTCTTAATACGCCTAATTTCAATGAAATTTAGTGGTAAAGACAATATCAGAGAGTACATTATGAAAATGTCTCATCTTGTTTCAAAATTAAATGCACTTAAATTGACACTTTCTGAAGAGTTACTAGTGCATTTAATTTTAATATCTCTTCCTACACATTTAGTCAGTTTAAGGTGAGTTACAACTGTCAAAAGGAGATTTGATTTCTAAATGAACTCATCTCACATTGTGTAGAAAAAGAGTAAAGATTGAAGCAAGATCAAATAAAAAGTACCCATCTGATATCAACCGCTAATAATAAAAGTAAGAAGTTTAAGAGAAAGAAAGAAAAAGGAGCTGCAGGTACAGCGCCACAAAAGAAACAACAAAAGAAATTAGATGATCAGGGAAAGAATAGTTGTTTCTTCTGTAGAGTTGAAGGGCATAAAAAGAAGTATTGCACCAACTATTATGCTTGACGTGTTAAGAAAGGTATGTTTCTTAATTTGGTTTGTTCTGAGATTAATTTAACTTTGGTACCTAAACACACATGGTAGTTAGATTTTGGTGCAACAACTCACATCAGTGTGTCTATGCAGGGTTTCCTGAATTGTCGAAAACCTAACGATAATGAAAGATATATTTATGTGGGCGATGGCAAAACAGTTCAAGTTGAGGGTAATTGGAGTTTTTAGATTATTGTTAAAGATCGAATTTAATTTGGATCTTAAAGAGACATTTGTTGTACTATCTTTTTGACGGAATTTAATCTCCATTTCTGCTTTGGACAAATTTGGTTATTTTTGTTCATTTAGAAATGAAAATTTTGAATTGTTTCATAATTCAAAATTGGTTGGTTCTGGTTCTTTAATACACTATAATAATCTATATTTAATTGATACAATTGTCTCATTTAATGAATCTCTGCATTTGAGTACTAGAGGAACAAAGAGAAAATTAACCAATGAAAATTTAGCTGCATTATGGCACAAGAGATTGGGACATATCTCCAAACGGAGAATGGCAAGATTTGTGTCAAATGAAATTGTCGACCCCTTAAATTTTACAAATTTTAATGATTGTATTAACTGTATAAAGGGAAAACAAACCAATAAAAGAAGATTTGAAACCAATAGGTTTTCAGATGTCTTAGAATTTATACATACAGATATTTGTGAACAATTTCCTACATCTACTTGGAATGGTCAACAATATTTTATAACGTTCATAGACGATTTTTCAAGATATGGTTACATATATCTCATTTCAGAAAAGTCACAATCACTGGGCGTGTTCAAAAGTTTTAAAACTAAAGTTGAGAATCAACTCAACAAAAGAATTAAAAACGTCAGATCTGACCATGGTGGTGACTACTATGGTAGATATGACGGTTCAGGTGAACAACGTCCAGAATCATTTGCTAAATACCTAGAGGAATGCGGTATCGTCCCACAATACACTATGTCGGGTTCACCCACTATGAATGGTGTAGTTGAAAGACGAAATAGAACGGTTTTAAAAACATGATAAGGAGTATGATATGTTATTCTACCTTATCAGAGTTATTCTGGGGAGAAGCACTTAAGACTGCAGCATATATTTTTAACAGAATTTCAACTAAAATAACTATCAAAACCTCTTATGAGTTTTGGATAGGAAAAAAAATCTAATTTAAAGCATTTGCATGTTTGGGGGTGTCCAACTGAGACAAGACCTCACAGGCCAAATGAAAAGAAACTGGATTAAAAAACAGTTAGTTGTTATTTTATTGGATACTCTGAAAGATCCAGAGGTTACAAGTTTTATGATCTTACAACTAAATCAATTTTTGAGACAGAAAATGCTCGATTCTTTAAGGATATCGAGTTTGGGGGAGAAAATATAGTAAGGAACATTGTTTTTAAAGAGAAATATATTAATATTTTCACAAGTGTCATTGATCTTGTTCAAGATCCTATTCTTGAACTTGATCATGACATGACAAATCAATACAATGTCGAATAACAAACTGTTATAGAAGAACAAACTCTCCCTCTCCAAAAATCAGTGCCATTAAGAAAATTCACTAGAGAAAGGAGAAGTGCAGTGCCAGATGATTATATTATTTTTCTCTAAGAACATGAGGATGACTCTGGATTGATGAAAGATGATCCAATCAACTTCCGTCAAATCATGAAAAGTTCAAATTCTCAAAAGTGGATCGATACCATGAATGAAGAGATTAATCCATGAAAAATAATGATGTTTGAATTTTGTCCCATTGTCAAAAGGAGTGAAACTCATTGGTTATAAATAGATATTTAAAATCAAAAGGGATTCGAAAGGTAATGTAAAAAGATACAAAACTCATCTTGTCGCCAAGAAATTTACACAAAAAAGAACGTATCGACTATAAAGAAACCATCATCCGATCTCTCTAAAGGACTCTTTTAAAATTATGATGGCATTAGTGGCGCATTTCAATCTTGAGTTACATCAGATGGATGTAAAGACAGCGTTTCTCAATGGTAACATTGATGAGACGAATTATATTGTGGAACCAAAAAATTTTGTATCAGGAGATCCAAAAAATATGATTTGCATACTTAAAAAATTCATCTATAGATTCAAACAAACGTCTCAACAATGGTATTTCAAATTTCATTAAGTGATTATTTCATTCTATTTTGAGATGAATTTAGTAGATGATTGTATATATCATAAGTTTTGTGGGAACAAATATATTTTTCTGGTATTGTATGTTGATGACATTTTATTTGCCAACAACGATATGAGCCTATTGCAAGAAACCAAGAGATTTTTAACTAAGAATTTTGAAATGAAAGATTTTGGTGATGCATCTTTTGTGTTAGGCATACAGATACATCGGAATCGTTTTGAGGTATTTTGGTACTATCACAAAAGGGTGATATCGAAAAAAGTTTTAAAAAATATAGCATGCAAAATTGTAAATCAGGTGACACCCCTGTAGCTAAGAAGATAAATTTAGTCTCGATTAATGTCCTAAGAATACTTTTGAAAAAAAGAGATGCAAAAGATTCCTTATGCATCAGCAGTAGGGAATCTAATGTATGTTCAAATATGTACGCGTCTGGATATTGCGTACATTATTGGAATGTTGGATAGATATTTAAACAATTCTGGATTAGATCATTGGAAAGTAATCAAACGGGTCTTACGATATTTACAGAAAACAAAAGATTACATACTCACGTATCGGAAGTCAGATGAGTTAGAGATCATTGGATATATTGATTTCGATTATGTTGAATGCCAAAATACTATGAAATCAACGTCAGGCTATATCTACTTGTTGGCTGGAGGTGCCATATCTTGGAAGAGTGTTAAACAGTCATTCATAACATCTTCTACTATGGCTGTAGAGTTTATAATTTGTTATGAGGCATCCAACCAAGAAATTTGGTTGCGAAATTTTGTCACAAGATTACGTGTAGTGGATAGTATTGAAAGACCACTCAAATTATTTTGTGATAATAAGTCAGCAGTCTTATATTCCAATAATAACAGGAGTTCGACAAAATCTAAATATATAGATATCAAGTTCCTGATTGTTAAAGAAAAGAGTACAGTGTGGACAGTTATCGATAGAACATATCGGAATAAACTCCATAGTTGCATATCCGCTTACTAAGGAATTGCCATCCAAAATGTTTCATGAACATACTACTCATATGGGTGTCATATTGTTAAATGATGTATAGTTTTAGTGAAAGTTTGTTATTTTAAAGGGTAAAAAACAAAAAAATCCCCTATGAAAAATCTAATACACAGAAAAATCCCATATAGTTTCAAAATATACAATACGCCCCTCATATTTTGAACTAAATTGTAAAGATGACGGAATCCGTTAAACTTAACGAAAATAGACGAAATGACCAAAATACCTTGATCTAATTAAGCAAAAGACAGGTCAAAAAAATCATTTGTTTTATTTTATAAATAGAGAGAATTGAAAGTTAAGGGGTAGAATAGATATATTTGATAAAAATTAGGTATAAAATTTTTTTTAAATTCGAATAAATCATTTCCGTTAAGTTTAACGGATTCCGTCACCTTTACAATTTAGTTCAAAACATGAGGTATCGTATTATATATTTTGAAACCATAGGGGGTTTTTCTGTATATTAAACTTACCACAGGGTACTTTTTTATTTTTTACCGTATTTTAAATGCTCTTGTGATACTTTTTCGATTATTAATGATTTAAAAATATTTTATGCATAAATAAAGTTTAGATTTATTTAAACTCTGATTTTGGTATGGTTTAATTTCATGGAAATTTAAGATGGACTAGTTGGAAATAAACATGTTATGATCACATTAAATGAAATTTTTCATGCTACACATTCACATCATGATTCATGTCATTCAATTATATCAATATATGTGATCATTAATGGGTCGAGTTACGAAATTGTAACAAAGGCTGCTTTGATTCTATGTTGGTATGATTGATGGACCGAATTAGTTATAGATACATTTTGGTAATAACAGTAAAATTGAATTCATACGGTTAATTGCCGAAACATAATTATAAAGTTACACATATAATCCAAGTGGGAGATTGTTGGATCCTTAATTCAATGTTGGACTTATATGTGTATAATTATGGGTTGCAAACTGTCAAATAAGGTTAAACCCAATTAAAGTGATCAAATATGGTTTGAACTTAATATATCTAATAGGGTGTGGGTCTTTAATGTGTAGAGATTTAAGAGTATTTCTTATTTCTATAATAGGCTGAAATAGGGATCCAAAGAGTAACAAAATTGTTATCTATAAATAGGGTTATGGTTCCCAAATTACACGTATTCTATTTGTCATATTTTTTAGTACCACAAAAACAGTTCTTTCCTGATATCCTATCGTCAGGAAAGACACCAGAGAGATACTAAAGGGTTCTCTCAAGATTTAGCAAATACGTGTTGACCTGGAAGACTTACCCCAAAATCTTTGGAGATTCAAATATCAGTTTGTCAATATGAATTCAGGTACGCTTTCACTATTTACTATTAATTTATTTCTTAATAATCGTCATATAGATTTTGGATTTAATAGTTGATGGTTTTCGCCAAAAGTTAAATTTAGATAACCAACCTAACAGTGGAAACATGGCCAGCAGCGGCGAATTCTCGGAATAAAGTTAAAATAAACAATTATCACAAAAATGGTGTTGTGTAGGATATGTGGGATAATATAAGGGGTTGCCACCAAGTGGGAATACAAACGCAAAAAAAAAATCCGACGTATTTTTGCATTTATTTTCAATTGCTGAAGAATTTTTTAAGTTAATATTTTCGGTAGAATTTTTTATTTTAGCTGCAGATGGACCGTTGATTAATATATGTCAACGATCATGATTTGAAGGTAAAGATAAAATTTTTAAATCCTATTGTCACACACAAAAAATTTTAATTTTTTAACGCCGTACCTGGCAAAATTTGTTGGACCGTTGATCCACTTGATCAACGGCCCCCATATTGGCGCAAATTAAATTTCCGGCGATATGAATAATTTTTTTATTCCGTACAAGCGAAATTTGTGGATTGTTGATCAAGTGGATCAACGATCAACACATCGCCGCAAACTTGATTTGCTGCGTTGTAAAAATTTTTTTTTATTCCGCACATGCGAAATTTGTGGACCGTTGATCCACTTGATCAATGGTCCACAAATTGCTGCAAATTACATATGTAGAGAACTAATTTTTTTTTTTGAAACCGCAAAGATCATTTGCAGCATTAAATTTTCAGACCTTTGATCATGACTTTATCAACGGTTGTAGCTCATAGTTTTTTTCATTTGCCGCAAATTTGATTTGCAGGGATAGAAAAATATTTTTTTAATAGCTCTGGACTGTTGATACAAGAGATCAACGGTGCCAGCTTCAGTCAAAAAAATTTTCAATCAAAGTAACATTGCAGATTCCTTACAATTATTGTATCAAAACAACTTTCTATAATTATTGTATGATACGACAGTTTTCTATAAAAACTAGCCCTTGTGTCGCTTAAGTGAGAACTTCAAGTTCAAACTAACATTTCTATTTCTTTCTCACACAATCCCAAATCCAAATCCTCCTCATCTTCTTCTGCAGGGAAGAATATCTATCATTATCCTCTAGATCAAAAAAGGTGGTGGATCGAATGGCATTGTCGTTCGAATGATGAAAAGGTGGTGGATCAGAAAAAGGATTTTTGAAGAAGTGCAGAATAAGTACCGTCTGTCGATATAAAGGTTAGTTTATTTAAAAATTTTATTAGTAATTGTTTTATAATATTTGCAATTATTTTAAACTATACATATTATGCTATTTTTGTTTATTCAAATCTGATAGTCAGTAGTCCTTAGTAGATGATTATTTACTATTTATTTTTTAGATTAAATGTGTAATTTGTATTTTGGAAGATTATTTAATTTGTTTATCTTTTTTAGATAATTATTCACTGTTTATTTCCTGATAGTCAGTGGTCCTTTGTAGATTATAATTTTTAGACCAATCTGATAGTCAGTAGTCCTAAGTCGGTAGCCCGTATATGATTATTTTTGGGCAAAATGCCCCAATGACCCTCAAACTATTACAAAATTTAAATTTTGGCTCTCGAACTATTAACTAATAAGTTTTTGCCCTTCAACTAATTAAGACATATAATTCTAGTCCTTCTATCAGTTTGAGTCGCTATATTTAAGGATTCATGAGATGCTAGTCCTTCTGTCAGAAATAAAGAATTCATGAGATGCTAGTGACCCTCAAACTATTACAAAGTTCAACCTTTGATCTTTCAATTATTAACTGATGAGTTCTAACTCTCAAACTAATTAAAATGTATAATTCTACCATTTCCATCAACTTGAGTCATATCGAATAGAAATATCTATTGATAAAGAATTTGGGATGTGCTCAACTGAGTGTTTGACAAATAAAAAGATTTAGATATAGTGATGTAAAGTTTAGAGGAATCTCATTAGAGAATTGATTATTTGAGAGAATTAAAGAGTTCAAACTTGGAAGAACCAAGACTTGTTAGAATATTCCCCAAAAAATGAATTGTATGCCAGATTTATGTTATTAAGAGAAGCACATAAACCCAATGAATTTTGGAACAACGCTGAAAAATGAATTAAATTTCAAATGAAAGCAACTCAATTAATTCAAGCTACCTATCCTTGTTGGAATTTCTCTATTCGGGATTTTGGGTTTTAGGTTTTCAATTGATTTTGATCAAGTTCAGAAATTGGAGATTTGATAAATTTGTTTATTAGTCAAATAGGGATAAAACAATTTTTACCTAGCACGTCCTATGAAGACGAAAACACCCCTCGATTTTACCCTTACTGTGCACGTGGTGATGTTTTTGTTCAACATAACGATTCAAATTGATGGAAGCGTTAGAATTATATATTTTAGTTAGTTGGAGGGATAAAATTTATCAATTAATAGTTGAAGGGTCAAAAGTTCAACTTTACAAGAGTTTGAGGGCCATTGCTGTGCATGTCATGTTATTTTTGTTAAACATAGTAGATCAAGCTGACAGGAGGGCTAAAATTATTTGTTTTAATTAATTTGAAGAGATAAAACTTATCAGTTAATAGTCGGAGGGTCAAAAGTTAATTTTATAATAGTTTTAGGGTCACTGGAATATTTTATCTTTAATTTTTTAAAACTAGTGAATACTAAATAGTAAATAGTGAATAAGAAAATGTAAAATAGTAAATGGTAAATGATAAATCGTAAACAGTAAATGATAAATAGTAAATGTACGACAAATGGTAAAATAGTAAATAGTAAAAGTAAAAGTAAAAAGTAAATGGATAAATTAAATCCTAATAATAAATAGGCAAATAGTAATAATACAATATAAATTGAGGTAGTAACTGGTAATTAATAGTACTTGTACTATTAATTGATAAGTAATATTAATAGTAATAGTAAATTGTAAATAATACTAATATTTAAAAGAAATAAGTTACACTAATTTATATTAGTGGTCAGCAATTTAATAGTAACTATGATTAGTGAGTAATAAATAATAGTAAATATAATTGTAAATAGTATTTAAAAGCAGATAGTAATAATTATTTGATTAATACTAAAGAAGAACCATTAATGAATAATACTATTTGTTTGATAACTTTTTGTTTATTTATTCATTTGTAATTGGTGATTATTTTATTAGTGATGTTATTACTAATGAAAATGTTTGTTGAGTTAATATTGGTAATTAAAAGAAATTGTCAAAAAATATATGTTGACATAAAAATATTTATAAGATTAGAAAAAAATGTCAACGGACATCGCATTGGTAATTCAATTTTATTGGAGAGGCAAAATAGTTGAAACTGAAAGATTATTCGCATATGACCCTCTGAGGTGCAAAAAAGGCATATTAATAAAACATCGAATAAGTTTATGATGAATTGGTAGATAGAGCGTATACCTACATGCGAACAGATCAAAATGTTTTCAAATTAAATCTATGATTTAGGAATTATGTTGGCCAAGATACATTTGCTGGAGTGCAATTGGGGTGCGAAAATGACATTAACATGCTATATCATATGAAATCGATGTCATCATATACGGCATGTGAGATATATGTAGAGGTAGAGTCATAAAACCACCATATCCACTGTGATTATGATGCCAGATAAACATCATTTGTCCAATTGGCTCTGAAACGGTGTCAAACAACATGCTTCCTACTCCCATATGTGAAAGTAAAAAAAATGATAGTACTATTGAAGTATGAATGAACGTTGCATGATAAGCCAAATCATAGGAAAGGCCGTATAAATCGAAGTTTCGAGGATAGTAGAGGTAAATGCATGTTTCATAATAATAATTCCCTTGATGAATTTCCTTAAATGGAAATTCCCTCAACGTTCTTCCTATCAAATATACAGAAAAGTGAGGGCATTGATGTTGATCAAGACACGAAACCAAAACCTGACAACGATGACTCAGACGATAGTTGTCACGAGTAGGATCAAACCGATGAAGAAGCCAACAATCCATTTGTGCAGTCAGGTCCTGATCCGTCGACCTCGTGTCATATATCACCCCATCTACATGACCTTAAAAGAACAAAAAATTCACTGAATTTCGACTCCTTTAACAAGGCAGGTGTGGAGAAGTACAATATGTAGGACGAGTGGATAAAGGAACTTAGATTGAGAATGATGTTTGAAACAAAGAAAGACGTGCCAGTGAGTTGTTAAACTCTGGGCAATCAAGTACAATAAGGATTACAAAGTGCTGAAATGTAAACCAACCACCTGATATTTCGCTACGAGTCCCACAGTGCCTCCCACCATGTAATTGGCAGTTAAGAGCCACTTTGAAATACACATAACATGTAAAAGATTGTAACATTTGTGGAAAGAGTGCATATGCGTGTGAGTTTTGAATACTAATGACCACCGACAGTTGAGTTCGGAATTCACAGTGAAACATATAATACACCATCTGAGAACAACCCATTTATGCCATCAAAAAAATACAAATGATCATTAAACATGCTTTAATACGGATGTTTTCGAACAAAAAACTATGGTATACTAGGCGACGTATGATTGATACTGTGTATAGTGATTCACCAAATTCTATAATCGCACTGCCTACGTACATGCAGAAGTTGGTAAAGTTAATCCGGGAACAGTTGTTGCATGAGAGCACTATCCACCAAAGCACTGCTAGATACACAATCTTTCATTACGTGTTTTGGACATTGGTTCGGTGGTCAAGTCATTTTCGACACCTTAAATCTATTTTATGAAGAACACATACAAGGCAAAATTATTAGTTACTGTTGGCTTTGATGCCTCGAATCAACGATTACTAATTGTATTCACACTTGTAGACAAGAAGATAAATTGGAGTTGAACATGGGTTCATGTCACAATTGTGACATCATGTGTGTTGAGAGGTGAAGAATATATGCGTTATTTCAAAAGGCACAAGGGTATAATATACACTATGAATACTTTGTTTGAGTGGAAGGAATCGATAGATTGTGCATCGATACTATTTAGTACACGTGCAGAGCAATTTTATGAAAAAATTTTGAATTAGAGGTACGTTTTATATTTTAGAATCTACACTAATACATTAAAAGATGCGCTAAATGTGAGTTTAAGTGGTGCCCGTTTATTTTTGTCTAGATTGAACGATCTTATATGGGCTGCCAAACCAGCAAATTAGACCAAGAAATACGATATATTTATGGGAACAGATTTGCCTGTTAAATGAAGGGCATATAAACGAGCTTAACAGGTGGCTATGTTAAACTAGAAGCAGTAAGCCTTAATGTAAGAATGAGAGATATGATGGGACCACACGTCCCACAAACATAAACTGAGTATTTCAACAACATATTACGAAATGCTCAGTTGATTACCAATAACAGCAATGCGTTTAGTTCACTTTTAATCAAAACAGTTAAACTTTTCACTTTGAAGCGAAAATTGACCATCAACATAACATACGCTTTTCCCAAAGAAATGTAGAACAAATTATTGAAAAATGAGTTAAAGGCAAGAACCCACTCAGTACAAGTGTATGATAACAAAGGTGAAATTTATTGCATTACCCACTGGTTGATGCGATGATAGAAATAGTGATAATGCACAAATTGTCAAGTTCAGGAATGGCAAATGTACGTGTGGCAAGTGGACTAAATTCATATTTCCATACTCGCATGTATTTGCAACTTGTTATCCATCGGACACTAATCCAAACCATCTACTTGGTCACGTGCATACAATTTCAGCCAACAATCTTTACTTTAAAGACAGTTCCAACCACCGACAGACGCAATTTATTAGGTCCTTTCGGAGTTTCGACTTAACTACAATGTAGAAAGAATTAAACAAAAAAAAATCCGATTCTAAAGTTATAGTTAGAATACATAACTAGATGAATCGTCGATATCTCAATGCGCCTCATCGCTATAAGCCGTTATTCACAGACAGGACACAACGGCCTCTAATTACCCTTATTCTAATAATTTCATGTGTAAAAATATTATGACAGAAAAATATTAGAAGTTGTGTGGTCGTCGAAAGTTATGTTTGGAAATTTATATTAGCTGTTAGCCATTTTTTACTATATGTTTGTTGCTAACATGTAATTTATAAATCTAAAAATATCTCACGGATGCACATTAATAAATTTTTGTTTGTGCAGACTATTCTAAAAATGTCCAATTGGCCTAGAAAGACCCTTGATCCTATATAGAGTCCACACGAAAATGACATATTATATTACGTAAAATACACAGAACCCCCTTATTGATTCGCAAAAAAACACCTTACTCCTCTATCGTTTAGAAACATCCACATAAACACCATAAACTTCATAACTAAAGTGAAAATTGACCTATAACCGGCTGAGCGACTTAGTGATGATAGGTATGCGAGGTTCTTTTGAAAAGATCTTGAGTTTCATTCCCAAACTACCCTTCAGTTGATATATTGAAGTGACATATTAGGGTAGAAGAGATTTGAAACTATCAAAGAGTGAAAAGAAAAAGGAGAAGATCTAAGGTATATCAAAGTCGCCATGTCCACTTCTGCAAATTTTGGAGGAGGTTTAACAAATCTAAGGTATGAATGGTCTCGGTGCTTCTGCAAGAAAAGAGCAAAAAATCAAGATCGTGGAATCAAACAAACCCTCAAAAGGTAGGCTGTATTACATTTGTGAAGATCAATCCTGCTCCTTTTGGGCATGGTGCAATCCTCTAAGAAGGGATGGAATGGGCAATGAATATACTAGTCAAAATCCAGAAACAAGAGTAGATGAAAGTTGTGGGTTCTCTCCAAGAGTGAACAGTAATGAAGGTATGCTGGCTGTGAACAATTGTGACATTTTGTTGGGGCTACATGCAAAGTTGAGCACGGTTGAAGGCACTGTGGGGATGTTGAAAGTGATAATGATTTTGTCCTTTATTGTTTGTTGTTTATCTCTAGTTATTGCTGCTTATAAAAATAGTAATTTGGTTAATGGCAGCATATGATGTACCCAAATAATGCAATGATTTTAGTTTATGAAAAAATTTTCAAATTTTTTTTCATGGTTTGTATTCCTTAATGAAAGAAAGATAATAACTATACAACCTGTTTACTCATGAACCAACTGTAATTTGGATAGTCATAATATGATAACCACAATCCAATATATGGCATTACAAAAAAGAGCAATAATGCCAATAATGTCATTACAAAAAAGCATACTAAAAAAGCATCATTACAAAATGTTAATCCATTATACATGTCTGCTCTAAAGATAGCATATATGCCATTACAACTTGTTTACATGACACAAGTCCTAAAAATAACATCCATAAATTCCTTCCTAATTTTTTTGATCTTTTGGATCGAGAATTGGGGTTGTTATCACTAACTGCAGCAGTGCTGCTTTGCTGAGATACTTGATGCACTGGTGCTTCTCTGGTTGGGGCTGAAGTGGAAGCTGTTGTTGCTCGCTGGTTATTGCTTGCTGGCCTGCAACCAGAGTCAAAATTTACTGCTGGAATAATTATCAAGAGTACATAGTGCTGAAAAATTCATATACTTAAATGTACCTTGTACAACTTTAGATTTGGGATAAGGAGGTTCCTTACAAGTTCTCTTATTATGGCCAGTTTTTAAACATCTCTTACAGTATACTGTCAACCCGTTTTTGGAAGCTCTTTGTGGATCTCTCGGTTCATCAGGACCTCTTCTCCTAAGTTTTTTAGGTCTCCCAAGTGTTTCTTCACAAATGGTGGATTTAACAACTGCATTCCACTATCAATCCAGTGTTCTTTGGATGAAACAACTCCAATTCTATAAGCATATGCCCTCAAGTATGCCTCTTTACTATAGCACTCATCGACATAGTTTCAACCTTCATTCTCATGCTTTGAATGGCAGAAATAGCATGCACACATGGAATTCAGTCAACTGGAATGCACCACATGAACAGCTTCTACGTTGCAAATTCACAACAGAGATTCTGTTGAAACCATCACCTCAAATAAGTCAATACCATCAAATACAGCAACACAATGTCTGCTCTTCTCTACACTTTTGGCTAGTTTCTCAACAATTTTTTGACACAATTTGCCTCCATATTTCTCCATGCCTTGTCTCTTCAATGTTAATCGTTGCATTAACTTTCTTCTGAAAAATTCAAGAAAAGTCACAATTGGCCCGTCTCTTGTTTTTAAAATGTAGTTGTTGAAACTCTCATTCAGGTTGTTGACTAAAATATCAGTCTTAGCAGCTATTCCATAATGTGCTGTAGACCACAAGTGATATGGCAGCCTTTTTAACCAAGCAGTAGCGGTAAGGTTCTCTCCATTTTGTGGCTGAGCTATCTCCAAAGCATTCAATGCTTTCTTGAAATAATCAACATTAGTTGCTGATGCAGTAATCCAAAAACAATTCCCTCAGTTCACTATCTTTGAACTTTGCCTTAAAATTCTCAAACAGATGTTTAAGGCAAAATCTGTATTCTGCACCAGGAAATAGCTCCTCTGAAGCAAGTACTAGGCCTTTTTGCCTTTCAGAAATGAAGGTATAAGGCACTACATTGCCCCTTTCAATATGAGTAATCAGCTCCTTCAAAAACCAAGTCCAGCTATTATAGTTTTCTGCTTCAACAATGGCAATGGCTATAGGAAACATATTGTCATTCCCATCCCTTTCAAGTGCTGCTAACAGTTGACCTCCAAAGGGACCCTTCAAAAAGCAACCATTTAGACCAATGATTAGTCTACAGCCTGCAAGAAAACCCTTTTTAAGAGCACCCAAGCCATAGAACAGCCTTTGAAATGTTGCCCTTTGCTCAATAGACCTCCTGTATATTTGTATAGCTATATGACTGTCTGGATTTGACCGTCTAACCATGGCAGCATAATCTCACAGCCGTTCATATTGCTCCATATCACAACCTTTGATTGCCTCCCTGACCTTCCTCTTAGTCCTGTATGCTTTTTTGCTACTTATATTAACCATGAATCTTCTTCTGGCATCATTAATAATGCTATCAAGGCTGCAATTAGGGTCATCTCAAACCTTCTTTTGAAACTTTCAGTTCAGATAAGTTGAAGTTGCATGCTTGTTAGTGTACTCTCTGCCACAGTGGTGCTCTCCCTTTAGTGTTTTGATCTGAAAAGTGTCAGTCCTATTAACTCTACTTGCATGAATCCTCCAAGAACATTCTTTTGCACATTTGGCAGTTATCCTCCAACTATCATTGTTGACATATAAAATTCATATCCCTCTCTAATGTTCCATTCCACAAGTGCTTCTTTAAATTTTGCAAAAATGAGTAAATTTCTTCCCAACCTTGAATTCAAATTTTGGCTTGTTAAACTCCACTGCAGCATTGAAATACGAGTAGTCAAGCCCATTTTCATCACCAGAATATAGAAAGTCTTCATCTGCAGTCACAGGTTCATTCCATTCCTCAGTGTCAGGGCCAATAGGTTGGTCTCCTCCATGCTGATGATGTGTTGTGGACTCCTCACCTTCTGGTTCCTGATGTTGTTGCTGCTGCTCATTCAAGTCATCAATTTGCTGATTTGTTTGAGGTACAGTTGAACCAGCAGTTGCAAAGATGTCCTCATCTTTTGCAAATTCTAGACCCTCTCTCAATCAATCCTGATCAGGTTCTTTGTTTCCATCACTGTGGTGCTGTTCTCTGTTGACTTGATTTAGTTCTCTGTCAGAATTACCTTACTGCTCTTTTCTATTGACTATGTCTGTTTCTCTGTCAAAGTTACCTTGATTTCCACACTCTTCTGCACTTTGGTTCACTAAAAAAACCTCTTGTTGGCTGTCGACAGCATCTATTCTGGTATTCTGCTGAAATAATTTTCTTACAGATTTTCTAGCTGCTCTCTTCACAGGTTGCACAACAATTGTCTCTTTCTCACTGGAGTTTTACCACCCTTTCTTTTATTTTTCTTAGTTGTTTTGAAGGAATTTTATGTGCCATCATTAACTTCTACATCAGCTGTGCCATCTAAGTCATTTTCTTACCCTCTTGTATCACCAACATATGGTTCAAAACCAGTTAGATCAACAGAATTTTGTGAAGCTCCAGCATGATTTCTAGTCAGATTTGAATTGATTTCTGAAGAACCTTCATTATACGGTAAAGCAAGTGGACCATCATTCGTCACTCTTTCGAATAAGAGCTTGCCATCCGGTGAGACAATTTGATAGGGGTCTGACCTGCCTCTACATATATATGCATATAAGGAAGCCCTTCATAACAGGTAGTCAATAATTCTATATCCACGTCATCATTTATTGGGGTAACACCTACATCCACATCATGGTCTGAAATGGAATACCAAAATTTTGCACATGCCGCTTGTTTTTCAATTTTAAAGTACAGGTTCAACAATGAAAATGCTGATAATTCATCAGGGTCGCATTTGTGAAACACTCTCACTAAATGACTTGTATATCTAATCTTGGGATGATATATAAACCGCCCATTATAGTACATGTAGATATCCACTATTCTAAAATGATCTAACATGGTCCCCAACCTAAATTATTTAATCAACACTTTTAGAATTCAAATATAGATTAATAAACTATATTAAGCTACATCACACTTTCATATTATAACAACAATTAGTTAGATCCGGCACATATTATTTAATCAACACTTTCAGATTATGTAATGAAATCTGATTTAGTAGTCAAATCCAGACCTGACACATATTATTTCCTCCTAACATCAACCACATACTCCAAAAAAGACCCACATATTCCAAAAAATCTAAAAAAGTTAAGAAATTTACATTTTTAAACTCCATTTTCTCTGATAAATCACCTACATATGGACCACCAACTATAAAAATGACAGAAACCGCATAAATTAAGCCCCAATATATAGTGGAAAAAGAATAAACAAATTGAAAAAAGAATACAAATCCTAAACATCAAATGGATTGAATATTGAACAATAAGTTCTGATTCTTACCTAGAAATGTCGAACAAGCTTCATGATCAGATACAACCACCAATCGGACCTTCCCTTCTTCGCAACCTGATGCAGCCACGCCATTTTCAACTCAGATTCACGATATTTCAGCAACAATTTAGTAGTCAAATCCTTTGTTTTAGGGTTTTTTTTCTTACACAGGATGAACGAGAGAGAGTCAGTTCTTGATTCTCTCTCCCTCTCTATTATAAATAAGGGTATTTTGGGTATTCGACCTGTAGTCAGTAACTTAGCCGATTCAAAAGTCAATTTTCACTTTAGTTATGAAGTTTATGATGTTTATGTGGAGATTTCTAAACGATAGGGGGGTAATGTGTTTTTTCATGAAACCATAAGGGGGTGCTGTGTATTTACCCTATTATATTTGCAAGATACACATAAATTAAAAATAGTCTTAGAACACGAGAGTCAACTCGATATAAAGCGAGCCAACGAATTTTTCTAATATTTGATGAGAAATCAATAGAACCCTCGGTTAATAAACTATCTTTATAATGTAGGCTTTTAGGGGATCGTACAAGCAGGCTATTTTGAACTTGATCATGGATTGATTATCGCGTTGGAGGTAAGAGACTCACATATTTCATCTTCCTGTGGGTAAGGCGACCGTTATTTTATAGGATGTTGAGGTATTAGAGGGCTTATGTGTTGATGGATTACCAGTAACGCTGATCAATCGAAATAGAAATCTTATACGTAAGAAGGATTTGATCAAGGAGTTTCTAGACTTTAGGTTTGAGACACGTCACTTCTAAGATAGGAGGTTGAAATTTGTGCATATATTCTACTTTTTGTACGAGTTTTTTTTAGATGATGCATTAGAGGAATTAGTACAACAGCATGTTCGGTGCTACATTTTGATCTTATTTGATGGACAGCTATTTGCTGACACCTGTGAAAACATTATAAATTGCTATTGGTTAGATTACTTACGAGACATAGAGGGTCTGAGTCATTTTAGTTGGGGCAGTGTTGTACTTGCCTGTTTATACTCTCAACACTGTAAAGCATTTTACGCGACCACAAGCTACACATTTGACCCATACATGCTTTTATAGACACTGGATGCACAACTTTGAGATGTTTGAACGTTGATATTTCAGTTGAAAGTATTATTGATTTGACGTGCACAATTCATATTTTTAATAGTATGGGCATGAGAGAGGATGTCTAGAATTCGCCCTACCATGTTGGTTCCTGCTGTACAGAAAAATGATTTTCCTAAGGGTGATCGTTGGGCAGGTGACCATACGACTAAATACGTGCCTTTGCATGTTGTGTCATTATTTCATGATACACTTATCAAAATGGGAATCGACGAGATACTCAACTGATATATAGTTTTGTTATCGTACTAGTCATTATGTATTTACTATCGCGCTTATATCCACATTTTCATTGTCATAGTTTATTTGGGAGGCTTATTCTACCGACTTTGTTGCACTCCTTCCCGCCTATTACTCAGCCGGACAACACATATGGTTGTCAGCAGTTCCGTTGATATATTGGAAGGTTGTCAAATCGAAATTCACCTTTTACAACGAGTACTACGTTAGTTTCTAAAATATCAGCCGGTAACTGCCTTTTTGACACAAACACAGACAAGAAATTACATTCTCTAGCAATACCATAGTTATTGGGTGCAATACTGGTAGCATCGTGCTCAATCAATTGTTGGTGGCTATCGATACAATCCGACAATGTTTACGGATGAGTACATTGTATGGCACCAAAATAGTAATGTTCGCTAAATAACGCCTCCTGTTTCGTAGCAGGCCTGACATGACGCTCATCGAGAAGATGGGGGACAGTTCAACTACTTGATAAATTATTTAATGCCTACATTTTTTATCAAACCATATGCTTGCTTTTTTGCTTATTAACATACGAAATGATTACAATACACAAAATCTTCTTTTTTTGGGTCGATTCTATGTCTTGATTTAGTTCAATCTGTGGAATGTACCTCGGTCCCTCAAATCCTGCGCAGTGTGATCATCTGGGACTAACAGCAATTTGTGAGAAGACATTTGGGGCATTACAGTACTTGAATCTAGGACATAAAACGATAGTTGGTCCATTCAACCGCCAAGATGTTGACCTATCTGCCTCTCGTACTGTTCCTTTTCAGATGCCTGTTAAGTATCTACTTAGGAAGGTTCGTGGTAGAAAACAAACAGTTAGGTGTCGCAGAGGGAGCACATCCACACATGCTGTTGATGTACCAAACACAGACATAACGCAAACTTTATCACTATCCGGATACTACTCACCTATTGGTACACTTTCCTCACACTAAAACTTTCTTCACACCTCTCACTGTGCCAAATTTCAGAGGTCATTTCAGTAAGACTCCTACTCCCATACCCATATTTGCCTATATGACTATTGTTGCACCGTTTTTTACTATGCTTGATACATCATTTCATCCACAAAATAAGTTCCAGGATGATCTTGATCATATGTGCCACTTCCTAGGGACCTCGATGGGGTTCTCTCCTGTTTTTCATATGGACGACGACAATGTTTCTGTTAATGCTCCTTCCCAGATGTTTATATATGATTTTTGTCCCAGATGCGGTCAGACTCCCGTGCTGGATCCTTTCGTTGATGATACCGAGGACCACACACCTGAACAAGTGCATGCACTATCTCGGAAGTCCGAATGGCTACAATTAGGATGAGATCTACTACACGTAAAGATACATTGAAGAGATGGCTGCTCTACTACTTCGCGTGATAAGGGCAAGAGACTCGTTGGTGGGTGATATTCAAATTTTAAGAATTTTTCTTGTCTAAGTCTCCTGTTTTATTATCATTCAAGTTCATGTGCAAGTGCATGCACTATCTCGGAAGTCCGAATGGTTACAATTAGGATGAGATCTCTACTACACGTAAAGATACATTGAAAAGATGGCTGCTCTACTACTTCGCGCGATAAGGGCAAGAGACTCGTTTGTGGGTGATATTCAGATTTTTAAGAATTTTTCTTGTCAAGTCTCCTGTTTTATTATCATTCAAGTTCATGTGCTGATTATTGTACCCATTTATCGTTGAATGCTACATTATTTATCATTATTTAAATTAACATTAAAATCGAAAAATTAAAAAAAGGGATGACTTGGACAAATTTTATTTTCATTTAATAGCATGTTTAATCACCGTTTATGAAATTAGCACAATTCTTGTATGTAAATTAAATTTTAGACTTCCATGATTAGAGTTTATATTAGGTGTTAGGGTTTAGAGATTTCGATTTTAGGATTAGGGTTAAATTTTAGAAAAAAAAATTAAAACGAATCACCACATATAAACTATGCGATGATTCCTTATTAAATAATTATGTTTCGTTGCCGCTTGTTAAAAAATTTCGCCTTGCCTTCACCACTCATTTCAGGAGTAGCGAAGGCTTTTCCCAAAAAAAAAAATTCGCTCTCCCTTCACTTCATCGTCAAAAAAAATAGAAATTTAAAATAATTTTTTAATGAAACCTCCATTACCATTTGCGGCCTTTAATGTAGAACAGACCCTCAACTTACACCACATTTGTGATATTTTTTTATTTTAACAATATTCCGAAAAATTTGTCACCTAGCAACCACATGCCCCTTAACAGACCCTCTCGCATATTTTGTTTACTTAAAAGTAATTAACATTATTTGCAGCTTAAGAAACAGAGAAACATATATAAACGTACCTTGGAATTTTTTTGTAGTAAATTCTAAAGAAAACGATTTTCCCTCTTGTAGAAGTTCATACATTCATGCTTAGAAATTGACTCAATATTTAAAAAATATAGATTTGGCAAAATACAAGATAAATATATCCAACCTTGGATAATAAAGCAGCAGAGATGCTCATGTACTTACTAAAGTTTTTAGCATTCAATTCCTTTCCAGGAGATTTATAAAACTAATTTTGAAAATAAAAGAACTTACGGGAGTCCTTAATAAACGATTATCTCATGAAACAGTGATCCATACCATTACAAGAGTAATTTTTATGGGAGATCGCACCAATAACCAGTAAAGTTACTTATGAAAGGGCCTTCAGACAGAATTCAGACGAAACTGTCAAATTAATTTCTTCTCCCTCACAATGTTGTTAATGGAAAAAAACATATAAGTAAAACACGAGGAAACCTGTGAACTAGAAGTTCCAGTACAAAATTTTGCCTTGAAACAAAAGCATAAATCATTTCATGATCAAAATGACTAATTAACTCAAATATTTAAATACAACAAAATTTTCTATGCAATGACGGGGTAAAAAGAATTAATGACGTATAAACTACAAATCTACCCCCAAACCAAAGATGGAAAAAAAAACCCTAAGCTATATTCATTAATAAACATATAGGGGCAAAGAAACGAACCTATCAACAATGTGTAAAGAAGAAAATTTGTGTTGATTACCAGGTGAGAAGGCAATCTACAATCAAACTATGTGAACAAAGTTACCACATCACGACGATATCCGCGAACTATTAGAAGTCTAGGAACATTTTCAACCAACACGTCCATGTATTCCATGTAAAAGTACGCGGGATGATTGACTGGAGGCGGAGGTAGACTGACAAGCACAACTGCGGCCATTCTCGAGTACTTCAGTATTGTCGAGTTGAGCTTTAAAGTGGTGTAGAGGAATTTCTCTACCTGCTGTTCGTTGACGACCACAGGCTTTCCATCAGCCATTAAAGCAGTCCCTTCTCTATGAGCATTCTCCTTTATCCCTGCCAAGTAATTAGAGATTCTCTGCTGAGCACCAGTGAAAGCCTCGAAGGATTCATCTTGCTGCTCTGCTTGGGCATCCCATGACTTCATTGAGATAACAATTACTTCAGCTTGCATGCGGAGATCATAAAGAAACTTCCTGACATCAGCCTTGAGTTCCTCCGCATCAGAATCCTCTTCAGCAATACAGAAAACCTGGATTTTACAGCTCTCAAAGCTCTCTTTAGTAAGAAGAAGTTGGGACAGGAGAAGCATAAGACCACCATCTCTCACAATCCAGTACAAATCAATGCTACCGTACTGTCTTTGGTACTCGTTAGGCCACTCGTCAAGACCCTTGACGATAACAACCGCCTTGTTTGCAACAATACAGTCATTTATTATTCCAACAAAACTGGCGGGAATTTCAGTTAAATTTTCACGCCGCCAAATTTCAGGATACCGCATAATGACCATATTAGGCTTGAGATTACCAAGGCCCATTGTCTGAACAATGCCTCTGAAGCCCTCAGTCATACTGGGAGCAACTACTATCTCTGCTACACCTTCACATTGCTTGTAGTCAATGTAGGTACTAAGCTGCTTACATGCAATCTTGGCATCCTCAGCACATTCGTGGTAATCTCCATCCATAATAGACACAAAAATAGACATTCCCCTACCCTTTTTCTTCATGCAGTTGGCAAAATCAGCGAGTTTAGGGTGGCAAGGGACATTTTCAGGAAGTTTACCCCAAGGTCGGCAGTATACAAGGGGGATAGGGTACCAATTCTTTGGGTGTACCTGATCAGCTGTACAAAGAATAGATTGATCACAAAATCGGACAACAAATATGGTCATGTACAATCTCAACAATGCAGAATATGTAAGTATCATTCCAAGGCAGAGTTTATGTGGCTCCCAAGTCTGGCATTTGTGGCTCAAAGCAGAAATGCTATTTAGATCACTCTGAGTGCCAAGCCAAAGAGCAGGCAAATTCTTAACTCGAATTTTCTATTACTAATATGTTAAGTATTAAGACTATCACAAACAAACTTTCCCTGAAGTCCAAGTAACAACAATGATAAACAACTAGGGATGCTTTTGATGGCGTGTTGCCAAATTCTTAAAAATGAAGGATCTCTTTGAAACTATAGTAAGGGGTCATATTTCTTCGGTGAAATGCGACTAGGTGCGAATTCAGGCCCCAATGCTCAACAATCATTACAGTATGTGCAACTGGAGATTTGAGTTATATACAGCCCAATTTGGTTTTGCATCATATGTTGATAAGTCTGGTAATTTCCTTATTGACAAAAAGTATAATGTGCCAGGGACTGTTGTAAGATTACAGGTAAGCTTGGCTTTAACCCTTCATTAATAACTTATTAAGACATAAATACTTCAAATTTGTTTAACTGTAAAATGAAGACAATTTTTATTGCCACATGACATTGGAGGAGAAATTCTGAATTTCCTATGTTAGAGCAGAAGGCATGAGATATCAGATTTTCCATTCCAAGAGGGGTCCAGTCAGGGAAGAGAGTTCATTATATATGACCACAGAATATGAAATGGCAATCGAGAAAAGCCGTAAAAGAGTACTCAGATGCCATATGTACACCATCCTTATTAGCATAAGGACACACACCTCCCAAAGATCGCAGACTGCGCAGAGCAAGTTGAAAATATGCACTCTTGAAACCATCACCCCAGTCTCCAGCTTTGCCCTTGATGCTCACATAATAATATATAAGACTTGCTAGGGCCAGAGATACCACGGTAAATGCCCAAGAAATCAAGAACATGATTACTGCAAAAAGACATGATTGAAAGGTCAGCCCAACCCATTTACAACATGTTTGAATAACTAAGCATGTAGTAGTATTCCCTTTATCATGAAATTGCAGAAATCCTAAAATATAGCAAATTACATAGCACTGGGCTCCCCCCTATTATCTGGCCAAGCAAAACAAAAGCAAACTGACCTACAATCTGAACAATAATATATAACCTGAATGTGAACAAAATAGAATACTCCTCCGCATTCTCCAACATGAATTAATGAAATCATTTTTTTTTGGGTTAATAAACAATTTAGAGTTGTTTGTCCAATAAAAAAACAATCTAGCAACCTTCTACACTATCTTAGTCCATGTCATTCTCCTCTCTTTCACGTCATCCGGTTTGACAACCATGATGTAGAACATTAGTGGGACAAGATTTCTAGTGCAATTCCCAAGTTTGCTACAAGGCCCAAATTCAGTAATTAGTCTCTGGTTAAGCAGTTTCAAGCTAGGTCAGGTTCACAAGTCTACTTTTAAGTTTAGTACCACATCCCCTGATGGTTGTTACCGATAGTGGAAGATATGGTGGTTAACCCAACCTATAAGAGTACACCTGTTAACCTAAACTAGCTTGTTAACCACCATCAGTTGGGCCAACTACCATATCCCTCCACTATGGTGTGTACAACTGGAGTCTCTTATCTGATTCATAAGTGTCAAAACAAAAAATACACCTCAATCAATGCAAAAACATCCATATTTATTTCTCTTTCTCCACTACAGTTATGCCTGTTCAATATGCAGAAACACTTGCATTATTAACCACATATATCTAAATGTCAGTTTGTTATTGATAAGTCTCTAAATCCACTGTCATCTTTTCACTTCAAGACAATAAAGTACTATTCTCTGTTTGAATTCCCTAGTTTTTCAACTACAATGCTACAGTAGTGCACCGAACAAAAACAACTAATCCATACCAAAGAAAAACAACTCCAAAAGCACCTAATCCATACGATATCTCTAAAACAACTCACATACAATAGAAATTAAAAAAATTACCATATTTTCTTCTTCCACTGCACACTACCTCCTCCCCCTCTTTCTCCCCCTCCTTCCTCCTCCTCCTCCCTCCCTCTTCCTCCCCTCCTTTTTCCTCCCTCCCTCTTTTTTCCTCCCCTCCTCTTCCTCCTCCTTTTTCCTCCCTCTTCCTCCCCTTGCCACGCCAGACCACCCCCTTCCCCTTCTGTGGCCGCGACTCTCAACCAGCAACCGCCAAGGTCGCAGCCTTTCGCAGCTGCGGGAGGGGAAGGGGGAGTCTGGGCTGGCAGAGGGGAAGGGAGGGGAGGAAAAGGGAGGAAAAAGGAGGAAGGGAAGGGGAGGAAAAAGGAGGAAGAGAGAGGGAGAGAGAGGAGGGAAGGAGGAAGAGGAGGAGGGAGGGGGTGGTGGCAGTGGGGGGCAGCGGTGCTGGGTGGCAGTGGTGGTTGGTTCAATTTTCAAGAAAAAAACCCTAAACAAATTTTAAATTCTAAAAAATACCCCAAAATACATCCCAAAAACACCACAAAAAACATCTACAGTAAGTTTTTCGAATACAATGCTACAGTAAATTTTTCAAAAACACCCCCAAAAATAGTTAATCCATATTTCTCAGAAATTCAATCCCCTGATCATATAAGACCTATTATATGGAAAAGTAGCTTCAAGCTGGCTAAATTAACAGACAGTAATCAGATACGGCAAAAGGTGCTGGATCAATCAAATACATACCAATACAAAGCAATGCTCCAACAAGGGAAAGGCTCCAGTGGTGAAATTTCCAGCGAGGACGCCAGCTAGGAGCATCTAGAAGATCCAAAAGAAAGCAGGACAGGTTCACACCAGCATAGCAGAGAAGGTAAAACATAGTTATGGTTGGAGTGATAAGATCAAGATTTCCAATCACAACACATCCAATACATAGGAAGGCTGTAAAGAAAGTAGCAATATGAGGTTCATTCCCATCTGCCACCTTGAAGTAGTTCAGAACAGGCAAGATGTCATCATTGGCTATTGCTGCAAGAAGACGTGGGGCTCCTGTGAGACTTTGAAGAGCTGCTCCTAAGGTTGAAAGAATTATACCAATGTAAATGATTGCTGGGAACGGCCATGCAATAGTTGCTGTAAGTAACCTGCACGAGTATATAACCTTTTCATAGTCTTGTGATCTACAAATTAACAAGCAAAACTTGTATTTTCAACAATAGTAACATAATCTATGATGCTGCTTTTCGACATGTTGCAGGTCTAGTACTAAAGGCAAATCAAAGACATGGAGCAATGTCCAACCAAAATCCAGAAAATAATCACTGTAGATAACTCTGCTCGCCCTTGAGGTGCAAAATCTTGAGATGCTGCTCGGACATCTTGTCATCAAGCAGAGCATCGATTGGCGGCACAAGACGCAGCCATGCAATGTACACGCAAAAAAAAATAATAATGATAATAAAAATAACAAACACCACCACCAGAGACTGTACACACAAACCAAACTTACACACAAAATGCACACCAATGTGCCTGAAAATGAAGAACATTCCATTCTTTATAGAGACAATTTGCAAAAGGAAGCAACACATTGCAATTTATTTACCATTAAACTTCTCCTTGTACAATATATAAATCATATTATTTACTAATTCAAAACAAACAAGAATTTCAAATTGAAAGTATTACATTTCCTAAACAACAGATACAAAGTAACCACAATTTACAGCAGAAAATTAACAGATCAAATGATGCAGAATTAATACAAAGCCACAGTTTAAAAGGATGTAACATGAAGCATCCTTAACAAAGCAAATCCACAAATCATTAGGAAACAGATTCGAAGCCACAACATACGTGATTTCAATGAGTAAAGCATTTCATTAAACAGTACATAGACTTACCTATCTGTCAAAAGTTTCTCTCGGGTAGCAAGAGCTCCAAACAATAAAACAGAAATCAGATATAGTCCAGTAGTCGTCAAAGTTGCAGCTAACGTTCCGACGGGAATAGACCTCTGAGTGTCCTTCAACGAGGCAGAACGGTTTGAACCAGCCATAATCCCCGTAACAGCAGGAAAAAATAGACCTACCAATGCACTGACAAGTAACAAAGTTATCGTCAGCCAAGGAAACAGATTAAATCCTATTCTACCAATATTTTCAAAGGCAACAATAAAAGGAAAACTTGGCTGATGCCACAACAACTGGTGACCTAAAAGTTGAAGATATTGGTTTTAAAGGCCACCTATTTCCCCAACCTACTTGCACAAAATGAAAACCATTATCCATGGTTCCCAGTGGCCACAACTTGAAAAGACAGATAGCAGTACAAAAGTTGATAGCTATGCAATAACCAAGAATGTCAATGAGTATCAAACCTCAAACTACATGATTGAAAACTGCAGATTGTGGTGTAAAGATTTAAAACGACAACCTCCGGCATGATTAGTGTTGCTTTCAGCAAGGTTCGGTTTGACTACAGGGTCTGGGAAAGTCAGGGAAAGTTAGATACACTGTCTTCCTTGAGAGTTATTTTGAGGTAAACTTAACATAATTTTCCCTTTTTCTGTCCTCAACAAATTGCAGGCTTCTGCAAAAAGTCAGCTGGAAACAACAATTGTATAACTACATCTTATTACTAACTTCACTCCAAAATCTGTCTCGTCCAATGAACAAACAGATGAAAGTAATTTTCTCCCCTTCACCTCATATTCTTGTCGCTACATTCCCATAAAGCTTTCCCTCTGCTCAAACAAATGCCACACTATATTTTTTCCTCCTTCAAATACAGAAATAGAATATTTTCCGGTCTGGGGAAACGACAACTCCCAAAGTACAAGGTTCATACAACCACAAGTTGAGGAAGAGGTTGGTCTATCCAGCCTTAAGTGGAGACAAAAAATAAGCAGTCCCTGATAATCAAAACCATTCCTTTCCAAGTTAACAATTAGCACAAATTTATTAGTTGAAACAATCCCAGCCACTCTTTTGTATGTTAAGTATAGATGTAAAAAGACAAATCTGCTGTTCTTTGGATGAAGCTTTTGTTCCTGGGGACCAAAATGTAATCATTGAGAAACTAAGGGTCCATTTGGTTCATGAGATGATACAAGATTGGAAAAGTAATACCATGTCATCCCTTATTTTATTGGTTTTTACACATGCTATTACTATCATGGTTGACTGAAATAATCCCATGTTCATGGGATGAAATAATCTCAGAGGGAGGTGGTATTAGTTATCCTACGAAGATGCAAGGATGGGATAAGGAATATTATGAACATTTTGTGTCATTTGAACTAATTTGGTAACTATAATATAAAAACTAAACTTTTGAAAAACAAAATTTAACTTTTTATGGAATATCCCATGAACAATCCGATACTGAACTTAGTATAATTATTGTACAAGGGATGATGAATTCTAGGATAAGTAATCTCAGGACAATTAATCCCGGTATTACACATCCTCCCTCAGCCCATCCATGAACCACATGAAGCCTAAAAGGATGATTTCGTTATTGCATGCTGACAACAGCTTAGATCTTTCCAAAAAGGTAGAAATCCTAGTTCCCAACAACAAAAAACAAAATCCTAATTACTAATAGGTTCTTCTCTCGCTTGAGCTTGCAAGGTTTAAAGTTCAAAATAATTTCTAATATCAAAAATACATTATTCAGATCAAGAAATATAAGTGCAGGTAAAATGAAACAGGAGTGCAAAGGAT
Source organism: Coffea humblotiana (assembly GCA_023065735.1). Taxonomy (NCBI): domain Eukaryota; kingdom Viridiplantae; phylum Streptophyta; class Magnoliopsida; order Gentianales; family Rubiaceae; genus Coffea; species Coffea humblotiana. The sequence goes on from CM041216.1 coordinate 9,673,679, forward strand.
AATGCTTAGTAATCCAAGTAATGCATCCTAATCCACAAAATAAGAACACTCATCCAGTTTGATGGGTTGAAAATGTTGTTGCTTGCTTTGAAAAGACTTTTTAAGTGTGAAAAGTGATGACACAAGTACCACTCTACACAGTAACACATATCTGATAGCTAATTTGATCAACAAGCCAGCAAACTTCAAGTTCCAAATGTAAGACAAAGTCTTTCAAGTGCACATAACTAATTAGCCGAAATTTAGGAATGGATAATAGACGAAACTAAAGAACATAAACAAATGAGGGACAGAAACTAATCCTATGAACTGCCTGAGGCATATAATTAAAATGTCCAAACAAAAAGGGACAGACATACAAAAAACTGAGTCACAAAGTTCTAAAAGAGCATAAATTGTATACTATAGTTGAAAAAAGAAGTACACAGCATGTAGCCCCACTATTATAAATAAAATTTTTAATGACAAGTTAGTGGGACCAGTACCTATTTTTGTGTGTAAAAGATGAGTCCAAGTTGAGATGGAGTTGTGACAGTAATGGAAAACTGAATAACAAAAAGGAGGGAGCACAACTGGGGTGTGCAGGAGACAAACCAAGCCATCCACCACTCAGAGAGAGAGAGAGAGAGAGAGAAAGGGCAACAATTAAAGAAAAGCACAAAACTAGAAAAGTTTTTGCATGCCATACTTGAAGTTCCAGTATATCTTCCCGTCAGGATCAGGAATTCCAGCATTATTAGTTGTCTGATAGTCCGAACTCCAATTTTCTTTGAAAGACTCCAAACTCAAACCCGTAATCCCAGCTGCTCCATGCATGGCAAGAGAGATATTTTCAGTATACAAGTAATATCCGAGAGCCATGAAATGAAGGATAAAAACATTTTTGACCCATTACATCCCATTACAATCCTGCCCAGATGTAATGGGTCAAAACAACTAAATTGAGTCATTTTTTATTAAAGCAACTCAAGTATGATTTCAATGAAATTAGTCACACTTGGGCCAAGAACTATAAGTCTAGAACAGCCCATAGTTGTTAATCATCCATAGCAAATCAACATAGCAAAGGTCCACTTGAGGCTATACCACTGTGGACACAGAATCTGAACTTTTATTATGCATAGCAATTATAAAATACAATCATTAAACTCCATGGTTTTGGAATTTAAATCAACCAACATTATAAGCACAAAAATGAAAGTACAGAACACAATCGCATCATTGAGAGCCATTTACTTAGATGCCAATGTAAAATCATATGATCCGGAAATATGCATGGGAACAAAGATGCCTGATATGATCCATCTAGTAACAAAACCAGCAGTCTCCAACAAGTATGAATGTTCTAAACAAGATAACCTAAAATAAGCTTTCAAACTGAAAACATTGAAGATAAAAGGTGCAATGAATCTCACCTGCTGGATGATCCTTTCGGGCCAGCAGTATCCCAATAAATATGCAGAATAACGAGAATAAAACAGCTACAAGAAAAGCTGGTGCAACTCTATTGATCATTTTCACACCACCAAATACTATGAAACACAAAATGATGGTCACCACAATTCCATATATCTGCAGATCATGTAAACTGGGACTAGCAATCGGTTGTGCTACTTCTGTTCCATTAACTCTGGTGACAGTCTCTGCATTAACAAATGCAGGAATATAATCAAAATCAAACGTCAAAGTAAATCGTGTTCAAGGTAGTAACCAACATTGCTGATCTCCTCATCCTGAATACTGATGTACAAGTTAGTAAGAAATGAAGTAGCAGTTCCTTAAGACATAAAACCAAAATGGAAATAAACTATTTCACCACATTTTTCTGAGCAATTACAGTTGCAGTTAGAACAGCTGTCGTCCTGTATGAGGACAAAAATATGTGACTTTATGTATCACCAGGCAAACCATCATTCAGGCCAACATTTCGCCACCTCCAGCATATAATTCAAATAAAAACCTGCGAGATCTCCCAGAGCTACTACCTTTAAAAATCCCTGCACTTGGTACAGCGTTCAGAAAAGTCTCCACAGCTCCCAATACATAACTGCATCACATGGAATAAAAATACAAAATGTATCAATAAAAAACCAATTTACAAATTACATTCGAGTAAAGAAACAGCAATTAATAACATGGTCACCATACGTCCATAACATTCAATAAAATACATTCCAACAATCTACAGATGGAAAAGGTAATATTGCGAGTCATATTTCCATCTCATCATGCACCTCTGTAACATAAGTCACAGATTGACATAAAAATAAGAAGATAGAACACTCACAGAGCTCCAGCAACTGCATTCCCAAGGAAAAAAACAAAGCCCAATGCTAACTCCTACTTCAGGGCCCAAGGCACGACCTATGAGATAATAAGGTCCTCCACCCTAGACAATTATACATCAGACAACTATCAATAGCCATTCAACACAAAGACTTTAACATAAATGGAGCAAACCAGAGGAATAAGTTACGTGCATAACATAATTGTTTAATCTTCATAGTTAAGAAAATCTTTTGATAACAGTCATCAGTTATCTTACTTTCATAGCACCATTAGTTGCAATGGCACTCAATGAAATTGTAGTCAAGAAAGTGCATGACCCACAGAAGCAACTAGCAACAATGATTCACCTATACCACCCATACCAACAATCCTGCAATTATCAAAAGCAAAAATTGTGAAGAGTAAATTAAACTACTTCAAAAACTTCCTAAGGTAAACTACAGCAAACTGTTTACTAAAACCGTAATTAAGGGGGGAAAAAAAGGATGACTGTAGCTGAGAGTCAGCTGTCTCAATAAACTAACAGATGAGACTATTATTATAGCTCTTATATGATCTTCTGCAGCTGTTATAAAATTTAATTTAAGTACTCATCTGTTAGATGAGACTATAAGTTCCATTTGTATGCATCAGTTGACTTCTTTGAGTTTGTTAAGAATGCTTAAAGGTACAATGCCAGAAGAACTGTCATTTGCCATCCACATTGATCTGAACATTTACTTTATACCAATTTGTCATTTGTTAATTTTGCTATTTTGTTATCTTTTATGAATTTGAAGGGCAAGCAATATAAGGGTGAAAATGAAAATAACTAATATTATTTAACTTATGCCTGTAAGGTGAGACGAATAACGAAGAACTTTCGCATTACCAGCATAAGTTAAAATTCAAGAGAAGTTCAAGGGCATTGCAGGCACTACAAAGATGCATTTTCAAATGTCACAGGACTAAGTGATTGTTTGCCTAGATGAATAGCTCAAAAGCAAAAGGAAAACATGTCTCAAAATCTGGTATCTAGTATTAGAAAGAATTCCCAGACAGAAGATCCATATTCCACTACTATTATTTTTTCTGAGTCAATGATATGTTACATTCATTTAGGACTCCTCAATTCTTTTAGCAAAAATTGGTAATACAGTAATGGGAAGAATAGAATTTTGTAGAAGGGTACAACTTTTGACAAATTTGGATTTGGCGAAAAGACTACTATTCATCAAATATAAAAACTAAATATTTGCAAGCCCAATTTACTTTATTATCCCTTAGATACATCCAACTAAAATTAGAAGAAAAAAACTGATAAAAGGAAAACTACTGCAGCAAAGTGACGAATGACATTGGCTGTTGGCCATGAACGGAACAGCCTGAAGCGACTGTGCAAAAGTGCAGACCTGCCAACAAGCCCAAACTCATCAGCAGTGCAGCCTTGGCCAAGAGAAGAACCAATTTCATGAAAATAAGAAAAGAAGAAGAAGAAAGGAGAGTAAGAGCCACCTCGGATGTCCACTTGATTGGTGGCTCTCCAGCCACTTTCATGAAATGTTTATACTAGATCTGTGATCCACTTTCCGAGAAGAAGATTTTCTTATAAATATTTGTGGGTTTGGAGATGTTTTTATGGGTAGTGATTGGTGGAGCCATGATTTTTGTCAAATACTGAACTTGCTTACATATTTTGGTGAAAAAAAGCCCCACCAAAAGTGATGGCCAGAGGTGAATGCTTGGCAGTGGCACCACCCACCTTAAGGCCTGAGGGACCTTATTCAAAAATCAGATGTATCTGGAGACTAGGTTGTGAAAAATTTTGAATTGCTAAAGTATGTGGGTATTATAGCAATTAAATACACCACTCATTTTTTTAAAAATAATTTTTGAATAGTAACCAATGCCCCAATTTGCTAAAAGTTGCACCCTACTTAAAGGTTTAAATTCTTCCTATTCCCATTTTTCCCATTCTTTTATTTCTAAAAACCAATTGAACGTCAGGTCATATTTGTAAAGGAGATCTTAAATGTCAATTTTCTTGACAGAATTTACATTCAAATGCCATATCTAGCTCCAGAATTGAACTTTCCCCAAAAAAAAAATTTTAGCTTTACCATATGTATTCCATTTAGTTTCAAACAGTATTATGGACCTCATATTCACATCCAATTTACATCGTAAAGCAGAAATAATCAGCTCCAAGATAGTCACGAAACCAAATTCCACCTTAAATAATCCGAATACATGTTAATGGAGAGAAACATAAGGGCTGACTAAATCAACAAAGTTCGAATATGGTTAAATGCAAACTTTTATAAAAGGCCAACAATCATAAGTTCAAAATTTCTACGAGAAGCTTCAACTGAAACTAAACCACCTTCCAGAGGCGCACTTTAGTAGGCACAGGCTCTCACTTATAATAGTAAGTCAGTTCTAACTCCAATGGATATATATTTGCATGGTATATTGTTGCAGAGTATATTTAGAAAAATAAGGCAATGAGATGTACCATGAAAATCTGATATAGTAGATAATTCCCAGAATATTTTGCAAGCATGGAACAAACACTCCCATCATTGTCCCTAGTTTGACACCAGTATCCTACATAAACCACAAAAATAATAAAATGATAAACCAATTTTAACAAAATAAATAGTAAAACGAAGACTATTATAGCATCTTTGTTGTCTTAGAAGTCTCTAGTCATGCCTTTAGCACCCAAAAAAATTGATGAACTGCAATATCCTAGTACATGTACGACGTTTAATCATACCATGATAGAAACCAACACAAGTTGCCAATAAAACTTAGGATGCAAAATATAAACATGACAGCATAAAAAGCTTAAAGAATATCAACAGCAGATAGAAGAACACATACAAGCACCCTAGGACGTTCCAGATTGATTGTGCCATCATCTCCATCTCTAGGACTAGAGGGTGCAGGAGTCTGATCTTCCGTCATACTGGAATAGCAACCTTTACGTAAGAAGAAAGAAATACTCCAAAAATGTTTCGAAATTCAAAATACCAGAAACATAATCAGCTTGAACATAAATGAAACATCTCTTACCTCTTAAGACCTAAAATATTTACGAGTGAATCAAACCCAAACAATTCCAATTTGGAATCCTTCTGATCGCCATTGGCATGTGCATGAGTGGGCAGTGAGCCTTCTCTTTCTTCAGAAGCCATGTTTGTCTGATTGCTCGCTTTAACATTCCCTGCCACATTAATAAAAAGTCGAAATCATTTAGGCCACAATATAATCCAAGAACGAAAGAACCTGACTATGGACAAGTTAGCATTTTAGTGAAAGTCATTCAAATCAGTTGCATAGTACATTTAAGTACACAGTTTTAGCCAAATCTTATAACTGGAAACTGCTTCAAGGATAAACTTGAAGTTCTTAGTAATAGCCAAACTCGAATCAATTCCACATTTGAGAAGAATCTAATTCATGACTGGCAAAGTTTTCAAATCCATTACGAATAAGTTGTTTTTACCTCAGGTTCCATGTACCTTACAAATTTCTTAGAATGTCACATTGCATTCATTAACATCCACATAATTGGCATTTATGAGTATCACGGTGATTAGTTAGTGTGAAACAACCAAAAAAGGATGAAAAAAATTAAACAGTTTCCTGAAACAACACCCAAAAAGAGGAATTTAACCAATATTTCAAGAGCTATTAGGTTTAATTAATACAACCTGGGAAAAAATTAAGAACAATCAACAAGATGATGAACTTTAAATCAATGAAGTTGTAGTAGCTAACGGCACTCCCAATCAATACCTGTAACTAAAGATTCAACCCAGCTATCTTATTCTGGAGTTCCAAGCCCCTAAGCACCTTACAAACTTCTTACCAAGACTTTTTCAACCTTTTTCAGATCTAGAACACTGTAAGCAGAACATTTTAATTAAGAAAGTTTCCATATATTGTACTACATCACCACTACACAAACCAGCAGAAAAGACCAAAACATGTAAAATGTACTGCTACAATTCGACTAGACAAGAGATAGAGTAAAATCATCAAGGCAGAACTACACAATATATGGCAATGCTCAATCTTCCATTCATTCAGTGTATGCCATTGAATCCTTCCCGCTACTTGTCCTCGCAAGTTTCCTGTACAAACTTCCCATTGCAACCAGCAATCGAGTTTGCAAAATAATAGCCTCTGGTCTCCAAATACTATTCACCATATCATCCTCAAACCAAAAAGTACCTAATGAGAGTTAAATTCAAAAAGAGCCTAAGTCCAATAAATTTTACAGCATACAACTACTTAAAAAAGGTCCCAACCGAAGTCCATCAAGTAGCAATTAAGCTCAAACCCCTCATTTTCAGCATCTTTTAACCGTATACAACAGCAAAATCCTCCATGGCCCTCCTTAAGCCAAAATGTTCGTCGACCATACAAATCCAAAGTACTTTATCCACATTTCCAATGCACAACTAGAACATATACTTGCATGCCAACATTGATACACAGATTTCATACATTTGGCATCTATAGTCACTACAAGCTTCCTAAAACCTTGATTCATTAGTATATAAACCTACAAAACCGATTTGCCCCCGAGTGTTAAACCCTTATCCAAACCCTCACTCCTAGATCATCTGAAATCTCCGGTAAAACCAATACAAACAAACCAAAAGATGATCCTCTAATCAACAGCAGAAGAACAATCTACTACATTGCAAAAACAATTAACAAAACTTTGCACAAAAATACAAGGAAAATGAGCAGAGTAGTAGCAATTATTACATAGGGTTACGATTGGGAAACGGAGAAGAGGAAGAAGAAGAGGAGGAGGCGGCAGCGGCGGCGGCGGACTCCAGAGAGGACATTTCAACGACGGCACGATCGTTATCGCTGGCCACCACAGGCCTGTACTTCCGGCCGTGGCCAGGTCCTTGCGACGACGACGACGACGACGAAAACTCGTTCTGGTCGGACACTTCAATTTCTCCATTGCCCGCCATTTTTCGCCGTTCGCCGGAGCTTAATTCTGCTTTTGCCGGTGGATTGGATCCAAATCTAAAACTACTCTAATATTTAACTAGAGAGAAAAGATCTGACAGGAGATTTGGAAAATGAGTAATTGAGTATGAATTAATCAATAAAAAATAATATGTGAATATTCAAATAATTTGAATAATAATTTAATAATAATAAAACAAATCCAGGAAGGGAAGTAGGAGTTCTTCTCACGTAAGGGTGAATTTACGACTACCACAGTCGACTAGTACCAGGAGAGTGGGGAACACGCGAAGATAAGGAGCTTGATAGTATTTTGGGTTTCTGGGGAATGTATAAAGAAAGAGGATGTTCGAAGAAGAAGAGTAGGTGAAAAAGACCTCCATTGTGTTGGGATTGCGGGAATATTCAACTTTTTTATTTTTTGGTAAATTCTTCATCCAAAAATGGGAAAGAGAGAGAATCACGTTGGATGTTGGATTTTGGATTTTGGATTTTGGGGCTTGGGGGCGCAATTATTTGGCAAACTTAATTGGAAAAAATATTTAAAAAGCCCCATACGATTAAGTTAACTTACGGAAAAATCTCTTATGATTTTAAATCAGACATTCCGACCTCTGATAATTTGAATTAATTTGAAACAGTAACGAAAATCATCAAAACTAAACAGAGGCAAATGAAATGACATAATTACCCTAAAATATATAAGCAAAAAAGACCGTAATATCCATCCTAATTAAGCAAACATACGAAAATTTCTTCTAGTTAAACCAACTTACAAAAAAAACCCCATGTGATTGCATTTTGATGCTACCACTATTCTCCATCTTCTATTGCAACCCTCCCCTTTATCTAAATCTCATCCTTCTCATTTTCCTCCTCTCCACCTATTTCTAATGATTAGGAGCGTGCAATTTCAAATAATCAATTTATTGACCGATTCGATTTCAATTCGGAAAATTGAAATCGAAAAAAACAAAAAGTGGAAAGAAAATCGCAATTTTTGTTTTCGAATAGTTTAAATTAGGTTCGATTTCAAATTCATATTTTGAAAACAATAAATTGGCTACCTATTTCGATTTCAAATTAGTATATATAATGCACATATGCATATATATTAATGCATATGTAATATAAAAATATTTATATGTTATAATAATATCTCTAACGACTAATTATATTATATAATAATAGTGGGTCTAATTAAGTTAGACTGGTTAGTTGTATAGAAACAAATATCAGCATTAAATTTATCAAATTATGTTATGACTTTATAAGTTAACTTATAATACAAAAATTAGAAAAGAATAAAAAGGAGTACCAAAACAAAACTAATTCCTATCCCTTTCCTTTTCCACACTTTCATTCCCCTGTCGCCCCTCCCCCCTGCCACCCTACAACCAACCAAAAACCCGTAACGGATCTTCTGTAGCACCCACTTTTTATTATATTGTTATTTTTTCTACATAAATATCATGTTTTAATTCTTTTTATTTCCTTAAGATCCAATAACTATTAATTAATTAAAAAATAAATACAACAGCTTCAAAAAAGCAATATATAATAGAAAATTAAAAAATACAGCAGAAATTTCATAAAAATCTCATTTTTTATGCATTTTGATTTTTTGAGTTTGTTAAATTTGTGTATTACTCAATTAATAGTTATTGGATCTTAGGGAAATAAAAAGAATTAAAACATGATGTTTATGAAGGAGAAATAGCAATATAATAAAAAGTAGGACAAAAAGTGGCACAGGGTGTGGGACAGAAGATCCGTTGCAGAGGTTTTTAATGCATTTTGATTTTTTGAGTTTGTTAAATTTTGTGTATTACTCAATTAATAGTTATTGGATTTTAGGAAAACAAAAAAGAATTAAAACATGATATTTATGAAGGAGAAATAGCAATATAATAAAAAGTGGGACAGAGAGTGACACATGGTATGGGACAGAAGATCCGTTGTGAACCTCCGCAACGGATCTTCTGTCTCACACCCTATACCACTCTCTGTCCCACTTTTTATTATATTGCTATTTCTCCTTCATAAATATCATGTTTTAATTCTTTTTTATTTCCCTAAGATCCAATAACTATTAATTGAGTAATACACAAAATTTAACAAACTCAAAAAATCAAAATGCATAAAAATGAGATTTTTTATGAAATTTCTGCTGTATTTTTTAATTTTCTATTATATATTACTTTTTTAAAACTGTTGTATTTATTTTTTACTTAATTAATAGTTATTGAATCTTAAGGAAACAAAAAAGAATTAAAACATGATGTTTATTTAGGAGAAATAGCAATATAATAAAAAGTGGGATAGAGAGTGGCACATGGTATGGGACAAAAGATCCGTTGTGAACCTCTCCACTCCAACCACCAATTCCATTCTTCAATCTTCACTGTTAAGCACTAGGTCCACTACCGCTTCATCTCTCAATTTCCATCTCTCTCACCTCCCACTCAGTCTCTCTTACTCTCACTCTCTCAGTCTCTCATGGTCGCACTCACACCTCTGGCTCTTACTCTCACCTCTTGGCTATCACTCTCACAGTCAAATGCCCCCTGTTTACCGCATCGTTTCACACAGACACACATTGAGCACCGATGCGCAACTTCACTATTGTTGCCATTCACCACTTAGTCTGAGTCCCTGAGATCCAGCTAGCAACAACAACGTCGGCAAGGTAGTGAGATACTACTCTAAACTCCACACTCCAATACTCATCTTAATTTATATGTATTCAACCATAGAATTTTTTGCAACTTTTAATTTACTTGAATTAATTTAGTTAAATTAATTCTGTCACATTGAATTAAATTAGTTTAGGTAATATGTTTAGCTCAATATCTCTAAGGGACTAATTTAGCTTAGGTCTAGTATACAAATTAAACACCCTCATTTTCTGACTAGAGTTTTACTTGAAGGAATAGAGCCAAGCCTGTCAAAGGCTTTTTCAAGTCGGATTTAGGGTGCGTTTGATAAAACTGAAGTCGGAAACCTAAATCTATTAAGTTATTAAATTGTTAAATATTAAATCTAATACATTTGAGTGTATATCACATTCATTGATAAGTGAATAGCTTATCACTTAATTATAGGAGCAAATTTTATCCAGAAAATTCAGTGCCACTTAATAAATTGACATGTTCAATTTTTGGTTATCAAACGGTCTGAATATGTTAAGATCTAAATCCATTAAATTTAAGTGTTGAATTAAGTTATTAAACAAGGCCTTAGTCCTGCTGCTAGTTATGTCCTATGATATAAATTAATCTGAAATCAAGCCTGCGATATAAATTAATCTAAATTTTTTCCTGCTACTTATGTCCTACTATTTGAAATCAAGCATGCTGCTACCAAGCCTGTGATATACATTAATTTGAATTTTGCCATTCTACTGCTACTTATGTCCTGCTGCAAATTGTTAACAAATCATATTTGTCATTTCAAATAAAACCAAATGTATCCATGTCCAACTCCAATCAAATATTTGTTGCTACTTACATTGGTTAGAAGTTTTGATTCATTTTCAATTTTGTTTTATACTAGTAAACATGTCTAGGAATATCAAGGAGAGGGAAGGTTCAAGTGACTCACTACAAGAAAAATAGGGCTTTTGTGACCTGTAAAATTTTGAGGGTCATAAATATGAATTCTTTTATGACTACAAGTTGCATGTCACAAAAAAAAAGCAATAAAATTGCATCATTTTACAATCTTATGCGACCTGCAACAATTCCCATCTATACGAGTTGCAAAAGGTCCATAAAACTATGTCGTATCTCTTCCTCCTTCTTTTTGAAACCCATAAAACTGTGTCGTATCTCTTCCTTTTCATAAAGCTTCAAATCTCTCCTTTTCTAATATTTTCTCCAAACCACTCACTTTATGTCTGCTTTTTAATTCAGTCTCAACTTTCATCAAAGAAATTTCTTCAAGTTTCAACTACATTTTCGTTAATTTCTTCTGAAGCTCACAATTCAACAAAGCAAATTCTAAATATTGGCGAACCACCCAGAAGTCAAACTCTTTGAGTTTCAAATTTTCGCCTGGCCAATTCCAACTCTTCGAGACCAAACATGAAACGACTAAGATTCCCCAGGTACTTCAGCTCGCTTATTTTAATTTTTTTAAAATTCTCTTCTTTTGTGATATTTTTTGATGTTGTAGTATTCCAAATAAAGAAGGAATTTGGTATTTCTTTCCCGTAATTTGTGCTTTTCATTGGATGATTTCTTTTTGTTTGATGATCTTGTGTGTTTAGTTGCGCTTTTTAATTTGAAGGTCTCCGTGGATATATATATATATATAGAGGCATGCAATTGTTTTCGATCAACTTTAAATTATGGAATTATTAGTCTATATGTTCATATACATAACTACTGATAATGCAAGTTTTATATTTTTTTTTTAAATTTTAGTGAGCATATCAATGTCTTGTTTGCTTTGTTTTGCATTTTTGAGAAATTTCTTATTATTATTCTACTCAAAGGACTTTAATTCTGCCAGTAGTAGTTGATTGGATGGGATGGCTGAATTAATTGTTTAAATCAGTTGGAATCTAGCCAGGGGAAATGCTTTCCCTACCTCTTTCTCCTTTTCCAGTTTATGTTAATTGTGCTGAGACCGTCTCCCTGCGTAATGAAATTTAGTAATTGTTTGTGATGAATGTAGCTCAGCATAACTTGGTCAAATTAAAAAAATCTGTGCAAACATTGATGATGCTAATGACAACACAAGTTATAGTGTAAAATTGGTTAGAAACTCTCCTTTGCATATGATTTTTTTGCAGTATCTGAGCTTTTAGTTACTTATTAGTGTAGTTTGGATGACACTTAGAAAAAATGAGAGTTAGTATATGGTTAGTATTTTGTTGGTTTGAAGGAAAGAAAATAAAATTATTTTTACATATCAAAGTTTAATAGCTATGCATAATTTTAGGTATGGATCTTCCATCCTTACGCTTCATAGTTGATTCCCGTTGAATTCTTTTTTATGCTTACAGGTATGTTACCCAGTTCTCTTATGAAGTGATTGTCCTCTTTGAATAGTTATATTCATGCTAATTACCTGGAAAGTTTGAATATATGGGGAACAATGAGATTGTGTTCTTCAATCTGGCATCATAGAGAGTTTTAACAATTCAGCTTCTAGTAATATGCTTAATCACAAATGGTTTTGAAATCTTGCTATATGAAAATCTTCTTTTATATTAGTATCAGTGATTTACCTTCATTTTTGGATTGAACTGGACAAACTGAAGTGCTAGAATTTCATATACTTGGGTGGTTATCCCAACTCATATCTAATTGCCTAAGAGAGTTACGTACTGGTAAGTTTCCCATCTCATCAACTTGACATTTATAACCATTGTAAATTCGAGAACCAAATTAGCTATTGCTAATGTTTACTGTAAAATTGATATGCATTTGGGGGAAATGGGCAAAGAGAACAACTAAGTTGTAGATGGCCTTTGATAAGATAGAAAAGATATTAGACGGTGTTAGATTGGTTAGTTTTAAATGTTACATGTCTTTGTGTATTAATGGTGCTTAGCTAGGGTCTACCAGCTTGCTCAATGTTATTTGGTGATTTTGGTTTAAGGTTTTGTAATTTTTTCTTATACGTATGGTAAAAAGCTACCAGTTTCTTCCCATCAAGTCAGCTAGTATCTGTTGGTGAAATTCGAGCAAAATTTTATTGTGTTGAAAGGAAAAATAGTGAGTGTAATGAAACTTCTTCTAAAACATTCATTCTATAATTGTATTTGGAGAAGTTAGTCAAAAGCAAGTGAAAAACGTATAAGCCACTACACGGTCACCATCTAAATTCAAAGTTGAAGGATGAAGGCCTATTCTCAAAAATCCAATTTGATGATGGGCCAATCAGAATTTTAGATGTTTGAGAAAATTAGATTTCTAGATGGTGGGAACAATTAATTAATTACATCCTATTACCTAGAAATTACATTTTTGTTGTCAAAAGTTGCATCCTGGGGTTTCTTTCCTTTTTTTCTAACCTTAAATTTGTTTACAGACTTTAGTGAAATGACTTATTTATATATAGACTTGCATACTAGTTGATGACTATTTTTTCCTTATCAGAGACACTGGATTTGACAAGTATAGATTTGAATTGTAATTTCTACTATTAGAATACTGCTTTAATCATTCGCACTGCTTATCTGGAAAATTTTCATCTTGTCAATCTTTCCATTGAATGGGCATGCATTCATCACAATGAGAGAGAATATACTTTCTTATTAAGAATACTGGAGACTTAACAAATATCACAATGCAAGTTGTTTCAGTGATTGAGAAATGAGCAGATTAGTTGGACTATGTTTGAATTGACACTCATGGTTAGATTGAGATTTTAACCTAGTCTGCCTTTGGGGCCATCATAACGGAAGCTTTTCCATTAACCTTCCCTACTGTGATTACATATGTTGTTGACACATCACGATTAACAGGTCCGGCTATTGTTATGAGTAACATGCTATATGCCTATAGCATTTTTTACAACACACGATTACCACTAGTATTGCATTCAACAAGATGGATGTAGCACAACATCAGTTTGCTTTGGAGGTATCAACATATAATCAACTGCTTGGTTATGTTTATGCCTCTCAGTCTGATCATATATTTGACAACTTATTGGGTATAAAGTATACAAATAACTGTTTGCTGGCTATCATGGACAGTTTTAGCAATAATCTCTCCTATGCATACTTTCTTCTAGTCTCTATTTCTTAGGCTGACTTTATGCATCTCAAATTATTTTCTCAGAGATGAGAGCAGATTTCAACGCTCAATTTGGATTATATGCACAAACCATTAGTTTCTAGATAACGCATTTGGATATCAATGCCTTACCCATGGTTCTAGATTGGATTTTTAGTACTTTTGATGCATGAATTTTCATGCATGACTTTTTGTAAGGATCCAAAAATTTCTTTAGAATTTTCTCCCATTTTTGAAATATTAATTTATATTTTCTTCTATATTTCTTTATTTGACTATTTAACTATTTGCTAACCCTAAATTTCATGGTAATTTCGTTAGTTGAATCAAGAGTTTTACTTTTACTTTTAAAGTTAGAGTAAGTTAGGGTTTTGGTACATTTTGGTAGTGTGATCGATTGGTGAGGTGTATACACTAAATTTGGTGGATAAGAATAGGTATTAAGTAAGAGGAAGTGTGTAATTAGAAGTGCTAATACTAAGTTAGTGAATCATAAGTTAAAATCAAAATACAAGGGAGTTAAGGAAAATAGGCTTGAATCGACGTGCACCGTTGGTTACCGATTGAGTACACCACTTGACCAATATTTTCTTACCTTAATCTCCTTGATTTTATTTCATCTAATCATCCCCAAATTACCCCTTAAGTCAGCCGAAATTGTTAACTCAAAAACAAGAGAAAAGAAAAAAAAACAAGAGGAAATTGGTGGTGACAAATGGTGGCAATTCAAGCCAACTTTGACCAAAGACCATTCTAGTGTTTATTTTGTAAATTCTCCTCAAAACTTATTCATTTTCTTTCTTCTTTGGCTGACCCTTAAAGACAAAAAAGAGAGGAGAAAGTTTCACAAATCATCTTGATCTTACCTTAATTTAGTAAGAAATCAACAAGAACCACAAATCTAATCCGAACAAAGGTGCAACAAGGTGATAAGGAAGTTTAAGGTGGAGTGATTTTTCATAGGCAGTCTTAGTTGTGTATTTTCCTTGAGAATTGAAGGTACCAAGCTAAGAAATCTTCTTTCTTTTTCTTATCTTGCAATTTATGAAGAAGATGTCTTGAAATTAGAAGTTTTATGGAAGATATCATGAATTTGTAAAGTTGCGAGAATTTTCCAACTTAGGGTTTCAAAATTTCAGCTTGGGTATTTGTTTATATATCAAGTATATGTTGAATTTGATTAGTCTTTGTTATTTAGAATATGTACCAATTATCTCCTATAAGTTGTGAGCCTGATTTGGGGCTGTTATACTATGACATTGTAGCTTTGAAAATGACTAGAAAAATTGATAAAAACAAAGGAAGTGCTGCTGAAAATTTTTCCCGCAGGAGATTCTGAATAGTCTTAGAAAATCTGCCATATCTTGGTGTAGAAAAATTCAAATTGAGTTCTATTTATTACGTTTGAAACTAGATTCAGAGTACTTTCTACCTTGAAATTTTCAGAAATTTTCTCAATTCCTATGAATATCTGCGATTTTTCAAAGTTAACTGAATTTCTATTCTTGTTCTGTCTTTCTACTGGATAAAGCAATCACTTGAGATTAGATTTTGACTGACTTGTGGATAGAATCTTGTAAAGATGTCTTCTGAGAAATTGTAACTCTTTGAATCTATTTTCCAACGATATAAAGTTTATAAATTTTGGATTTAAGAAGTTTGAGATGTGATTTTTCAAATAGCATCGCGCAAAACTGAAAAAATTTTATTTTTCTAAAACTGTCTTTACTTTCATTTCCAACTTTAAGTTGGAGTTGTTAAACCATTTTGAGCTTGGTTCATGATTGGAATGAGGAAATTCTTGGTTACTCATGTCCTTTGAGTCTAAAATGTTCTCTTTTCACTCTAAAATCATATTTGCACAATTTTACTAGTAGTTACTCGGATTTTTTTTTTGTTCACCTAAATTTTGGATGGTTGAATCATAATATTTTCTCTTGGTTATTCTTAGGGTTTGTCGGTGATCAAGGACATAATCTGGAAGGAAACTTTTGACATTATTTTGCTTAAACTGGTGAGTGTTTTTTGCATGTTATGCTTCCAATGACTATGTGAATTGTTGTGAATGTTTGTTTGAATGTTAAATGTTTTTCAATAATTATTAAATGAATTTTCGATAGACGAGTGTGTATTTTATCGCATTCGATCTAAGTGAACGTGAAATTTTCAATGATTAAATGATCGAATGCTACTTGTAAATGAATGTAAGCCTTTTGACTAAATTGGACCCTTGCCCTTCGTTGCCAGTTGACTCGAGCCAGAAGAGAATTCGGTCGGGCTGCTGGTGATCCTGGAACAATGTTTGGTATACTTGAATATTACCAAGAAATCTGGTGGAGAACTGGCCAGTGAATTCAATGCAATGATATCAATGAATGAATGACAAGATCATTGAAGGAGTTTTCACTTGCAAACGTTTTCTAATGTTAGAGGGATAAAGAAAATAGTTAGCGAATGAATGAATGAATGACTTGAATGAATGGCTCCAAGTGAATACATATCCTTCTAATGATTGAGTGTTTATTTCTTGAATGACTGGATATTACTGTGCAAAATATATAAATTATTAAATGTAATGTTTCCATGGTTTTCCTACCTGATTGCTTGTTTAAGAATCTCACTGGATTTTTAGTTCATTCCTTTAGTTTTTGTTTTTCTTACAGGAATGGAGGTCCGAAACAATTGAATGTGAACTAGAGTGTGTAACCCTCTTGTGCTTATACTTTTTAGTTGATAGAATATATTTTGACATTTGACGTTGTATCATACATTTGACTTTTGGGTTGTAAATAAATTTGCATTTTGGTTGAATTATAAAACTTAAATGTTATTTTGGAGGCTTGAATGATTAACCTTGAAAGTTGATTGAGTGAGTAAGTGAGTCCTGACGAGAACTAGACAGGTGGTCCCCCAAATCTTTGGGCACACCCTAGGGGGAGGTGGGGTCATCACTGGTGGTATCAGAGCCACTTCACGTGGTCTTTGGGTAGGGTGAGTTTGGACCAAGTGGTGTTATGGTCTCTATTATATGAATGACTAAAAGATTAAGTATTCTTCTAGAGTATAAGTTATGAATTATGAATGTTATAGGCGTAAAACCCTTATCATTATACTTGGAGAAGATAGATATGTATGTCAGGTAGGAGTGTGTAATATAGGTGATTTACTCTTGGAACCGGCTGGCTCGAGTTGTGAATTATCCTATTTTTAGATTCTTATACCCGAGTACCAAAGAGTTGATACTTTATGACGGTTACGAATGAAATTGAGATAAGTGTGGAAGATGCGATTAGGTCATGTTTATATAAATTGTTTCTGGATCGAAAGAATAGGTTATTACCTTAGATTGGCATTACTAATGATGTATTTGAATTTGTACCTGCAATTGAAACAGTTTGTACTTTGACTAATTTGAGATGCTTGTGGATGAGGTAGTACAAGTGAACGTAGCCAAGAGAGGTCAAGGGTGTGCAGGCTCTAATGAACTTCATGTTGAGTCTAAAGTAGGGCAACGTGTGTTCCAGGGAGAGATAGAATCAATTGTTTCGATAATGACCTAGATTAGAGACTGGAGAATGCAGGACGTGGGTGTAGGTAACTGGGATGACAAGCCATTTCTTGTTCTACCACTGTATGTATGTTGCTAGTGACGTGTCAATGCTAATGTGTATAGTATTTACTTTGTTTTACGCACTTGGTTTTGGTCAAATTGATATGTAAAATATCTTTGTAACCTGATGAATGAACTTGGAATGCTATAAGTGTACTAAGTGCATTTCCTTATCTTTGACTGTGTGATTTAAAAATGTCTTTCTTTTACTGCTATAGGCGATTCATTTTATTTATGTGCCACATAACTTTTTGAAAAAAAAAAAGAGAGAGAAGGGTATGGAGCGTAGACGAAATCAAGGACGTGGAACTAGCCGTGGACGTGAAAATAGGCAAGTACGAGAACCAAATAAAACATGAGATGCAGCGGTAGAGCAGCAACAGGAAACAAGAGCCGAAACAAGAGATCAGGTAGCGATGGCCATACAATGAATGACTGATATTTTGGCGCATCTAGTGGAACAACAAGGTCAGACACCTGTTAACCAATCTAGAGATCCTGAAATCAGAGACGATAGGGTTCTAAAGCGGTTTCAAAAGTTTTCTCCACCAAAATTCCTTGGAGGGCTTGATCCGGAGATAGCGGAACATTGGTTGGAGACGATGATTAATATCTTTGCGACTTTAAACTACACGGAAGAAAGGCATGTGAACTTTGCTGTATTTCAATTCGAAAGACCGGCTCGAGCGTGGTGGAGTGTCATTAGGGCAAAATGGGAGAGAGAACATATGGCATGGATTTGGGTAAATTTGTGAGAGAATTTAATGAGAAATACTTCTCACCTCTGGTCCAAGAGAAGAGAGAGGATGATTTTATTAAGTTACGTCAGGAAATCCTGAGTGTGGCCGAATATGAAACATAATTCACTAAACTGTCCAAATTTGCTCCTGAATTGGTAACTACGGAGCAAAGAAAAGTAAGCCAATTCATACAAAGATTGAATGTAGAAATTCAGGAGGCTTTAGCAGTGGCTCAAATCAACACATTTACGGAATCCCATGAGAAAGCCCAAAGAGTTGAGAATGCGAAGGTACAGATAAAAACTTTTCAAATACGAAAAAGGGGTGCGCCCAACAGTAAGTCTGAAAAAATCTAGTGATAGCATATTACCTTCCAAAGTTAAAAGAGGTGACCATTCATCTTAGCCACTATGGATACTAGGAGCACTAGAAGAACGGTCTACAAGAAAAAGTCAAGCGGAAAAAGGGCAACAAGAGAAAATCTCTTAAGAAAACTAAAAGGTGGCTTCTCGCTTGGGTTGTGGATACTGTAGAAAGACAAATCATACTGAGAATGAATGCTGAATAAAGGGACGAAAATGTTTGATTTGTGGGAGTACCAAACATCAAATTAATAACTACCCGAAGAAACAGTCACGAGAGAATAATGCTCAACAAGTGGATAGAACAAAATCTAGACAAGTTAATGAAAGAGGGAACTGACCGAAAGTCCCAACAGATGTATATACCTTAGACATGCAATAGACTCCAGAGTCATCTGAGTCGATGGAAGGTAGAAATTTAGAGAACGAAATTTTCTTAAGGGGAAGAGAGCATGAGGACCCGAAAATTTCTTTAGAATTTCCTCCCATTTTTGAAACATTAATTTATATTTTCTTTTATATTTCTTTACTTGACTATTTAACTATTTACTAACCCTAAATTTCATGGTGATTTCATTAGTTGAGTCAAGAGTTTTACTTTTACTTTTAAAATTAGAGTAAGTTAGGGTTTTGGTGCATTTTGATAGTGTGATCGATTGATGATGTGTGTGCACTAAATTTGGTGGATAAAAGTAGGTATTACGTAAGAGGAAGTGTGTAATTAGAAGTGCTAATACTAAATTAGTTAATTATAAGTTAAAATCAAAGTACAAGGGAGTTAAAGAAAATATGTTTGAACTGACGTGCACCGTTTGTTATCAATTGAATACACTACTTGGCCAATATTTTCTTACCTTAATCTTCTTGATTTTATTTTATCTAATTATCGCTAAATTACCCCTTAAGTCAGCTGAAATTGTTGACCCAAAACAAGAGGAACGAAAAAAAAACAAGAGGAAATTGGTGGTGATAAGTGTTGGCAATTCAATCCAACTTTGACCAAAGATCATTTTAGTGTTTATCTTGTAAATTCTCCTCAAAATCTATTCATCTTCTTCCTTTTTTGGCCGACCCTTAGAGAAAAAAAAGAGAGGAGAAAGTTTCACAAATCATCTTGATCTTACCTTGATTTAATAAGAAATCAACAAGAACCACAAATCTAATCCGAACAAAGGTGCAACAAGGTGATAAGGAAGTTTAAGGTGGAGTGATTTTTCATAGGCAGTCTTAGTTGTGTATTTTCCTTGAGAATTGAAGGTACCAAGCTAAGAAATCTTCTTTCTTTTTCTTATCTTGCAATTTATGAAGAAGATGTCTTGAAATTAGAAGTTTTATGGAAGATATCATGAATTTGTAAAGTTGCGAGAATTTTCCAACTTAGGGTTTCAAAATTTCAGCTGGGTATTTGTTTATATATCAAGTATATGTTGAATTTGATTAGTCTTTGTTATTTAGAATATGTACCAATTATCTCCTATAAGTTGTGAGCCTGATTTGGGGCTGTTATACTATGAGATTGTAGCTTTGAAAATGGTTGAAAAAATTGGTAAATACAAAGGAAGTGCTGCTGAAAATTTTTCCCGCAGGAGATTCTGAACAATCTTGGGAAATCTGCCATATCATGGTGTAAAAAAATCCAAATTGATTTCTGCTTGTTGCGTTTTGAAATTAGATTCAGAGTAATTTCTACCTTAAAAGTTTCATAATTTTTCTCAATTCCTATGAATATCTGTGATTTTCCAAAGTTGATTGAATTTCCATTCCTGTTCTGTCTTTCTACTAGATAAAGCAACCACTTGAGATTGGATTTTGATTGACTTGTGCATAGAATCTTGCAAAGATGTTCCTAAGAAATTGTAACTCTTTGAATCTATTTTCTAACAATATAAAGTTTATAAATTTTAGATCTAAAAAACTTGAGATATGATTTTTCAAATAGCATCGTACAAAACTGAAAAAATTCTGTTTTCCTAAAACTGTCCTTACTTTCATTTCGAATTTTAAGTTGGAGTTGTTAAACCATTTTGACCTTGGTTTATGATTGGAATGAGAAAATTCTTGGTTACTCATGTCCTTTGGGTCTAAATGTTCTCTTTTCACTCCAAAACCATATTTGAACCTTTTTACTAGTAGTTATTCGGATTTTCTTTGGTTCACCTAAACTTTAAATGGTTGAACTAGAATATTTTCTCTTGGTTATTCTTAGGGTTTGTCGATGATCAAGGGTATAATTCGGAAGAAAACTTTTACGTTATTTTGTTTAAACTGGTGAGTGATTTTGCATGTTGTGCTTCTAATGACTATGTGAATTATTGTGAATGTTTGCTTGAATGTTAAATATTTTTTAATAATTGTTAAATGAATTTTCGATAGATGAGTGTGTACTTAATCGCACTTGACCTAAGTGAACGTGAAATTTTCAATAATTAAATGATCGAATAATACTTGTGCATGAATGTTTTGGGCCCTTGCCCTTCGTTGCCAGTGGACTCGAGCCAGAAGCGGACTCCGGTCGGGCTGCTGGTGACCCTAGGACAATGTATGGTATACTCGAGTATTACCATGAAGTCTGATGGAGAACTGACCAGTGAATTCAATGTAATAATATTAATGAATGAATGGCAAGATCATTGAAGGAGTTTTCACTTGCAAACGTTTTCTAATGTCGGAGGGATAAGGAAAATGGTTGGCGAATGAATGAATGAATGACTTGAATGAATGACTCCAAGTGAGCACGTATCCTTCCAATGATTGAGTGTTTATTTCTTGAATGACTGGATATTACTGTGCAAAGTATGCAAATTATTAAATGTAATATTTCCATGGTTTTCCTACCTGATTACTTGTTTAAGAACCTCACTGGATTTTTAGTTCATTTCTTTACTTTTTGTTTTCCTTATAGGAATGGAGGTTCAAAACAATTGAATGTGAACTAGAGTGTGTAACCCTCTTGTACTTATACTTTTTGGTTGATAGAATATATTTTGACATTTGACGTTGTATCATACATTTGGCTTTTGAGTTGTAAATAAGTGTGCATTTTGGTTGAATTATAGAACTTAAATATTATTTTGGAGACTTGATGATTAATCTTGAGAGTTGATTGAGTGAGTGAGTGAGTCCTGACGAGAGTTAAGCAAGCGGTCCCCCAAACCCTTGGGTACGCCCTAGAGGAAGGTGGGATCGTCACACTTTTGACCATGTATCACTTAGAACCACTAAACTTGAATATGGAATCCAAGAATGCTAATTACTTGAGAGTTCACCTTTACTTATTTGCTTCATTTGAAAGAATCTAAAGTGTTACTGGCTTGCAGGTATTCAATTCATTGATGTGCAGAAGACCGGTAAAATAACACTAAACAAGTAACCACTTTTAAATTTGGTTATCCATTTATCAGTGTCGTATTTTCCTTTGGCACACATATATGGAATTTGAAAAATATCAGTAGCACTAAAATCATAAGCTTAAACTGGTTGACCATTCTACAAATTAAAGATCATCTTGGTGCTATGGTCAAACTGATTACTCACTTTAGGGATCATTGGTTTTTGTTATGGAAAGTTCATGTTCAGGATGTAATTACTTTTTGAATTTGTTTCATTTTGCTAGTTAGGATATCATTTCTTGGATATGATGGAAAAATCAATTTGAGACCCCAACCATGGCTTAATCTAGCACTTAGAACGTTTTCTTATGATTCGAGCCATTCTCTGTGAAGTTGAAATGGTACTACCTATTTGTATTTGTGGTATTGTAATTTTGATAAACATTAGTGTATACTACGAGATTCAGTTAGTATGTTAACTAATGGAAGGTTTCATTCATTAATACTCGAAGGAGTAGCTAGTTAATTTGCTATAAATGAATTTATGTCTTTTTCTTATTCCTTGATGGACATCAAATGAAGAGGCTTGTGAATGGATTTCTTTTAAGTTTTGGCCTTCCAAAAAAAATAAAAAGAGAAAGAAAAGAAAAAAATGAAAAAAGAAGATGTTTTTTGTGACTTGGAAGTCGGCTAGTCACAAGGCTATTGGGGTCTAATTCAACTAGTGGGTCCCAATAGCACTTGTGAGTTGTGAACAACAAAACATGACACAAAAGATCTTTTGTGACTATTATTTGCATGTCACAAATAAATTCCAGATTTTTTAACTTTTTATTACATTCAAAATACAAATCATAAAAGATATTCTTGCAAGTCACAATTGATAACGTGACATTCATATAGAAGTGATAAAAAATTTGTGACTATTAAATCCGTAACTTTTATAGACATGTCACAATGTGGTCACAAAAAATTTTTATGACTATTTAGACACTTTTATGACTATCATTGATGAGTCAAAAAAATAACTTTTTCTAGTAGTGACTCTATTCCTACTTCAAATAGTTATGAAGCATCTGGACTCAGTGTTAAGAAGAAGAGAGCCAAGTACAGGAAAAGGTCACCTGCTTGGGATCATTTTCGGCCTTACTGCTTCAAAGGTGTTCATCATGGAATGTGCAACAACTATACAAAAATGATTGTTGCTAATTCGAAGAGTAATGGTATTACTCATCTCTTATCTCATATTAAATCATGTAATATGAATCTTGCAAATAGTCAAAGGGGCAAGGTACATTATATTTCGGAGCAATTGATACTGCTGGAAGGATGTTAAGATTGCACTTGTTAGTTGGTGGAACGACCATGATGCAATTAGAAAAAGCATTGCTTACATGTTAATATTTGATGAATTGCCATTCAAACATGTAGAAGGTAAAGGATTGCAACATATCACGAAAACCGCATGTCCTTCTTTTAAAATCCTTTCAAGGTAGACAATTACTAGATATTGCTATTAGCTTTATTTAGATCACTATAAGAATAAATAGCTTTTGTGACCTGCAAAAGTATGTCATTTGACCCAGTGTTAGTCACAAAAAGTATGTCACAAATACTTTTTGTGACACGTTTCTGACTTATTTTGCTAGTCACGTTCTAATTAGTCACAAAAGATTTTGTAATTTGAAAAATAATGTCACATGATAATTGTGACATCCAATGTAGGTTTATGTGACTACCAAATGATAGTCATAGAAACACTTTCTATTTTTTATGACACATCATTTGCAAGTCATAAAAAGCTAAATGAGATACATGTTTTTTTTATGACTCCTATTTTGCAAGTCACAAATGTCTATCCGACATACATGTAGACAATAGATAGGTCTGAATATCTTGTCAAATTGATAGAAGTACCCTTTTCAAATTTTTTTTCTTTCATTTATAGTATAGCCATATGGTATCAAAATTCAAACAGTATTTATTGTATAAAATTTCAAACTAATAATAATCAAATTCCACTAAATCAAGGATTTGCAAATGTTCAATACAAAATTAGCCTTAGAACTTCTAGCTACTACAAAGTCACCATAAAACTTGCGCAAATTTACAAATCAATGTCTAATCGAATGACTATAGGAGATCATCCACTTCAAAGAGTTAGCATAATCTGCCTTCAGAAAGCATATTCAACCAATATCTTATCGCTGTCCAGAATTATAAATCTCAATCCATGAGACTTAATGTGCTATTGTAGAGCAAAACAGAACAAAATGCATATTTAGCCAATTTGCTGCTTTTCCCCCAAAAATCTGTAATTTTAATCCCTGTTAAGGACATTAAAGACATTAAAGACAAGATAGCAGTTAGGCCAAGTAACTCAATTTACCTGTGCTACTAAAAGGAGATGTCTCAAGTTCTTGGTCCTTTATGACCAAGAAAACTAATGAACCTTAAATAGTAGCAATAACCAATCTCAACTATTAAAAAGTTACCGATATCTTCTTTACAAAAAGAAAATAATAATTAATACAAATTTTAGAAAAAAAAAGAAAAAAGAAAAGGAAGTAGTCACATGCTATTATTGAACATGCAAATAAAAGTTCATCCATAACAAATAAAAAGGAACATGCAAAGAAAAAAGTTGATCCAAATCAAGCTAACAATTACGGCCTTTTTGCCATATTCTTGATTATGCCCTTTAATTTTGGCAATTGCTACAACAAGTTTTATGTGTCCAGAACCATAATCAAAGGGTGTTGCCTGACTATTATGAGGATGCCTCGTGATGTAATTTTCAGTATTGTTCTTGTTAAAGAAAAATTTAGAAAATGCATCAAATATATGCATAAAAAGTATATGAAATACTAAATTGAAACATGTTACAATGTATAAAAGTTGGAAGTCATATACTTATTGTTATTATTGCAGATTTTATAGCTGTAGGGCTCCCAGAAGGGTGGCTAGCCTTCACAATTGCTACCATTGCTGACATGTGGAGTAACATGGAAGTCCAAGAAATATGTTATAATCATATGATTATGGGCCAGGTTTTCCAATTGCTACAGGGAACCATGCTGCCAAAATGTTCACTCCAGGTGCCTTAACGTTAGACCATATTTGTGATGTGAGGATCTGAATTTTTATTTTATTTATATTTATTTATTTATTTCACTGGTTTATCTAATTATTTAATTATTTATTCATTTGCTCGAATTAATTTATTTCATCTGTTTAATTGCATTTACATGGTACATTCCTCTAAATTATATTTTAGCACATTTATCTTTAAAGTTATTTTTTCTTCCGCTCAATTAGTGAGGATTAGTGAAAACACGTTTTTCGAGATAATATTCGGTCTGAGAGTGCAGTGGTCTTGGAGAATTAAGAGTGATCAATTATAGACTAAGAAAAATTAATTGAGAGATTAGAGTTGAGTGAGTTGAATTAAACTCAATTTGGAGCACTAATGAGTCACTAGTCATTTGTTGACTTTTTGCACCATAGATAGCTTTATGTCATTTCATCTTTCCCATCAAATCACATCACCCAAAAGCTCACCGAACCCTTTCTTTCTTCTCCTCTTGGCCGGCCATTCCCTCTTCATTTTAGCCAAAAATTTCAGCTAGCATCTTCTCCATTTTTGCTCCAAAAACTCACTCCAAACTTGCTCATCTTCTTGGATCATCACTCAAGCTTAAAAGGAGACTTAGAGAAGGAAGATATTTGGTGGTTTAGAGTTTGTTTCCTTGTAGTCTTGTTCACTACTCTTGGAAGAAGGTAAAATCTTTCAAAGCTCTCATTTTCTTTCATCTCTTAGTTAGTTTAATTAGTTTTTAACTAAGTTAAGATTGGGCTATTGATGAGTTCCATGAACCTTGACTTTAGATAGATATCTTGAAGTGGATTCTTAAGTAGTGGATTTGAGGAATTATTGTTTGTTTGGTTGTTGTTTAGTGATTTGTAACTTGGTTTTGGCTGTAAAAGTTGAAGAGGAAACTTGAAGAGAAAGAAGAGCAAGCTGTCCGGTTTCTGCTGGTTCAGTTTCCTCATTTTAATTTTGAATTTTGTGGTTATTTTGATGCCAAAATGTTGGCTATATGTTGGTGTATATATGTGTAAATTATCTCCCAAAAAGTGTTTCATGTGGTTAAGTTAAAGTTAGGTTAAAGTGAGGAAACAAACCTGGAAATTTTCTGATCAGTATAGCCGTCTAGTGCGCACTCAACAGGCCATAATTTTTTGTACAGGAGTCAAAATCAAGTGCCATTTATGGCATATGAAACTAGACTCTGAGAGCTTTCTAACGGTATAAAATGCACCTGCTAGTTTATTTTCTATCAGCCGTAGTGAATCGGCAAAGTTGACTGTTTTTCTTGACTATTTTAACCGAGAAACAAGTGCAGCTGCAGTTTGTAACTCATTTTCACTCATCTTACAAAACGAATTTGAAGACAGTTTCTTCTAATAATTTTTAGCATTTTGAATCTAGTTTTTATAGATTCTGAGAGCTTTCTAATAATTTTTGAATCTAATAATTCTTCTAATAATTTTATAGCCGTCTAGTGCGCACTCAACAGGCCATAATTTTTTGTACAGGAGTCAAAATCAAGTGCCATTTATGGCATATAAAACTAGACTCTGAGAGCTTTCTAACGGTATAAAATGCACCTGCTAGTTTATTTTCTATCAGCCGTAGTGAATCGGCAAAGTTGACTGTTTTTCTTGACTATTTTAACCGAGAAACAAGTGCAGCTGCAGTTTGTAACTCATTTTCACTCATCTTACAAAACGAATTTGAAGACAGTTTCTTCTAATAATTTTTAGCATTTTGAATCTAGTTTACAACGTTACAAACTACGCTAATTTTGAACTTGTGTAGCCTTAGTTATGACCTGATTTTGAAACTGTGTCAAGTGCTCCAGAACTGAAATTTCGTGAACCAGGTTTCAAAAATCAGCTTTCATAAAACTGTTGTATGTTGGTGTGGAAAGATCCAAATTGAGTTTTGTTTATTGCGTTTGAAACTAAACTTGGAGTTATTTCTGTGATATAAATTTCAAGAGCTGATTCTATTTCTATGAATTTTTTCAAATTTCCAAAATTCATAGAAAATGCAAGACTGTTTTGCTCTGTTCTTACTGAAACAGTGATTTGAAACTAAGATTTGACTGATTTCAGATTTGAATATGGAAAAAGCGTCCTCCAGAGAGTTTTATTTTATTGAATTTATTTTCTAACAATATAAGATTTGTAAATTTTAGACTTATGGAACTCAAGTTACGATTTTTCAAATAAGGTTGTCTAAAACTGAATTTTTCCTTGAAAAGTGACAATACTCCAAAGTCACTTGGAAACATTTTTTAGGTTACAAACATAACTTTCTTGGTTATTTGCATCTCATTTCATACTTGAAAAATGAATTTCACCCCTAGTCTTATGTCCTTGGTTTCCATAAAATTAAATCATAAAATGGAGCGTTTTATCTAGAGTAATTCTTAAGAAATTTCACTAGCTTCATATTTTAAATTTGAAACTTTTAGCCACAACATTTACTATGAAAATGAGTAGAGTTTTGATGGATTTTGACTTCATAAGATTTGAAAACGTAAATACTCCTTTATATTCTAAAATTTGGGCATAAAATTAGAAGTTTTGAAATATGAAAATCATCTTTCTTTTTCTCGATTTTTGTGCCAAAAGTTAAGTATGATACTTTCTTTTTGAAATTGAGATTTCTTGTCACGACTTGACTCGAAAGCGATTTTTGAATTCACTTTGAATATTATTTCAATGATTAAGAGAGAAAGTCTTTTTTACTTCGATTTGAACATGTGGCTTTTGAGCGTGGATAGTAAGAGAATATTTTTCTTATTAGCCTTGGTCGAGTACCTAGGTAACAGTGATTGTACATTTCTCAAGTGGTCACGTGGATGTCGAGGAGCTTGTCTGATCTCTTGCTTTTGTTACTGCCTTGCCCTTAACTTTTGGTGAGTGTCAAGTGCATGCTCCATGTTACTATGATTGAAATGATAATTGTACAAGTGCTTTGTGAATCGTGAACTTGTCGAAACTAGGGTGTACTTTACCGCCCTTGTTCTCTCTCTTGATTAAATGATATGTGTTACATGAATATTTGTGACTTGCACTTGTACTCGAACATATTTAACTCGTGAGTACTGATCGGCAGCATGTACCATACCCTATTTGGGTGGGAGGTGCCTCTCATACCAATTCAGTGCTATGATCGATTCTCTGAGCGGCAGCATGTACCACACTCTATTCGGGTGAGAGGTGCCTCTCATATCGACTCAGAGTTATGAACAATTCAAAATCGATTGAAACGTTGTCTCATCGACCAATTATACTTGTGGGACGCCCGAACCCATTGGCTAATTTCGTAACTCGAATCGGCAAGGGGTTGGTCGAGAAGTTTGGTGAATCTTGAGAAATATTGTAGTTTAATCTTTTGAAATCTCGTTTGGCATACTAGAATAGTATCGCCACCTCATACTTGTTTGGTTCTGGATCCGAATGGGTGTAATGTTGGATGGAAGAAGTAAGTGGAATGCTACGGTCATGTTGCTTCTTGAGTTAACGGAGAGTCAACCCCAAATGGATTGAATTGGTCGAGACGTGGAAATAGCTCTTGAAAGCTCCTGTATCCTTACATGTGTGTTTGTTTCTTACTTGTGCACTTAGATGAAAGTTCATGTTAAAATTGCTTTCAAGTATACTATTCAATTGATTGGTGCTACTTGCTTGCTTGCTTGATTTTCTTTCCCTCACTGAGCATTAGCTTATCCCCTTAAGTTTGTTTTTCTTAACAGGACTTGGAAGTGGAAGTTGGTGATTCTAAACTAGCGACTTTTGGTGGAAGTTAGTATACCTTTTGTATGTTATAGGAGACATCTAAAGTGTAAATTTTGTTATATTTGGGTATTTTGGATTTTAATTGTAAATGCTAGATTTAGGAATTGTGGCTTGTATGTTTGAAGTTTTTCTCAATTATAAGATTGATGGTTGACTTGTGGTTCTTTATTAAACTGGAATGAGTGTTTGAGTCTTGATGAGAGTTGGGCAGGTGTCCCACTGATACTCTAAGATTCGTTCTAGGAAGAGGTGGGGGTGTCACAGGTGATGTTATGTGTCAATGTTCATGAGGTACTTATATATGCCTATTATTTATCAAGTGAAAATACATAACATTGGACAGTGGATCGACAAGAAACCATGAAATGGTAAATTTTATAGATTGGAGAGGACTAATATATATGATATCATGGTCAAACATACTTTTATTATATCTGGAGTAATAATGATTGTGTTTAGATATCTAATATTAGGAATATTATTTGATATAATATTTACCAAATTTTGAAGATATTTCAGATAACACAAAAAACGTTTGGATTGTAAACTTCATGCGTTGACCAGTGTGTTATGCCCTGAAGACATATTTCCACAAATACTAAACAAACACGTGGCTGTATTAAGTTGACATGCTTCTTAGCTGGATTTCCATTTTGCTTCCCAACCATTTCATGTATACTACAGCAGTTTAAAGATACATGTCACCTACTCGTTTGATTGGAGAAACTAAGAAGCCAAGCGAATTATACAAATCCATAAACCTCAATGGCTAGACATTGAGGAAAACATCGCTCTTCCCTATGCGGCAGTTTCATGATCAGACTATTAACGATCACGAAGAAGAAAGTCTTGCATCCATGTGCATCATTGGAAAAAGCTGCAGTCGTCGCTGGGTATATTGGTTGGCCATGGTTAGGACCTTTATAGTCTGTTCCACTTGATAATAGAGGTGCCCTGGACCGTGCAAAAAATTCGTTTGAGTTGAATATGCAAACTTGCATGGATTGAGACTATAAGCAAACTTGCAGCGAAGTGAATTATTTATCCTGCCCCCCATATAACATTTAATAGCATAGAACTCCAACAACTGCTTCTATTACATTTATTGCTATACCACCAGTATATCACATACTACAAATGCATTGCTAGAAGTACAGGAAATACCACTCTGTCGGAAGCAAAGGACAATACAAAATTTGCTGTAGAATTCAGAAAACATCTCCTATTCTATGGCATAAAATCAAGCTCCTAGTATTAAATCACCTCGGCATGAATGAGTTTATTACGAAATAGTAAAAATCCATTGATAGAGCCATCGGCATCTTCCACCTTGGTGAACATGCCAAAAAACTTACTTTGTCATTAGCTTTTACTATAATGGCGTTCAAGTCATTCAACTACTATCTTCGCCTTCGTGATGCAGCATGCATTTGATTAGCAAATTCTACTTTCATTGCTTTTCAAGCTTCTATTTTTTGCGGGGGACACTGCCAACGGTTGTATCTGTGGGTATGGAGCAACTCCACCTTCGCTTTCAACTTGTATGCCTTCTTGTTTATATTGCATGAAATTATCATCCGAAGGTTGATTTTTTCTTAGAAAATTGTGCAATGCACAACACGCTATCACTTCGTTGATTTGTTTTTGCATATATGAATATAGAACCGGGCCCTTCAAATAGGCGAAACGTTATTTCAAGACACCGAAAGTGCGTTCAATTATATTACAAAGTTAAGAGTGGCGAGTATTAAATAACTCTTTTGGCCCTTGACCTCGACCACGTCCTTTTCCAATTCCTATATTACGTCCTCTCTTGCATGGTGCTAAAAATCCTGACACCATTTTATAAGTTGCGTCAACGAGGTAGTACTTACCTACATCTATAAAAAGTAAAATCCTTAATATTTTTTAGACCTATGGGTTTCAAAATAGAAAAATACGTTAGTTTTTTGATGTTAAATACTTCAAATAATACCAAAATTCAAACCTGGGAGAGAAATTGGGAAGTCGATGTGCATTTTCAGTGCACTGTTTAGTACACATGCATCGTATGCGCTACTTTTTCATCTGAAATATACATAAATGAATCGCATATCATGGTCACATACAGCTTATATGTTTTACGATTGTGTCCCATGTCTATTAGTGTAGGCCATTTGCTCTTTTGTCGAAATAAAGTAGGGATATGAGTACCGTTCAAAGCACCTACACAGTCCTGCATTTTATACAATATGTGACAGTCAGTACCTCTACCTATGAACAAAAAGTTTCAAAAATGTAGTATGCTACCATATTTTAACAAGAGCACGTCCTTGTTTAATTCTTGTGATTTACTATTTGCACATTTGTCTTGAACTTACTAAAGGGGTTAAGTCACATATCAAACTTTTAAACCACGTTGACATTGGATAAATACAACAGCAACGAATCGAAATCAAACAACCAATTCAATATGGCATTCTTGTCATATTTATTAGTAGGAGTTTGGACATCTCTTACCTTGAACCAAAGTTAGTACTTAGTGCTATATCTTATTCGTGGATGCACATCATTTATTTGTTTTGGTCGAATATTCTTTTGTGCAAATCTACATAACCCCAAGAGCACTTTCGCTACATTTCTATGGATGATTTTCGTTGAATGTTGGAATCTCTTAGTCAACACGAGTTTGTGTGCTATGACTCAACATAACTAGTGTCATGGCTAGCGACTCTTCGATTAACACATGCTTATGGGGATTTTGAGGAACGTAGTTATTTTGCACAAAATTTCACAGAGTCGCATGAAATTGTCAACAGTTATTCGATAATTCTCCAATATACGTAGATAGTGACATGTTATTAACTCTTGTACCTACTTCCAATCAGGCAGATCTCCGTTGCGGCAAGTTACTTCGATAAGAGACCCATCGTAACGTTCCGCTTCTGGTGCAAAAAGCAGCATTGCTGCACCATTAAGAATTATCTCTTCATTTTCTTGAGAGTTGGAGCCAAAGAAAGAAAAAGCAAAGTATGGGTTGAAGTTGGCCATGTAAAATTGGGAGAAAAGTGGCGGCAACTAACAAATAAAGTAGTTTAAAAATGCAACAAATGTCAGGTGGTTATAAGTAGATGCCGGTGGGATGTCAGGTGGAACGTGAATGCATCAAAGG
Source organism: Coffea humblotiana (assembly GCA_023065735.1). NCBI lineage: Eukaryota > Viridiplantae > Streptophyta > Magnoliopsida > Gentianales > Rubiaceae > Coffea > Coffea humblotiana. Next base: position 9,705,765 of record CM041216.1, read on the forward strand.
GCTCTACTCTACTACATTTTAAATATAGGGTGTAGCTGTAACAGACCATCAAGGCTTTACTTTTGAGGAAAGTTAAAAATGATAGGTCACCCATTGTTGTTATTGAAAAAGGAAGATTCAATATTTGTTGTTGCACCTATGGACGAAAAGTATGTCACAACCAAATTGATGAGTACAAAACGTTTATCTTTTAAGTGGGAGTTCTGCCGGTAGAGACTGGCAAAGTAGTGGCCCACTTTTTGGCTATTGGTTCCATTACTCAACAAGCATGCCATGTTGTGGAGTCAGCCAAATGGTACAAATATTATCCCAAAGTGCAAAACAGATATATAAATTCATGTAAGTAGGAACGTAAGGATAAAAAAAAAGGCAATAAGAGATAGCAGTCAAGAGGAGAGGACAATTGGCAAGTGTCTTAATTGTCATGGATCTATTGACACCATATGTAAATTGTAAGTAGGAATAACTACTTAAATCATAAGAAGCTAAGTTGCAGACAAATCAATAAAATATAAGAAATCTACTTAATATTAAATCGTTGGTTCCAAAGGCTCATGTCTATGAAACCAATTAGTTGATTAAATCACATGCTAACAAATTTTTATAAGAAAAAAATGAGCTATTTGGTAAATAATAGCAGCTGACATACATACTTTAATAAGAAAATGGCAATCAGCCCCAAAATCTAGTGGACAATTTCCATGAAAATCCACCACAGTACGAGTACAAAATGATAAATATCAGTTATAAAAGTCTTGCATCATAGCAAATCGATGATCTAATTGTTAAAGCAAGAAGTTTTTGAATTTCCTCACTTCCTCTCCATCTTCGGCACGATAAACATCTCTATCTATGTCATCTACTCAGTGTCATTGAAATTAAGGAATAAAGTATGAAACTCTTCACCTAACAACTCTTTCAATAAAAACATGTATAGCCTCCTCTCTAAATTCAAACCTTCTACAACCTTTTTGGCTATTTCAATTGAATATTTCTCCTTTGTTGCTCTTTCATTTGAAATGATAGAATCGAATCTATTGATGTTGTTAAGTGTCTCTTGGTAGTTATTCGAAACCCGACCTTCGGGACTTGGAATCTCTTGAGTTCTCCTTCTCAGAACTATAGGCAGCACTACACATTGGTCACTTTCTGGGATTTTTTGGAACAAGGCTGCAATCATCATCAGATGAAACAAAGGAATTTGGAGGGTTAATAACAAAGTTTGAAGTCACGCATTTCCCGTTGCCAGTTGAATCTTCCCTACATCTCCTTACTTGGGGAGACATATTGGGATGGTAATTGTGCCGAAGATTGAGTTCGACTGCCAGTGGCATGTTTGCCGTCTATCACCTCATCCCATAGAATCATCAAATCAGCATTATGTGTATGTTGGAAATCCATATTAATGGTTTAGCTATTGTTCAAACAACAAGCTGTTTATTAGATTCATAAATAATAAATGAAAGTTGCTTACAAATGTTAAAATTAAAGTAGGTTGCATTACACTTAAATTACTGAAAGTGTCGTCCAACTTGTAACAATAATATAGTACCCGAGTGTGTTTAACACGTCTATGTAATGTTAAAATAGGTGAGATAAATCAAACAAGAACTCAGTAAATTAAATTGAAAAAAAGATAAGAAACTATTCACAAACTGTCTACAGGTCATGTATTTTTTTAAACCATAAAAAAAATCACCACAAACCTCAACAATAGGTATGAGTAATGTAAATTCGTTGCATTTCTAGAATAGGCAATATGGGATTTTTCAATTGTTAATAGACATCCAAGAACTTTCACTTAAATAGACATATAAAATTTAAAGAAGTGAACAACAAGTGCTATAGTTGTTTTTGATGATGTATAAAATTATCAACTTCCACTGAAATCATTCACCAATTTATGAACTAAAATCAGGTTGTGTGATAAAATTTTTGATGAAGATAACTAAGTAACAGCAAAGATACAATTCTTTTAAATCATACAGCTGCCATAAAATCAAACTACCATAAAATTTGTCAATAAGTTATTATTGATTGCAGACACACTAGGCCATAAACCCCTACCTATATGATTAGAACTAAGGCTCATGAAATGGAATATGATGCTACAGCTAATTTCCTCTTTAACAAAATAATCTGGGACAAGGTTGAGACGACAGGTATCTTTTATGATTGGAGCAGCCAGTTGTTATGACAAATGGCTAAAGGATAAATCAGCAAACAAATTGCCTCACTCCCAGAAATGAACAGTGTTTTGCATATTACCAACCACAAAAGGATACAAATTTAACTATATCAGAATGCTAGCTAAGTCACCTAGCAACAACAGGGTCTCAGCAGACCATTGAGAATATGTTGCTAGTATAAAATATTGATACGTGGTACAAATATGCCAATTGATCGGCTCCAGCTAAAAAGCATTTGTGCTCAGCATCCCACCCTATCCCTGTCTTTGATTTGGTAGACTCTCCCTAAAGATAACCTCCACTTGTCCACCATTCGATAGTACTTGGATTGGCATTGAATTCTAGTGCAATTTATCCCACATTCTTGAGTCAAGTACATGGTCATTGCAGTGTAGTTTGCCAAAGTGCTCCGAGTTGGCTCCCATTTTCCATTTTTCTACAACTCTATATAGGTATGGATATAAAGGTCCTCCTCCCAATCTAGCCAATATTTTTTTTTCAGACATCTATGGATGAACAAATAAGTATTTTTTTTTTTAAAAAAAGGGCTCTACATGTTGTATGTACAAGTACCAATAACGTAGATTCAACCAACAAAAAAAACTCACCTTAAAGTAGTTTTTAGGCTGACGTCAAAGTCATTTGAGTCGTACACGAAATGGGCACTAAGAGAAGAAAAAGGGCTAGGATGGGGATTCTAATAAAAAAAATACAAATATAACATTCAACTTCATTATGTGAGTCTTGGTCGAGACAGGATGTGTTAGAACCAACTGTGATAGTGGAATGTCTTACCAGTTGGTGAACTCGATTTCTTTCTTTTCCCAGTGGGCATGAACACTTTTGTTTGATATATAGCTTACAACTTTACAGTTTGGGTACACACAAAATGTAACGAAAAGAAGTAGAGAAGGATGTCCATAACAAGTTCATGAAAGCAAAATCAATAAATTTCTGGGAAGATGCATACAAGAAACACTTTGTGGTCTCTATATCCAGACAACAGTGAATGAGTCAAGAAGTTCAAACAAAGGAAAATAATTTCAAAAGCGAAGTGATTGTCCAGCTACATCACTTTTTTAGCAACATTCTTGAATAGAGCAGGACAACAATAAAATTTTAAATAAATAAAAATTGCATCCCTGCCTCTGATGTTAGCGTATGTGTGTTCTTTAGATGAAACCTTATCGAATGCAAAGCAAAAAATTTGCATGACTAAGCAGTTGGTTTAAAGTTCGGTCTCAAATCTATAAGTTGGGGTGTATATGTGGTTTTTCAAACCACCCTCTGTATCAGAACCAATTGATCCTTCCTATTTCGCGTAGCATAATGTTAAATAATACAACTTCATTTTACCACAAATTATCTTCCAAAGTCAGCAAGTATTGAGGAAAATTTATGGCCAATTACTACTATAGACTGGAAGGGGATAGTGAATAAGAAACTGAAGATAAGGGAGATTATCATATTCACCATGAATATCAATTCATCATACTTGATTCAAACAAAATGCATGAATGTAGAAATCCAAAGAACCCTAACAACATCTAAGTTTGTAAAATTTCATGCGTTTGGAGTTACCCCAACAAGTATCCAGAAGTAAATTATTCCTTTTACATACCACAACTGCAATCAAATTGAGGAAATAGAAATAGCAATTGCACCTTCAGAATAGCAAATTACAAACCGATAGGCACCTAATAGGAAGGGTTAGGGTAATCTCGATATGAGAAAAATATCATTTAGTCGCTCCTTTCCTTACTGCAGGACATAGGTTAGAGACCAGCCACACATGATGGCCAGTAATTCAATCCCAATCTGTCACCCTCCTTGTCCGGCAGTTCTTAGTCTTTTGGCACATCTAAACCCAATCTACAACAACTTTATAGTATGCTCCTACCCTCTATGCGCACATATGGAATTAGTTTCCTTTCAGATCATAAGTAGAGGAATCGAATCCTTCGACGGATTTTGCTAGCAACAGCCTGAGGTAGAAATGCAGGTACAACTTTTGCAGTAATTGATTGGAGAAGACGAAGAGAAATCAAGAGCAGAAAGAAGCTGTAGGCGAATAAATTCTCTAAAATGGCAAGTAGGAGCAGCTTTAGCTTTACTAAGCAACTCCACGGTAGGAAGCAACGGTACAAAAAAAACATACTGTACTGAGTTGGGTTTCATGTCAGCAATTCATATCAATTTTCCTTTTGCCTATAAACGTGGCACTTAGGAATGGGTTTGTGGAGCCATCTCCACGTGAGCTATCTCCTTCCACGTGGGAGCTTTTGTTTGGGACATATATATTGAGCATTATTTGTTAAGAAAATCTCAAAAATTACCCATCCAAACACTTAATATTTGGAAACTTTGAGGAGAACATTGACATTCCCGGTGCTAGTTTAGTGGACATAAGAGAGGATGATTGAGATATTCTAGCCACAGAATTCCTGTAATGAGAAAAGCATGGCTTAGAATATGAGTTGATTGACTTACTGTACAGTTTTTGGATTTAAATAAATCATGCAAAATCTAATAATAGTGATTTACACGATCAAACTATCACATATGTGATGCCACAATTAATTAATATCAGCAGTTTAGTAAAAAATGAAACATTTGCGAAATTTTGAACATACTTTTCCACAGCTATGTATCTTTGCAACTCCACTTCATCTTCTTGACCTACCACAGAGGCTTGAAGTCCAAACTGAGCAAATATGTCTCAGGCAAGTGGATGAATGAGTATTATTCCTACGCCTCCAATGCGTGTTATGTAAGTTGAATCTAGTAAACATTTACCATTCTCGAGTTTTTAGACCACAATCTTCCCCTTAATTTCGGATACAAGGAGTTCATTTGGCAACTATTGCAAAAAGAAAAGTGAACTACCTATATGACGATATTAAATTCCACTTACAATCCTAGAGCTATTAAGTTCTGATTACCAACATGTATTTGGAATTCAATAATCCTGAAATTGAAATATGGGAGAGACTGAATGTTTAAATTCCTTTAATTTTGTAAGATTTACTTAGCATTAGCTTTGGGAATTCCCGGAGCAGCAATATCACTTCCAACTATTAAGCTCGAAGCACTCTGCAAGTCTGATGGATTTAGGCCAAAACTCTGGAAAGAATAACAACTTGATTCAATTTCTGATAGATTAAGATAGAAAAATTGATTGCTAGCAAAACTAAACTGTGTGTATCATTTATGCATGCTGAAATGTTGTCTTAGAATGAATCAGGTTCTTGAAGAAACAGCTCAATGACTTTTGAATTTCCTAGATAAATGTTGGACTGCAGTTCACAAGAAATTTTTATTGATGAAAAGATCATTGAGGAAATATTAAGAGTTAGAAAATATCTACCATAGAAAGATCATTGAGGAAATGAAAGCAATAAAATGAAACGTTTATCCTGTAGACATCAATTCAATGACAACAAATAATATCCCAAAAAAAAAGAAAAAAAGCTGAAACATTTTGCACTAATCTCCCTAAGATGCTCACATTTAACTGCAAAACCAAGAAAAAAAATCACACACATTACAACTAAAAAACCCATATTATCCATCCAACTTGTAAAAATTTTATGCTGAGAGTCAAGTTTCATAGTGACATCAAAATGCCATAAATATGTCTTGTTAAAAGTAGGTGGAAGGGAATTACATTGCAATTGAGACATTTTGTAGGACAAATTCAAATGCTGAATTAAGAAAACTGACTTTAAGATGTGATAAACAAGCTTAAAGTTATACATTACTTATTTAGTTATGGTTGGTGATCTCATTAGTCAGTCCATAGAAATAGCATTGCTTCTGAAATTAAAAGAAACACATACTCTTTTGTTGCATGCTTCACCAGGGAGCCTCAAATTTTCCACACAATTGCATGTTAAATTAACCACTGTTACACATATGACTGTTGTTCCTCTCTATAGTTTCATAAGAACACTCCCAACAAATTTTGTTGACAATGCCTCTCTATCTTATTTAGGATAAACCAAAAAGGAGCAAACACTTAAACTAACTCATATAGCATAATTTCAGGCTAGGTAATGTAAAATTAAATGCAAAATTATTATTAACTCTTCACTGGACTATCCAAAACTCTATATATTCTTGATTTCTGATCACGTACCATGAGTAGCTTCTAGTCAAATGATGCATTCTTTAACTTCCTCCATAAAATAGTGAAACTAATGTTCCTCTAAACCTTCATTAATAATCGGAAACCAAAAACATATTGTCTAGTCACTGGCAGTAAAGTGACAACATACACTGAGTGGTGTACCTTCAAACTCTCATCCTTCTCCGTGCCAATCACAACACAAAACCCTTTCAATTGCAATTGCAAAAATCACTGGTGACACCACCACAAGTTAATCCATATATTAAAAGAAGCAAGATCATACCCAACATGAAAAGGAGTGAAAGTTTGTTTGCACTTTCCCAAAAAACACTAGATTGTGCACTTCAAGAAACACCTACATGGCAGCAATATATTGATCAAATTTATCAATTAAATCTGCTTATCTTATCTTAGAATAAGAAATACATGCTATAAACAATAGTATGGAAGCAAACTCCCTATGTTCTACAACTTGAAAGCGCATCAAATCCTAGCTCAACTAATTCTTTTTTCATATCTTCAATGTAAAAAACTTGAGCTTTTACGTGAATCAAAGTACATTTGGGTTGTATATTCATTACACTTTGGAAAGTGGTTGGCAATTCTTTATCATCTATTGCTTTATGTACATCACACTGCAATTCTTAAACAGGTCCTCAACTAAAACCTTTACCTAATTTATGGAAGTGAGATTTTTGGCAAGGCTCGGCTTAATTCATCTCGCACAATAACAGGGACCAAGATAGATACATAGACAGAGCAAGACCATCTAACGCAACCTATGTTACCCGTATTCAAGTCAAACTCTCCATTTGCATCTAGAACGTGGGATTATTTATAGCTATATATTCAACAGAAGCTTGTAAGTGACTTTACAATGAAACTTTAAAATGCACATATCAGTTCTAAAGACGCTAATAAAATGCATTTATATTGAGGTTATATGGCATAGAAAACTGACAATGGCAGCATGCTTAGTTAAAATTACTTAAGCAAAAAATAGGAAAAAGAAACTGATTAATCATGTAAAATCATACTTCACAAAGCAAGTTTTCTCCCTCTCTTCTAATATCTACAATGAAATATCTCTACATCAAAATAAATAACTAAATCAAAATCAAACATATAGGGGAAAAAACATATTCTCTCCATGGCATTTCAATGATTGTACGAGTATGAGGTATTAATATCTATCATCACACAGCTCATCAAATTGTAAGGTTATCCACCATAGTTTCTCGAAAAATAATATTAGATTAAAGTAGAAGTACAACTAATGAAATAGAGATAAAGAAAAATTAGAGTTTACTCATAACCTTAAAAATAAAAAACAAAAAATAGATGAATGATTAAACTTCCATATCTTAAAAAAAATCAAGAAAAATGAAAAATCAACATAGAAAAATCTAAAATTGATTTAGCTAATCATATTCAAAAACAAAAAAAGTCACCTTAATTCGAGAATCAGTAGAGGAATTGCCAGCTGAATTTAGCCGTTTCTCACATTCCGAAGACTCCATAGTCATATTTCATTTAAGTAATGGCTGCGACTGCAGTTGTGGCTGAAGCATAGAAACTTTTTAGCCGCCATTAATGGTGACCAGATGACTAGAGCTGTCTTTTCTCCTTAGAAGCATTTGATCACCAACCCAAAAAAATCCCTAAAAAAAAGCGGAAATTAGAGGAAAGCAAAAGCAAAATTCCTACTTCATGGAAAACAACAACAGGAAAAAATATCACAAATAAAGAGCAAAAAAGAAAATAATCAAACCGAGCGAGCTTAAGAACCTGAGGAATCTTGATCTTGCGATGTTTGACCTCGAAGAGTTAATATTGATCGAAGCAAAATTTTGAATAAGATTTGGATTAAGGAAACAACTATGACGAGGAAGGAGAAAAAAATACTTAGAGCGAAAAACTCTAAGAGATAGTCTGAAACTAAGAGAGATGATAAATCATAAACTTATCATCGAAGATGAAAGAGAGAATGGTTAGTGAGCAAACGGACAAATACAATGTAACTTCAACCTTTTTATGACTTGCATTAGTTGCTAGTCACAAAAGATAGTGAAATTACATTGTTGTAGTGCCCTTTATGTGATATGCAAATTGTGGTCATAAAAAATTCATATTTGTGACCTCCAAAATATTACAAGTCACAAAATCTTGTTTTTTCTTGTTGTGGATGAAAAATTAAATTGAAGAGCATGATAAGGCATAGTGGTGGTAGAATTTGTTTGACCACTGATTCCTGGACATCTATCCAGCGAACAAACTACATGTGTTTGATAGCTCATTTTATTGACTAGGATTGGAAATTGAACAAAAAAAATTTTAATTTTTGTCCAATTAATAGTCATAAAGGGAATGAAATTGGGAAGAGTATTGAGAAATGCTTGTTAGAATAGGGGATTGATGACATCTTCACAGTAACAGTCGATAATGCTAGTTTAGATGACTTGGCTGTACAATATTTGACGAAAAACTTGCAAAATTGGGGTAAGATTGTATTAGGAGAAAAGTGGACTCATGTGAGATGTGTAGCTTATATAATCAATTTGATTGTGATTGATGGCCTAAAAAATTTGGGGGTCCATTGGTTGCATCCGAGCAATTGTGAGATATATTAGGCAATCATCCTTTCCTTTGAAAAGTTCAAGAAATGTGCTGAAATTGAAAAATTCACTGTAAAAAATTACTTAGTTTAGATGTGGCAACTAGGTGGAACTCAACCTACTTAATGGTAGACATTGGTCAGAAATTTGAGTTGGAGAGGTTTGAGGAGCAAGATCCATATATGATCCATGAGTTAGACAGCTTGCCAACAAAATCTGATTGGAAAAAGGCAAGATCCTTAACTATAATTTTTTGAGAACTTATGATCTCAAAGTAAAGGTTTTTGGCTCCAAATATGTGACATCTAATAGTTTTATCAATGAGCTTAGTCACATTAATAGCATTCTAAAGGAAATGGCAGAAAGTGATAGTCTTAACTTGAGTGGAATGGCAAAAACAATGAAAGACAAGTATGATAAGTACTAGGGAAGAATTGAAAAATGAATACATTGATTTTTATTATTTACATGCTTGATCCTAGAACAAAGTTTGAGTATTTTGAATTCATTGCTTTTAAAATATATAGTGACACTTAGGATGCCATTGTGGCTCGCCTAGCCAAGGATGCAATATATCGTTTATTGAGTACAAGAGACTCAATACTCCTACTATGTTGGCTACTACTTTCCAATTCTCCACTTCTTCACTTTCTAGCGGATTTGAAAATAACATCTCTTCCTTTGATGGAGAGACCTACACAAAGATAAATGATAGATATAGAATAGAGTTCAAGAAAAGAAAAGTAGAATTTGGAGGAAGGAATGCTAAATCTGAACTTGACAAGTATTTGAGTGAGGATTGTGAGGATGATGATTCTGAGTTGGACATCTTGAATTGGTGGAAGGATTTCCAATACTTTCAAAAATGGATCGTGATATGTTAGCTGTCCCAATTTCTACAGTTGCATCTGAATGCGCCTTTAGTATCGGGGATGTGTTCTTGACCTATTTAGAAACTCTTTAACACTAAGAATTGTGCAAGTCTTGATATGTGCTCAAGATTGGCTTCAGGCATCGAACACTGAGTTGAATAGAAGAAAAGTTGGAGGACCTTGAAGAATTTGAATCTGGTAAATTATCTTCTTTAATATTTACAAATTTGAAATATTTTTTCTATTCATAAATGCTATAAAGGTACTTCATTCTTTTTCTTTCTTGAATAATAGGTTTGGTTAAGGGAGGTGCAGAATCCACATTTGTTAATGTTTGAGTCCTCCAGTGGTGATTCGAGTATAAAAATGAAAGGTTGGAGTTTCGAGACCTATCCCTTGTTCCCTTGCAAGTTGTGAAATTTGTATCAAATTTGTGCTAGAGTTTCTCATTTCTATAATAGTTGCTACCTTATTTATGTCGAATTTGTGCTGGAATTGTTGTTGACATTCGAATTTGTGCTAGAGTTTCTCATTTCTAGTGAACTATGAACTGTTTCTTCAAAAATATGTTTTGTATGCACAAGTCGATTGGCCATGACTTATTATATTCTTGGCTGCCAATGTTTGAGTCTAGTTCTAGATCCTTTGTTTTTGGAGGCAAACTTCCTTTTAGACTAAACTGACTATGTTGAAATGCAGTTGATTTTTTCTACACTAGGTATATTTCCTATCATGTATGCTGATATTTGTATGTATTTGGATGGTTTTGAGTTGGCCAATCAGCTGCTCTATATCAGGGGTAAATGGCTATGTTTCTTAACTATAAATCAAGCAGCAGTATAAGAGGCAGCAAAATTAGGTGAATTTGGCAAACTACTGAATTTTGAAATGAAATCAAAGCAATTTTGAAATCGGAATTTGTGAATTCAAAATTGAAAATAGGTCGAAATTTCCAATATCCAAATTTTCAAAAATTCTAAATTCATAGTTTTGAATTACCAAAATCGAATTTGATGTGTATCCTACTCGTGACCAAATCTGTCACAGAGAGAGAGAAGGTGGTTACAAGGAAGGAGTGACCTAGTTGCAACCTCTTCCTCACACCCCATTCACTCTCTTTCACGACTAATTATGGTTATTGAAAATAGAGAGGATAGAGGGAAATAGTTGTGAGAAGATGAGAGGAAGTGGGATGCAAGGGAGAGAGGGAAGGGAAATGAGGAAGAAGAAAAGGGAGGGGGTGGTGACAGAAGGGAGAGTGATGGTGCAAGATGTAAGGGTAGTGGTGGATGAAGAATTATAGAACTGTCAACGAGGCCGAAGTAGCCCGATTTCAACCCGTTCGATAAGAAAAAAGCTCACTGAACCTAAATCTTAATTGGGCCAGACATAATTTGAGCCTAAATATTAGGTCCAAACTAAATGTAAGTTGAGTTTGGACTATATTAGATTCAGACCTGATTAAAGCTCAGTCCATATATAAGTATAATTATATATGTAAAATATATATAATAATAAATATAATTTATAATTATACGTATTACGACATAAAATGTTAATAATTTATATAAATTTGTATTAATTCATAATTATAAAATATATATTATATACAAGGGTTAAATGTTTAAAACCTCAACGAACTATAATACTAGTTGTACTTTAAAATCAGTATCATTCTATTAAATCATAATTTTGCTTATTTCATATTTGTTAATAAATAAAAGCTACTTATTCTCTAGGTAATCATGAGATCCCCAATATGGATCTCAAGTTTTTTTATAAAAAAAATTCAAAAAATAATTTCACTCTTGGTCAACTAAAAAATAATTCAAAAATTAATTTCATCCAGGTAATTGATGAAATGACCAATTTATTCTCCATTAAAAACTTAAGTAACAAAAATAACATTTTGGTGGGAAAGATTACTACTTTAAATAGATTAATTTTCACTTTATGTCAAAAAGTCTAATTATTAACACATAAAAAAATACTGCTTCACTTTGAATAAGACTAGTAGGGTCAAAATGGAGGCAAAATATGGAAATATTAAGTGACTATTGTTGTAATTTTAAAATCTCATAATTTTCTTCAATGCATCATAATGCCATAACTTCATATAATCAACAAAATTTCACTTGAAATCTTTACAAGAATAAAATTGGAGTAGAATCCAAAAATTTTCATTGAATTTAGCACAATAACTGCAATAAAGTTGCACTACCGAACTGAAATTAAAAACCACATATAAGTAACAAAATATTGGACCAAAACATTTCTATAAAAATCCTAAATTATTTACTTTTTCTTGATAACAAACTTTTCTTACCTAGACTAACTCGAAATATGTTGTAAAATATGGTTATTGAGATTCTTGAATTGAACTTATTCCTTTTCTTATTTTTTTCCCTACTTCTTTTGTTTTAGTTGTCATTCAAAGTCATGATTTGTTTTATTGTTATATGTTTTCAACTAGAATTTTGTTATGAAGTGAAATTAATCCATTTAAGGTGACAATTTTTTCCACTAAAAAAATAATTTTGTGACTTACAAGCATTTAATGGAGGATAAATTGGGTCATTTCATCAATTATTTGGATAATTTTCTCACTATTTTCTAATTGACTAAGAGTGTAAAGTGCCTATTAAAATAGTTTAGGATGCAAAATGCAACTAGTGCAATAATTCATGGGGGTTTCTACATTTAACCCCATATACAATTATGCATTTAATTATAAGTTTGGGTCACGTTCGATTTGAGTATGAAACTCATATATTAGTATGAGTTAAATTTGAGTTTTTTCATATGAGTCCGAAGCCCGAAAGCCCCAATCTAAAAAATTAATAGAATTTGTGAACCAATTTTGGACTTTCTAAAACCTAACTCAGAAAGTCCAATTGACACCCTTAAAAAAATGATGATGGTATTTATTTTTATCTATTTATTTTGTATATAGAAATAAGGTGAGTTGTATTTGGGAGTTTTATTTATTTATTTTGTGTATAGAAACAAGATAATTAAATCAAAATTCGAAAAAAAGTGGATGGGAGATTTGGGCTAATTCTTTAAAATATTGGCCAAAAAATTCTAAGAAATATGGTTTTGGCACTCGTGTTCTTAATCTATGCCTGCTGTATAGACTATCCACAACAGGCAACAATATTTAAAAAAAAAGAGGGAAGAGTTGTTAGCATGGTAGCTCATCATTTTTTTAAAGCTAAACCAGCGGAGCAGGATTGCAATGTTTTTTTCAAAAAAAAGTCTAAACCCTACCATGCAAAGTCAGCATGACAGGGTTGTTAATTTTTTTTAATTCTAAAATGTGAAGTAATTTGGAAAAAAATGGCCATTGGATGTAGAAATTAATGAACGATTAGTACTGTTAAACATTTTTAAAGTACGGAATATATAACATTATATTGTATAAGTTATATGTTTAAAACCAAGTAAGACCTTTGGTGTAGAAATTAACGATCCAATTATTAAATTATGTAAACATTATATTATATGAGTTATGTAATTGAAATAATTCATTTAATCACTTATACTTTTGTATTTTGAAATATATAACGTTATTCTACTTTAAAATGGTTATGTTCAATAAAAATAACAGAAAAAGAATGCTAATTACCAAGTAATCAAAGAGTATCATTCAAATGATGATGTTTAAAAACATGTGCAAGAAATGAAAATGTCAACAATTAGTGCGCCTCTTGTCCTTGCCCTTATCACAAGATGTTAGGGAGAAGTAGCAAAATCTATCGCGCTGCCATCTCTAATGTTCACGAAGAACTCTAGAGGCTCTCGGAGCAGCAATCAGAGGCATAACATTTTCGGAATCATCATCAAGCAATACATCGTCATCGCCAACCGATTCCACAGTGGCACGATTGAAAGGACCAACTCCAATACGCTCAGCCACCCATCTCCTACCTCTAGAAAAATCACCAATTTCTGTAGAAGGCCATGCCTTAGGGCAAATTAGTGGGATCACATCCACACTCAAAACTATAGCAACAAGTAATGCCTACCTATCGTCAAATTAGCAACGTGCAATGCATGACACATGCATAAGTATGAATATGCCAGTGTTGTGAACTCCCAATTGTATTGACTTATCGCATCAAAGTGACATACATAATTGAGGCCAGTTGAGACTGACAAGATTCTAGCATGAATCTGCAAATAGCAACCCATCTAACAAAATTAGGATGTACAATTGGGCATACTAACCTCTAGCCATTCACCAACTCACTAGACAGCTGCGGAGTTTCATTGGAAGAGAGAAAGAACGAAATGGAGTGAAATGGAACGTGAGAGAGTGAGAGAGGAGTGAAATGGTTAGAGAATGAAACGAGAAAATGAAGTGAAGCGGAGGTTTTTTTGTTTGGGGCCAACTTTGCCATGTCAACAGGGCTCGAACTTTAAAACAGAAACAAAAAGGTTGCAAGTTTATGGCAGCCTTGATTTTTATTTGAAAAAATTGACAAGCCTCTTCACTTTTTTTTCAAAAAAATTGTTGCCTGTGTTGGAATTTAGTTTGTAGTATGAAAATTGATCATGACTTGTGACATGATATTTCTTTTCATGTGTAGAAGTTTGATTTATGAATTTCCTATAGCATTCATTGGTACATTGATGTATCTCCTCAAGTTCATTAGTTCATTATGGAACCATTCAATTCATATCCTTGGTATACTAAATTCATAAATGGATATTAAGTGAAGTTACATTGATGTATCTTCTTAAGTTCATTGTTCATGGAACTACTCAATTCATGTACTTGAAGTACTAAATTCATATATGAACATTAAGTGAAGATACATTGTTGTATCTTCTCAAATTCATTAGTTCATGTATTTGGTGTACTATATTCATAAATGGACATTAAGTGAAATTCATGTAATTTTGCTCTTAAATTGCCTATAAATAGAAGTAGTCTAAACTTCTCTTATGCCAACTTGTGTTTAAGGTACCTTAGATTTGCAAAACCAACTTCTTACGTTCCTGTCTTGTGAAACTTAAACTTACTATAGGTTAGTTTTCATTTTCATTGTATCCTAGAGGTAATTTTCCATCTCAACCCGGTTAGCAAGATAGTGGGGTTAAATAACACCTTAAGAAGAGTGATTAATTGCCTTGAAAACTCTCTTGAATTCCCAAAAATTAGTTTAGTCAAATTCTTGAAATTATTTTTGTAATAGTTTTAGTAGGTTCCATACACTTATAATACCAGGTTGGTAGGGAGTCTACTCAAGAATCTGTTATCAAGGTGATGAATCAAGACTTTGTCAAGTTGGATCACTTAGATGGAACCGAAACCAATTTCAATAGGTGGAAGGATAAGATGATTTTCTTCTTGACAGCCTTGAAGGTAGCATGCGTGTTGAACCCGGATCTTCCAGAAATTCCTTCTTCAAAGGATGATGATTCGGAGGCTTTGAAGAGACAAAGGGAAAAGCGTGATGAAGGTGAAGTGGTGTGTAGAGGTCACATCCTCAATACTTTATCAGATAGTCTCTATGATTTATTCACAACCGTCAAGTCACTAAAAGAGATTTGGGTTACTCTTGAGCATCAACATGTCAATCAAAAGCAAGGGTCAGATAAGTTTGTTATCAAAAATACTTTGAGTTTAAATTTATAGACAATTCCCCATTTCTTAATCAAATTCATAATTTGCAAGTGATTGTTTCGAAACTCAAAGATTTAAGTATTGAAATTTCATAAGCATTTCAAGTGGGGGCTATTATTACCAAGTTGTTTCCTAGTTGAAATGACTACCAAAAGAAAATTGCTCCATACTTCCAAAATTTTGACTTGAAATGGTGTTTTGAAACATCTAAGAATTGAAGAAGATGCTAAAAATCTTCAAAAGAAAGATGTGAATTGTGAATCTAAAGTGAAAGTGGAGAATAAGTTTAAGGTGAATTTTGTGAATGAAAAAAAGTCTTCCGATTTTAAAAGGAAGAAACATGAAAATACTAATTAAAAGGACAATAGAAAAAAGAATTGAAATTGCTATAATTGTGGCAAGAAAGGCCATTACAAATTTGAATGCAGGTATGACAAGAAACAAAAGACTATGGTGCTTCAACAGCAAATCTTGTTGACAAAATTTCAAAAATCGTTGCTATGATGTCACTTGATACGGTGATTGAAGTGAACATGATCACACCTAATCCTTCCAAAGATTTGTGTTATGATTTTGGTGCCGCCATTCATGTGTGCAATGACAAGAGTCAATTCAAGAATTATGAAATTCTTAAAGGACATGAAGTGGTGATGGCAAATGGTGTAAGGGCTAAAGTGTATGGCAAAGGTTGTGTGAATATCCAATTCACTTCTGGTAAGAAATTAGTCCTCACTAATATATTTCATGCTCCGGATATTATAAAAAAAATCATGTCTCTACTGATATTCTTAACAAAAAAGGATTGAAAGTTGTACTAGAGACCAACAAAGTGATATTATCCAAAAATTGTGTATTTGTTGGAAAAGGCTACTCTTATAATGACATGTTTAAATTGATTATTAATAGGATTGGGGGGGAATGTTGGGTTGGGTGGTACAGGAGGAGGGAGTGTAAGCAAGAGGTTTCGGGTTCAAATTCTCCCACTTACACTATATTAAAAAAAAGTATTAATATGATTGATGATGTTTCTCTTTACTTTGTTGATTCTTCTTATTCTTTGTGGCATGGTAGATTAGGACAAGTTAATCACAAAGTGCTACAACATATGTCTAAAAATGGTCTAATTTCATTTAGTGACAATGTGAATAAAAAGTGTGAAACATGTGTTCAAACCCAAATAACAAGATTGTATTGTTCTAAAGTTGCAAAAAAAACTCACAATTACTTGATCTTGTGCATTCGGATGTTTGTGAGTTGAATGAATTTTTGACAAGATGTGGTAATAGATACTATAGACAATGAAATTTTAATTAAATTCTAAAAATTACCATTAGTCTATAAATCATTTTTTATGGTTTATTTTTATCCAATTAGATATTGCCATATTTCATGTACACTTGGAAAATTGGTTCTTAAATGGCCAATTATGTTTGGCCATGTATCAAGTTGAGGTGTTCCAATCAACTGAAATTGTTGGGATATCTACATCAACCAAATCATATCTACATGACTCAGAAATTTTTTGATAAATATCTAAATATTTATTTCTTATTAAAGAGATCATATTTAGAGTTGTTTAATCTATATATATCTCTTATATACTGTAATAGTTTGTCCAATCAAATGGTGCCACGTCACGTGTCCCTACAAGTTTGGGCCAATCAAGAAATTACTTATTGGTATTATCTCTTTATTAGTAAATACAAATGAAGAGATAATATTTAAATTGATACAATTCTAATATGACTGCATGTTTTGCAAAACAAGTAAAGTGATATACAGGTTTTCAACCTCTAACTCATACCACAACTATAAATAGGGGTTTCTCTATCAAATCAGGACACACACCAGGAGGTATCTCATACACTCAAGTAGTGAAACTCCAAATTACGAAGGTCTAGATTTCAAACTCTTCAAGTCTTCCATATATCAAGACTTGAGCCTCCAATATTTTCAAATTCTTCAAATCTTTAATATCAAGATTTGAAAGAATCGGTGGTTGATCCAAGAACAAGTTGCGAATCCCTTGAATTGGCGTTCGAGGAGAAGAATCGAAGGGAAACTCTCTATAAGTTCGAGAAAATTTCAGAAATTGTACCCACATATTTTTTCAAATTTATATATTACATATTTGTCGTGTATTTCTTTTTCTCGTCATTTGCAGATTTGAAATTTTAATTGCATACAATTTTTTGGCACGCCCAGTGGGATCATCTTTACCTTCCATCTCTTATTTTCGAATATTCAAATACATATATCGTCGATGGCACCAAAGAGCAACAAAATCATGATTGCACGTTCCAAGGCTACTGCTACTAAGTCTGTTCAGGAAGTTGCATATGTTGCTACCAATACCCGCGCTATTGATCCTGTGACAAGAAGTATGACGAGAGCCTCCACTCAAAGTAGCTTGGAAGCTCCATCAGCATCAACTCTCGTCTTTGGTTCGACATCACCAATGAGCTCTTCTTCTATAGTGGGGATCAAAGACGTTCTTGTTTCGATTGAGAAGGCTCTCGCCATGCTCAAACTTGGATCCGCATCCAAATTTCTAAATATAATGATGATTCATCAAGTACCAAATCAGTCTCTTCCCATGAAACTCTTCAATCAAAATTTTTCATTGAAGATCCCGCTGTCTCTTCTGCTGCAATGGCTGCTATGAAGACAAACACTTTAAGTCTCGAAAAACAAGTTTCGAACATGGCCCAAAATGATGGAGACCATTGATGAAACATATCAAAGACCAAGATGCTCTTATCGCTCAACTGCTTATTCAGAAAGATCACGTTCCTGAAGAAAACCATATGAACCCTAAGGAGCACCAAGAGCGTGAAATTCCCTCCTCTAAAGGCAAGAACAAGGTGAAAGAAATATATGTGACCGCCGAGAGAACTATTCCCATGGAACAACTGAAGGAATTTGTGGAAGATGTGATTAAAGACAAAAAGGAGGGTGGGTCAAAGTCAAGTTTCAACCTATTTCCAAACCTTACACTGTTAGAATTGACAATTTAGCAATGTCTACTGGATATCAACCACCTAAATTTCAACAGTTCAATGGAAAAGGCAGTCCAAAATAACATGTGGCCCATTTCATCGAGACCTGCAATAATGCTGGAACCTATAGTGACTTACTAGTTCAAACAATTTGTTCGTCCTTGAAGGGCAACGCATTTGATTGGTACACTGATCTCACACCAGAGTCCATCGACAGTTGGGAACAGTTGGAGTAAGAATTCTTGAATCGCTTCTACCAGCACTAGAAGAACCTTTAATATGCTATAATTGATTAACACTCGCCAATAGAAAGATGAACCTGTGGTCAATTACATCGATAGGTGGAGAAGTTTGAGTTTTAACTGCAAAGATAGACTTGTTTGAACCCTCTGCCATAGAAATGTACATCCGAGAAATGTATTGGAGCTTAAATTTACATTCTACAAGGCATACGTCCAAACACATTTGAAGAATTAGCTACTCGTGCTTATGATATGGAATTAAGGCATCATGGCCAATGCAACTGATGGGCTTCCTATTTAATCTCTGCGAGTGCAACCTCCTCGTCAAAGCAATGAAAAATAAGAAAATAAAAAGGGGACAAACTTCCTTCAAGACTCAATAATAAAGAGTCCATAACGATAAACACGGCTCCCATGAAAATTGCTACCAATGTGAGCCGAAAGGTCACCGAAAAGTTAGACCCCTCCCAAAACAAGTCGATAAGAAAGCCCACTTTAAAAGAGATGCAAGAAAAAGAATACCCATTCCTTGAATCTGATTTGCAACGGATGTTTGATGATCTTTTCAACAAGAAACTCCTTGAACTTCCCGAAATGAAGCACCCAAAGGAAGTCGGTCAAGTCAATGATCCAAATTATTATTGTTATCAGCCGCGCTGATTGGCCATCCTCGTCACAAAATGCTTTATCTTTAAGGATAAAATTATAGAATTAGCCCGTCAAGAAAAAATCCTCCTCGAGAAGGATAAAATATCAGCAAACCAAACAACAATATGTTTGGATCTGTGTGTTGTCCGATAGAAGTTCTATCTACATCAAGCAGTGCTTTGTCTGTGAAAGAGGAATTTGAAAAATCTTCAATTGAAAATGTTATTGAAGATGATAATGAAGGATGGACTTTAGTCACTCGAAAGGGGACTCGCAAACCAAAGATAAAGAAGTACATCTTTTCAAAAAACATTCGTTCAACAAAAGTTAAAGTGACAATAAAACAACGAAATGCAATAAAGAAACAAAAGGGAGTGGCCACGACACCAATTCCTTCAAATTTCAACTCCTTCAAGAGGTTCGACAAACTGTGACACTGAGAGAATTTATGCCTAAGGGGTATTTAAGTGACGATGATGATAATTCTATTTCTTGTCACGTCATCAAGGTTAGAAATCCTCAAGTTGCGCAAAATTGGCACTAAAGTTGAGAAAAAACTCAAAATTGATAATAAATCATCGGTAGATTGTGCAACGACTATTATTTTTTATGATGACAATTTAACAATTGATTTCAAAACCCACAATCAACCCTTGTTGTTAGTCCATATATCCGAGAACAGAAGATGAATCGGATACTCATTAATGGGGGATCTGCTGTCAATATCATATCCGTACGCGCTATGAAAGAATTGGGAGTCTCAAGCGATGAGCTTTCCCAGAGCCGTCTCATGATCCAAGAATTTAACCAATGGGGGCAAAGAGCAATTGGCTTCATAAGGTTTGAATTGCTTATTGGTGAGTTGTCTTCAAGTGCGTTATTTCATATTATTAACACTAAAATCTCTTATAACATGCTCTTGAGAAGACCGTGGATTCATGAGAATGAAATTATACCGTCCACTTTTTATCAATATTTCAAATATTGTTGAAACGGTATAATTATGAAAGTTACTGCCGATGATAAACCTTTCATTGAGGCCGAGGACTCACTTTGCCCATGTCAAATTTTATCTTCAAAAAGAAGTAAAAGACAAAAATTAGTAAGGGAAGAAAATCAAGATTTCAAAGTACCCATTTTGCGTTATATTTCAAAATCAAAGAGAGAAGAAGGTCAGTCTTCTTTTATTAGAAATGACGCATTAAATGTTCCGCTCACCAAAATAGAGTCTGTTAAAAGTAAGAAAGTGAACTTGTAAGGGTTTGTTCGTCCGAAAGAAGAACCTGCAGTGGAACATTACTCACTACCAACTAATCAGACTCAAGAAAGTTTTTGATCCCAAACGCATATAAACTTCTTACTAAGGCGGGTTATAACCCAAATGAGAAGAATGCATTAGGCAAACTCCCTCCTAAAGTGACTAGCGAAAGACTCATGGATTAACACCTACGCAGAAAATGTTGAAAGAAAGAGGCTATAATTAGTGAAAGTTCATCGGTGGGTCTTGGTTATCAACTATCTTCTCCTTTTCGTATAATGATTAAAAGGGCAAATTGTAACTATATGAACGAAGAAATGGAGGTCACAAATCGAAAGAGATCCATTTTTTATAGATTGGAAAATAAGTCAAAGTGCACTTCTGTATTTGATAGATTGGGTCTGCAATTAAAGAATTTGAAACCGCTCGTCAATAAGAAATTAGACAGCAAAGAAAATCTACTCCAATGAAAAAGAATGGTCCGAGAAACGAGTTTTCAATTTTTTCATGCATTATGGAAGACTTGTTTAACGTAAAGATCGAAACCATCTTTGAAGAACAGGATCAAGAAAGTATTATTTTTTACCATCATATTACAATCAGTGATCCTAAAGAATAAGAAGAAGATGCGGATGACGCTCCCGCCGAATTTTGAACAAGGAGTAAAAATACAGTCGATATGTTAAAAGGAAATTAACCTTGGCACAAGTGACGGACTCTCACCCAATTTAACATAAGTTCTTGTATGACGCCTGAAGAAGAGAAAGAGTATGTTGATTTGCTATTTGAATTCAAAGATGTCTTTGCCTGGAATTACTCAGAAATGCCTAGTGTGAATCCGAGGATCACTGTTCATAATTTCTCCGTCAAGCGAGGAACTAAACCTGTCAAGCAAACTCAAAAATTCTTTCGACTCGGAATTGATTCTTCTGATAGAAAATGAAATAAATTAGATTGATTGAGACTGGATTCATACGAGAAGTGAAATATCCAACATGAATTTCAAGTATCATCCCTGTGAGGAAGAAGAATGGGCAAATTCAAATTTGTGTTGATTTTCGAAACTTAAATGAGGCTTGCCCCAAAGATGATTTTTCACTCCCCATCATAGAATTAACAGTAGATGTTACAACAGGACATGAAGCACTATCTTTTCTCGATGAATCGTTTGGCTACAATCAGATACGCATGATAGCCAGAGGACGAGGAGCCTGATTGCCTTTCGCACTCCCAAGAAAATTTATTGCTATAAAGTGATGCCGTTTGGTTTGAAAAATGTTGGAGCGACATATTAAAGGGCAATGCAAAGAATTTTTGATGATATGCTCTATAGAATGTAGAGTGCTACATTGACGATCTTGCAGTGAAATCAAAGAAGCGAGAAGATCATATTCAAGACCTTCGAAGAGTTTTTCAACACCTTCGGAGATACCAATTGAAAATGAATCCTTTGAAGTACGCATTTGGGGTCACTTCTGACAAGTTTCTTTGGTTTCATCGTTTATCAAACGGGGAATAGAGGTCGATCGATCTAAAATTGATGCCATTGTAAACATGTCTGAACCGCGAAATATCCATGAATTGAAGAGTCTTCAAGGAAAGTTGGCCTTACATTCGGAGATTTATCTCTAATTTGGTGGGAGGATTGCCAACCCTTCAGTCGACTGATGAAAAAAGGGATACCCTTCGAGTGGGATGAAGCGTGTAGAAATGCTTTTACAGCATTAAACGTATCTCATGAATTTCCCTGTGTAGCTGCGTCAATTCAGGAAAAATCACTGATCCTCTATATTTTCGCCCAAAAACAATCGGTTGGGGCCTTATTGCTCAAAAAAATGATGAAGGTAAGGAGAATGTATTGTATTACTTGAGATGGATGATGATATCTAATGAGTTAAATTACACATCCATCGAGAAATTGTGTTTGGCACTTATATTTGCCATTCAGAAGTTGAAACATTATTTTCAAACACACACTGTCCGACTCATATCCCAAGTCCAATCCCATTAAATATGTCATGGCAAAACCTGTACTGTCTGATCGACTTGCGAGATGGTACCTTCAGTTTCAACAATTTGAAATTATTTAGTACCTGGCAAAACCTGTCAAAGGGTAAGTATTTGCAGACTTTCTAGCCGATCATCCCATGCCTGCCGAGTGGGAGTTGACTGATGAACTCCCCGATGAAGAAGTGTTATGGTTGAATCTCCGTGGTTGATGGTATTTCGATAAAACTGTTCACCGTGATGGAGCTGATGCGGGAGTTGTCTTTTATACTCCTGAATAGATATCTTGTCATATTCTTTTACCTTAACACGTCGGTGTTCAAACAATGTGGTCGAATATCAAACGTTAATTCTCGATTTTGAAACGACTGCAGACATTGAAACAGTTGCATCTTAGAGTCTATGCTGATTCAAAATTAGTGATAAATCAACTTTTTGATATTTATGATGTCAAGAAATCTGAATTGATCCCATATTATAATGTGCAAGATAACTCATGAGATATTTAGACAATTCACTATAAGAACATATCCCTAGAAATTTCAAACCAACAAGCTGAATTTTTGGCAAGGGTGGCGTCAATGATCACTCTACCTTCTTATCGAAATCAAATTCAATATGTCAAAAATTTAGTCATACCTCCGATGTTCGATGAAGAAGATAATGGTGGAGAAGAAAATGTTTATCACATTTTTGTCCATGAGATGAAAAGGAGGATTGGCGTCATCTCATCATGGATTACCTTAATCATGGAAAGTTACCAGAAGATCCCAAGAAAAGGGTTGACATATGTCGTCGAGCGCCACGCTTCATTTACTACAAAGTGACACTTTACCGAATGTCATTTGATGAGTGTTTCCACGATATCTGGAGAAGATGAGGCCATACAAGGCAATGCAGGAGACTCACTCTGAGATATATGTGCTCATCAATCTGGTTCGAATTGCACTTTCGCATTAAAAGAATGGGATACTACTGACCAACGATGGTGAAGGGCTACATCGACTTTGTTAGAAGATGTCAAACTTGTCAATTTCATGACAATTTCATCCATCAACCTTCTGAACCATTGCACCCAACTATGATTTTTTGGCCGTTCGATACTTAGGGGTTTGGATATAGTTGGACAGTTTCCAAACTCTTCTGGCGGACACATTTTTATTTTGGCAGCGACAGATACTTCTCAAAATGGGTTGAAACAGTTCCTCTGAAAGAGGTCAAAAAGGAAAATGTAGTAGATTTCATTCGTTTGCACATCATTTATTCGGTATGGGAGTCCCACGTTATATCATCACCGATAATGGCAAACCATTTGCAATATAGCAATTGAATACGTTTTCCAAAAAGTTTCATTTCAAACAATACAACTCTTCCATGTACTATGCTGCTGCCAAATGGACTCTCTGAACATTCAACAAGACATTATATAATCTGTTGAGAAAATCGTGGATAAATTAAAAAGGGATTAGCAATTTTCGAATTAGAGAAGATCTTTGGGCATATAGAACTACTTTTCGAACTCCTATGCAAGCAATTCCATACGCGCTTATTTACGGTGTTGAAACTATTCTTCCACTTGAGTGTCAAATACCTTCGCTAAAAATTGTGATTCAAGAAGAGCTCAGTGAAGAAGATAATGTTCGTCTTCGACTTGAGGAGTTAGAGGCACTCAACGAAAAGAGATTGAAAATTCAACAACGGATTGAGTGCTATCAAACTCGCCTTTCAAAAGCATTCAATAAGCACGTTCGACCTCGCTCTTTCCAAATTGGAGAGTTAGTGTTCGCAGTTCAGAGACCAATCATTCTCACTCATGGCGGACAAAGGAAGTTTACTCCTAAGTGGGATAGTCCATATGTTGTTCGAGAAGTGTATAAGAATAGTTCATATAAATTGGTTGTTGATGATGGATTAAGAGTTGGCCCCATCAACGGCAAAAACCTAAAAAGGTACTATGCCATAATTGGAACAGCATGTTGCTCCTGACCCGTATGAGTTAAAACTGTTGATGGCAACCACCAATAGTGTAGTATGTAATTAAACTGTTGAAACACTCCACCAAGTTTAAGGTGGTAAACAAATAAACACTCTTGACCCGCATGAGATTAAAATGTGAACGGCAGGAATTACGTGTGATTTAATTCTCTTGTGGGATACGTAGGCAGTTTAGAGCGTGACTTCTAAATTCAGTTACACCACTTCAAACCAAATCCTATTTCCTTGAAAAAAAATCTTTTATTTCTTAAAAGAATAAAATGCTACATTTGAATTCTTTTATCTCAAAAAAAAAAAGAAAAAGAAATGATAGGAGATTTCATTTCATTACCTGAAGGAAAAGAAATGATAAAAAAAATTCATTACAAGGGAAGTTGAAGGAAGTTTTATTTCATTTCATTTCATCGATGACTTCCTTCAACTTTCCTTCAACTTCTTTTCCTTCGATGACTGTTGGGGGATCTTAACCGTGAATTTAAAGAAAATTGAAGAGATGCTATTTGACCGTGTTAACTACCAGGCATCATAATCTTTGGTGATCAATGGATGCTTCCTATGCGTAGGTATAGTCATCTGAGATTGCGTCTGCATGCGAACTGAGGAATCCCATAATTGAATTGTTTCACCCAAAGTATAAGTGTGAGTAATCTCTTTCAAATTATTTGGAATATCCTGACAGAAGCCAAACTGTCTGGTAAACCTACAAGAATTATATTTTTCAATAATGAAAACATTATTTTTACGTAGAGTTAAGTGGCAAGAGCATTGACTAACAAAGTAACTCGTGAGCCTTGATGATAAGAATCCATCATCGATCAACACTTTTTCTTCATTCTCAGTCCAGCACAATTTGGAAAGCATCAAAGGATTCACTTCTTTGAAGATTTCCTCGACTTCTTATTTATCATAAAATATTGTCATTTTCTCACCGCTAAATCTCGTTATGCGCGCGTGGTGACTACTCACTTGATTATTCTCATAATATACGTCAAAGTATTGGCCAATCCAAACATAGACGTAATGGATTGGAAAAGTTACTCCACATTCTCCAAAGTTAGGGGCGTAGACGATCTTTCTCAACCCATGATATATACTGGCAAGCACGGGAATTGCAAGGCAAAATCTTTTCCTGTGGCTATTAAACATGCAACTTTGAAGACACTAGGGCGGATGCGATCGACCTTTTTGCTTGGCAAAAGGAACTTGCAAATCTAACAAGTTTATGAACGCCGTAATATAGGTTTCCTTACTTAAAAACCCTGGGATATCCAGTGTGTCAAAAGGGACGTTGAAATCTTTCGGATCAGCAAGGTCGTGAGGCTCTACACTTCCAGAAGGGTTGTAAATCATTTTTTGTTTAGCTGTGGTCTTTCTTCTATTTGCCCTGTTCGGAGGAGCCCTATACCTAGCCTCCCCTTTGAACCAGATGCGGATCCAATCTTTCATCCAGACTCCTTGATCGTTCGTCCAAAGGTGGTAGTAAGCGGAAAAGAGATGCCTGCAACTCTCAGGGAGAAGTGGCTTCCCTTTTTTGTCACGAGTGAGAAGCTCCTGCGCTGAAAGAACAACTTCATCAAAGAATGAGCCATCAATCGAAAAGCCACCAAGTCGATAAAGGTTCCAAAGTGTGATGGACAACTCTCCAACGAGCGTATGGAGTTTATTTGTCGAGAGACACCAATATTTGAAGAAAGCTCACAAGATATTTTCACAGCGGCCATAAGAGAATTGCGATGCGTAGACGGCTTCAAAGATGCCAGCACGTGTGAGGATTTCTTTATATTTTCCAAAGATATCCTCGACCCATTCCCAATAATGGGAAGTGAAGCACGCCTCGCCAAAGAAGAAAGAGGGAATCTTCCATGAAGTTTTATCAATATTGAATCCCACGAACGGAAGTGTGAATTTGGATATTTCTGGATCTCCATTGTGAAGGGACGAATTTAATACGACCACTTCTTCTTTCCTCGATATAGTAGAGAAAGTTTATGGTGCTACAATTTCCTTAGTTCACTTGCTAATCCAATCTTCGAGATGAAAGCATCCTTCAAGAAGTATAAAGAGCTCAGCAAATGTGCCGATCGCTAGTTTGTTCACATATAATGACAAACTATTCGATTGAGACCCTCCCCTCTCATCCGTCAATGAAATATGGGGCGACGGCATGGCGTAGTCCTTAATTTGCATAATTACTGCAATTTTGTAAAAGAAAAGTATTAGATAATGAAGAGAGATTCTTACAAAATTTTGGTAATTAAATTATCTAATTGGTTATCCTTCTCTCAAGTCCCTGAAATTTCTTTTCAAGCGTGATTTTGGGTTACCTACAACAGAGCAAGTTAATAAAGTTGAGATATTGATATGGACTGGTGCAAAAATTAAGGCTATCTTATGATACGTGCTAAAAAGTAAAGTCTCAAGTACCTAATAAACAAAAATGGTATCGGTGGGATAGCGGGTGGCACCAATTTGGTCAAAGCAACCGTTAAATATTTGTACATGACCATTCATATTGCATCAAGTTTTCACCTTAAAGTCCGATTGGCAGACATAACGTCCTAACCAATTCATGATGGGAAGTTTCATGCAAGACCAACAAAGACAATAATTCATACAATACTTAGCATCTTGCATGGAAAATAAATATAAAGCGCATCGAGTCAGGTGTTCTTGCAACATTGACAAAGAAGATATTGTCCCTAAATCTATCTGTGCATAGACTACAAAAATCAGCAATTATTCCATGCAAAGTAGTAGAAAAAAACACAAGTAGGATGGTAATGAGAGCGTCAAGTCATTCATCGGTTAATCCATATGAGTTCTACTGTAAACTCAAGAGGCATATTAGATCACTGCATGAAAGTTATTTTGGGTAGGACAATATGGGAGCAAGCATGTCCATGGATAATTTGAAAGCCCGAGAGTTAGTTATATATATATATATATATATATAAGTTTTAAACTCTAGTAAAGAAGAAATTCACCCATAGCTTGGAAAAGTGGTGCGTACCTTAAAACAATTCAAGAGCAGCTCGGCAAGAGTGATGACTGACTTTAAATTGATTCTATCAGTCAAAAAGGTAGCAAAGCCAAGCAAACTAACAAATAATGAATGACGGCAACAGCAAATAAAGACGTAGCAGCAGTCCGGTAACACTAGCAAAAAAAAAAAGAAACGAGAGAGAGTTTGCCGTTGGATTGTGGGTAAACTGATGCCTCAACCATCGAGTATTTATAATAGATATGTATCCTATATTCAAGAAGGATTCTGGTCAGAAGTGTTTCAATTTAAGACACCGAAAGATTCATTATTCGAAGTACTTGCGGTTTAGCAGGCTAATTTGTCGAGCCGAGGAAGTTTATGCGCAAAAGGAATCGAGTTCTTCCTGTTTTGTATAATGGGACGAAGAGAAAGAAAGAAATGCGAAACTCTGACTCAAGGTGGTTTCGGAAAAGAATTGTTCTTGCAATTGGCTTCCTCTGCGAATTCTGTTCTCAGCATTTGTGTCAGAGTGTTCCTTGAGTGCCGAATATAATCAATGAAGAAATTAATTGTTTAGTTCATCAATGATACAAATCCTAACTTCAAGAGCTTGAATACTACAAAGAATGGAGTTAGTCTAAAATAGGAAACATAAAGCTACTACGTAAGATGATTCGACTCGGAAGTTGAGACCACTAACTTATGCATGAATTGGTGGTATTCCACGTAGCTATCCTATATGATATAACTCATTGCTATGAAGTTTGTAAAGCTTGGAGTTTAGCCCATTTATGGGTTTTATTTGAAAATTAATATGTCAATGTTGTTCAAATTGAAGCAAAAAAAAATGTGTCAAAACTTGTCCGTTCAAAATTTGCTTCAGTCTTCAACATTCATGCACAAGTTTCGAGGGGGCATTTGTAGACAATGAAATTTTAATTAAATTCTAAAAATTACCATTGGTCTATAAATCATTTTTTATGGCTTATTTTTATCCAATTGGATATTACCATATGTCATGTACACTTGGAAAATTGGTTCTTAAATAGCCAATTATATTTGGCCATGTGTCAAGTTGAGGTGTTCCAATCAATTGAAATTGCTGAGATATCTATACCAACCAAATCATATCTACATGACTCGGAAATTTTTGGATAAATATCTAATATTTATTTCTTATTAAAGAGATCATATTTAGAGTTGTTTAATCCATATATATCTCTTATATACTGCAATAGTTTGTCCAATCAAATGGTACCACGTCACGTGTCCCTACAAGTTTGGCCAATCAAGAAATTACTTATTGGTATTATCTCTTTATTAGTAATACAAAATGAAGAGATAATATTTAAGTTGGTACAGTCCTAATATGACTGCATGTCTTGCAAAACAAGTAAAGTGGTATACAAGTCTTCAACCTCTACCTCATACCACAGCTATAAATAGGGGTCTCTCTACCAAATCAGGACACACACCAGGAGGCATCTCATACACTCAAGTAGTAAAGCTCCAAACTACAAAGGTCTGGGTCTTCAAACTCTTCAAGTCTTCCATATATCAAGACTTGAGCCTCCAAATATTTTCAAGTTCCTCAAATCTTCCATATCAAGATTTGAAGGAATCGGTGGTTGATTCAAGAACAAGCTGCGAAGCCCTTGGATTGGCGTTCGAGAAGAAGAATCGAAGGAAACTCTCTATAAATTCGAGAAAATTCCAGAGATTGTACCCACATATTTTCCCAAATTTATAAATTACATATTTGTCGGGTATTTCCTTTTTCTCGTCGTTTTGCAGACTTGAAATTTTAATCGCGTACAGATACTTTATCACTTTCATTGATGATTGCTCTAAATATGTGCATGTATATTTGATGAAAACAAAAGATGAAACCTTTTATATGTTTAAGATATATAAGTCTCTTGTCGAAAATCTATTAAGTAGAAAAATCAAAGTATTGAAAAGTCATAGAGGTGGTGAATATTTGCCAACCAAAGTCTCAATTTTTTGTAAAAATAATAGTATTGTACACCAAACAAGTGCTCCTTATACTCCACAACAAAATGATTTAGTTGAAAGGAAAAATAGAACTTTGGAAGATATGGTAAATGCCATGATTTTAAGTTTTGGTCTACCAAAGAATTTGTGAGGTGAAACTTTATTGACTGCGTGTCATATGCATAATTGCATTCCCTCCTTGAAAACTAAAGTGTCTCTGTATGAGTTGTGGAAGGAAAGAAAATCAAACTTGAGTTTTCTAAAAGTTTGAGAATGCACAGTTTATTATAGAGTCCTGAAAAATAAAAGAATAAAATTAGAATCTAAAGCACTTAAAAGTGTGTTCGTTGGCATGTTGAAAATTCTAAGGCCTATAGGTTACTTGATCTTGATTCTCATGTGATTGTAGAATCAAAAGATATTGAATTTTTTGAAAATAAATTTTTCAATAATTCAAGAGATGAAAATGTTCCACAAAGTGGCTAAGTTCTTCCAATAATGCTGATCCTTCTAATGGTATAAAAAAGAAGGAAATTGACACTCCTTTTGAATCAAGGAGGAGTTAGAGACAAAGAAAAGAAAAGAGTCTACCCTCTGATTTTATTTCTTCACAAGCTATTGTCTTTCTTGTTGAAGGCAATAGAGATGTTCTATTGAATAAAACTCCAATTTTATTTAGTATAGAGGATGATTCTAAAATATTTAGTGAAGATATAAAATCTAGAGATTCAGTATTTTGAAAAAAGCGGTAAATGACGAAATGGATTCACTGTTATCTAACAGTACCTGAGTCCTGGTTGATTTACCACATGGTTCTAAATCTATTGATTGTAAGTGGGTATTTTGAAAAAAATGTGCCAGGGATGTATCCATACTAACCTATAAACTTAGGTTGGTGGCCAAAAGTTTTAGACAAAAGGAAGATGTTGATTATTTTGATACATACTTCAGGCTCTATCTTCAATCTATGGTCTTTGTGTACATCAAATGAATGTCAAGACAGCCTTTTCAAATGGTGATTTAGATGAAGAGTTGTATACGAAACAACCAGAGGGCTTTATGCTACCCAAAAATGAGAATCAGGTATGTAAACTTGTAAAACCATTATATAGATTGAAACAAACACCTAAACAATGGTATAAAAAATTGAATCTGTTTTACTTTCACATGAATTTAGGTCAAATAATGCTAACAAGTGCATTTATTCTAAATTCAATGACAAGTATGGAGTGATCATTTGTCTCTATGTAGACGACATGCTAACTACCAAGCGGTAGTAGATACTAAGAAGTATCTCTCTTCTAATTTCAAAATGAAAAATTTTGGAGAGGTGGATACTATCTTAGGGATTAAAATTAAGAGGCATAGTGGGGGATTTGCACTTTCACAATCACATTATATTGATAAAATTTTGAAAAAATATCAACATTTGAATGTGAAAAAGACTAGTACTCCCTTTGATCCTAAATTTAAATTATATGAGAATGTTAGTAATCCAATTGCTCAGTTGGAATATGCAAGTGTAATTGAAATTTTAATGTATGCCATGAGTTGCACAAGACCAGATACTTCTTATTCAGTGTGTAGACTAGTTAGATATATCAAGAATTCTAGTAAAGATTATTGGAAAGCAGTGACTAGAATCCTTGGTTATCTTAAAAGAATCAAAGATTTAGATCTATTATACAGTAATTTTTCAAGTATTCTTCAGAGGTATACAAATGTTAGTTGGGTAACTAGTATTGGTGATCAAAATCCTACTAGTAGATGGATTTTTATGCTGGGTGGTGGAGCTATTTCTTGGATTTCAAAGAAATAAACTATAATTACTTATTCCACCATGAAAATTGAATTCATAGCTTTAGCTTCTGGATGCAGAGAGGCGAAGTGGTTTAGAGATTTATTACTTGATATAAATTTATGGTCTCGTTCTATGCCTGCAATTGCATTGTTTTGTGATAGTGAGACTACAGTGTCTATAATATTGAACAAAATATACAATGGTAAATCTAGACATATAAGTCTGAGGCACACCTATATTAGACAAATGTTGAATGATGACGTTGTCATAGTTGTGTTAATAAAGAACTTATAATAATTTAGGGGATCCGTTGACTAAAACTCTTGCAAGAGACTTGGTAAATTCGACAACGTTGAGAATGGGATTAAAGTTTTTGTCTAGAATCACTAGCAATGGTAACCCAGCCTTCTTCTAGTACTACCCCTAGTTAGAAAGGTTTAAAGGGTAAAAGCAAGTTGCTAATAAGTGATTGTGAGTACTACAATTTTTTGTGTATAGCATTCCAAGTGGTAGTACATCATGTTACTCTTAATTGAGCAAGTTGAGAAGTATTCTTTTAATAAACATATTTTCTTAGTGCTTTATTTGTTAAAGTTAGAAATATAGTTTACCTATATGATCATAGAAGTGGTGCCGCTTCTAGTTAAAGTTTAAAGTAATCTTTTATACATGATCATGAATTAGGATGAGCACATGGCCAGTAATAGTACTAATAATGATACGTGATTGTTGAATGCAAGTTGATTAGTTCATGTGTGTGATAATTCTATTCTAATTTCAAATTTTGGTTTAAGCCAATCTAGCCACCTTGATTTGATTAGAACTTGTGAATTATTTGCACCAAGGAAAAGTTTAAAACGAAAGTTACTTCTCTTTATGCATCATATCATATATAAGTATTAGTTTATCATTTCATACTACAAAATAAGTGGGGAATATTGGAATTTCGTTTGTATTATGAAAATTGATCATGACTTGTGACACGATATTTCTTTTCATGTCTAGATGTTTGATTTATGAATTTCCTATAAGATTCATTGGTACATTGATGCATCTTCTCAAGTTCATTAGTTTATTTATGGAACTGCGCAATTCATGTCCTTGGTGTACTAAATTCATAAATGGATATTTAAGTGAAGATACATTGATGTATTTCTTAAGTTCATTAATTCATGGAACTATTCAATTCATGTACTTGCAGTACTAAATTTATAAATGGACATTAAGTGAAGATACGTTATTTGTATCTTCTCAAGTGCATTAGTTTATGTATTTGGTGTATTATATTCATAAATGGACATTAAGTGAAGTTCATGTACTTTTGCTCTTAGATTGCCTATAAATAGAGGTAGTCTAAACCTATCTTGTAGCAACTTGTGCTTAATTAAGTTATTTTAGATTTGCAAAACCAACTTCTTTCATTCCTGTCTTATGAAAACTAAGATTAAACTTGTTATAGGTTAGTTTTTGTTTCCATTGTATCTTAGAGGTAATTTGCCATTTTATCTCGGTTAGCAGGATAGTAGGGCAAATAACCCCTTAAGGAGAGTGATTACATGCCTTGAAAACTATCTTGAATTCCCTAAAAATTAGTTTAGTCAAATTCTTGAAATTATTTTTGTAATAGTTTTGTTGTAAGTTCCATGCACTTGTAATCCCTATTTTCTCTAACAGTTTGTCGTGCTGGCTCATAGGTTAAGAATACAGAGTGTCAGAATCATATTTATTGGATTTTCTTTTTGGACAATATTTTAAGGAATTAGCCGAAATTTTGGATCTCTCTAAGAGATGGAATCTAAAAAGTTGTGTTCAAATATATATACATATATATATATCTGTGAAAACTATTGAAGGGTAACAGGTAAGTTACCAATGTTTAAAAGCACGAGAGAGTGGAATACTAACTTTCGTAGTGCCCAAGAAGGGGTTTCTGATAAGTTGCCTCCCAAATTTTGAAAGTAAAACATAGTTATAAGAATTTGTAAGACCTTGAAAATTTAAAACCTCTCATAGTGTTTCAGTGATGCATTAACTGAAGATTGAAACTCCATAAAATTTTGAAAGTACAAGATGTTGGAGTCAAAAAGCTGAAAAGTTTCAAGAATTCACAATACTTTGTCATGTAATTTCTTTCCAAGGATTATAGATCGAATTGTCTACCATCATGATTCAAGTTATAAATACAACAATATCATGACAGCGTAGAGTTTTCTTGAAGCAGCTATGAAAAAAAGCAACCCTATCTATGAAACAGGGTTTGTACAACAAATGCTTCTCTCAAGCTGTCATCATAACTGTTGCATGAACGCTTTAGAAGATAACAAATTTATCAAGACCCATAAAATAATTATCATTGAACAAATATATATGAAAGAGAAGAAGAAAACCTATGAAACTAGACGTATAAAATAATCGCCAGCTTCTGTTGTAACAATGTGCTGTAATTCCATCACCTTACAGACAACACCAACTTCCCAGCTTAGGGTAAATGGCAATGTTACAAATACTGTCACGGAACTAAGCATGTAAAACATCCTTACTGCTATCGGCAGGCAACTGCTGCATCTCTGCCACCATTGCAGCATGTTGCTCTAAATACTCCCGACTATTCATCTCGGTTAACCTACATTAGATTTTAAGACAACAAATATACATTTTAAGAACTCAGTGGAGTGAATGAGCCCAAATCAGAAATGCTACATAATGAATGGGTCACAAATTATGCACCACATGCATGTCTGGGATCACAAACCATATAGGTTAGCTGATTGGTGGTAAACAAAATCTACCTGCTAATGGTACGATCTTTTGCAAAGCCCAGTTCATTGTCCACACAAAGGTCAGAATCATCACTCTTCCTCGATCTAGAAGAAGTTCTGGGTGACATTTGTTGAGCATCAGCAATCGTCACTATCTTTTCAAAAACTTCAACTGGAGACCCTTCGGCTGTGCATAAGAGTCTAGCCTTGTTCTCATACATCACCTATCCAATGATGGGGTGTAAAATGTCAAATCTTGTTCCCTCAAGAGAACTGAATGCCCTAGAACATAATAGATGTGCAGAAGTTTCTTCTCAGAGTATTTGATTTTTTTTGTTAAAAAAGGATCTACACGTTGTACTGCAGCATGTCCTATAGGGATAAATTTAGAGGATTTTGCTCTAATATAGGACTACGAGGATTCATTAACCAATAACAAAACCTGAACAGATATTGATTTTTCAAGGAAAAGGACTAACATCAACTAAAGTGACAAACCGATATGCAGCAGTCCTGTTGTGGAGACCAAAAGTTGGCACACCTTCCAAAGCCAGTGTGTGAAATTTCTCTGCTCAAAAGAACAGCATTGATCAGCAGCTCTTCGAAACATGTATGACTGTGTGCTTAATTATCCATTGCAGCTAAGAATAATTAGGGCAAAACAGATAACCATCCTTAAGCCACCAATGTCTATATTTTAGGTCCAAAATCCAGAAAAAGAAGAGGGGGGTGGGGGGATATGGAGAATTGAAAAGCCAAAAGACTTACTA
Source organism: Coffea humblotiana (assembly GCA_023065735.1). Lineage (NCBI taxonomy): Eukaryota > Viridiplantae > Streptophyta > Magnoliopsida > Gentianales > Rubiaceae > Coffea > Coffea humblotiana. The sequence continues at coordinate 9,740,659 of CM041216.1, forward strand.
AATAATCCAAAATAATCTGCAGCCCCAAGTGGTCTGTCACAGAGTTCCTCGAACAGGAAATAGGCACAGCCATTAGCACCCAGTGGAACCTGAAAAGTCAGTAAATGAGAAAAGAATGAGAAACGATCACGCATTCAACACCACTCATCCACCTCTCCAAGACCATTGCAAATCTCAGACAATGTACACACCTGCAATGTCCTTCCCATAACTACTTCCACCTCTTGTGGTACAGCTTTGTGGTTGCCAATCAACTGGTGAAACTTTTCATTTAGAAGGCTTGACAAGTTTTTCCCAACGAAGTAGAAACCCTGCTGTGCCTGCATTGCAAGAGAAAAGTCTCTAGTCACACAGCTAATTCTTTGTTTTTGTGAAATAGTGGTACTACTGGATTTTATGCAATCGGAAACCATAACTATGCAAAAGCAAAAATAACTTCTCATAGAGTAAATCAGATGAATATGATACGTTACCGAAGTCATCTTACGGTAGTCTACTGATGACCCAATTTCATGAACAATACACCTTTCCTGTTTCAAAACAAATATCAAAAATACCAGTTGGCAAGACTTCAACAAAAAGAGAGAATATAAGCACAAGGTAGAAAATACAAGTATTGGTGGAGAGAGAGAGAGAATGCATGTGCGTGTGTTGTGAAAGCTTTCTCACTCATACTATTGGATTCATAGTCATTTTAAACGAATGATTTAATCTCTAGGACCAGGCAATCAGATTAGTTCAAATGTCATAAAGATGATCAGCGCAAAAAACATAAGAATTAGAGTAGCTAATCACCATTATTCCTTGAGATTCATACCTTCAGTAAAGCTATAAAAGGAAGAAAGAGATCCCTTTGAAGTCCACGCTCATAAAGATTATCAGGAGCACGGTTTGATGTAGCAACAAGGATCTACACTTATCCCCATCATCAACCAAATACAAAGCTTCAGTTTCTCATTTTAACAAGTCTCCATAAAGTATGAAGCCATTAAAACAAATTAGAAGAAAGTTCGAATTACTTACAGCTCCATCGCTAAATAAGTGCCTAAATAAACGATTTAGTATCAATGCATCAGCAACATCAGTAACCTACATCGATACAGGAAGACTCTCAGAAAAAAGTAAGCAAGCGGAGGAGAATTGGTTTTTATGCTCCATTACTAGCTTCACAACTCTATGAGCTCATCTAGTACTAGACAAACTCACACTGATCCAGGATCACAGCAAAAGTTTTCTGTGGTAGTACACATACTTTACGAACACAGAAGTAATAAAATTATTACACAATTCTCATTACCATGAATTCATCAAGACATAACAAGATTGATTCATCTGATACTTCTCCAGCAACAACTTCTAGGGGATCAGGAACACCGTTGTGCTTCTGCAAATGTAGGAGTTCAAGGAAAAGTGTTTCAATAAATTCTTTAGTATTGCATCAAAGAGTAAATTGTATCAAATTACAATTAAATCAAATCATTCATAGACATAGCCAGCATGAATAAGCATTAGATACCTTAACATATCATTTGATGAAGGAAAATAAGAAATAAGTGGTTAATGGAGAGATTAGCAGGCATTGGTTGGTTAGTATAGAAGCATTGCATATTGGGATAGTCAGCAAGAGCTCCAATTGACAATCAACCAGTAACCAGTCCATTAGCAAATATACGTTAAATACTAGGAAATAAATCTTGATAATTAGAACCTAATAAATAATCATAATTAGAAGACTGCAGGGGTTAAATTCATACTTGCAAGCGGCTGTGGACATTCAGCATAAAGTCATGAAAATGAATTCTTTTCTTCCTCCAATTGCAAGGCCTGAAAATCAAGTGAACAGTTGAACGGCAATAATTTTACGTGTTTGCATACTCAACAGCAATCAAAATGCAGACACAAATTATCATTCTATATCATTTTTAGTCCTATCCTTACAACTGATCAAAAAACATGTCCATCAACATAGTTTTCCCAGTACCAACTCCTCCATAAAGATAGAGTCCTTTCACAGGAGCATATGAAGACTGTGGTATGAAACGTGACCACAACCACCGACTCCTGAAATAAGCATAAGAGTGACAAATTGCTGACACTTACTTGAAAAATGATTGAAATGAAAAAATGAAATGATACTTGGATACAATTACATTGGACTACAGATTCATAATGATTAACAAGAAATGATTGAGAGCTTGGTAAGGTTCACCTTCCTGCTTTCTCCGAAGCTGCATATCGATCAAGTCGGCAAGCATCAGCTTTCTCGACCAGCTCATCATAGAGTCTCTGCAGTTGTCTCAGGGTGCCTAACTGCAAATCAATGTCAGGATGTCTTTGACAGGCAAAATAACAACATAGGGCTCACTCTTATGAGTAATCTCATGGCACAGTAATAATTTGCTTAATATCAACTTTTTCCTTCCAAATATCCATGTTTGATTTCAAGCAAATACAATTTTTTTTAGATAATTCAATTTTAAGTACCAAAATTACCAGTCACCAGGATGTTTAATTCAAACCAGCACATTAACAAAGAATAGAAGAAACCTAGTACGGCAATAATTACAAAAGCTAAAAAGGAAACCCTATTTCATTAAAACAAATTACAGACAGAGGGAATTGAGAAACTTAGCAAGATGCAAATAATGATCAAATTCTTATAATCAATATTTCCATTTTCCCGCTCAAACTCGCACCCAAATACACTCGGAAAACAAAAATCCAAATTACAAATCCACCACCAAATTGCATGATGTATTGTTTTATTGTACTACCAACCTGGCAAATATCTCCATCCACAAGTTCACCAGCAGCTATTCTTCGATCATATTCTACAAGAGGACCTCCTTGAATTAATTCTGCAATAAAACCAATAGAACCAATAACCAGCCCAAGAGGAGAACATCAACTTTACCAAACAAGTGTAACCAAATAACAAAAGCAGAACAGAAAATTCGTGAAAAGGGCAAGTTTGGATGCTTAATTCACAAAGAGGCACGACTTTCAGGTATTTATTATGAAGGCATTTGTGCTAAATCTACAAAATTTTGAAGAAAAACATTTAGCATATATTTTGTAGACAATGCAATACGAATTCCTTTCAAAATTAATTGCCCAAAAGTGTGCCCTCTTCATTAGTTAGGCATCTTGGTGCGCCCTTTTCCCTAATTTTCCCTAACCATAAACTGAATCATAGTTAGATATTAACCTCCATTAGTTACATTAACGGCATCCGTATGCAAAGCTCTCGAGATCATGTAAGAAGGATGCTGGCATCTCCAAAAATCTGTACACTGAGGCATATAGTAGACTGACCCTCCATTCTTATTAACCCGACAATGCTGCCTTTTTGAGAGCCCATCATAGAATATATCTCCTCTATATCGCAAAGCTGATCTAAACTGTCTAATGGACCTAAGAATTGCTCTCATCTCCAGTCCAGGACTTCAATACAAGAATAAAGATACAAGGAACGAATTTGACACAAGTCCTTTGAATTTCACCTGAATGTTGAAACAAGTTGCAGCAAAAGAATCACGTGTTTCAATCAGAATATATTCCCACTTTCACTTTAATCAGAATAAACAGAAACATGAATCTACCTAGTAGTCTATTTAATTCAGGAGATTAACAGCAGATTATCTTAACAAAAAGCATTGTCTCCAATTAAAAAACAGAAGGAAAGAAAAGGGCAAGTTGAAAAACCTGATTGGCTGACTGAGCAGAACCCAGGTAATCAAAATTGGTGATGATGTGAAGGATTGAATGATTCTTGAATTTTTACTATTGCATACTTAAAACAATAGTCAACTATATAAAGGGTATACAAAAGCAAGTATTTATTAATCAAATATTGTTGGAAATTGGGAATTAAAGACTAAAAGATAATCAAAATATCGGTCAAGGAATGACGCTGGGGCAAGTTCTTGAAGAGGGATCCCAGCCTCCGATGCTCTATGCGAGTCTAAGGTGTTTTTAGTGTTTTCATTCTCCTTTTTCGTATTTTTGGTTTTTTTTTGTTTGGCACATTATCAAGCTGTCACTTACCCCTTAATTTATTACGGGTTGTAATTAGCTTTTATTTTTCAAAATTTAATTATTTGGATGTTTTTTTTTCCTGTCACCAAAGCCCTCCTGCCCATTCTCTTCTCCCTAATTGGTTGGGACAAAAATAACAAGGCTAAAATTGACAGGTTATTATCACTTTACTCTCTTAACGTTCAGTGTTACTACCAATATCCCCTTTAATGTTATATTTTAGTCACTTTACCTCCAAAACTAATGATCAAACTTAACGGAATTTATTAATTAAAGTGAAAAGACATGTTTAGTCCTTAAAATTATTATCACTTTATCCCTATAACTATAATCTCATTATCAATTTACCCTCTAAAGTTATTTTTTGGGCAATTTATCCAACTATTAAATCAACTTAGCAAGTTAAAAAAATTTAAAAGAAAGTACCCTCCTCTTTCTATAACAAAAACAATAAAAAATTTTGAGTCGCTCTTCTCCATTTTAGTATCAAAGAAAAAAAAGTCAAAGTATTAATTTTTTTGCTCTTGACAATCTTATTAATATTGGAAAAGTATAAAAAGATTGAGAGAGAGAGAGAGAGAGAGAGACGTGTACTGTTCATTCCAAAGTTTTCAAATTTGTCCAATAAAGAAATTTGTTCAGGAACATTTTGTTTTCTTTTTTAGTCAATTTGTTCACAAACATATTAGCAGACTCAGCCATTTTTTTTTCTAATTTTTTTAATAACAGAAATCTGGTAGTAGCTATTTTCGTTTTTTTTTCCTTTTGTCTTTCTTGAAGTTATGATTAACGCCAATTGTCAAACAATTATTCATTTTGGTCTTCGTTATTTTACGGTGCAAAGTTCAAATGTTCCCCAATGTGCCTCGAGCAGGCAAACAAGATAATTAGAAGAGAAAATTGCACTAATTGTTTCTTACATATTATTGATATGAAATTTTATGCCCTGTTTGGATTGCAATTTTCTGTCGGAAAATTGCGTCGTTTTCCGTGGTCACATTTCCCTATTATCTTTTTCCCTCACATACATCAAATCACTACAGTAATTTTTCCATGAAAAATGACGAAAAATGCAATCCAAACGGGGCCCTTGATCTCTTAAAATCAAAATGAGCGAGTTTAGCTTTTAATAAATAAAAAAATCCTCTCTTTTGATCCCTCGCTACCTTTCCTGCCAATCATATGATCAATTTTCAAAAGGCAAATTTGGTAACTCATTTAATATTGGACCAATTTCTCATTTGATCTACCGTTTTTCCTAATTATTCTTTGCCCAAATCCTAATTTTACAAACCCAAATCCAGATCACTTATTTTCCTCTTTCACCGTCATCCACCCATACAATTCCTATTTCCATCATTGCCATCTGACCTCTCACTCCTCACTTGCCACCTCTTTCACCTCTCCTTCCTTTCTCCTCTTCTTTCCCCTATGTTATGGGTCTTGTAAATAGGTCTATTTTGTTTTCTCCCTCTATTTTTTAAAAACCATGAAAATGGGTTTTCTAAAGTTTCAAACATTTGTTGTAATTTTGTTGATTCTTGAGGTTATATGGCTAATTTTGGGGTTTCACTGAAGTTGTATATTTCATATGGGTCGTTTTGCTAAAAATTCAATTTTTTGTAATGTTTTGATGGAAAAAAGTAAAAAGAAACCACATTTTGGCCATTTTTACCATTTTTGTCTGCGGCAGTATTACCCAAGCCGTCGGCGGAATCCACCATCACAGCTCTTGTTAACTTTCCAAGAAAATAAAAGGAAGAAGATGATAGAAAAAGGAAGAAAAAAAAAGAAGAAAAGGAAAAGAAAGAAAGGAAAAAGAAATAAAAATAGAGAAATAAATTTTTATTGAAAATGAGTTATTTTAGTTAGTGTGGCACTAGGAGAATAATTGTGAGAAATGGTAGATTAAGTGAGAAATTGGTCAAAACTAAATGAGTTGCCAAATTTGCCCTTCAACAATTAATCACGTAATGGATCCGCGAACTATTCCGACCAAAATTTCACCAGAAAGGTGATGAATGACCAAAAAATGAGCATTTTTTATTTGTTAGGAACTAAAATTCCTCATTTCAATTGTAAGGAACTAAAATGTCACATCAATGATATGAGAGTTACAATTGGTGTAATTTTTCCTAAGTAGAAAATTGCCAATCTCATCTTGATTTCTGGTCAAAAAGATGCCTAAACATAGAAAGTAGTAGCTAAGAAATTCGAGTACATTCTAAAGAATATGGATCGAAAGCAGTAATATAATCAATGTAGCCATTAAATTCACCAATGTAAATACTAAGGTAACAATAAGCAAAATGGAAAATCACAGAAATAGTCCCTCACATATTGGTTTTGTATCTTTTATATCCCTTATATATGAAATGATGATTTTTTATGTTCATATATTGGTTTTTGTGTCATTTATGTCCATCACATATAAAATAATGATTTTTCGTCCTTCACAAATGAAAAATGTATATTTTTAATCCCTCGTCTCATTTCTTACTGAAAAAAAAATGATGCACATATCCTACCTTACAAACTTTAGGGCTAAAATTAGAAGATTGCAAAGAAAAAGGAAAAACGCCTTTCACATTTCTTTCTTTTTCGTCCTATTTTCCTAACCAAAAATGTGGTAGCAGTCATGGTTGCTTTTGACTGTCACCGGCCACTGCCACTTTCAATCACAAAGTTTACTAAAATTCAACTCCCCACTTAGTTTTCATATAGAATCTGATTTCCATATTAGTTTTTGACAAAAATGAACAAATGCAGGAAAAAAAGAAAAAAAAGAAAAACACTAGCGGATAGAATCTGATTTTGACATTCGTTTTGTGTTTTTTTTAATCATACAATTAATGAAAAGACATTGGCTTTGTTTCTTTTTTTATTATTTTGGCTATTAGTTGTAGTAGATTCTACCCATCAATACTTTTTTTCACCCATTTTGGTTCCTTTTTTCACAAAAACTAATATTAAAACTTTACAAAATTTCATTAGGAAGTTGAATTTTTATGAAATTTTGTGACTAAAAGTAGTGGTAACGAATGGCAGCACCGCCATGATGGTAGGAGGTAGCCTTGGCTACTGCCATATTCTTAATTAGAAAAATAGGACATAGAGAAAAGAAATGTGAGGGATGTATTTTTATTTTTTCCTACGACCTTCCAATTTACTTGTAAAGTTTGTGAGCCATCATGAGTTGCACATGATTTTTTTTTCTTGGCAAGAATATGAGTAGAAATGAGTTAAAGGGTTAGAAATATGCATTTTTCATTTGTGAGAGATGAAAAATTATCATTTCACGCGTGAAAAACACAAAAGGTACAAAACTAATATGTAATTGATGAAATATCATCACTTCATATGTAAGAGACGTAAAAAAGTGCAAATCTAATATGCAAGCTACTATTTGTATAAATTTCGCTATGCAAAACACAACAACTTGTCTCTTCATCTAATTTGTACCTGCAAACTTAATCACAACCATCTAATTTTAAGTCACTCCATCCACCATCATGAATTGTCTTCAGCAATCACTACTATAACCGCAAAGAATCTGGATCCAAAGAACATAATTTGTGTCTACTGCAATCATGCCTGGAGCAATTAATTTTAACTTAAGTAAAATGACTATAATAATCTATCAAGTTAACTTGCCAAATTGTAAACCTTATGATAGTTCTTGCAAAGTTTTCCAGTTACTACGTCCCGTCTAAAAGTAAGCTACTAAGGATAATTCGTATACCGTCAAGTCTTTTTGGAGCAAATAGCCAAAAAGTCACAAAACTATTTTTAGCAAAAGAATCATTTAATTAATAAAATAAATATATTTTTGATCACTCAACTAATAAAAACTTTCACTTCAAGTCAAACAGTTTTCAGTCACAAAATGCTTGTTCTAATTAGTTGAATGACCATTTTGGCTAAATAAAAATGTTTACTGACCAAATTACTAAGAACTCCTGAATAGTTTAGTGACAGTATTTAACATTTGCCCAGTCAGCAGGCGGGCATGGGGTGTAGAGAATGCAGTAATGGTCACAAGATACAGAAAATTACACTTTATAAGAAAGTTTCTGTTACAAAAGATGAGAGTCAGGATAAATCAATGAACAACCTAACCAAATTAGACACAGAATTATGAGGCGGAATTTTGACCCTGAGGTAAAAGAGAGAACCTGGAAAGCAAACTAAAAGTGAAAGAACCAAAAGAAAAAAATGCTAATCATCCAGAGACAAATTTTTCTTCTGCTTTCCGTTCTTGTCTTTGACCTTCTCAGCCTTCCCAGTGCTGCTGTTCTGGTTACTGATGGATCCTCCTGAGCACTACACATTTGAGACTTCAATCTGAATCCAAATTTCTTAGACACACTATCCCATGTGGTAGATCCCTTTCCTCGTCCTAATTTCTCGATTTCCTGCCTCATGTTTGAGCATTCTTTCTCAAGCTCAGAAACCCGCATTCTCATGTTATCCATTCCTACTTTTAACACCTGGTTTTCCCTCACCGCTGTTGCCCAGCCTCCTTCATTTGGTCCCACCAAACACTTCTTAGTTGTCTCGAACCACCATCGAGGTTGTCTGAGACCAGGAAGCAGCCAGCAATGGAGGTCCTTAGTTGGAGCTGCTCAAAGAAAAGAACCTGAACTATAATTCTTAAAGGGAGTCTCTCATTCTGTGCAGCATGTGTGCAAGCTTCCAAGGAGAGCTTCTGGCAGTCCATCAGTCTACAGAGTTGTTCTCTGTCAGCCTCCGCCAACCATAGGTGGGACTACAAATACAAAAACATTAAAGAGGTTACTAACTCGCTTAAGAAAGTGTGGTAGAAGAATTGCATTCTTTCTTTTCTGGTCCCTTGACTAGGGGTTACTTTCAGGTTCCAGTGGATCACATGCTTCAACAGGGAAAGAACAACAGGCTTCTTACCTTCATATTATATGCATCTAATCAATCTAGTGACTTGAATCTACTCAGTTGTTTACCTTATTTTTATGGGTTTCTCGTTGTTGTTTGCCTGTTATATGAGTTCATATTTCTCAGAAACTCTATCAGTACAAGATAGACCTAACCCATCACATAGCCCTGCCATATATCCCGCACTGCAGATATATAAAAGGTCACTGTAAGACTAAGAGAAAAATTTTGGGCCTCAGTCCTCGATTCAATTACTAAATCTGAGGGTGCAATGTAGGAAATAACACAGCACAGCACATGGAACATAAATAGCATTCTAGTGGAATGACATTGAACCCTAAAACTAAAAGCCTGCAAGCTTGGAGGATCTAGCGAGGTAATTCACCTTTAGGTAAATGTCAATTGCACGATAAAGGCCATCATCCAGGGGCCTAGCATACTCAGGAACAGAAGCTGCAAGAGATTGAAACTTGGGTAGCTTCAGGTTAACATCTGGGGCGACTTCTGCAAGGAACCCATCAATTAGCTTCGCTACCATGGTGATTGGTGTTAGAGAAGGTGACCCCATCAGTTGGCCATCATCCACCGAACAAGGTGATGCACCTCCAGTTACCTGATCCATTGCCAAGAAATGCTCGAGGATCCGCTGCACACAATCAACATCATACAAAGTCTCCATAGAATGAGTAAAGCTAGGCATCAATAGATCTTCAAGAGTGGCCTGATCAAGCTGCATCCCTATTCTCTTTTCCAAGGTTGATATGCAAGACGGACTTGCATGAAGAATCTTGGCTGTTCGAAGTAGCCCAAAGAGGAATTTAGTGGAGACTAGGCCTTTTTGCATAGGAAGTAAGCGATCAACCTCTTCGAGTAAAAGCTTCTGGTCCTCTTCAGTAAGAGTTGCCCCCAATCCCGTAAGACGGCTACTAGACTCACCAGCACTCTGACGGCGGTTTATCCCCGGTAGATATTTTTTGGCATAGAAACTAAGGGAGGCAGAAAGAATATCTTGTTTGATGCCTCGAGATTCCATGACAGAAATCAATCTTTTGTAAAGAGGTAAACTAAGAGTTGATGCATCCTCATACCACCAATCTGAACTTGAGTGTTTTGGCCTTGCACCAGTGCTTATTCCATTCCACAAGACACTTCCACCAGGACTTTGCATAGGCCCACCATGCTCCATGACCGGCCAACCAAATAGGTTCGGGTCAGTTGATGCCTTGGCAGCCAGTGATTCAATGCACCTTTTTGTGATATGGAGTTCTTCTGCATAGGGGAGAACATCATCACATGTCTGGAGTGCTTTCAAAGAGTCTTTCCAGCTTTTTAGAACTACTTGATTGAGAAATATTTCAGCCTGTGAAATAAGATTGCTCTCTCCATACTCTTCTGTCATTTCAAGATGGTCAGCGGCACATCGAAGGTATACAACATTGGATGCGGTCAATTCAAGTTTCACTCCATAGCAAAATTTGGCAACCAGCTCAAAGGTTTTAGCCCCACCAGGAATGTCAGGCAGCTTAATTAAATAACCTTCTTCTCCTTCATCAGATGCTTCTGCAATCAGTCTTTCCATAACCCCACTTCTTGAAAGCAATGGAAACTGCACACATTAGGAATTACAAAGTAGAATAAGGATTGCAGCCGTTATGACTAAGGATGAAGACAATCAAAGAAGTTTGTCCAAAGGTAATACCACTGATTACATAAGAGTTCTGTACTAATTATTCAAGTTCAAACCAGGAAGAAAAGAAATGTCTAATATATTTAGGTTCAATGACTGATCTTCTCAACAAACTAGGTATTTTGCAACATATGATTTTTCATGTTGTTTGTTGTGTCATATACAAGCCAGAGTAAGACTTCTTTTGATAGGTTACTTTGAAGCTAACCAGCTGACTACATAAGCTACACCTTCTCTCAAGCCATTTTGTGCTTTTGACACTCAACCATAAAGATACTTGGATCTAAACGCCATTATCATAGAGATGCCAAAAGAGAATCTAAACACAAATAGAGCAGTAGCTCACTTCCTCATTCACTCACAACTTAAAAAAAGGCAGACAAATGTCTTGAAAACAGATCACAACTCCACAAGACTTCTCCTTTCTTGGCATTGTAATTTACACTATTTTGAGCTCCAATGGACATAATTTATACTTAGTGGATGCTGGAAAACATATGATCCTTAATCCTTGCATATATATATCCTTACAGTTATAACAAAATTGTTTGAATTTCTGAAATAATGGAACGGAATTATATCGTGGCAAAACAAGTCAATAACTATTAAGATGAATAAACCAGTAAATAAAAGCAATAAAACTTGTAATCCACAATATCGCTAGGGAACTTCAGTTAATTTGAAGTTCAACAAGTAAATGAGCACAAAAATAAACTTCTTTTTTTTTCTCCAGGAAATAATTATAATTGTGTACCACAACTAAAGCATCATTTGATAAAGCTTTTGTTTATTTAATTGAAATGTACCTTGTGTAGATGGAATGACATCTCCCCAACTTCAACGATGATATCACTTGGAAGACCAGTTGTGCAGAACCTACACAGGAGAACCAAAAGGTCAACGTTCAGCAGAAAATATGCAATCAAATTTGTTAAAGTTAAAAATTAGTCATTTTTCTTAAGCAAGGAATCTTGTAAGATACTTCAAAAGGACAAGAAAGCAAGGAGGATACCCATAGACTTTATACCCACATAGTGGTCTTAGATTCAATATACCGAGCTTTAGTTAATTATCTGAAAAAGCTCGCTTACCACAGGATTCCACAAATTTTAGAAAGTCCAGATTTATACAACTGAACAAGAATACAAGCCAGAGTGTCATAACTCAAGAGTTCATGGTAGTTGTTTAATGCTTCTTCACAAGCTAGCTATTCATCCCAGATAACGGAGAAATTTCTACACGATGCTTGTCTTCATCAGATTTTACAATAGTGATACACACCAAATACCAAAAACAACATAATTTGCAGGATTTGAAACCATTCAGGATCACAAACACAGACTTCCAATCACAACGAAAGACCTCGATGAATTAGAACAACTTTTAACTTGGATTGCCCTCTAAATTGTAAGAGTTACTAATTCAATCTCAGACACACATGATTCCAGCCAAAACAGTCATAAGTGAATCTGGGAGTTTTAGTAAAATCAGAAGAGTTAAACAAACATTTTACTTGACCGTCAATATCCAACTTATGTAGAACTTGGAATTCGAAAAATTAAGAAAGAAAAAAGACCTCTCTCTGACGCAATTAGACGAACACGAGGAGATGAAAAGTTACATGTGCACTCTGCAGACCAGACTATATTGAATGGCAAACCAACCATCACAACAGATCAACAAGAGGACATTAAGTTACAGGGTTAAGAAACCATACCATGCCTGGCCTTGCCTCTGAAAAGCATCACTTTTGGATCCCAGTTTCATACAAGCCATGTTTGAACAAAACTAGCCAGAAAAAAACTAAGCAACTGAATTTCCAGCAGAAGTAGACCTGATTCAAGAGCCACAACTAACCTCTACTAAACCCCTTTCCTAACATCAAAATGCAACTTAACTTAGTCCAATGCACTTCCAATTGAGTCAGTTTCAACACCAACTCCCCTTTTGACTTCTAAATTCAGCCCAGATTCAGAAATTCCCAATACTCCAAATCAGATCCTTCAGCATAGAATCAAATGCACCTTCTTTCTTATCAAAAAAAACCTCAAAATTACCCAAAACCCACCTCAGAAAAAACTCCAAATTTGACCAAACAAGCTACTTAATCTATCAACAAAACAACTCCACAGGAAAAGAAGAAAAAAAAACAAGGTGAAACTAACCCAAAATCTCGGTCCTAAAACCACCAAAAGAGATAATCTTTTTTTGACAACAATAATAATTTCCCCAAAAAAGACAGAAATTTTAGGTCAACCTCTCTGAATTCTGTTGTTTTATAAACAACCCATTTGTTCTGACACAAACCACTGCCCAGAGTGCCCACTCCAACTACCAGAAGATTCCAAAGTTCATCCCTTTGTGCTACTAAGCATTATACTACGACCACTACGAGTACAAATATAGAACCATTGAGTAAAGTACAATGATTTCAGGCAATTTAATATTATAATGCCTGAAAAGATCATAACTTGGAAGACTCATCTGTAGACAACTTGGAAGAACTCAATTCTGGGTAATAAATGGTATAGTAGCCAGTGACTTATGAGGCAGAAAGGCTTCATGTGGTCCTGTTTTTGGCTTGAAATTTACTCATATGTTTCCTAGAGAGAAGAGCAGGCAGGCCAGCAGGGTTTCTGAGAATCTTATAATTTGGACTTAAGAGAGTAGCATTTAAGTATAAGTTCTGTAATCCAATGGAGGAAGAGATAGATGTAAGAAAGGGAAATAAATAATTCTTTCAAGAAAGAAAGAAACTTCTTTCTTTGTTTTATTTCTTTGTTTCTTTTTAATTTTTGAATGAGTCCAATGACCATCTTTGAAAGTAACTGCTACCTGTTTGCCCAGCTAGGCCATGTGGAAGAATTGCTGCCTTTAGGATTATTTTATGATTTGCATTATCTATTTAATTTTTTTTTCCATAAGATTATGGGCTCATTAAATATTATAAGACTCATACTACTACTTATGTGCATTTTGTTTTTCTTTTTTGTAAGAATTCATGAAGATATAGTTGGAAATGAAGTACACTGAATTGGTGATTTAGTATTTAGTAATGATGTAAATGAATGAATATAATTCCTTCGATTTGCTCTAGTATTCTAAAATTAAGTTTTAACTCAGTATGAATTAAACTCGAGCAATAATCAATCAACTCAATTGAGCTCGAGGAATACATGTTACTTGAGTTCAATTTACCTAAATTGACATCAAATTGAGGTCCAACTAGAACTTAAATTAGATTGGCTCAAAATATGAGCAACATGAGTCAGAGTTCAATTTTATCATATAGCATATAAGCCAGTTCGAATTTGTATTAAGATATTTGTTTATTTTTAAGCTCGAATTTGAATATAAATTTTTTTGTATATATTAATAGTGTATATATTATTACTCTTGAATACATGTCACATATATAAAAAATAATAATATTTAAATTTAAATTAGAATTAAATGACATGTATAGAAAGGTGAAAGTGCATGTAATCTCAGTAAACAGAAGATTAATCCAAATTCTCTTGTCCAACTCGAGCTTGAACATTAGGTAAAGCTGTAGATTACGCAGTCATGGGACTTCTTGAATATAGCATATTGACTGTAGGTAAAGCTGCAGGCTATGTAGCAGAGTTATGATTGAAAAAATCTCAATTTATGTAAACAATTTTAAATTAAAAAAATTTGGATTAGAAAAAGGATGATGGTTCCTTTTTATTTTTATACTTTCTAAAGCTTATATAATCTTTATTTTGGTCTTCAAAGTTGAAGCAATTACCTATAGTTATAAAACAAAAAGAAAATAGCATTAATGTATACCCATTTTGATATATTAAATACTATGAAACTAAAATTTATTTTCAGGACAAGAAAGAAATTGCACATTGGATCTTCAACATATGTATACTTCTAAATTCTCTTTGCATTCTTGCTATTTAAGGTTATCGGTTAGCTGTCATTCAAAAAGAAGAAAAAATGATTGTACCAAAGCATAAATTTTCCATATACATCCTTGAAAAATGTTGATGGGGTTTGATTTTCTTTGACTCAGTTAATATGTCTTTCAGCTAAATGTGAAGTTGAACCAAACTTTGGTGCTTTAATACCATAACAAACATACTTGGCATATCTGCTCCAAAATTGGGAAGACATATTTTTCTCCAAAGTTATGGATTTAATTTGTTAATATATTAACAATTAGATAAATTTTTCTTGTTGAATCTCCTTCTTTTTTGCACATTGTATTTTTAAATTTTTTGTCCCTTAATACCATAAAAGGTATGTATATGTACCTATAAGATTTCGATTAACTTTTTATATACTGATAGTATAGTGATTTTTTTACACTAATAGTTATAGATATATGCCACGCATGCATTATTTGAATTTCAAAATTGAGTTCATGTTATATGGCATGATCTAGACTGCTATTGCAAAGAAAGTTATTCACTGACAGGGTATAAAAAAGTTATCCATAAGATGTTAACTTTCAAGTGTACCAAAGTGCAAATAACAAAAACTATGAGCACCACAAATAAGCAATTTGCGGTTTGATGTATGTAGCCCTTTGGCAATATCTTCGAGCATTTGGAGCCCTAATGGAAAGTGACTTAGAGCTGCATGCATAAATGTGGAATATTTTTATAATCCAAGTCAACATCGGAAAAAATGCTTTGGATCCTTTGGATCTTAATGGCTTCCAACTAGTATATAAAATCCACACTGGATACCTCTAGCATAAATTTCTTGTCTCTACTTTATCACTTTGAAAATCCGAGACTTTGAGATGGGTCCTAAATTCATCAGAATGTGAAAAAAGGGATATGTTTGACTTTCAAATATTTTGTTAATTTTCCCTTTTTTTTAACCTCTCATCCGTCCTCACACCCTTTTCATCCGCAACTATTAAACTCAAGATTTGAACCCAAACCTGATAGCAGGAAAAAAAAAATTCTGTTGATTCTGTAGTTACAAAAGAGAAAGAGATTAAATTAGTCTTCAATGTTTTGGGGGGATTTTTGATTTTGTGGCTTGTTAACATCAGATGTTATCAAATCAAAGATACAGCAAAAGTTGCATCTGTATGTCACTTTTGTTACTGTCGGTTGCCTAAAGTATCATGTAGACTAATCATTTTTCTAGAGAATATTATTGATTACTCAAAGTAATTCAGCAATATATAAAAGCCAAAAAAAAAACATGTGGTGCTAATACACTTTTGTTATCTTCTGACTTTCCTTTGTATACCCTCGCTATTAAGATTAAATTAATGGTCCTAATACCACCCTCAAACTAAATATTGTAACCTTATGAATCCTATTCACAAAAGAAAGAAAGGAGGAAAAAAAAGCCAAAAATTATATTTATGAACAATTAAATACATTTTTCTTATAACAAATATACTAAGAATATATCATTAACACATGATAAATTTCAATGAGTGCTACTTTCTCTTTTCCCCTATCAATTGCCTTTGGTGTACTAATTACATTAAACTACAGTAAATGAAATGTCAGAAAGTTGATCTGCTTTCGTTCTTTCTACCACCAAATATTTAGAGATTATTTATCAAACAAAAGTAATTAATAGCTATTTAGCTATTAAAGCTATTAAGCATTCAAATAGGCATGTTATATGCACGACTTGTCGTCCGATCATCAGAGTTGACATTTTTTCATTTCTTGGACATCCAATCCTTCTAAACAATGTCCAAAACTTTGTCCGATACACAGCGACAAACTTCATTCCTTCTTATTTTTCATCTTTTCTTTTGCCAGTTGCTTGAGCATCTGCACTAGTAAAATTGTCACTCAAAATATTAGTCAAAATCATCATTTTTGTTTGTTAATCATCAAAATAAAGGATTAATCGACCTAAATCTTCACAAGACCTCTAACTCTTATTAACCATACGACTCATGATGACTAGAGTGCAAATTCAATTACCTATTTCCCTCCTAACTTCTTAAATTCCACTTCTTTTTTGCTTTAAAGTAAAAAAAATGTGGATAGATGAGATAAGAAAAGGGCTTTACTCTTTTTTCCCTACTTTAAACCCCGCTGCTTTAATATACTTGTTTAGCAATATTGTTTTAAGATTAATTATCTTTTCCCCTTTGGCTTCACTATTTTGTATGTTGAACCAATAGATACATAAACACGTATAACATTTTATCCAAAGAGAAAAAGAAAAGCAAATTCCATCTTATGTAATTTGCCATTCCTATCATTGATATATAGATTTAGGCATGATGCTTATAACATGTCTCAAATAAGCCTCATTCGCTGGTATTTGAACCAAATTTCTTTGCTTTTATAGAGTTTCCTTCTTGCATCATCAAACCATGGTTAAATCAAATACGCTGACCCTTAAAATTCTTCAAGCTCTAGTAGGTTTTAGACATTTCAAAGATAACCATCCTTCATATAGAGGAGATGCTCAGGACGTACAACTGTCTATACGTTTATAGTTCTTTTTTTTTTTCTTTTAAACTCTCTCCACACCTTTTTTTTATTATCAATTATCAGGTACAAGATTTGAACTTTGAAATTGACAATGAAAAAGACTCTAAGAACTCTGTCCTCAACACATTTATCGTTCACTTTATCCCTTTTGAAGCAAGAAAGCAAGCTTCACATGGATGCACAATGTACTATTTTTCCTTTGAATCCAGGTCGATCACACCCCTTTTGTCGAAAGATAAAAGTTGCCTGCCCGACGTAGGGGAGCTTAGTGCCTCTAGATCGCTAGCTTGTAGTTGCTTGCCTTTCTTTTCGTTTGGTGTAACATTATATTTTCTTTACATTGGAAATTTGGTACATAAAAGTCATTTTTCTAACAAGCTTGTAGAATTTGGATGACAATTTAAGAATCATTATTTAGATTATCGTGTGTTTTCAAACTCCATAAAGTTCAATTGACAAATTAAGATAGTAATTGATCAAATTCACAAATCAACGGTAGTAAATAATGCACTATTAATTGACTAAATTAAACGTTATACATAATTTTTGCTTTTTATAGGGAGGGGAAAGGGAGAACAAACCAGTTAGAAGTAAATAATGCACTATCCAATGGAAGAAAACTAGGATAACATTTTCTTCGCACATCACGCTTTAGAAATACCGAAAAATAATTTCCAGATCACAACTATTTTTTTCTTGGTCTAACAAAGTGAAACCCTAATTAAGATTTCTAAACAATACACTTAAAAGTTTGCACTTAAAATTTGGCAAAAGAAGAAAGAAAATTGCGCTGCAACACTGCCCAAACTTTTTTGCATAATAGTTTTCTGCTAAAATATTTGCCTTTAAATTAACAAGTTGCATGTATTAGCGGAACTAGATTAGTAAATTCTAATTGTGTGGGGTTTTCCACATAAAGCAGTTTGCAGCCCTTGTAGCAGGCATAATCATTCCAATCCCACCTGGTTTTTCTTTTCAGTATTATTGTGGAAAAAGATATTCGTGCAAATACCAACAAATACGAGAGAAAAACAATGCACAAGATCACAGGCCGTCTTCTGAGAAAAATTTTGTCGATATCTTCTACTATCTATCCTCAGTTACACTCAAAATATAGATCCGTTTAAAGACAATTATGCCATGCCTCATTCACTAGTTAAATAATCTAAAGTTTATATAATATTATGTGGTCATGTACTTGAGAAATGCTAATTCATTTTTTTTTTTTTGTATCACAGATTCAATTGCATGACTTCGGAACATTTTACCATCATAATTATAGTGTTTTAAAAGTATTCTTTTATTTTTTTTATCCATATAGAAGTTAATATCTAATGCAAGAATAGCAATAGAAATGAAGAGGCATTTTGTGAATGATATGGTAAGAGTTTTAAGTTTAGGAATTGGCTTAGTCCACACTCCACAATTGGCCTTGTTGACAACCAGCTATTAGTTCCACGTGACATAGCACGTGTTCAACTCCATCAGCGCCAGAAGTAGCCATTCCGTGATACATGCATTCGTTGTACACCATGATATATGTGCTTGTGCTTGTATTCTTGCATGCATTTACGCATCGATCATACCTGCTATAAAAAGGGATTAAGTCCTTCTTTGAGGTATAGTTCAAAGATTCGACCTCATCTGTAGTGAAAAAAATTTAAAAGGAATGTCAGAATATTTCTTTGATCTAATCAAGTATATATACCTGTTAAACTCTTATAAAAGTTTTTTTTATTTCCATATTTCCTGTAGAATAGGATAGATTAGATTATAAGAATATTATTATTGCGAAAAAAATACATAAATCATAGAACTAGTTTTTTGCACCTTATGCATCAAACTTTGCAATTTTCCTAGTTTTGAAAAGTTTAGGAAGAGGAAAGTATGCCATTCTAAAGTTAGGGCATGTCACATGCGTATTTTCTACTGGTTATTTACACATTACTTATTGATGAGAAATTGGTTAGTAATGAAATCTAATTATTTTAAACGAGGCAAACAAACGTTATTAAGTGCCTAATTTTGAAAATTTTTTGTCAAATTTCGGAC
This sequence comes from Coffea humblotiana, assembly GCA_023065735.1. Taxonomy (NCBI): domain Eukaryota; kingdom Viridiplantae; phylum Streptophyta; class Magnoliopsida; order Gentianales; family Rubiaceae; genus Coffea; species Coffea humblotiana. The sequence continues at coordinate 9,759,805 of CM041216.1, forward strand.
CAATTACTGAATACGTCTGGTAGTTGATATTTGACCAATGAAATTTCACTAATTGGATAAATAGAGATCCTACAATTTTGTTTAGATTATATTTAACGTGAAATTAGTAAATTTCACAATTTTACTTGAAGCAATTTTATTAATCAAAGACCAACTTCTTGTCCTAGTAGTTGGTGCTAGAGTGATAAAAAAAATTTCTCGCCAACCCCATGGCCTTGATGGCAAACTTTGCACTTTCCTCAATGCATATACCATTAAAGTTGCGAGTATAAGTAGATTGAAATTGAATATATGATTCTTTTTCAGGTGGATACACTTCACTTTTCTCATAAACTAGTCCTCTTTTTAACTTCTTCAATCATTCTTTCAACTTGTTTAGACTACCACTTTCTTATAAACTCACAAAATAATCATATTGCTAATAACACTAGGGTTAGACTTGTTTAATTCTTGAACAAAATTTCACGGCAATGTAGTATTAGTAATTTTTAGAAAAAATGCAATTCATTTTTGAGTAATATATCAAGTCCATAACTCTTTTCATTTTTTTTAGTCGTGTATATGTTGTTGTTTTAATAACTAAATAAAAACTTTCCCCATTCCACAATTTTTATCGTACTTTAGGACTTAGCTCCACTAAAAAACAAAAGCTTTTGGTTCCACATATGCCCTTCAGCCACGTGCTAAGTTTGTGAGTTCAAATAATTTCGAAATTACCCAATATTTTATGGATCAATTTATGTATCTTTCATGACATCATAAATAAAGGGTACAAAGGAGATTTCAAAACTTAAAATAGGTCAAAAAGTTAAACAAGACAAAAATTTAGGATAGTTAGGGAAAAAAAAGTATGACACCCTCAACATATATGGAGAGAATAATCCAATAATGAGAATTTTCAACTTTCACTTGAGAAAGAGATGAAGAGTAAATAGCAACACACGAGAGCAATGATTTTGCTTTGCCTTTTGGGTTACGATTCCAAGTCTCAAAACTGCCTCGTAAATAGCGAGCCATCAGTAACGCCTCCCGCAACTCGTGCCGCGCCGGTAATGATGGGAATTACTAATTGGAGCAAAAGCTGTTATCCGCGTGAAAGGAACGATGATTCCGCTATCAGCTTAATGAGCTTAGCCGCTTAGCCCAGCTGGCTAATCAAGATTTAGGACAAAGTCATTATTTTGGGGAAAATTATTCAAAATATCCCTAAAATGATTTTTTTCGTCCCTTGAGGGACAAAAAAATTCATTTTATAAAATGTGAGGAATGTTTCAAACAATTTTTCTTTTTCTTTACTTAGGGCTCCATTGGAAAATGTAGATCCCAAATTTTTTTCCCTTTTTTGGTAGAGTTTTTGAAAAAATATGAAGAAGCAATTTGTTGGAAGGAATTGTATGGTATGAAAAGACAATTAGAAAATGTGTTGAACTACTTTTTTTTTATTGAAAAAATTGTTGGAAAAGAATCATACAAAAAATTAATGAGTGTACTTCTTTAATATATGGAAGGATTTGGGTCCTAAAAAAACAACGACAATCAAACTGAAAAGACTTCTTTTAATTTTTTTGGATAAAATTGCAATATTGCACAATAGTATAGTAATACAAAATAATTACAAAACTACTAAAAACGAACTGACAAAATGGTGGGATGAATACTAATAATTAGAAGAAACTTTCATATTAGGAGACTTGAATTTAAAACCTTTAACTCCATAAGTTACATGTAAATCGAAGTGTAAACTTCCTCTTATTTTGCCAATATAATCAACTAATCAAGGAAAACATTAGTGTGATGCTCGCATTGTGGTTTAAAAGTCTTTTTTTTTATTTGAAATTACATATAAGTCAATGTTGCAAATTTTCAAAATTTGTATCTAGTGATTCTAGAATGTACATGCATGTATTGTATTATGAATCAAATGATTCTAAGATGTACCTATATTGTGATAAATGTATATTCATTCATAAATATATTCATGTATATGGGGATCCTTGAATGTAAGGATAGATTCATGTTTTTTTATCATAGAATTATGTGATGCATGAATTAAAGTATATGAATTTGTACACAATACCTTGAATCTATTCATACAAGTATTTATTAAGTTCATTTGTTTCTTAAACAATTTTTCTTATATAAAGAGGTCAAGTATAGAGTGCTTTATTACAGAAAATCACTTTCCTACCACTTTGAATTCTCTCAAAAAGCACTCCTTAGTTCAAGAGGGTTTGTCTTACTTTGTGCAAGAGTTTAAGACAAACAAATTTCATTTTATCCTAAAGAATATTTGTCCAAAATTATTGTAGGTTATACCGGACAAATAAAACCGAAAGGAAAGTAATATACAATCACAATTTGAAGCCAATTCTTGTTACTTTGTCTGCCAGTTCATTGTAATACTCTCAACAATTTTTAGGTTTTATTTTGTACTCTACAATGGCTGGTATCTTGAAAGAGTTGGCATCCAACATTGTCAAATTTGAGAGGTTTGATAGAGGAAATTTCATTCGTTAACAAAAACGTGTTCATTTCCTTCTCATTGCACTTCAAGTGGTCTATGTTTTGACCACCCCAAAGTCATTGATCATCAATTCTGATGAAAAAACTCTTGAAGACATCCGAAAACGTCAAAAATAGAAGAACGATGATGAAATATTCAGTGGTCACATTCTCATTTCCATGAGTGATGCCTATTTGATGTAATTTTGGGATCGTTTGGAGTCCAAGTACATGCAAGAAGATGCTACAAATAAGAAGCTTCTTGTCTCATCTTTTAATAATTATAAAATAATAAATAATATGTCTGTTATGGAGCAAATTTGTGAAATTGAAAGGTTTTTTAATCATTTTACACAACACAATTTGCACATGGATTAAGCCATTATTGTTTGTTCTATAATAGACAAATTATCACCTTCTTGGAAAGATTTTAAGAAAGATCTCAAACATAAAAAAGATGATATCTCTCTTGAGATTTTTGTTAAGTTTTTTCGAGTAGAAAAGGAAATTTGCATGCAAGAAAAGAAGAATACACAAATTCTTAAAGAGAACAAAGATTCTATTTCAAAAGTACATGTGGTTGAAAAGGGACAAACTAAGAAGTCTTAAGAAAGCAAGAAGGGCCAACAATCCAAAAACTAATCCAAAAGGAAAAAGGGGCAATGCTTCTATTACAAGAAAGAAGGACATTACAAGTCCAAGTGCAAGATTCTTAAAAATAAGAAGGAGAAGCAAGAGTCTTCCAATAACACAAACAAAAATCTTGTGGTTATGATCTTTGAGATTAATATGATTGAAGATGATTCTGCTTGGTGTGTTGATTTTGGTGCAATGCGACGTGTGTGCAATAATAAAATGTTTTTCAAATCCATGAAACCAGTGGATGAAAGCACCGTTGTTTATATGAAAAATTTTGCTACAATACCAGTTCAAGGTACTGGAGAAATAGAATTAAAATTTACTTCCGACAATATTGTAACATTGATAAATGTATTTTATGTTTCGGAAGTTAGGAAGAACTTGGTATTGGCTAATTTGTTGAATAAATTTGACTTTAGACTTATATATGAGACTGACAAATTTATTTTGTCTAAGGGTGGTATGTTTGTAGGTAAGGTTTATCTTTGCAATGGGATGTTTAAGTTGAATGTATTTGCTATTAAAAATAATAGAATGATATGGTTTCTGCGTATTTGATCGAGTTTTCTTTTGAATTGTAACATAAGAAATTAGGTCATGTTAACTACAATAGAATGTATCAAATGATAAGACTTGATTTGCTGCCATATTGTGACAAAATTGAAGGAAAATGCAAAACATGTATGCTAACAAAAATCACAAGAAATTCATTTTCTAAAATTGAAAGATCTTCAAAAATCTTAGATTTAATTCATAGCGATGTGTGTGATTTGCATGGCACTGCTATTTTGGGTTGTAAAAAGTTTTTTGTGACTTTTATTGATGATTACACTAGATATTGTCATGTTTTCTTGTTACACTCAAAAAATGAAACAATGCAAAAATTCAAAACATACAAATCAAAAGTTGAATTTTGTTGTGAAACATTTATCAAATGTCTAAGAATAGATAGATGTAGAGAATATTATTATGTTGCCTATTTTGAATCTATTGGGATAAAACATAAGGTGATTAATGGTGTAGTCGAAAGGAAAAATTGTGTATTGACAGAAATGATTAATGCACTTTTATCAAATTCTGAACTAAGTCAAGGATTTTGGGGTGAAGTCTTGTTAACGGTTTGTCATATCCTAAATAGCGTTCCTAATAAAAGGAGTTCTATAACCCCTTATGAATTTTGGAATAAAAGAAAGCTTAATTTAAAGTATTTGAGAGTTTGAAATTGTAGGGCTATTGTAAAACTCTCGGAATCTAGGAAAAGGAAATTAGAAGAAAGAAGTATGGAGTGTATATTTTTAGAATATACACAAAATAGCAAATCATATAGGTTCATGGTAATTGAATCTAATGATTCAATTTTGGTTAATACTATAATTGAATCTAGGGATGCTATTTTTGAAGAAAATAGATTCACCTCCATAAAAGATGTTATTCCAAAATCAAATGAATTGACAAAAGATAGTGAAAATAAAATCATTAAATTGAGAAGGAGCAAAAGAGTTAGAAAGTCAAAAGACTTTCGCTCGAACTTCTATATGTATCTAGTCGAAGGAACTAGAGATACGTTGAGCAATCAAGTCCCTTATTCCTTCAATACTGAGTCTGATCTCAAAACCTGTGAAGAGGTAATGAAATCTCAAGATGCTCCTTTTTGGAATGAAACTATAAATGATGAGATGGACTCAATTATGGGTAATAAAACCTAAAAATTAGTAAACTTGCCATCTGGTTCAAAACCAATTGATTATAAGTGGATCTTCAAGAAGAAAATGAAGATTGATGGAACTATTGACAAGTTCAAGACTAGGTTGGTTGGCAAAGGGTTTACACAAAAGTATGGTGTGAACTATTTTAACATATATTCTTCAGTAGCTAGAATTACTACAATTAGAGTACTACTTGCTATAGTTTTTATCCAAAATCTAGTCATTCACTAAATGAATGTTAAAAAAATATTCTTAATTGGTGATTTGGATGAAAAAAATATATATAGAACAACCCGAAGGGTTTGTAGTACTTGATTAAGAGTATAAGGTGTGTAAACTTGTAAAGTCTTTATATGGACTAAAATAAGCACCTAAACAATGGTATCAGAAATTTGACCAAATTATTCTTACTAGTAGATTCAAGGTAAATGAATCTGATAAATGCATTTATAGCAAATTTAATGATGATAAAGGTGTCATAATTTATTTATATGTGGATAACATGTTAATTTTTGGGACTAACTTGGAGCAAATTGAAGTCACCAAAACTTTGCTTTCAAGCAATTTTGATATGAAAGACATGGGTGAGACGAATGTCATTCTTGGCATAAGAATCCTAAGAAACGAGAATAATATAATGTTATATCAATCACATTATATCGAAAAGATTATTAACAAATTTAATCAAAGTGATTATATTCCAAACTCAACACCATTGGATCCCAAAATAAATTTTGTAAAAAATGAAAGGAATCTAAAATCTCAATTGAAATATGTCAAGGTTATAGGATGTTTAATGTATGCAATAACTTGTACTATACCTGATATTGCATATGCTATTGGTATATTGAACAGATATAAAAACAATCATACTAGGTTACATTAACAATGTGTAACCAAAATATTAAAGTATTTAAAGGTTATTAAGGACTATGGTGTATGTTATATCGGTTATCCTTCAATTTTAGAAAAATTTTCAAATGCTAGTTGGATCACTAATAAAGATGATCACTCGTCGACAAGTGATTGGATCTTTATACTTGGTGGAGGTGTAGTTTTTTGGGGTTCTAAAAAATAAACTTGTATCACCGATTCAACAATGGCAACAGAATTTGTAGCACTTGTTTCGGCTTACAAAGAAGTTGAATGGCTACGAAATTTACTCTGTGATATACTATTGTGGCCGACACCTTTGTCGCCTATCTCAATACATTGTGATAGTGCAGTTACACTTGCTAAAACATATAATCAAGTGTATAATGGTAAGTCAAGGCATATTGGTTGAAAACATAGTTATACCAAAAATTTGATCATAAATGGAGTCATATCAATTGACTTTGTGAGATCTAATGAAAATTTGAGTGATCCTTTGACAAAAGTGTTATCAAGGAACTTGGTGTTAAGAATATCAAGGGAGATAGGTTTAAAGTCCAAAATTCTTGATCACTAATGGTGGAACCTCAATTCAATGCTAGATACAATGTCTAATCTTGAATTCAATGAGTGAAAGTACATCATTCTAGTGGTTGGTGCACAATGTAAATTTAGACATCCCAAGATAGAATAGTGCATATTATTCTTGCCAGTGCAAATGTAAGGGTGAGTCATTGGACTTTTAACGAATCTTAAAAGTGCCATCAATGGCGAGGGCACTAAGATGTTGCCTATATGAATGTTGGTTTTCGACAAACCACAAAATTAATGACTTTGCTTTGTAGCATTCATGAAAGGATAATGATACAAGACCGTAAAACATATCATTGAAGAACTTATGATTGTGCATTGTTCAATGTGTGATGTGTTTATGAAATTAGTCCAATGAACAAGTGGTTCAAAACTTGTCTATCATCTTGTAGGATTGATTTCAAAGAACCTTCACTAAGATAGTGGTTCAATCGAAAAACACCATTATTTATACATACATGTGTGTGATTATTCGGTGACCTTTTGGAAGTTCATTTTCTAAATTTTGAAAATGACGGGGGATTGTTGAAAATTTTTAAAAATTTGTATTCAATGATTCTGGGATGTACAAACATGTATTGTATTATGAATCAAATGATTCTAAGATATATATACATTGTGATAAATATATATACATTCATAAATATATTCCTGTCTATGGGAATCCTTGAATGTAAGGATAGATTCATGTCTTTGATCATAAAATTATGCGATGCATGAATTAAAATATATAAATTTGTACACAATATCTTGAATCTATTCATACAAGTGTTTATTAAATTCATTTATTTCTTAAACAATCTCTCTTATATAAAGAAGTCAACTAGAGAGTGCTTTACTGTAGAAAATTACTTTTCTACTACTTTGAATTCTCTCAAAAAGCACTCTTTAGTTCAAGAGGGTTTGTCTTATTTTGTGCAAGAGTTTAACACAAACAAATTTTATCTTATCCTAAAGGATATTTATCCAAGGTTATTGCACGTTATATTGGACAAATAAAACCTTGGACAAATAAAACTTAAACGAAGGTGATATACAATTACGATTTGAAGCCAATTCTTATTACTTTGTTTGCCAATTCATTGTAATACTCTCTAATCGTCAATAATTGAAAATCAAGTTTAGAAGTATGTAGACAACAATTGAAGTGAAAATAAATGGATAGTATTGAAAAGAATTATAAAAAATAGAGTAGAATTACAACTTATGGTAATGCATTACCATTTTCAAAGCTATATATTCAACTGCCTAATGTTTTTTCAGATTTCTTTATGTGCTTTTGTAGACATACACCAGGGTATGCGCGTAATTTTGTACCTAATTGTAATTTTGATCCCCAATCTATAGTGTATGCGCGTAATTAGTCCCCAATCTATTTTGAAGATCAATTTTGGTCCCCAATCTATTCAATTTTGCGCTAAATGTGGACAATTGACGGAATTTCTTCAATTTCAACCGGAACCAAGTCACGTGAGATCACGTGCCGGCACTAAAACCCCCTTTTCAATTTTTTTAATTTCTGAAACACGTTTTTTAATATTTTCAGCTTTGTCTTGCCTTTGGACATGTTAAACAAAGACATTAAAGGCTAAGATTCACTAATCAAGGAGTGGACCCCACCACAAAGGTTGAATATCAGAAAAAGAAACATTTGCTCTCGTATTTCTTAACCTGGTCTCTTCTCTTCAGCAAAAGAACAACGAACCCTAAGAGCCAAAATCAAGAATCAAAACGTGAAAAAATACGGAAAAATCTTGCCGAATTCAGTCAAGCTGAAGCTGCTCGTGGCATTGCAAAGCAGAAATGGCAGTGAGACCTAAGGAAATGAACAAGCTGGCAGCACCTAATTATGGTATGTGATTTTGCCTTCTTTTTGTGATATATAGTGGAAAAGATGCTTTTTGTACTTGGGGGGACAAAAAATCTGTAATGAAGGCTTTATTAACGACTAATCCTGAAAAAAGCCCTAAAAAAATTTGTCATTTGTGATGTGGTCCCATATGTGTCTCTAACCGGGATCTTATCATGCTGGTTCATTCTGTACAAGTGGGACTTATTTTACTGCAATTGATGGTCCTTGTCTTTGAATCCTTGCTAAAGTATGCATTTTTTATTGTTGGTTTGCTAGTTTTACTATTTCTGTCATCTAAACAACATCCTGTGTTGTTTGTTTGTTGTTTTTGTTTCTTTTTTTTTTCAAAATGTAGACAGTGATAGCACGGAAGTGACTATGAAGTGTCACTTATGGGGAAAATGTGAAACTGAACCTGATGTTCATTATGAGGGAGGTGAATTAAGGGTGTTTGATCATGTAGAGGTCACAGGTATAAGCCTTTTTGAAATGGATAGAATATTAGAAAGTCAGGTTGGGGCTGTGGGTGACAAAAAGTACCACATTTTGATTGAGGAACATGGCTTTCGTTTGTTAGAGCATGATAGAGAATTGCATGCCTATTGTGTTGATCAATTTGAGTATGGAAGGATGGTTGATTTGTACATAGAGGTTTCTTTTAGTGAGTTATTAGCATCACAGTGGGGGTCTGATGTTGATGATGAAGATTTTGTATTAGAAGATGAAGATGATGAATCTGATACTGAATATAGAGAGGGTTCTGATTCTGGAGAATTCTCAGGAAAAGATTCTGATTATGAGCAAAATTCTGATGACAATGACTATGAAGAAAATATTGATCATAATTTAGAATGGTTAGGGGTAGAAAATCACAGGAAAGAGCAGCTTAAGAGGAATGAAAAAAAGGAATGTGTAGAGGAAACTAAGGGACAAACAGTGAGTAATTCTGATACTGATGATGACAACTCAGACATAGATGTTGCACCAGATTCAGGTTCAGATATTGATAGTTTCCAAGGTTCAGATGAAGAGGGTCATTCAAGACCCCTTACGTATGACCCCAAGGATGCAGATAACCCCAACCTTGAAATTAGGCAAGTATTTACCACATTCAAGGAGTTTAAAAGAGGCAGTTAGAACCTGGAATATCAAGCGGGGTAGACCATTTAAATTTACCAAGAGTGACACCATTAGATGCAGGGCAATTTGTCCTAAAAAAGGATGTGACTGGTGCATATATGCTAGGAAGATGAAAGGTGATGGCAGATTGGAAGTTAGAACATTCCAACAGAAGCACAAGTGTGGGTTTTCATATCATAACAAGAGTGTGAAATCTGGGTGGGTTGGCAGAAAATATGTTAACACATTTAGGGAGAATCCCAGGATGGATTATGCTAGCTTCAAAAACCTGGTAATGAAAGAGAACAAGTGCTATTTGAGTAGACATCAAGGCTATAGAGCTAAAAAAATTGGCAGGGAGTTGGCCCAAGGCAGTGATGTGGACCAGTACAATAAGTTGCCTAAGTACATCAATGAAATCTTAAGAAGTAACCCAGGTAGTACTGTAGTAATGAAGGTGGCAGAAGACTACTGTGATTCAGTCACCAAACAAGGAAAATTTCAAAGATTGTACATGTGCTTTGCTGGGGTGAAAAAAGGATTTTTAGATGCTTGCAGGCCTGTGTTTGGGTTAGATGGGACTTTTCTCAAAGGTGTGGATGGTGGAGTATTACTGACAGCAGTTGGAGTTGATCCAAATAATGGTTTGTATCCAATTGCTTATGCAGCAACTGAGGGAGAAACTAAGGATTCCTGGATTTGGTTCCTTACTTTACTTAAGGAGGATCTAAAAATTGAAAAAGACTATGAATGGACCATAATGAGTGACAAGCAGAAGGGCATAATTCAGGCATGTGATTCAGTTTTTCCAGGGGCTGATCATAGATTTTGTGTGAAGCATATGCATAGCAATATGGTAGCTGCTGGATTCAAAGGGACAGCCATGAGGCAAGCCTTATGGAAAGCAGCTAAGGCAACTAGTCATGTACAATTCATAAGAAGAATGGAAGCCATAGCAGAACTAGATGTTAATGCAATTAAGTGGTTAGAGGATAAGAATCCAACAGAGTGGAGTAGATCACACTTCAGAACATTCCCTAAATGTGATATGTTGTTGAATAACATATGTGAATCATTTAACAGCAAAATATTAGATGCCAGGGAAGGGTCCATTGTTGTCATGATGGAGGCATTAAGGTATTTTGTCATGCAAAGAATGCAAGAAAATAGAGATAGAGCTAGGGAAAAGTGGAGTAAATTTGGTTTCTGTCCAAAAATTAGAAAAAGGATGAAGGACAATATTGACAAGGCAACTTACTGTGTGCCTTACAAATCAAACGATGTCAGTTTTGAAGTTGCTTGTTCTTATGGTGAAAAGTGGGCAGTCAATATTGAGGATAGGACTTGCTCATGCAGGAAATGGGATTTGACAGGGATACCATGTGCTCATGCAATTTCAGCTTTGTGGATTGCTATGAAGGACCCTATGCAGTACATTAATGACTGTTACAGTGTTGAAACGTATCTTAAGTGTTATGACCCTTGCATTTTACCTATGAATGGAGAGCATGAGTGGGAAGATGTAGATGTTCAGCCACCCCTGCCACCAACTTATGGAAGAGCACCAGGAAGACCAAAGAAACAGAGGAGAAAATCTGCTGATGAGATACAACAAACAAAGGAGCAGGGCAAGAAGGTGAGGAGATTTGGTCAAATCTGTAAATGCTCATTCTGTGGTGAGCAAGGTCATAACACACGGACATGTAAGCTTAGAGAGGAAACAGGTGTTGCAGCCAGTCAAATGAGTGAACAGGGGCAGGAAACACAAGCAAATCAGGAGGATATGAGTCTCTCACAACTAGATGACATGAGAGTAGATAACTCTGTAAGTCAGGCATGTAATTTGTGTAAATAGATATACCTGTGTTTGTAACATTGTAGCAGCTAATGTATTTTATGCTTTGTTGCAGGTCAGGGGCAACACTTCAAATGCAAAGAAGAGGAGAACAAAAATATCAAGAAAATCTGTTGTAATTTTATTACTTAATGTACATTTAGTTATTGTTTCTTGTGAGTTCAATATTTAGTGGTTAAATGCTGATGTATTGCATGGAAATGGCACCAAACGAAGTGCAAAGCAAATAGATTCATCACAGAACAACCCAGCAACTGGTGATGACAATATAATATCTTCTGCCCCTACTGCTCAACCAAATCTGCATGAAGCTTTTGGGATCCCAGAGCATTTTGTGGTACATAGCAGTCAACCAGTTGGCCAAGGAGAAACAGGGATACCTTTTAGGATCAAAGATGTTCAAATCCACCTTGCAATGACAAAGGGAAAGCCAACTAATATGTAGCTAATCAGCACCTTTTGGAGTATTACTAATCAGTACCTAGCTTAATGTTGCTAATCAGCACCTTTTGGATGGTTGTGTTGCTGAATTTGATTAGTAGTAGCTTTTGTCAGATTAGTAGCTTTTGTACATTGGTATTTGGAACTCATGTATCTTGAGAACAAGCCAGCGTGAACATGACAGTTTTGAAGTTTGTAATCGTTTCTGGCAAATGACAAAACAGTGTCTATTTGATGGTTGTAATGAATTCTGAATGTATCTTTTGTACATTGGTTCCAATCCAGCAATGAAATCTTCTTTTATCTTTTGGTATTCTTTTGTCTTTTGGTATGTTATCATTTGTTCTGTTTTACTATCCAACATTACATATGATGTTCAGGTTTTATAGTAGCTTACTGGTCGTTTTGTTTTCATTTTGTTTTCTGGTCGTTCTGTTCCATTACATATGATGTTCAGGTTTTTGAAGTTCAGTTTTCATTCTATTTTCTGGTCGTTCTGTTTTCTTTGCATCTGCAATGCAAGGATTGCAGTGAATTTCCTATTCCGATTTTTGGGACTGTTTAATCCAATGATATGTAACCCATGTTCATGCATAAACTGGAACTTACATATGTAAATGAACTCAACATCCAGTTCACTTGTCAATGAACTTTAAAAACACAATTAATTAAAAGCAGATTGGAACATCCAATATATTCATTCATTCAAAATAAACAGAATGTACTAGCCTAATAGTAGATTACAACTTACGTATTCACCCATTCCAACAAAAAATACCAAAATTACAATCCGGATGAATGTCTTTCATCTCTATTCATTCAAGACAACAGAAAGTACTGGCCTGCTAGTAGATTATAACTTACACATTCACCCATTCCATCAAACACTGCCAAAATTACAGAACAGGAGGAATGTCTTTCATCTCTAAGTTTAGACAGTACCTAGTTTAGCCTAATACTTAACACATTTTCCTTGAGCTGCTTAGTTGATACCAAGACTGTCCAACCTTCTGCCTTTTACACCAGTAACACAATAACCAACAGAAGTACCAATAACAAAATTGCTAACAATAAATTTCTTTCCCTTGCTCTTAGCCTCTCAATTGTAGCATTCTTAGAGTTCATGCTCCGTAGTAGTCCAGGAATCAGGGCTGTTGACCTTCTACACATTTTCGGATCATGCCATTCAAAATAATCGCATCCTTTTCCTCTGTCACCCTTCACAGCCAACATCATAAAGCTTTAGCTCAAAACTCAGAAATATAGACAGAAAAGTCGAAATCAGAAACAGAGACAACCATACCTTTTTGATTGCACAAGTGAAATATCTTCTCCCAGGATTGTTGTCTGTCCAAGAAGTAACCATTATTGCTCGCTGCTTGCAGTTGCAATTTTTCATTGGTTCCATGAGGAGCTAAATTGACAATAGAAGAAACTCGACCCCAAGTTTATGCCCAGATCTTGCAACTTTTTGCTAGAATGACGAATTTTTTTGTCTGATTAGAATGGGATTGAGGCTTCTGGGTTTGTTCTTGAGTTGGAACTTGGAAGAAAGAAGATGAGGAAAGAAGGAAGTAGAGGACGTCATCGTCCTACTTCTTTTTCTGATATTCAACCTTTGTGGTAGGGTTCACTCTTGATTAGTGAATCTTAGCCTTTAATGTCTTTGTTTAACATGTCCAAAGGCAAGACAAAGCTGAAAATATTAAAAAACGTGTTTCAGAAATTAAAAAAATTGAAAAGAGGGTTTTAGTGCTGACACGTGATCTCACGTGACTTGGTTCCGGTTGAAATTGAAGAAATTCCGGCAATTGTCCACATTTAGCGCAAAATTGAATAGATTGGGGACCAAAATTGATCTTCGAAATAGATTGGGGACTAATTACGTGCATACACTATAGATTGGGGATCAAAATTACAATTCTCCCTTAATCCAGTTTTATGACAGTTTGGCATGCTCCCAAAACTTTTCCTATTGTAATTATAATAGACTAAGTGGTTACTTTTGGAAAAATCAGACTTAATTACCAAGTATTGTAATATAGCCAGCTTGTTGCCATTAGGCACCAGATGCGCCAGTGGTGATTGAAGACTGCACTTCTAAGTACTGTAGTTGATAAACTTTTATAGATTTTTTTAAAAAAATGTTTAGTGCCTTGTATTCTTTCTTAAGACTGCACTTCTAAGTACTATAGTTGATAAACTTCTGTAGATTGAAAAAAAAAAAGTTTAGTGCCTTGTATTCATTGTATAGTTCTTAGACCATGACAATTTCACATTTTTAGGAAGAAAAAAGGAAAATAAACCAAAAAAAAGCACCAGTAACAATTGTTTAATACATAGAAGATGACTAGGTCTGTGGAAATAGAGAGGAGAAAAGACAAGAAGAAGGTTAAAAGGTTATTAAAGCAAAGCCATGCAGCTTTAATCTTTATTCCATTGATAAAGTTAATAGACTAATATGTCATTGATTACATATATACGTTGTTGTGACTAGTTCTTCCCTAATGTATGAGAAATTGTCTTCCAATTTTCTTCTAATATCGTTATGTCCATGTAATTTGTGGCAAATGTAAAATGGATATTCAATGATGCAAAATGGTTATTCAATTCAAAAAAATACATGCAATCTAACCATAAACACCTCCCTATAATTGTTCAATTCATCTTAATTACAAAGTATTCCTATTAGTGTCAACATTTTCTGTCACTTATATATTAGAAAGAGAGTTTACTTATAAAAATGACTGAAAAATCATGACATGTCTAACTAATAGATATAAATATGAGAAACCTTAAAATTAAGGCGGTGAATCATCATTTAATTTGTATCTATTATATAAGTTGTATGTCGTTTAGAGTAAAATTTTCCTTCTGAAACATGCCGTTTAAACTACTCACATCTTCTTTTTTTTGGGTGCTTCACATAATCTTATATTTAAGCAACTTGCTTATATGGAGTAGCTTATTTGAAAAAAAAAGAGGTTACTTGCTTATAAAAGTAGGAGCCATTATATATTTTTAATAATCACATATATAGTATTATGTAGTAGAAATACTAGTTTGTGCAAAATGTCCCAATAACCCTCAAACTATTAGAAAATTTAACTTTTGGCTCTCTAACTATTAATTGATAAGTTTTAGTCCTTCAATTAATTAAAACATATAATTCTAGTCCTTCCGTTAACTTGCATTGTTTTGTTTAACAAAAATAGTATAACATGTGCAACAGTGGCCCTCAAACTATTATAAAATTTAACTTTTGACCCTTCAACTATTAATTGATAAATTTTACCCCTTCAACTAATTAAAACATATAATTCTAACCTTTCTGTCAATTTGAATCGTTACGTCGAGTAGAAATATCACCATGTGCGTGGTAAGAGCATAATTGAGGGGTATTTTTGTCTTCACAGGACGTGTTAGAGTAAAATTATTTTACCCGATTTGACTCATAAACTAATTTACCAAATCTTCAATTACTGAATTTGACCAAAATCAATTGAAAACGAAAACCTAAAACCCTAAATGGAGAAATTCCAGCAAGGATAGGCAACTTGAATTAATTGAGTTGTCTTCATTTGGAATTTAACTTATTTTTCGATGTTGTTTCAAAATCATTGGGTTCATGTGCTTCTCTTAACGCCATAAATCTGGCATATAATTCATTTTCTGGGAATATTCCAACAAGTTTTGGTTCACTTTCAATTTTGAACTTTCTAAATTTCTCAAATAATCAACTTTATGATAAGATTCTGTTGGGTTGTCAAACTAGCAAAAATAAAAATTCCTACTCTAATAATATGAATTCGAGTATAGCAGTGAGTAGGGTTGTATCCACAGGGATTTGGTAATTTATTTCTTTGTGAATACAATAAATAAAAAGGGGGATTATGAGAAATTAACTAAATAGTTCACTTAAATAAAAATAAAGACAATAGCACAAAATTAAATAAAACTAAACCAAGAAAAGGCAATATTCTAGTCAAAGATCTAATCTCCACTTTGGTTCATTTAATTGATCATCGACGCAAAGGTAAAATCAATTATTCATAAATAAACTGGTTATGATTGTCAACGAGTTCTGACAACCCGTCTCTCCTTACTGTTTCGATAACCACAACAAGCTCTGTGACTATTTCTCTTGTCAATTAAGCAACCCTAAACAACAAACACACAAGTTCAGTTCATTTAAGCTAGATTATATATTCCAGTGACATAAATTCAAAATTTTCTTGTACAATCAAATTATATCATTCACCACAAATACTAAAACCATCAAACAATTACAGATTTCACATTTTAGATGGTAATAGATTATTTCGACATTTAAATAGTGGCCAATTATTTATTCGTATAAGATAATCATAGTCATGAATAAGCAGAAAATATATAAATACTCATAAATAAATGAAACAAATAAATCAAATTAGATCTCACAGTATTGTTGAACCAAAGTTTCAATTATCCTTCAACTAAAAAAGAAACTAGCCACTCCTCATGGTGGATTCGCAGCCACCAGAAATACTAGGGTTTATTGGAGGGAAAAACAGGAAAAAAATTCATCCTAGTACCTACGGCTTCTTCTTTAAAAAGGATAAAAATCCTTTTCCAAATATAATTCTAATAAGTACTACTACTAAATAAAACAAAAGGTATTATTCCTAAAATAATTAATCATTGTCTAGCCTATAAGGAAATCAGAATCGTTTCTATTTGATGAGCAAAAATCTCGAGCTATGGGGTCCATGTCCAGTCTCGCGATGTTCGGATTTCAAAACGGAATAAGACGTGGTCACACCTTATAAGGCATAGTCTTCTGGAAATTAAACTTTTATGGCCTTTTACTCCCTTTTCACAGCAATTTCCTAGAAGTAACTCCAAAAATCAAATATCAGTAGAATCTAGCAATTAACACCATATTTTAGCAAAATAAAGGGGAAATTATTCACAAATTATGTGCATAATTAGCCATCTAACAGATTATTCCAAACTTTATATCATTATATCTAAACCTTTTTAATTTATCAAAGACTTAGTTGGATACATTCGAACTTCTTTATCAATAGATGTTTCTATTCAATATAATGACTCAAGTTGACGGAAAGGGTAGAATTATACGTTTTAATTAGTTGGAGGGCTAGAACTGATTAGTTAATAATTGGAGGATCAAAAATTGAACTTTGTAATTGTTTGAGCGCCACTAGCATCTCATGAATCCTTTATCTCTGTTAAACATAACGACTCAAGTTGACAGAAGGTTTAGAATTATATGTTTTAATTAGTTGGAGGGCTAAAACTTAGCACTTAATAGTTTGAGGGGTAAAAGTTGAATTTCTAATAGTTTGAGGGTTATTGGGGCACTTTACCCTTCTAGTTTTTGATAAAGTGTAGGACGGACAAAGTTTGTTTAGCCATAAATTGATAATGCATGCAACTATTACCTCCTATTCTGCTCATCACTTGCTTTGCCTCCTCATTCTAGAAAATGAAAACATCTCTATGTCTTTTTTTTTTGGAGAAAAGTAGATAGATGAGGGAATTTTACATAATTTTATTAGAGGAAGGCCAAGGGAGAAGATCGGACAAGTTTAAAAAATTCTAAAATTTGGGGTCAACTGCCGTCATTTGGTGCTTTTGTTATCAACCGGGTGTTAAAATTAAAAAAAATTCATGTTTTCCAAAGGAGGATTGAATAAATTACAAATTGTTTAAGAATTTTTTTTTTTGTAATTGAGCCCTTATATATAAGAGGAAACAATCAATAAATCTCAACTCATCTTTAGACATCAAATCAACAAATTTTCAGAAAATGATAGCATTCTACCCATTATTTTTTTTGTTCTTATTCAACATATATTTGGACTAAAATCTGTATTTTGCAGAACATTCTACTAGTTGTCTTATTCTCATCCAAAAGCGACAAAGCCGATTTTTTATGGCCCTAAACACAATAAATTAATAGGAAATTTTTGAAAGTAATTACATACCAATTTAATTTCACTGAAAGAAAAAAACCTTTTGGCCAAATCCGAACAATGTTGGCATATTAAATCAAGACTCAAAATTAGAAATTTTTTATATTGTTATTTAGTAAGTTTTAGTGAAATTAGAATTTTAGTAATTCTATTGGAGTCAAAACTATGTTAGTTTTATTGCTTAGGAGTTAGTATCTTATTAGAAAATTTCTTGTGGTGTAAGACTCGTTTATTAAGTTATCTAGTTTATTAATTGTGTTTAGTGGAGAAAGACTGAAATATTTGAGAGCATTGTTATTATGGTGCATAATTAACATATTATTGTTGATCTTTATTCCTCTTTTCCCACATATATTTTTGTGTGGGTCAATTGCCTCGCCCTCATATTGGTTTTGTCAAATATATCTCCTGTATTTTTCTAGTAGATTTTTTGGGTTCTACAAATAATTCTTTCTTGTCAGACATATGGTTATTACAACCCGTATTCAAGTACCATTTATTTTTATCAACCATATCAACAACATTACATACTAATAATAAAGTTTTAGATTTTTTATTATTATCATACTGATTGTCAACAACATTAACCTAAAAAATAGGTCTATTGATTTTATCTCTCATGTTTTCTATGTTCCTGAGTTGCATAAAAATTTGTTGAGTATGGGCCAGTTGTTTGAGAAAAAAATATAATATTCGTATTAGGAATGGTATTTGTACTATTTTTGATAAAAATATTGAAATGATTGCCAGTGTACCAATGACTTCAAATCACTTATTTTCACTGAATTTGAGTAGTGCCAATTTTTCCTGTTTGAGTATAGTGATAGATGACAATAATTGGTTGCAGCATATGTGATTTGATCATTTGGATTTTGATAGTTTAAAATTTTTGGCCAATAAAAGAATGGTTGGTGGATTGCCTAATATTAGAAATCCTGATAGAATCTGTGATATGTGCATTTTGGGAAAGCAACATAGGGATGCTTTTCAGATTGGCAAATCATGGAGGGCCAGAAGACCATTAGAAATTATTCATTCAGATTTATGCACTATAGAGGTTCCTTGTAATGATGGTTACAGGTATTTTTTTACCTTTATTGATGATTTTAGTAGAAAAGCCTGGGTGTATTTTTTGAAACAAAAATCTGATGCCTGTGATACTTTTAAAATTTTTAAAACTTTTGTTGAGAGGCAAAGTGGGTGTCAAATTAAAATTTTGAGAACAGAAAGGGGTCAAGAATATTTGATGTGTGATGATTTTCTTGAGAAAAATGGGATACAAATGGATATTAAGTTAGCTTTCCTGAATGGAGTTCTTGATGAAGAAGTGTATATAGAGCAGCGAGCAGGATTTGTTAGAAAAAATTAGGAAAATAAGGTGTATAGATTGAAGAGAGTCTTATATAAATTAAAACAAGCTCCAAGAGCGTGGTATACAAAAATTGATTCGTATTTTTTGACTCGTGATTTTAAGAGAAGTCCATATGAGCACACTTTATATATAAAATCTTCTGCTCGTGGTGATATTCTTATTATGTGTTTGTATGTGGATGATCTAATTTTTATAGGAAATAATTTAGAAATGATTGCAGAGTTCAGGGAGACTATTATTAAATAGTTTGAAATGACAGATATGGGACTCATGTCATATTTTTGGGAGTTGAAGTCTTTCAATCTGACAATGAAATTTTTATATTTCAAAAGAAATATACAGGTGACATTTTAAAGAAATTCAAAATGGATACAGCAAAATCAATTATGACACCAATTGAAGAAAAATGAAGGTTAACCAAGGAAAGCGCTGGTGGATATGTGAATTCCCCTACTTTAAAAGTTTGGTAGGAAGTTTGAGATATTTGACCTCTACAAGGCCAGATATCAATTTTGTTGTTGGTCTAATTAGTAGATTTATAGAAAATCCACGTCAGTCACACTTGCAGGCAACTAAGAGGATTTTGAGATATATTGGAGGTACACACAGTGATGGCATTTTTTATTCAGGAAATGATCTAGTTGAATTGTTTGGCTACACAAATAGTGATTGAGCAGGTAATACAGTAGAGAGGAAGAGTACTTTAGATTATGCATTTTTATTGATTCTGACGTGTTTTCTTGGAGTTCGAAGAAGCAACAGATGATTGCATTGTTTACAGCAAAAGCGGAGTATATTGCAGCGGCTAACAGTGCTACTCAAATTTTGTGGTTACATCTCATACTTAGTATTCTATAACATAAGCAGGTTGATCCTACGAAGATTTATTGTGATAGTAAGTCAGCAATTGAATTGTCCAAGAATCTAGTACTCTATGAGCGTAGCAAATATATTGACATCAAATATCACTTCATACGTGAGTTAGTTCGAGAAAGGGAGATTGAAATTGATTATTGCAAAACTGAAGAACAAGTAGCTGACATTTTCACCAAGGCATTGAAGACGGTGTCTTTTGTCAAGTTAAAGAAGATATTGGGTATGTCCAAATTAAAGGAGTTTAGTTCAAGGAAGACAATGTAGGAGCATTAAACCAAGTATCAATAATTAATGGTCACGTGTCTTTGTTTTATTGGTTAACTAGATAGTTGCATTGTGAGCTGGTAAAATTGGCCACATTAGATTAGGCCCATAGTATTAGTACCAGAAGTCGGCCAGCAAAATCCGTTGCGGCAAGATATGTAGTACTATATAGCCTCTTGTCCATCCCCTTTTAAGTAGTGGTTTCGTTGTTTTGTATTCCGACCAGAGTTTCGTTTGACTAATAGAAAACTTCCTTTGCCTCAATATCGTTCTTTATTTGATTATTCCTGTGGATTTATGATTTATTATTTGTTTGGATCCTACAAACAAAATATTAATTTACTAATAAAATATCAATATTTGGTAGCCGTACAGTTACAGTAGGATTTCATACCTTTTCTAAACTGTAATTGTAATTCTTAAGTGCATAAAAAAATTGATGAATTCTTTTTATTAATGATGATGCCATATTAATCTAAGAGAAATTTGTGTGAATAAAGAAATAATCCTCACATCGTCTAGAATCTCTAGATAAGCGGTTAAGACTTTGCAAAATCAATTATTGATCCCAGAAAAGGACAACATTGCTTGAAGAAAAAACATAGATGAATGGTTGAAGTGACCAAAAGAGGACAACTTTGAGTGCTAAGCCGGTGATTAGTTTTGATGATAGTTGCATGGAATTTTCCAATCTTATTTTGAAAAGTTGAAAAGTTCATACCATACATCTAACGAAATGCTAGGTTCATAAGCAGTATTATTAAATCATAATCAAGTCAACAAGTTTAATAATTATGTTCCGTACTATTTAGTTGTTGGAAAGAGGGAATAACTTTGACAAAGCTTTGCTTTCAATTTGAACAAACTTAGTAGTGGTGGTTTCATTAGGGATAATTTCACAAAAGAAAAAGGTCTAAAGGATGAATTTTTTTTTTTTTTTTGCAAGTTCTAAATTGACTTATTTGTGTAAATTCTAGCAGTGAAATGTGTACGACTAAATTTCAGATGGAAATTATATGGTAGTATTCGTTCATGATTCAAAACTTAAACTAAATGATGAAAATCTTATAATCTAGACAAGTGTAGATAAAAATCTTGAAATTGATGCATAACACTCCTAGCATTAGGTGCCAACAAAGAAAAAAAAAACCAGGTTAAGCATTGGATTTGTGTGGAGTAATATTCATCAAATATTAGTTGGGAAAATGCCGGTTTTCATCCCCAAACTTTGGGGTAAGGACACATTTCGTCCCTCAACTTTTGGGCACGACACATTTGATGTCTGAATTAATAATTTTTGACCAATGTTATCCTCAAACGGCAATTTAGCCAATTTTTAACGGAACTGGTCACGTGAAAGTCACATGACCGTTAAGTAAACTTAAATCACATTTTTAACAAAACCTGCCAGTTTGCATACTTTGCATACTTTTACTATTTATATAAGAGCAAATTATTTGAGCAGCCATTGAACTATTTGAATAGTAAAAATTTGGCCCTTCAATTATTCATAACATATTTTTACCCATTGAACTATTAAAAGTATAAACTTTGAGTTATTCATAACATATTTTTACCCATTGAACTAGTATGTTTTGTATTTAATATAAATTAAATATGTGAAAGTTAAAAAATAATAATAAATTGCTCATAACATATCAGCTCTTTATGGGAAATTGGCAGGTTTTGTAGTATGTTTTGTACCAGCTCTGTATGGGAAACATACCAACTCTTTATAGGAAAAATTGGTTAAATAGCGCCTAAAGGAAAACTAGTATGTTTTGTATTTAACATAAATTAAATATGTGAAAGTTAAAAAAAATAATAAATTATCCATAACATACCAACTCTTTATGGGAAACTAGCAGATTTTGTAGTATGTTTTGTACCAACTCTTTATGGGAAACATACTAGCTCTTTATAGGAAAAATTGGTTAAATAGCGCCCAAAGGAAAACTAGTATGTTTTGTATTTAACATAAATTAAATATGTGAAAGTTAAAAAAAAAAATAAATTGCCCATAACATACCAGCTTTTTATGGGAAACTGGTAGGTTTTGTAGTATGTTTTGTACCAACTCTTTATGGGAAACATACCAGTTCTTTATAGGAAAAATTGGTTAAATAGCGCCCAAAGGAAAACTAGTATGTTTTGTATTTAACATAAATTAAATATGTGAAAGTTAAAAAATAATAAATTGCCCATAACATACCAGTTCTTTATGGAAAACTAGCAGGTTTTGTAGTATGTTTTGTACCAACTGTTTATGGGAAACATACCAACTCTTTATAGGAAAAATTGGTTAAATAGCGCTCAAAGGAAAACTAGTATGTTTTGTATTTAACATAAATTAAATATGTGAAAGTTAAAAAAATAATAATAAATTACCCATAACATACCAGCTCTTTATGGGAAACTGGCAGGTTTTGTTAAAAATGTGATTTAAGTTTACTTAACGGTCATGTGATTTTCACATGACCAGTTCCGTTAAAAATTGGCTAAATTGCCGTTTGAGGATGACATTGGTCAAAAATTATTAATTCAGACATCAAATGTGTCGTGCCCAAAAGTTGAGGGACGAAATGTGTCCTTACCCCAAAGTTTGGAGATGAAAACCGGCATTTTCCCAATATTAGTTCTTAACCAGTTCGTTGAACGGGATGATAACATTGACAAGAAGAAACCATTGACTTGTAATTTGTATAGTTTTGAAACCTTGACAACTTCACGTTTGTAGGAATAAAAAAGAAAATAAATCAAAAAGAAAGCACCAGTAATAGATTAACCATGAAATTCAAATTTTACTCATGTGTTATCCATCTAACCATTATAGTGTATATACTAATAGTGTATATAAGATTTACTTATTAGTAATTATCTAATACAGAAGCTTACGAGGTCTTTGCAGATAGAGAAAAGAAAAGACAAAGAAAAAGGTTATAATATTATAAGTTCATTAAAGGCTAAACCATGTAACTTTAATCGTTATTCCGTTTGACACTTGTCAAATATTACAGACTAATGTGCCTTCGCGTGACTAGTTCTTTCCTAGTGCGCAAGAAATTATATCTTCCAATTTTCTACCAATATCATTGCATTTGTGTAAAACGGTTAGTCGATTCAAGAAAGACAAACCATCATGTTTGAAAGCTTTGTGCGTTAATGGCGTTCTCAAATTCATACGCTAAAAGCTTTGACATGGTGCTTAGTATGGCTGTCTGCAGCTGTCCAGTGGGAAGTTACCAGCCAATTCACCGTCCATTAATGTGCATGGACTCTCTTTTCAACTTGTTCTTCTCTTGTTCATCTCTCAGTACTAAGCTGCGTAAGTACTCAGCATTTGCAGCTCCTGTACTTTGAACCATCTTCGACAAAGCACTTCCTTCATTGAGAAGCAGCTTCTCAGGTGTATCATATTCCACTACCTGCAAATGGATTCTCTGAGTCCCTCATGGCAACTACAGAAAGTATGTACTCTTGACTGAAGTTGGTTTTATTTAAACCATATACAAAATCAGTTGAAATATATCTGATCCTTGGTATACCTGACCAGCCTCAAGCACCAGGATCCGGTCACTGTCAATGATAGTATTTAGCCTGTGAGCAATAATGAGCATTGTGCATGACTTAAATTCTTCTCGAATAGTTTTCTGGATTAGTGCATCGGTTCTAACATCAACAGCTGCAGTTGCTTCATCAAGGATGAGAATCTTTGATCTCCGGAGTAGTGATCGAGCAAGACTGAGCAACTGCCTCTGCCCAACACTGAAGTTCTCACCTCCTTCTGAAACCTAAAATCAATCCCAAT
Source organism: Coffea humblotiana (assembly GCA_023065735.1). NCBI lineage: Eukaryota > Viridiplantae > Streptophyta > Magnoliopsida > Gentianales > Rubiaceae > Coffea > Coffea humblotiana. Next base: position 9,783,681 of record CM041216.1, read on the forward strand.
ACATTTAATTTTCCATTTAACTTGTATGCAGCATGAACTACGTAGAAGAATTTGGAAGTCTGCATACACCACAATGTTATTCATCAGCTCCCTTGCATGCAAATTATCTGGAAATGTTGTTGGGCATCAATGTGAAACAAAAACTGAAAGTTTTTTTTTTTTTTTTTTAACTATTTGATTAGATTCTACCTGTTAAAGAAAAAATTCCAGCATACTTTAAAAGACATTGAACTCATTTCCCTTTTTTTTTCTCCTGTCAGGAGGTTGAGTCATTTGAGCGTTAGTTTTTCAACTGCAGGAGTGTCAAAGAATCTGGATCTCTCGAGTCTAAGTGGACATAGAATTTAAGCAGCAATGCAGTTCTGGGGACTAGTGAAAACAGATTTCTAGCTTTCTGAATTATATTGTTTAAAGGAGTCTAGTAAATTCACCATGTACGTGTTATGGCATACATGAGCAAACGTGGAACAAATGGCACTTCCATGACAAAGTATTAGTTGAAAGCATGAGGGCATGGCAATGCCAATGGAAAATGTAGTCTTTGAAGTTGACACAAAATTATTGGTCAACTACATCAACCATAGAGCTTGTACTGATCAAAATCTGGATGCCAACTCGCAAGACATTAAATTTTCTAAGCCAGTGATTGAAGAAAGGAGATGAGGACCATTATCATTCCATTTGAGTTATCAATGCATGGCAAGACCAAAATAGTTATTATCCCCGGTAACCTGCATGATATTGGAATATAAGTATTCAATGTGTACCTCGGCATCCAGACCAAAAGCATTTTTCTGAATGACATCCTTTAGGTGTGCCCGCTCTAGTGCCTCCCAGAGATCAAGATCACTGTGTTTATTGAAGGGATCAAGATTAAATCGCACAGTTCCTGGACAAACAAAGAACCACCATTCAAAATCCTCAAAAACTTTACTGAAATTAATAGTATAAAGTATACTTGAATGCAAAAGTGGAATGTAATTCTAGAGAATTTAGATTTACTTAAACCGATAAAAAAGCTAAGCATAACTCAACTTCACTGTCAAGGTTTTACATATATCTATTCTCATCTGCATGCGTGCATTTTAGCCAAACTTCACTGCAGCACCGTGCCAAAGTTAATGCAGTGGTTTTGGAGTGTGAATTCAGCAGCAGGCATTCAATCTCAGCTTCAAAGAAGGCATATGCATATGAAACTGAATATGATACAGGCCTCATTTGACATGTATACATCTAAGTGGAATATCAATTTCTCATAGTCATACTTTGAGGCTAGAAGAATTTCAGGTATAATAGGCTTGGCCTAATCAAAGGTGCATCATTTGAAATCAAATTGGCTGTTTGTTGAAACCCCGTTAACCTAAAGCAGAAAGTGTCACCAGTTCTATTGTTCCCGACATTCATCTACATAAGCAGGGCAAGAGTATTGAGTTGATGTTGGCTGCATACATTGCAGTTATACACGTGAACTTTACTACTTGAAGCAGAGATATGCAGAATCTTATTTTCTTATGATGCGTAAACATGTTCTTGAGATGGAAAGGCATTAGCAAGTATAAAATAATGAGAACACAGTATGAAAATCTCTGCACAGCTCTCACCCCAATATAACATACTAACACCAATAGTCCACATCCCAGTCCCGAGTCAACAAGAATATATGAAAAATCACAATCCTTCCTTTTACCAGAGCTTCTCAAAAATATGACGTTCTAGTTAAGGAGAGAACTTCAATTGCAAAGGCTATTGAATTAACTAAAATCATTTGGTAAAATAGAAGAAACACAAGATCTCAAAATAAAGTAACAGAATGGGTAACTTAGTAGGTTTTACCAGAAAAAAGAACTGGTGATTGTGGTATAATGCTAAGAACTCTACGTAGATCAGTCAATCCAAACTTTAAAATGTCACAACCATCAATCAAGATTCTCCCTCTGTCAGGTTCTACAATCCGGAATAAAGCATTGAGCATGCTGGATTTTCCTGCGCCAGTTCTTCCAACTATACCGACTCTCTGAGTTGGAGAGATTGTGAAAGACAAGCCAAGTAGGACAGCAGGGAGCCCAGGCCTGTAGCGAAGGACAACATCTTCAAATTGGATTAGTCCTGCTGAAGGCCATCCAGGTGGAGGCCGATTGCTTTCAATAATATCTGGAGCTTCAGCTGGTAAATCAATATATGTTCCCACACGCTCAACAGAATTCAAACTATTTTCAGCCCTACTTGCTTGTCTTAAAACATTACCCAACAAATCTGTAATGTTTAAAGAATAACTAAGCAGCAGACCCATTGTGGATGCAAATGCAACCTTGTTTTCTGCTCTTCCATTCTGCATTACCGCAAAGGTTGCAGTCAACCAGATCATAATACCTCCAAGGCTTTCCAGCCTTATGTTGAGCCAGCGATTGGAACTTGTATTCACAAGAGTGAACCTGAGATTATTGTCCATAGTTTTTCCATTGATGTTTGCCAACCGGTCATATGCTTTATACGCACGAATGGTTGATAAACCATTTAAGGCTTCTCCAAATTGTGCATACACAGGAGACCTGGTAATGGAATCTAGACGTTTCACTTCCCGAGACGTACTCTGTGGGACATCAGACATCATGTCTAAAGGTTGTAAAAACATAGTACTGGGAGAAGGTAATAGAATAAAATAGTAGAGATACGAGCATTATTATTAAATCTGGCCCGGTCCGAGGTTAAACCGGTCAATCCGGTCAACCGGCTATGAAACCGACGGGGTTTGTTTGGACAGCAAATTATTTGTCCAAATTTATTTGCTGACATCACCATTATAATTTCCAATACACCTTTTTATATTCCCAACCACCTTTTTATCTCACATACATCACATCACAAAAAGTGCTACAATAATTATTCCAAATAATATTTCAAATAATACCCTATCCAAACAAACCTCGAGTTGGGTTGCTAATTGGATCATTTAAGCAATAGATCCGTTGATTTGTCAACGGACCGATGGTTTAACCGGTAATCTCGATGAATCGGTCGATTTTGTAAGGAACCCGGGTTGTTGTGTGAAAAATTTTTAGAAGATGTTGAAGAGATGGTTCGAACATGGAATCTCACATATAGGAGAAAAATGCAATCACCACTGAACCTACAATCCATTTGTGGGTTGCTTGGTCCTTCTTATATTATATATTAGACTTTTATTCTTATTTTATTTCTCTAAAACAAAATTTATTTGGAATCTTTTAATAAAATTTTGTTATTTCCCAAATTCTATAAGTTATGAAATGGATTTAAAAAATAACATATGACACAATTCATTTTAAAGGTAAATATCATTATTAATAACTTTTTGCACTTAAAATTCGTAAATAAATTAGATAATTACACTTACATACAATTTTATACTTGAAGTTTGGTGGATTACTAATTAAATTTAGGTTTTGTTGATTCTTATAAGAATTAATGATTCTATAATAAATTAGACTAATCGAACATTTATTATGGCATAGTTTATTATAATTTCAACCGTATCAAAAATTATGAGACATAATATTTAAGTATATTTAGTGATCCACTGGTTAGACCATTCACCCACTGGTTGAACCAGAAACCCGTTGACCTAGAAACCCGTTGACCTACCTCTTTCGCCAGATTCCTCCTTGGGCCAAGTTTAATAACTATAGATACGAGGTGATATATGTTTTTAAGAGAAGCATGAGAGAACTACTCACCATATTGTGGATATGTGGATTGATTTTACGAATTTGAAAAATCATAGATACCATAAAACAAAAGTAAAATTACTAAATTTATGAGTACTTTTGTTCTGAACATAGTCCTCATGAGCAAAATGCAATAAAAGTGGTGCAGACAATTATAAGACTAAAATGGATAAAATTGATAAAATTGGATGAAAAATTCAAATTGTGCTATCTGTGCGATGCAGTTGGACAGGAATGACAAAGTATACCAAATTAAACTTATATAAAGCAACACATTTCTACCATGAATTCAGGTTGTAATGCCTTTCTTAAGGAGACATGGAAAACTTGTCAATTTTTATCACCAAAAAATGTCAGCCAAATGTAGTTATCCCAAATCTCAAGTCAGCTATTCGGCAATGGGTGTATGAGCTCAACAGCCTTCCTATAGCTTTTGGAATTCCTCTTTGTCATTTCAAGAATGAAACCGAACATGTCGTTTTGTTTACTAAGATATCATCGGCTAGATAGTTTGTAGGGATCATGCAATTCTGTGTTTTATCTGGTTAAGAAATGGCAACGGGACACCATATAATACTAAGATCCTGTTTCAGCCTCGATGAAGTTGAGGTCCCTGATATACCTTCTTCAGCATCCACAAGTTTCCAATATCTATAGAATTAGTACTTTGAAATTTGAAATGGATAAATAGCAGAAGCAAAACCATATTTACAACATAAGGCTTCGGCAAGATATATCATTCAACAGCTTCTTTAATTCTTTATTATTATTGTGATGTATCTTATGCCTTTATATCTGCCAATTCTGAACATTTCTTAAGAAAGTATACCTCAAAATGCTTGCACTTCAAAGGTTTGAAAATGAATCTGACAGTTTCAGTGACTGCTTAGTCCGACAGAGGAGCTCGAATTACATAAAGGCATTTAATCTTTGACTGAGAAAATGTTTTGTTCGCTCATCATTTTCCTAATGTTGGTGCGAGTTCTATACTCTGATGAGTATACCCTGACATTAAATATCCTCTTTACCACATAATTTTCTCAATAAGATGCAGTGGTTTTCTTTGTCTGGCATATATAGGATTCTTCTGCCAGCAGTTCAGATTGATGAGCAGTTTCAATAGCTATTTCTTAAACTAATTCTTGAAAATATGAAAATTAGTCGAACATAGTTTGAGATACTCTCCAAGAATATCTTAGCCTCTAAACTACCTTAAACTCAACTTTAACTCCAAGTATATTAACATCATAAAATCCTATGAAACTTCTCAGCTCTTAATTGTTATTATAAGTTTCTAATGGTCCCTCGAAATTCCACATTAAATTTGGCTAGGGCCAATATATCGTATAAGATTCTGAATACCATTGATAACTTGTTATTAAATTTTTGGATAGTCTAACTTTAGTTGACTCTTGAAAAGGTTGTTTGGAATATTGAGATGTTACATGCAGCAAGAAATACACAAACAATTGTTGACCATTCACCCAGGTCAACGGGAACACAGCACAGAAGAAAGCATATAGACCCATGAGAAAATAGTAGGCATACAAAAGGATAGAGAAAACCAACCTGAAAATATAAGTAGGCGGCATAAAATACAATCAGAAGTGGCATGATGGCCCAGAGGGATACAGTGCTCACAACACCGATGAGCACAAACGTTGACAGAAGCTGCCACAGTTGGTTAAGAAACATACTTGCAAGATTAGCAACATTACGATCAATATCACCAATATCCTTCGAGAATCTGTTTATAATTCGTCCGGTTGGATTACTGTGGAAGAAAACCATTGGAGCCTTGAGTATTGAATGTAACATAGAATCATGGAGTCTTTTAGCTGCATTGAGACTTGATGTGATCAACCAAAAGGATTTTGCCAATGCCACCACCACCTGCATTTAGTAATAACAGAATAAGCCTCTTTTAAATTTGCTGTGATGTTTCAAAGCCTTTGATGCATCCCAAAGACCCTGAAGCCACAAACAAAACAAACAGACAAAAGAGAAAAAGAGTGACCAAGTGGAAATATAAGGAACAACATTGAAAGCTTTAAAATATTCCTTTCCATCTTTCTTGGAACAGAGAGTAAAAGGCACTTCACGTAGATAGGAAGTTACGGATTTGACATATAGATATAGGACTATAAATCAATAGCCCCTTTGGCTAGTAGAGGTTACAGCAATCAAATAACAACCAGAAACGATGACCTTAAACAATTAAAATACCTTTTGGATGTCAAAAGAACACTTTTCTACCATGCAAGACAAACAAAAGAAAAACATGGGTGTTAATATCACAAAGAGAGCTGAAAGAACAGAGGAAGGCTGATACTCTCTTTTGAAAATTTGTTACGCCATCAATTAAATAATCTACTCCATTCATACCTGACCAGAAGATAAAAGGGCATAAACCAGAATGTAGAAACCCAGCCTATAGTTCTTTACAGCACTTTCCCTTGTCCACTTGCTTAACCATGTGCTACTCAGAACTCGAAGAACTTCAGTTAGTGTATAGCACATGCACAGCACCATGACAACCCATATGCCTCCTAAAGCTCTTTCATACCTGTTGATTAAATAAAATGCCAACAAAAATTTCACCAAAATGATCATGATTCCTAAAGCACCACTAGATCTCTGTGTGGAATTGCTACAAAGGAAGCTGAGTTGACCTATTAAAATGGCATAAATGCCACTGCAACAAGGGAACCAATTAAGGACAACTGGCTGTGTTTATTCTGTGGACTGGTATCCGCACCTTAAAGTAAGATTGCTTTCTAACAGTGCTGAATTTATGTCTTTCTTTGGTGTGGATCTTTCTAACAAGACATATGTATGAGTATTTTTTGCAGCCCTTTTAGAGGAAAAAACATCTAATTCATTGATGGTGAACTGTATGTAGCATGTGCATGCATGTCGTTTAGAAGCATGACTACGTCAAAAACATAAAATGTTCCCACGAAAACAACAGAAACTACCCTTTTGCTCTTCATCTTGAAGACTGGTAGAGAACTCACAGAAATTGCCTAGGAATGTGTGCTGAATCTTCTTTTCTCACTTAATTTCTTTCTTGCCCTAGCTATCTAGACTACCGTTAGAAAATGTAATTCCCATAGATTTGCAGGTATTGCTTGCATGATAAGGACATTATCCATAATTGGCGTATAAGTTATACCCACCATGTTTAGTTGCTGCCCATTCTTTTCTTGTTGTTGTTGAGGTCATTACTTTTGGTTCAATATAGGATGTATTTTCTAATGCAAATTATCAAACTATATGAGGACAGATGTGTAGTGTATATGTAACTTGGCTTAAATTAGGCAGTTGCTTGACCTCTCAAAATATGAGCACTAGACGTTCATAGAGACTTTACATTTTCTTTAGAGCTATTGTAATAAAAATTTTCAAATAAAGCAAATGTTATTAATGAATTAGTTTGAGGTGATAAAGTGTTGAAAGAAACAAAAAGTGCGAATTTGAGAGACTGGAAATCATAGACTTTAACCTAAGAGCTGTAAGGTACCTTGTTAAAACTTTCCAGCTGACAACACCTGTCTCTCTCTCTTCTTGCTTGATTAGAACAGATTCAACTTCCTTCCTTTTACTCATTGAGTCAGTGTCCTTTGGCTGCTCATCCAGTATGCCAAAAGATTGTGAAGATTTACAGCTAGTAATTGTGACATCTCCATTTTCTTCAATATGTTCTTCCATTTTTCCTGCATTATCCATTAGCTTTTGGAAAAGTGTGCCATCTCTGGAAAGCTCTTCAAAGGTGCCCTGCTCTTTCACTGTACCTTCAGATATCAAAATAATTCTATCCACCTGTGGAAGAAAATGTAGCTGGTTTGTCACAAGCACCCTTGTTTTTCCTTGCAATTCTTCCTTAATACATTTGTTGAAAACCTGGAAATAGGCAATCTAGTCAATCAGATCAGGAAAATGTCTTGCTGCAAACACAAGTTTTTGATAATAAATAACAGTGTAGTATACAGATGCTTGTAAATCCAAAAGAACTATCATGTTGTTGCATCCAAAAATTACTTGAGCTGCAAAATGAGATAGATATGATGCAGGCACACTTTCAGATTCTGTGAACATTAGAACCAAAGTTTATGTAGTAGTGTGTTCTGCAAGATATAGAATTAGTTTATGGATCAACTAGTAATCTGAAAATGGTCTAATTTATGGAGACTCAATTGACGTGAAAGGAAACTAATTAAATAAGAGAGTTTCCATCCTCACAAGACACAGATTTTAAGAAAGAAATTGCAGCTAAAGGACCTTGACATTGGATAATTCCAGTCAAGGAGTAGGGTATAGTCATTAAAAATAATATAAGAATAATATAAGTTTCTAGCTAAATGTAATTAGATAAGAGTAGAGAACAAGAATGACTGCAGATATTTCTTATGCTGAAGCAGTCACACCATTTCACCTTTTTTCTAATTTCTCTTCTAGCAGAATATACTTGCAGGAAATAAGAATCACCTGCCGTCCAACTTGTGCATCTAGAGCACTCAAGGGGTCATCAAATATGTATACATCTGAGTCAGAGTACACAGCCCTTGCCATAGAGACTCTCTGCTTTTGTCCTCCACTGATATTAACTCCTCTTTCGCCTATCTCTGTAAGGTCATGACCCTGGAAAGGCAATTAATTATGATGCTATAGATGCAAGGTAAATGACAAAACTACATGAGCTAAGAGGCTTAACTGGAAGTAACTCAAGATCATGCTGCAATGCTGTAACTTCTATAGCTTTCCAATATTGGGCAGGTTGAAAGCTAGACCCGAACAGTATGTTTTCTCGCACCTGCAAAATGATTTGAAGATGTATTTGAATCTCTATAACAAACTAGTAGATGTCTCCTTAATAGTTATTTTACTTAATATTTTTTGGTAAACATTTATAAATAATGTCTAATATTGACATCTTGACTCTTACTGTGGCATTGAATATCCAAGAAATTTGAGGAACATAAGCAACAGTTCCTCTAATGACAACGTTTGTATTTCCTAAAGCCGGAAGTTCCCCAAGCATTGCTGATATTAGAGATGTCTTTCCTTCTCCAGTGCCACCAACAACTGCCACAAAGCTGCCCACTGCTATATCAAGATTTATATTTGATATGGTGGGACTTTCAGCCTGAAAAGGAGTAATGAAACATGAAATTTAAGAGAAGCATTTTTGTTTTGGTTCAATAAAATATTCAAAGGCTAAAGTTATAATACTCCATCTCAAATAAAAGTACAAATAGACAGTATTTTAATTGGATGTTTGAAGTACATCGCAAGCACATTCATTTGCCAAAAGCAAAGTTGAATTTCAGTAACTTTTGAATTTGCATGAAATAAACGTGACATCTGGAGAGCAGCTCATTAGCTTCCGTTGTCCCTAAAAACTAAATGCAGTAACTTAGGAAGAGTACTTGGCATTCAAAATAATTGATAGTGCACTAGAAGAAAGGTTAAGAGAAACACAAAAGTAATAGTCACTAGGCTTTTCAGACTATCAACTATAAGGATTTGCTCATCGATTAAAATTTGACCAGAGGTTTCCTTTCAGAGTGAAAGATTTGTGATGCAATTAAATTGACATATGCTGTAGAAACTCGACAAATAGAAAGAAGATTGTTTCATGCATTCAAATTCTTTTACACTGCATTATTGATCCTCTGGTTGTTAAATCAAGAGTTCAGAATCAAATGAGAATTTCAATTATGAACGCTATAAAAGTTTTATAAAAAATCTGAATTTTCCTTTTTTTTTTTCCATGTGGATTAAGAGTTTAAAAATGAAACACATTAGAGATATGGACAGTCTACAGAGATATAAGGAGGAAAGTACGACCTTAGGATCCCATGAAAAGTATCCATCCTTGATTGAAATGGCAGGAAGGCCTGGTTCCCTAGGTGGATTTGGTGAAAGGATTCTTTCTTCAGCTATGAACAATTCCTCCAGCCGTTGTAGTGATACATTTGCATTTACCACCTTCCAAAGTAGAGCAAGAAAACTTAAATTAGAATCGATGGAGCAATAAATAATGTTCTTATATTATTTAAGGATCTTTGATTATTCAACAAAGTATAATAAGTTGGCTCAAAATGGAAGTCTCCATAAGTAGGCTACAACAAACTATAACAAAGAGAAAAGAAGCAAGCAAATAGCAAGAAAAAGGGAGAGTATCCCTTGGAAAAATGTCAAACTGGTGTCTGAAAGCATCATAATGCACAGAAAAACATAAGAGGGAAAAAGAAGATTAGACTCAAAACAGTTTCATCAGCTATTTTATGGTTTCCAGGAAACATGTAATATAACTAGGAAAATTTGTCTCCGTAACCATGCTGTACTATCCACAAGGAAACTTCAGATATCAGACTACTTAATACAAGATTTAATCAGAAGAATTGGTTATTACCCAAAATGGCCAGCCATTATTTTTATTTGTTTCAAATCTTGAATAAAATTGGCATCTTGGCCTAGGCAATATGCAAAGAATAATATGCCCATGTTTAAGCATTCAGTAATTTTCAGTATAGGTGGTTATTTTTTTTTTATGTGGAACACAAACCTTGTGCAATTCTTTTCAAGCACAATCTACTTGTTTTTCATGTGGATGACTAAGATTGTAAACCAGTCATGGACAAAAGCTTCAGTGCTTTCTGATAAGTTGATTCTCGTGGCCAGAATACCTTTTGAAAAATAGCCATATCCTTTAAATCTGAAAATTTAGCTACTTTAAGTTTTATTTGTCTTTTCCTGGAAGCATTCTGTTAAGTTTCATTAACTTAAATCTCAATATATTGCTCTCTGTACATAACTGGTCACGCTCAAGTCTCAACCTTTCATAGAAAGCACTGTTAAAGCATTCTGTTCAGTTTCATTAACTTAGATCTCCATATATTATTCCCTGTACATAACTGGTCATACTCAAGTCTCAACCTTTCATAGAAAGAACTTTTTCCACATAATAATTTACTGCTCCAAGCACATTTTTTTTTCATAATAATGTCGATGCCTGAATTTCAAGGAACTAAAATGTTAGGCCAATATTGTTGACTTGCCTGCACGACTGTTTGTAAATGAAAATTTGATACATGTAACTCCAATAAGTTATGAACACAAAAGAAAAGAAACTCCAACTCTGCAAATCCATGCTTATACCATTTTAACCAAAGCAATGAATTGCAACCCAAGGGGCAAATAAAATGTGAACAGATGAGTTAGCAACATGCCAAAGAAGAAATACCTGAGTTATCAAGTTGGGAAGCATGTTCAAGGGAAAACGCAGAACAGCAAAAAGAGAAAGAGAGGTAAACGCCCGGGCAGGTGTCAAATCTCCACCAAGATAAGTGAACATTCCGAACGAAACCACAGTTACAAAAACAGGGATGCTGTTTAATATGAAAGTGTTACACTGCAATTCGAGGAACATAGAGATAATCAGGGAGTGGACAACAATTAAGCACTTAAAAAATTGTAAACATGATGCTTTAAGAAATCGAATAACTGTCTAATATATCACACTCCTACTAAATATCTGGAGCATGAAAGTTTGGAAATGAATAGAAGTATTATTGAAGCCCGCTATCACTGCCAATAGGAGAAACATCTAGGACACTGTAGCTTTTGATGATTTGGTTCAGACATCAGAAGGGTCCAAATTCAAAGAAACGCACTATTGAGCTGAACTGAACTTACCCAGTCAGTATTTAGAAACTGTGATCAGACAATTTTAGGTCTACTTGCTTAGATGCAATTGCAATCATCAGAAAACATAAGCTACATATGCAGGAGCAACTTATAAGCTAACAACTGAACAATATTATAATTGTCTGAAACAGACCAATGTTTTTCAGGGTCAAAATGTTTTGATAGGCTAAATGAGGTTTCCTGATTCAGCTTGACTTTTACATAGATTATGAATTACCGCTGCTAGCAACTGTGCTTTCTTGAACCATGAGAGTTCATCATTCCTCATGCTCAGGATCTTGGACTGAAAGCTCTTCTCCCACGCATAACATCTGATATAAATAACCATATCATCATCAGTTGTTTAATAGAACTTATTAAAATTATAAACAGCCTTATCCATTTTGTGCCTTACTTAACCGCATCCATGGCCATTAAAATTTCATTGGTTAGACCAACTCTTTTGTCAGTACGCAGCAGTCCTTCTTTGGATAGTTTTCGCATCTTGCTTACAATAAAAGTCTGTATCAAAAACTAAATTAGAAAATCAAGCATTTTATTGCGGTGGAATGAATTATATCCCACAGGAAACAAGAAACAATGCATAGTACAGGAATAAAAGCCCACATGTCAAACATTTTGAAGGATGCCAACATGTGCATGAGTATTAAAAAAAATAAAAATAAAAAGCCAAGTGAAGAGAGATCACTGGCCCAAAATGCTGAACACCTTCAGAGTAGAAGTATGTAAAGCTAACCAAATATATTGACATAATGGGTGGATATTGTCTGTGCTCGGACGTAAAAAAAAACTCAATTTTCTTAACAAACATGTATTCTGGATTTTGTAATTGGAATTTTTCCTGAATGTTTTACACAGAAAAGAAAATGCTTCGAGTATTGTCTTCTTTTAGCCAAACCAAATTTACACATATTCTTGCCCAAACATGTAAGACCCTTCCAATGCTCCTGAACATTTACTTCAAGTGTTTAAATTACAGAATGTGCCTGCTAACTTATATGTATGGTACAACTTTGAAGAGATCATTTTGAATCAAATTTGTCTTCCTAAACATTATAATAGCTTGGTGTATAGTTCTTGATTATGCATTGCTTACTAAAAGTTCAGAAAGCATGCACTAATAAAAAATGAAAGGGGTAACAGTTGTAGGACAATGTGACCTAAATTCCACTTACATAGTGCATACTAGAAATCTTATTCTAAATTAAAGAAGGAGCAGTTGCAAATTAACCCACTAAAATACTTGGTTTGGAATGTACTCCATAGTCCACTGATTCCAAGAGAAACATTGATGCACAAAAGTTAATGGAATTGTAGCTGAATAATCTTTTTACCTGAATGGGAAACATTAGAGCCAACATAAGAGAACCAAGAATTGATGCCACCCCTAACTGCTGGTATAGAAGAACCATGGCTATCAAAATTCGAAATGGAGCTGACCATAAGCCATGAAGTTGGCAGCATATTTGCTAAAAAACAATCATAGATCACTTAGTAAACATAACGCATGAATAAAACTATGAAAATTCTTGCACAGAATGTAGACAAACACAAGTATAAACATGACAAAAAATTGAGTCTACGCTGAAAATGCATGACTCCATTAAAATACTTAATTATTGCTAATTCATCTCATTCAAGATTAGTTTAACCCATCTTCACCAAATCAATTATGTTGGTTCCAGTGATGTTCTGAGACTGATAGTCTGATTAGATTTCCTAGCCACAAGAATTACAATAGAAAGGTACATGTTTCTGAGCCAGTGATAATGGTTTTACCCATTAAGCCAAATCATACAACTCTAACATCAACAAAGATTTGATGTTTTACAAATTAGCATATCCAATGGTGTAGAAACAATTCTAAAACATTTTCCTATATATACAGGTGTCAATAATTATTCCGGCCACTAAGAAAATATGAAAAACCTTTACTGCTTTTTTGAGTGCTAATCAACCAGAGATGGTGTTAGCTTCAACTTATATGTGTTCTTTTTTTTTTTTTTGTAATTCATTCCATAGTCCAGCTTAATATAGACTTTGGTGTTTTAGCCCATTGATGCAATCATTAGCTAAATAGAGTATTTAACACCAGTGAAAGAGATATTACTGCTAGTCTGGATGACCATTCCAGAAAATTTCTGAAACCAATGGTTGTTGATATGTATTCTAGGTAGATGATAATCATAGTTTGGAACATAAATCAATGTCATGGACTCGTGGCAAAATTTCTTCTTAATTAATTGTTCAGTGGATACAGAGGATGACCGAATATTCAAAAGCCTACTCTAATCTAACTCAGTTGTTTGGGTGCAGAACTTAGTTTAACAGCTCTATCATAAAAGAGAACAAAGGCCAACTAAAAGAAGACCAGACTCTGGCGTCAAGCTTCTCACCCATTAAATATGGTTATAATTAAAATAAAAAATCCACGTCAGTACCTGAAGTCCATTAGCATCGGTTGTTATCATATTTGTTATTCTTCCGGATGGGAAGCTCTTGCGACTCTCATGTGTTAGCCTCAAAGTTTTCCAAAAAATAGCAGCTACCTACAAATGCCAACAGTATATATTCCAACTCAGACAAAAAATGCTTCAGCATCAGAAAACAGGACAAAATAAAATGATATCATTATATGAACTCAGCTTCCGGCTTTCTTTGATACCAGGCAGAATGGTAGATTCTCTTCCTATCACCATACAGATCAAAACAGAAAAAGAAAGATGGGGATAATACAGACCTTGCATCAAAAGCCAGGAGAAGAAAGAACAACATGAAAAGACTAACTTGAACTGCTAAGCTAAAAGGCAAGAATCTGAACCTATGGTCGAGTATGGAACAAAACTTGATACTTTGTTTGACAATGATGTTAAGCATTCCGCATAAGATGAAACTTGTTTCTTGATTAACTTACACAAACCACAATGTTATTTCTTTCAGCTTGACATTCCTCTCGTTAACGTAGACATGAAGAGGAAGACTTGTGTACATGTTTTTTCAATTTCTTTTTCAGTGGAAATAAAAAGGTGTTCCATAAGACACTATGCTTGCAGACAATTTATTTGTTATAAAAACCATTTGGGAGAATTGGATAAAAGAATAGAGAATAAGATCCTATATTCTCAATCCTTCGATGTCAAGGTTAATAGAAATATCAACCATATAATACCTAAACACCCTGGAAAAGCTAAAGATTCAACGAACATCAGGGTTGGACTAGTTTGTCTATTTTCCTATTAATGTGTTGAAGTTTAAAAGAATTTTTTTTGCACATGTATGATGGGGCAATTGATAAATGAACTACTTGTAGTTAAAACATTGTTAGATGAAAACTGAATTAGAATGGAAGTGGAATTCGAAGTCTGATGAAATAAAGACTCAGTGTCTCTACCGAGCTACATTAATCAACCTTCAAAGTCATTACTTGTTGAAGGATCAATTTCACAGGAATACCGGCCTGATAACTTACTGGAATCTCTTGCTAGCTTGACATCTTATCAGTAGTAGCCAGCCCAGTCCAGTTAGCATCCAAATTTATGCAAATTATGTAATGCAAAATATTCCGGTCACCATCTCCCCATGAAATCCCTCTGATATTCTGACATTCGCACAATGTGCTCATGCCTACCGATATCAATTGTTAATGACCTAGGTGGATTATCAGCCCAGCACATTATTGGCCACTCAATATTAAGCCCAACATGCTATTACTATTGCACATTAAGTCTTATAATACATTTCAGAAATTTTCCAACCATCCACTGCAGGACATATCATGAAGTCATGATTGCATATCTTAGAAGGCCAATACCACTATGATGCACATTTTATCTAGTAGGCTAGTGATTCTGGCTTGCCAATTCATGCACTCTTTCCTTTTCTCCAGACCTGCGGCTGGGGTTGCAGATAGATTTGGCGTCCAACCATGCTTGCCATATTTAGTCATTCAGTCTGTGGTTCGATAGATCCACATACAAATGTGTTTTCACAACATTCAAAGCACAAAAGCATGTAATCACAAGAACAATGAGCAAAGCAACGTACGAAAAAAAGGCAATATTTGGTGCTCGCAATTTAGAGAAGGAAGGATAATTACCAAAGTTGATCTTAGCCTGAAACCAACACGCATCATGTTCTGAAAGTACTGAGATTCACAAAGAACTCCAAATGACTGAAGAAATGGAAAAGGGGTTAGTTTATGACGGACCAATAAATCTAAAATGAGCAGCTTAGATTCGTAGTGTATCATGAAGAAATGGAACGTGCAAATGCAGAAAGATTCTTGAAAGAAATTTAAATTGAAAATATGTCATTTAAACGATGAGCAAATATAGTCATATTGACTAGATACACTAAGAGCTTCATATCACCAGGTGCAGGTTTCTATAATTCAAAGATGATGAACAAAACAATCAATGGTGGTACAGAACTTTTATCAATTGATTGAGGCAGTTGCCTCCAATGTGAAGAAAGAAGAGAGGACATTTGAACATACACATGCACACTTAGAAAAGGAGGGAGAGAGAGAGAGAGAGAGTCAGAATGAACATCAATGTATCTGAACACATACTTGCCATGTACAGTTAATACATTTATAAGATTAAATTAAAACAATTGAATGTAGTCACAATATCTACACGACAGATTACTTGGCTTACATGAATTCAATAAGAGTATCCATGTATTGAGATTTTGATTCTATTTTGCATCTTCAAATCACAGTTACTTAATCCCTAGTATAAACACACAACCAAAACATTGAACTATGATTGACTGCATAAAGATAAATAGATTAAACACAAAATATGTTGTTAAAGATAAACAGATACTTAAATCATAATAACAGAAGAAAATGGAGATATTGGCCTTGTAGACATGTCCATTCCACCAATGACTCCCTAAAATTTAGGATGAACGTCAAACCCACTATATTTTAAAAGACATTTAGAGATGTTCACTGCCTCACATAGAAAAACTAGTTCACCCACCATACTGCACAAGTGTACTTTCTTCTTTCTAAGAAATTGTCTTCATCAATGCAGGTAAAACCTCATTCAGTCCAATACTTAAAGAAGAAAGAAGAAGCTTTTAGTATACTTAGTATGAGAGTCATACCACTCCAACAAAAATTGAAAAAGCATAGGCATAACCAACCCAAGCAGGATCTCCTCGTTCCAAAGACTGCAAAATGTATCAAGTTAATCAAGAGAACTGGCTACTGCAAATGGAAAACATACTCATGAAACAGTAAATTATTTTGCAGTCAAACTGAAAAAAGAAGCATTAGACCATATTACGACAATTCTCCAGATACCCATGAAAAACCATTTCCTATCACATATATATGGTTTAAAGTTTGTACTGGCTCACCTATAGTACCAAGCTTGAGAACTCTAGAGCTTCAACATCTGAGTGAGTTGGACTTTCATTTCTTAATTAGACCATTTCTTTTATGTGACTTTCTTACCATTTTCCAAAAACTAATTTCTACAATTGTAATTGGTTGAAGCTTTTGACAACATTTAGAAACCCTTTCAATAACCTTAAGAGTTCAAGTTTTAAATAAAGAGAAAAAATTATGGTCCAATACAAAAAGCATACAAGATAAAGTTGTTCACACGACTAAAAGGTGGATGAAGATATTGGGGTTGCACTGTACATGCTAGAATTAATTGAAAAAATACATATTATGAAGCCAGAACTTGATTATTAACCTCATGTGTTTAGAAAGACTAACATAAGATGATATCAACTGAATTTTCATATTATGCTGTCATCAGACAACCAGCAGTCAACAATAGTCAAAATGACAAAGAAAGATGACTTTTGCACAGCATAGAGGCAGAATCCATAACCAAATCACTTTTCCTGATAGGATGTACAAGTGTTTCTTGAACATGGATGTTTGGTATATCTTAGAATTGACTTGAGTGTTGATTCTATCCCAAAGCCAGCTTCATTTCAGCTTAGATCAGGAAAAATATTCACCTATTAGAAGACTGGATTGTAGGATGCACGTGTCATGCATGACTACATTTTTTTGCTTCACGCCCAGTAATAAAAAGAAAAAGAGGTTATCTGCATCATTCAACATGGTTATGGAAACAAAGAAAAAACAAAATTACCGTTAAGAGATGATTTAGTATCATGGGCCCTATGAACTGGGAAATATCATAACCAATCTGCAAGACCGTCAAAATTATTCAATCAGTTTAAGAAACTGCCAAATTATTCAGGAACCGTAGCTCTATATGTTTCGTTGTATGTGTATATGCAGAATTATGCTTTCATGGGAAAGTATAATCTCCTCATAACTTCAAAAGGAACCAGAGTTGGAGGCAGTACTGTCTCGTTTGGATGATATGAACTAGAGTTGGAACTAATACTAGCTCATTCATATGAATTTAAGAGAAAATAATCTGAAAAATCACATTTTGGACTGCAAAGAGATGCTCATTTTGATGCTGAACTCCAATAATTCTGATGCTTTGGTGGAAAGATTCTTTAACCTAAAATTCACATAATAAGATATTTTCAACTTCAATTTTTCCAATTCTAATTTATCTCTCTCCTTGATGCATTGTAAAATTTGAAATGTCTAACCTGAATATATAAAGAACAAATATTCTGGTGATACCCGCACTAATCAACTTGATTTGAGGCATTATTCTACATTTGGCTTGATAAATACTAGTCCACATATATGTTCTTTTTTTAGTATACAAGGATAAATATTAAATGATAATGACATTGAATTGATTGAATAAAAACAAGTTCTTGGCTAACATGAACTTGTGGCAAAAATGACTTTACATAGTAGCTTATTTCATTATACAAGATGAGACAGTACGTGGCTCTAATAATTTGTTAATGACTGAAAACTAGAAGTTAGTCAAGACAAACCATCAGATGATGTATCAATTCTGGAAACTTTCATTAAAATTCTCTCCTCTTGCAACAAAATTTAAGAAAGTGTATAGTATAAGATTTTTCTTGAAAGAAGTGAAGCATAATTAGTTCCCAAAAAGCATAAAATCTAGTCATGCAAGGCCCTGCCTAGATGGCTCTACGTTGTATCATAGTATCAGAAACTAAATACATTTCTGGACTACAGAACGAGTAACATTTATAAGAAACTCACCTTGAAGAGGCCACCATACCAAAACCTGCAAAAACAAAAACAATTATATAGTGGGGTGAAAAGGCAGAATACCATCTATTGAAGATACAGCTAAAGCAATATCAACAATATAAACCAAGACAAGTGCTTTATCCGCCCCGCCCCCAACCTCCCACCCCACCCTCACAGAAATAAAAATCTTTCATAAACTTAATGACCAAATAGCCACCTGCTTCCAAGGCTACAATTCAATGCACGTAGAAGCCATGGCTTTGGTCTTTGAGATTCTTCAGCCCAACATTGATGGAACCTAAGTCATAACAGAAATGAAATTTAGTTCAACAACTGTTTTACACAAGTGGAAAGAGAAAACTGCAAACTAACTTTTTAATCAGTGTCTCAGTCTGATCCCAGGAATCCAGTTTCCAAACATCCTTATCAGTTATTGGTCTTTTGTAACCTTGTTGCATGAGGGGGGTCATCCATCCAAAATATATTCCTATCACAAGATGGTACTCAATTATGATTCGTGTTATGGGAAAACATCAAAGCATAACAGATGATATCAAGACATGAACTTAATCTTTGGCTACCATCACCACCTCATCTAAGACTGCAAGCCAATAGGGATGAGAGTAATCTATTTATCACGTTCTATTGATCTCTTAAAATAAACAGTCCATGTTGCTATATCTGCTATACCACTTGAATTGATGTTTTGGTCTGGAAAGTAGAATAGGTTGATTGTCAATGAAGCAGCATCAATAATTTAACCATGTAGAGGATGTAAATTCTGATTAGAGCCTTGATCAGAGTTCATTAAGTTACCATAAAGAGCACTGATGGGGTTCTAATAAATATTCATGCCCATAATAACCAAGATCCTCCCCAGTTCTTCACATTCTTAGGAATTTAGGTACCTGACATGAAGGACTTTAACATAAAGCTACTTACTGTCCAACAAATTGGCATGTCGCTCTGGACAAATGTCTTCTCCAAGGAAAGTATCATGTTTATTTTCATCAGCAGATTCACCAGATAATGGGATGTAGCCAGGGTAGGATTCCAGTTGTGGGACACAAACAAGAAGCAGCCCTCCTAACAAAACCTAATGCAGAATATTTAAGGCAGCACATTACTTTTGGTTGAGCTTTGTGACAGAAAGTTCAAATCTCAATTGTTCTTGACAGCCATGCTCTAATATTAGACGCGGACATTGAGCTTTGCATTTGTTAATTGTACTATTAGGTTCTTCTCTACAGCTTGGTATAAATGTGCTGGCTTTAGATTTAAGAGATTACATTAAGCATTTGACAACTGAAATCTTCATGTGTTGAACCTCAAAAGTTATACAGAGAGGAATTAGTTGACCACCTGGAGAGAGATGACCTATAGATGTAGCAATGCTCATCTACATCTATGTGCATGTGAAACATGTGTCCAGAAGCCGATTATAACAGTAATGATAGAAGAAGTTTTGCAGCCTTTATCACTTAATTATCCTTCAATAAAATTTTAAAACTAATCAAGCAAATACAGTTGGTAACTCCATACAGAAACTAAGTTTACATTAAATGCCTTCCAGAATTTTTTAGAGTAAAGCCTGCTTGCACTATAGACTTCCTACATTGCCCAAAATCTTTATGGATCACTGCATTTAATTGCATATTATTGATGTGTATCAGTGGCAAACAAAATGAACTCTCATTTGCCAAATCAGAAAAGAAAACTGAATGTACCTGGCAGGCAAGTGTAGAGCAATATAGATACAGTACCGACCTGCGAAATTACAGAACTGGTAAAAATCTGCTACCAAACATCATCCAGTAGAGACATCTTATGGTTTACAAAAATGGTAAAATTATGTCAGAAAGTTTCATCCAACTATTTTGTTATAGATTTTAGGCATTACCAAGCTATAAAATTTATGTGTTCTGCTGATATCTATAATTTATCATCTTTTGTTACCTATTTGCAACTCTTTAGTTAAAGTAAAGTTACATTCACCATCTTGAAATATCTGCCACTAACCACCTACAACAGTTCAAGGCCTTCGAACGACGTGTTGTTCTCCATTTTCATTTTCTCAATGTATGCTTTATAAATCTCTCAATGTTAAAATACATCTCCAGTTCCCCTCGAACAGGGAGTCATTCTATTTATCTTTGACGTGCAGCATTGGAGATTACATATGTTGATAAGATAGATTTCCAGCACCCACCCTGATGATCCAAGTGTTAAAACTTTCCTACTGACATTTTGACTTTATACATACTTCCTACGGGACATTGTTATTTTTATGACATGGCCTATAAACGTTTATCTTAAACACAAATTTAATAATGCGGATGCCAGAAACTTAATTTTTCAATTTATCCAAACTGCATTTAGATGGAGCTATCAATGTGAAGTTAGCATAGAAAACTGACCTAGACCTTGCAGCTGTACTAAACATAGAATTTAGATAAAGAATAGGAACACCATGGACAATAAGCAACTTACCTTGGACAAAAATCCCTCAGTGCAAATATTAAATTGAACATCACAGCATCTGCTACCAAAACATAAACCAGTCCAAATCGGACATACCACCGGAACTCGCTAATGTAAATTTTTGTTTCCAAGCCCAGCATAAACACTAATGAGAACCATGCAAGTACCTCAATTCCCAATGATAGCATCTGAACAGAAAACAGGTACTTAAAAGTTGTAAACACCTAGTGAAGCACCATAATGTAAACACCTAGTGAAGCACCATAAATTAAGGAAAATATGGCCCGCTAAACTAAGGCTTCAAATCAGCACTTCTTCACCACCAAATGTATGCGTCAAATATCTTCTCAAGCCCAAAACTTGTAATTTCTTTTGCAAGGGATTTCAAGTTCTTTTCCATATCAGCATATTGATAGTTAGCCAAAGTTGACAAGAAACAAAGTGAAAAAAATGTTTCTATACTCATAGTTCTGAGAGAGAGTTACATCTTTGTTTTATAAGGAACTTCAACCTCTTGAGCGTTGAACAGAAATAAAAATAATATTTACATGTAAACAACCATGTCCATTGGCAGCATATCAAACCATTTCTCTAGTTGAGCAAGAAACCTTGGAGTAGCATAACAACAACAACAAAAGTGCGCATGTCAAAATAATATCCTTGTTTACATGGTAATCCTGCTAACTTGAAAACTGAAATAGGCATATGACTTTAATCACAAATCAAATACTCAGAACAATTCTAAGCTAAAAAATTTGCAAACGCCTAATGAAGCAGACACGGGATGCAACTACTACCCTAATATCACATATTTGTCGCAGATAGCTTCATATAGTTGAAGAACAAGTATCAAACAGTTAAAATAGAGGAAAATCAGAAACTTTCAAATGTGGAAATGCCCACCTCAAATGGAGCCAGACAACTCTGTGCATCCAAATTGAAAAGTGAAATGCCCATAGTCAATCTGAACAAGGGCTCAGCAGCACAAAACCCGGCCAGCAATGCCAAAAAATAATTGTACAAATTTGACCTCAATCGATATCTCAGGATCCTGTAATCCATCTTAGTCAACCATATTCTATATAAACACAATCCCAGAAGAACCAAATGGGACACACACCCCACTACAGAATCTAAGGCGCAGGGTGTGTATGCTCCAAAAGCACTCTCTGTTTCCTTTGCCCAAACCCCATTCTCCACTGGTCTGCAATACCAAATTAATGGCTTGAAACCCATTTTCTGAGTCTCCAATTGGATCACACCGTTTCTATTTCCAGCAGAAATTACTGGGATTTCACTAGAAAATTGTCTGCATTCTGAAACTATGTAGTTCCTAGTCAATGCATATCCCCGTAACACAAAGAAAGACTAAGTTAGCTCCAATTGAACGCCAAATTAAACTCAGCCAACTAACGTTACTACTTTTAATAAACCAACGAAGTCAACTAATTATTCAAGAAACCTTGGAAACTCACCCGTTTATTTTAAACTCTCGGTCTTTGTCATTACTGTTGTTTCGCTATTATAAGGTGAGCATGCACGATCTAAAAATTTACGTTATACCCTCTTGAATGATACCGATCAAAGGTCGACCTTCTTGATAAGAAAAGACAGGTACCATTTTTCTGATCAAAGGTCAATTAGTAAATACAGTAGCTTATTGCCCCAACTTTAGTTCTCTACTTGCTACTCTTTCTGATTAAAATAAAACAAACGTAAAAGACCTGGAAACTCACCCGTTTATTTTAAACTCTCAGTCCCTTTCATTATCGTGGTTTTGCTATCATACGGTGAGCATCACGGCTTGGAAGTTTATGTCAAACCCTCTTGAATAAGACTGATCAAAGGTCAAATTTTATTTTTTTTTTATATAAGAAAAGCTCTGATCAAAGGTTTAGGAGGAGAGGAAGCGATCAGGTGTATTTTTTTAGTGGTTTAACGTAAATTCTTACCAATTTTCTATCACCGACAGATTGGCATGCTTTGCACTTTCTTAACGGCATGATTTGCACTTTCTTGATATAAATAAACATCAGAGTGCCCACTAAGATTAACATCGGAAGATCAAGACAAAAGACAATGAATCAGACTACAAAATCTCCATAAACATATAATTACTATAATCTCAAAAATAATTTGCAAAATTTACTAATAGATGACCTAATTCTCATCCCATTACTCTCAGTCCGTCTGTAAAATTAATAAGTAAGAAACGCAATTTATAGCTTTTCGTATTCAATTTTTCAGACTCAAAGGGATTTGTACATTCTTGTATTCAATTTTTGCCCAAGATCAAACATTTTTTGGGACAATTATTTGGATGAACTTGCTATACACAAAGATCTTTATCTTACAAATCCCACGTCATGCAACTAAGTAAAGGAAGTCACAGAACTTTCATTGTTTAAATTGGCTCGATAACTTTTTGTTGGATTGGATTGAGTTTAAACCTAAATATTAGTGTTGAATTAAATGTAAGCCGAGCTTGACTCTTATCAGATTCAAACTTGATATAGGCTCAACTCGTTAATTTGTACTTATATATATAATTATATATATAATACATTTATACTTTGGTATATATAAATATATCCAAATAAATGTATAATTACTAAATACTAATACTTATATGTCAAAATATATCAATATATATCAGAAGATTAAGACAGAAGAACAATGAAAGCCTTAATCCCTCTCATTTTTCTCTTCACCCACAGCCACAGCAGCTTCTACCTTTTCAATCTCCACTCCACCTTCACAATTGGCCTTTCCAATTTCCAATCTCCAACTCTAATCTCCAATTCCACCTCCGCCAAGCATATATTAATAGTTTCAATGACAAAACATGTGTTTTGTATACTTTACCAACTTAATCTTTTTTTTAACTGAATACCATATGACTTCTTCTTTCTTGTAAGTTCTTATATGACTTATGAGAAAAATCAATTTGATTACTACTATTTGGATTCAAATGTTGTATTTTTGTTCAAATTGGTCACTGTGAACAAAAAGAGTAGACAAATATTAGTAGGAACAAATTGAGAAGGCTATGGAGAAATTCCAATCTTTGAAAATATATTGACTGTTGGTCATATTTTATTACTATTTTTCATGTACTTTGAACTAATTAGATATAATTATTGTTAAAAAATTCTTGGCTTATGTACTTTTTAATGAATTGTTACTGGTTCATGTATAATTTTAATGTTGTAGAAATTAAATTAGCTTTACGACTTAATAGTTATAGTAATTATATTAAGAAAATTAAAGAGTAATAAGTAAGTTTGGCCTAAAGCTGAATTAGGCTCAAAACTCGAATATTTTGTGAATTAAGTATGAGTTTCACATGTATTAACTCGAAACTCATGACTTGAAATTCAAAAGTGTTACTAATTAGATGAACTGAACCTAGACTTGTTAAAACCCGACTTAGATTGCCTAATTGACATCGAAAGATCAAGACAAAAGACAATGAATCAGACTACAAAATCTTCATAAACTCAAATCTCAAAAGTAAATTGCAAAATTTACTAAGGCAGTATGTCATTGATTTGGAAGAAAGACATCAAGGTGGGTAAGATACTATTTACCGACTTTACTATAGAGATGTTGCTAGATGATCAAGCTAGAAGAAGGAAATGGTGGCTGATATGTATTTATGCAAGTATTAAGGGGCAAATTAGAGTTTAGCAATGGAAAATAATTGAACAAAGGAAACAAATATGTCGTAATAGTTGGATTTTAGCGGGAGACATGAATTTACATCATCTCAAATGATGAGAAATGGGGTGGGAATAAGAGGCCAGGGAGAAGTTTTACAGTTTTTAGAGAGTTTATTAAGAGGAATCATCTTAGAGACCTGAGTTTTGAAGGAAAGCCTTGGACTTGGAGTAACAAGTGGGAAAATGAAAGGGAGATAAACGAAAGGTTGGATAGAATTTTACGTAGGACAAAATGGAGAAAGGA
The DNA here is from genome assembly GCA_023065735.1 of Coffea humblotiana. Lineage (NCBI taxonomy): Eukaryota > Viridiplantae > Streptophyta > Magnoliopsida > Gentianales > Rubiaceae > Coffea > Coffea humblotiana. The sequence goes on from CM041216.1 coordinate 9,808,677, forward strand.
GTATATCAAAGCTAAATGCACACATATACATGTGAAGGCTTTTGATCACTAGATACCAATCCAAGAGGGAAACAATGGAAAAAGAGATTTTATTTTCATAGGAAATGGCTCCAGTATAAGAAAGTTGGCAGTATAATAGACAATGCATGGAGGAGCAGTCATAACGGCACTAGATTTTTTAAACTCTAGTAGAAAATCAAATCTTGTAGGATAGCTTTGCTCAATTGGAACAGAAAATTGAAAATTAATGCTAAGAAAGAAATCAAGGAGCTGAAGCAGAAGATTAATGAGGTCCAAGTAGTGGAATGCAAGATAAAAAAAATGGAGATTAAGAAGTTACAAAAGAAATTAGCAGAGGCTTATAAGAGGGAAGAAATGTATTGGGAGCAGAAAGAAAGAGTACAATAGCTGAAGAAATGTGATAAAAATGCCAAATATTTCCGTGCTATTGTAGAAAGGAGGAGGAAGAGAAATACTATATACTCTTTGCAGAATGAGAATGGTCAATGGTGTATATCTAATAGGGAGATAGAGGATGAAATCACATGTTATTTTCAAAAGTTGTTCACTATCAACCTTGACATTTTGATACAATCATGACTGGTATTCCTTATGTAATTACAAGACAGATGAACTCAAAATTTATCGGACTTGTTTTAGAACTGGAAGTAAGAAAAGCAACATTCTCTCATCATTCTAACAAAGCCCCTGGACCAGATGGTATGGCACCTATCTTCTTTCAAAATTTTTAGAACACAATAAAAAATGATCTAACTACTGCTATCTCTAGTATTTTCCATTTTGGAAATCTTCTGAGAGCCATAAATGAAACTATCATTACCCTGATACTAAAAGTTTATTGCCCTTATCTGGTTTCTCATTTTAGACCAATTAGCTTATGTAATGTAGTTTATAGGATCATTTCTAAGATTCTTGTTGATAGACTCATGTCCTTCTTAAATAATGCATTAGTTTGAATCAATCAGAATTCATTCCTGGTAGACAGACTATTGATAATGTGGCAATTGCCTGTGAGTTTATTCATTGCCTTAACAATAGGAGAGTTGGAAAGGAAGCTTACATGGCTCTAAAGTTAGCCATGTTTATCTAAGCCCTATGATCGAGTAGAGTGGATTTTTTTGGGCAAGATAATGTAGAAAATGAGATTCTATCCTATCTGGATAATATGGATTATGAGATGCATAGCTTCAGTTGCTTATACTTTCAATATTCATGGAGAGATAAGAGGCTTTGTTAAACTATCTAGAGGGCTTAGACAAGGAGATCCACTCTCCCTTTTTTTTATTGGTTTCAGAAGGTTTTTCCAATTTACTTAAATATGCTATATAGGAACATAAAATTTTTAGGTTGAAAATTGCAAGAGATAATCCTACTATTTCTGACCTCTTCTTTGCAGATGACACCTTGATTTTCTGTAAGGCATCCAAGAAGGAAGCAATGAAAGTAAGACAAATTATTAATAGCTATACAGAAGCATCTGACCAAATCATTAATGCAGACAAGGCATGTGACAGCTCCACCTTCTCCTAAGGCGAACCAAAGGGTTTGGTGGACCGCCTGCCCAACTCTCGCCAGGACTACGGAGTCGAATCACACAAACCCTAGATTACGCGCGATAGAACCCAAAGAAAACAAACAATCGGAGACCACCAAGCCAACATATAACCTACCAAACCATACATACATGCATTTCTCAACGAATATACATAACTATACTCTTTCCAACATATATACATTAGTGGCTTCAACAAGTTACTTGAAGTACAAATCAAAATATCCGTATTTATACAAAACACACGTAGGGCTTTCTAGGAGCTTAACAAAAGATCGGTTACTCTAGTCCGACCCCCTTTTCTTCCAAATCATAGTTTCAAAGTTTGTCCCTGTAAGGAAAACACAAGATAACGAGAAGGGGGTAAGTTTAAACTCAATGAGGTACCAAAAGTACAAGTAGTCACGGATCATGGCATTTCACTTTTCAACCATGCAATTATACACACCAGATAGGGAAATGAATAAACACTTCAAATGGAAAGGATACAGGTGGCTCTCAAGAGCCAAATTCCCTTTTCTTCACCAGAGTTTGATCATATAATAGTTGGCACTCCGTCAACTTTCAAATAAAGTAACCAATCCAGTAGAACACCACTTATCACCAAATTCCGTCAACCAAACATACCCCTTACCGGGCCCGAACACCTCAACAGGAACAGGAATGGTAATACTCGAGTATACCGGAAATCCAGAATCTCCAATACCCAAAGATTTCCCAGAAACAGGCACCTATGGATCGTTAATTTCCTCGACCAAGCCCTTACTGACTCGAATCAAGTAACTACCCATGGGGTTGAGCTCAGATTTAACAAGCACAGGAAGGTCGTTGGATACGCGTCCAAACGACATCACATCAGGTACAAGTAACAGATTCGAGTGTATACAGGAAACAAGACACCCAGGCCAGAGAACGAGTGTGATAAAGTACACTCTCGTCTCATACAGAATAAACAGATGATACAGTCATTCAAGTCACAATTTGCAAGCACATATATCAAGTTACGCAACAATTGAGGGGAGTGGTATACTCACCAGTTCAAACAAGGATAACTTCAAAAGTTTCCTCCCAATGTAAGCCTTTGATCATCGAAAAACCCTAAAATAACCAAGGTAAAACACTTATGGTTCCTACATCCACAAATCTAGTAAACGGAATGCACAAATGAGGCTCAACTACGAGTCATAAGTTTATCCAAGTAAACTACTAATACGAAGAGATAAAAGGTGGCTTTGGAGTAAAAAGGTAACGATTGGTCCTAAAGACGTGAATGATCCCAAAACCCCTCCCTTCTACCAAAAACCATACCTACAATGATTTACTAATTCCAAACTTAAGGTGCAAAATGAAAGTAAGAATAATTCTAGGAAAACAGGATTTTCCAGTTTTGCGCACCACCATTTGAAAAATCATATCTCACGATTCTTAAGTCCAAAATTGATAAAATTTATACCGTCAGAAAATAGACTCACAGGGGTACAATTTCTCAGAAGACACATTTATAAGATTTAGATCACAAGTCAGTCAAATTCGAGCCTCAAATTGCTGTTTTATCCAGTAAAAGACAAAACAGGTATGCAATTTCAGTCAACTTGGAAAATCACCATAAATCGTACAGACAGAAACAGGGTCTGAAATTTTCACGGTTTATAGCTCTATGAATCTAGTTTAAAATGCAACAAACGGAACTTAATTCCGATATTTCTACAACAAGATATAGCAAATTTCCCAAAACTGCTCAAGGGTTCTTGCGAAAATTTTGACAGCACTTCTCTTGTTTTTCCTTTACTTTTCTATCCAAATATCAACACCAATCACTTCTTACTTTCAACCACAAGTGCACCCACAAATCACAAGCTATCAAACACCCTTAATTAGAGCCACAATACCCTTCAGATACAACCAAATAGTAGCTCAAATTAGAAACCCTAAAGCTGGAATTTGTGCACATAAGTTGGAAATTTCTTTAGGCAAAGTAAACTAACACAAAAACACTAAATTATCATTGCCAACCATTAATCATCATATGAGGGCAGAAAAATCACCAATAAATCTGAAATCTACTATAACCCTACCTCAAACCATAAAATCTTCCACAAAACAACATATTCCACAACTACAAGCCAATAATTTGCCATTAGTAAGAATAAAGAGAGATGTTCTTAGCAAATTACCTTAAAATCTCAAAGAAAATGGTAGCTTAGTCTTTCCTCCTCCAAAATAACTCCACCAAAGCCTTGGAATCTCCTTAGTAAACAACTTTTAGGGAGTAATTTGCAACTCTATCGGTTAGAACTCAAGATTGGAGCAAGAAATTGGAGTGAAAGATGAAGGTTTTCTCTCTCTTTTGCTCTCCAATTTTCGGCCAAGAGAAGGGAATAATGGGTTGATTTTTGGTCAAATTTTTGTTTTAGTAAAGTAAGAAAGTCTGGGTCAAAAGTCCAACTCCAATCGGGTCGCGACACTTGGCACCTTCTAGGGTTAAATCTTATCTTCTTTCTCCCAATGGTTAATCCATCTAGCTAACCTCTAATTGTATCCTAGCACCTTGTAAAATAGTATCACTTAACACAAAACTCCAACTAGTGGTCAAAATTTATCGCACTTACCGCACTAGCGGGTCCCACGTCCATAATACATTCCAAACGTGACATGTACTAATTTATATGCGGAAAATGATTTAAACACTATACTCACTTATAAAAATCTTTGAAAAATTAATATAGTAACATGAAATAAAGAAAATGCATGTGAAGAAATAAACTAAATATAACCTAGTTTTCCGGGTTCTCACAAGTCATCAGTCTTTTTTGGCAAGAACATGAGAGAAGATGGCAAGATTGAGATGTTGGAAATCCTACGAGGGATGAAACAAGCAGAGCAAATATTTAGAATTACCAATGGTCATTAGGAGGTCTAAGGAACAAATCTTCAGCTACATTAAGGAGAAAGTGATCAACAAACTAAAAGAGTGGAAGGCAAGGTTGCTAAATCAAGTAGGGAAGGAAGTTCTACAAAAACCAGTGATCCTAGCTATGCCCACTTATGCTTTGGCCTTCTGCAAATTGCCTAAAGGTCTGTGTGAAGACATTTGTAAAGAAATGGTGAAATTTAGGCTAAGGAAGGAGAAAAGAGAAGAAGAAAATTCATTGGATGAAATGGGAAAAAATGATTGAGATAGAGGGCAATGGGAAGTTAGGATTTAGAGATCTTCAGGAGTTTAATACTGCAATGTTAGCAAGGCAACTATGGAGGGTGTTGACAAAGCTCAACTTAATCATGAGTAAAGTATTGAGAGGAAAATATTTCAAAAGAGAATCAATCTGGGAGATGAGGACTAAAGCCGCTAATTCATGGATGTGGATAAGTATAATTAGTGCTAGAGCATTGCTTGAGAAGGGTGCTAGAAAGAGGGTTGGAGATGGTGGCACTACAGATATTTGGAGGGATGGATGGATACTAGATAGTAGGAAGGCAAGATAAATCCACCAAGGCCATCAAACTACCAACTACAGAAGGCAAAGGAGCTAATACAGAATGAAAACAAGGATATAAATAGGATAAATGTAGTTTTAGTAAGGAAGACAGTATGAAAATCTTAAATATCCCTATCAGCTTATGCAATGAAAAAGATAGAATAGTGATGCTGAGTACACTGTGAAAATTGGACATATAGTAGCTAAGGAGATAAAGATGGAAAAAATGAGAAGGCAGCAAGAAGGAGGTAATAGTCGGAATGAGCAGAACAGTGATACATGAAAATTCTTGTGGAGTCTAAATATAAAACAAAATCTCAAACGTTTTATATGGAAATGCCTCCATAGAATACTTCGACTAAATGAGGTAATTAGAAGTAGAATAGGAAAAGGAAATGATAAGTGCTTGTGTTGTGGAGAAGGAGTAAAGACTATTGAACACATGTTAGTCTTCTGCACATATGCAAAATAGATATGGAAAACTACTCCAATAAGAAAGGATGCAATTAATGAGTTCAGAAATAGCTTTTGGTTATGATGAAACAGTGTCTTGGATACTGAGGAAAGACCTGAAGGGAAGGAACATATTATAGTAACAATAAAAATATTGTGGCAAATTTGGAAGTCCAAGAACCAAATCCAATTCAATGGCGAAAGGAAATGTCCTGGACTAACAATCAACAAAGCTATACGTGAATGGATAGAACATCAAAAAACACAACGAGAGGGGGAAGGTGAGATCTTTGTAAGTGTCGTTTTTCCTTTATTAGAAGGAAAAGCAACTATGTCAGTCACATGTTGGTTAAGTATGCCATAAGCTTGGGCTAGTGAAATTATGTGGAAGAATTCCTTCCCTCTCTGGTTAACCAAATTAGCCAGAGAAGATGTAGGAGTTGCTCCAAATTTGTAATAGCTTTTTAAAAGTATGTATGTATGTATGTATATATGTATGTATGTATGTGTGTGTGTGTGTGTCATATATATATATATATATATATATAGACACATACACACAAGTGTTATTGTTTGGCAAAAAAAATTATTTCTCTTTGATATTGATTGGCTACTTATTCCATATGACCATTGAATCCTAACTAAATTACACATTTTAGAGTAGTAAATAATATATCATAATTTTTGGAATCATTTTTAGTCAAAGCATATAGTATATTTTTTTTCATCTTTAACGAGCTTGGCATCGGATAATGACATGTTTTAACAATGAAACTTCTATGCCTCTCTTACTTAGTTACATGATTTAGGACTTGTAAGATAAAGAGTTTTTGCGATAACAAATTCATCTAAATAATTGTCCTAAAAAAATGTTTGGTCTTAAGAAAAAATTGAATACAGAAATCTACAAATCCCTTTGAGTCTTATCCTTTTACTTGATTGAGTTCCATGATATAATAAATTGTGTTTCTTGCTCATTAATTTTTAGGGATGGAAGAATTTAGGAGTTCCATACTTCATTTACAAGGACTGAGAGTAATGGGATGAGACTTCAATATTTGTGTTCACTTGTACCAATAGGATCAATCACAAACAAATTATCATACTTCAATTTCATCTTAACTTTATTCATAGAACTTTTTTGTGTCTCTAAAAGGAAGACTAAGTTTGGAGAGTGGAGTTTGTCAACCTCCTCAAGTTGAAGACTTGTCAAGGGGCTCCTACTACTTTAATAGTTACACACCAAAGCTTTCATTGGTGATTGAGAGCCCACTAAGGTTGGACTCCACCACCTTGATTAGATTCATCTCATCTGGTTCATTCCATCCCATAAATCTTTCTCATTCTCACTCTGTTTGTTTTAGAATCCCTCTTCTCCCCCTTTTCCCCATTAACTCCTTCTTTTCCTTGCTTTTCTTGATCTAGATTCTCTTTTCTAATTTTCTCTCCTTTAGTTTCTATATCTTTGTCCTTCTTCCCTAGATTTTCACTTATCTGTTTTCCATTCATCCCTTCTTTGATGCATGCTTCTCCCTTATTTCTATCGTTATTGGCTTCCATCATATTTTTGCCAAATCTCTCTATGTCATTCTCTGTATTCCTTCATGTCAGATGGCTTGTAAACATGGATGTTAAATTTGATTATTGTATGTTTGTTTGTGATTTCTATCTCTAACTTACCTGGTCCACCAAAATATAACTCGGCAACAAAGAATAAGTGTAAAGGTTACTTAAAAAGATTTGAGATATTAGAAGTACTTGAGATATAGCAAATTGTTTAAATTATTTCAAGGAAATGATTAGTTGGTGTAGATATTACACTTAGTAATAATTTGTATTCTTCACATTTGCCATTTATTTGTCCTTGTTCTTTTTTAGACTTGAGACTTGTTTGTCCTTAAGCTATATCTTCATATTTGCACCTATTTTTAAGTGCAAAAGTTACTTGAAAATATTCTAGATATTAAGAGTTCTTGAGATATAGTAAGTTATTTAAATTATTTCATTCTCAATCTTAGTATAACCTTAGATTTCATAGAATGTTAACAACACTATTAGAATTGTGTAATTTTTTGTACACATGTTGAACTGTCTATGAGAGAGAAACCTACTCCATAACATTTGAAGTTATCCTGGAACTTATAAAAGTCCAGATCAAGTGCCATAATTTTGGATAAATCATTTCTTATCTTCACAAGTTGGATCATGATCCTTAAATTGCAATCAATTTGGAGTCATTTAAAAAAAAGTCATTGAACAAATTTTCAATAATCTTTAAAAAATCATTTAGCAATACATCAAAAACAACTAAATTGCTTATGCATCCTAAGCATTGACATTGAGATGATGAGCCAATAAAAATCTGAATTTAGAAGAATTCAAGTTTATTTCAGATCCAATTGCTAATATTAGGAAAAATTGAGAAAATTTCCAAATTATATAGGCCGAGACATTGACTAGGTTTGAAATAATCACAAGTAATATTTGTCCAGTAGTCAAGGTATCTATTGGGTTTAATGTCATTTTTCTGTATAAGATTGGCCTACAATCATTACGGATCAAACAAGCACTTAAAATAACAAGACAAATTTCTGATATGATGGTTACAGTGCATTTGGCCGGTTTTGTTCTAGGTAGAAAATAGCAAAGTGTTGGAAGTCCAACATTTCACCATGTAGGTTGTCTGAATTGGTGCCGTTCTAGATCGGCAATGAAGTCTTGGCTATGAATATTTATGCAACTATCATTCCAATATTTTCATCTATAATCAGATACTTTGGTATGTATGGGTGTTTGGTGGTTGGAGATGGTTGGGATTCATGATGGGTTTGAAAAAGGTTGTTGAGATGCCTAGACTAGCTAAACCTAACTAAAACAATGATCCGATATCTTCCTTTCACTGTAGGAGATATGAAAAAGGTTAATTGTGAGGGAATTACAAAAAGAAGAAGAAAAAAGAGAAGAAAAATATCATAATATTAGGTTGTGGTCCATGTGGTTATATGTTTGAGATTTTGCTTAATGGTTGGGTTATTTGCGTACAAATAGTTGTTAAATATTTTATATATTTAGTTTGGTTAGCGGAAATTGAAAGAGTTGATAATATTGAAAGCTAATCGGAGAAGTATCTCTTCGTTTTTACTATTAACACTTGATACTTATTTACAATGGTTGCTAGAGCAATAATAAGATTTGAATTGAGCCATTGTTTCTGTTTTAAGGGGTTTTGTTCTCATGTTTGAGGACAAGCACTGATTAAGTGTAAGGAAGTTTAATAGGGCATATATTATAGAATTTTTATGTGTAATTTTGATTAATTATTTATGCTCTATGTATTTAAATTGGATGAAAAACTGATCATTTGATATTATATTGGTGTTACAAGGAGTAAAAATGAGGAATTGAGGGAATTGGGTGAAAAATGTGTAGAGAATTCAAAATTTGAGAGCTGATTGGACAAATTTAAGAAAATTGCAATAATGACTAACGCTAGTCTTCAGGCCAAATATCGTTAAATCTTTTACATTGCGGTTGCAGGCCAATGATCGATGCCAATCATTGGACCAATCATCACGTCGGTCATTGTTGTATTTGTGTTACGCGCACTTTTCTTCAGCTTCACGAAATCTATTCCAAGAAGGATTCAATTGTAACCTTTGACAACTATAAATGGAAAATATTTAGGACGTTTTAGGGGGAGAAAAACATTAATTTAGCTTAGTTTAACATATCATTTTCAAAACTTTTCTTGGAAAATCAAAACCAAATGTTCGTGAACGAAATCACGAAGTGCAAAGGAGAAGTTGGAGCAAAATACTGAGAAGTTTCCTTTCCTCTATTTTCCCTTGTGTTACTTCTTGGAATTGTGTTTTTAAATCTTTCATCATGTTGAACGAAATTATTTCTAGTGTTAGGGTTTTATGAAGGAGACTTGATTATTTCTTCCGATTAAGGTCTTATCAGTTACTATGATTTATCTATTTTGTTCTTTATTACATGTTTATGCTTGATCACCATGAGCATGATTTTTGAGCTTGTATTGAATTGAGAAAGAAGATACAACCATGCACCAAATAGATAAACGTATTTAGTCTAATCACGAGAATAGATTAGGATTTGTATGATAACTTATATCACCTAAGTTCTTAATAGGTTTAATTAAACTTTTGGGATCTTGAAAAAGACACAAGATTTAATAAGGCATACTTTAAATGCATCGAGAGGTAATCTAAAATACAATTATATGAAATGTTCATAACTCGGTAAGAAAATAATTGAAAATTTTATTTAACTACTAGATCTTCGTCAACAATTCAAAATTTTTGTGGTTTGATTCTTTTGTATCAAAATAATTAAAGTAGAAATTTAACTTGTTCCTGTGAGTACGACCCTTGGAATTTTTCAGATGATTTTATACTACGATTGACCCTTTGTGCTTGTAGAAATTCGTCAATCACAAACTTTAATTACTATTTCAATCTCATGTCCAGATTAGGGTGTTAAAACGGTTCAACCGCTAATGGTGCAAATACATTTTAGATACCTAGTTGGGTTTCTGAACATTCCAAACTTTTAATGGATAGTGTCATCTTAAAATTAGAAGTCATTAAATTTTTTTGATAACACTGCGTCAATTTGAGCCCACTAACATGCATTATTTATGCAACTAGTTGGAAATTTTGTACATCCATACAACATAATTGTATAATTTATGAGTAAAATTTTTATACAATATCAGTGTACAAATTTTTGTGGTTTGATTCTTTTGTATCAAAATAATTAAAATAGAGATTTAACTAGTTCCTGTAAGTACGACCCCTGGAACTTTTCAGATAATTTTATACTATGATCGACCCTTTGTGCTTGTAGAAATTCGTCAATCACAAATTTTAATTATTATTTCAATCTCGTGTCTAGATTAGGGTGTTAAAACGGTTTAACCGCTAATGGAGCAAATACATTTTAGACACCTAGTTGGGTTTGTGAACATTCCAAACTTTTAATGGATAGTGCCATCTTAAAATTGGAAGTCATTAAAATTTTTTGATAACACCACCTCAATTTGCGCCCACTAACATGCATTATTTATGCAACTAGTTGGAAATTTTATACATCCATACAACAGAATTGTATAATTTATGAGTAAAATTTTTATACAATATCAGTGCACAATTGTTTTTGAACTAGTAGGTATAGATTATGTCACACAATATGAATTTAAATTCAAAATTCAAATCATGCACATGTACCATATACCCATAATTATTAATATAAAAAACAATCGCTATACTGTTAGTGCATAAAAAGTTAAAAACTTAGACTCCATATGCACATAAAAAGTTAAAGAGTAAATGGGAATAAATGTCACCAAACTATTACTATTTATATGTTTATGTTACTAAATTTTTTTGGTCAAAAGTGTCACTGAACTCTTAAATTCTACTCTTTTTTATCATTCCGTCTAATTTTGATGTTAAGGTAGATAGAAAGTCTATATGTGACGTGCATGCGTAAGGTTCCTAGGGGCAAAGTTGTCTATACAACTCCATAGCTCCTCAATGACAGAACGATGGTGAGTTTTTGACTTCTAAGTTCACAAACTGTAGCAAAAAATTTCTCCCTTTTATCGAACTACCAGATTGTTGGGTTTAGAATGCAAGATCAAAGGCGAAGTTGAGCGAGCAAGCAAGCAAATCAACAATTATTTGATAGCAATGCAGTGGATTAAGCAGAACAGGGATGACGTCGTCGATCCGTACCTTCTGTATGGTAAGAAACAAAAAACCCACTTAATTTTAATTTACGTGTACCTTGAAGATGTGTAATATCTAAAGTTACAAGTATAAAGTGAAACAATTTAAAGTATTTGAACAGCAATTATTGGGTTTAGGATTGTTGTTATTTGTCTATGGTGGGGATGAAAAGGATAGGAGAAAATGTCATCCGAATGGGTAATAAAGCATTCTACAATAGCTTAATTTTTTTGATAAATTGTGTGCAAAAAATTCAATTCTTTTTGCATATGTGTTTGACTGGGGCTATTGCATAAAGAGAATTTGTTTTTAAATTCTAAAAAATTTTGTGTGAACTTCAATAATGTAATTTAATTTCTGTCATTTTCAATTGGTACAATGCCTGAGAGTTCTTTATTTTTAATTAAACTGCACCATAATAGTAGGATTTAAGGAGACAAATACAAAAGTTACATTGGAGGCGAGATTGATTATTTTGATATTTGTGATGCCGAGTCAATGTTAGTGCATGAAATAAATCGAATGGTAAAGAGCTGTGGGCACTCTGACATCATGTTGTATTACTATATTGATCCCAAAAATGATTTGACCCATAGTCTAATGGAACTTCAAACTGTAGAAAACATTAAAGAATTCTATAGGTGGACGTATAAGTTGATGGAAATATATTGTGACCACATGACACTTGAAGAAATATGCATGCTTCAGGAAAAAAAAAGGCAGTTGGAGGAGAAAACCCTAAACAAGAAGTCATCTATTGTAATAGAGGAGATCAAGGATGATGTTCCAATAGTTACAATAAAACAAAAGATGCCCCATCTTATTAGAGAAAGAGGCAATAGACAGGATGCTTTTAGTACTACATTTTGTGCTGAACCAATTGGTGCTTTGGAATGGAAGCAGGATTGTATTGATGGAGATGATAGTCATTCACAAAATATCTAGTTTGAAGGTAATGTGAAGCAGAAAAATAGCAAGATAATCACAATATTGATGATTCATGCTCTGATCATCATAGGGATTTTGATGCCTATTCAGAGTATTGTAGAGATGAGAGCATGATTCTACATGAGTCTTAGCCCAATTTGGAGATCCAAACTGAAAATAGTAAAATTTGGAGAGCCAAGTTAATGACGAGCCAACTCTAATAGGTGAACATGTAAATGATGGAGCACAACCTAAGGCAGGAGAAGTTGAACCCTCCAAAAATAGCAAAAGAAAAGCAACAAGAAGAAAAAGTTAGGCTTGTGAGCCTACTAGTGGAGTTGAAATGAAGGTTATCACAATCCACTACTGGATGATAGCATGTGTGTGGGACTTAACAGTGATCCAAACTAATCAGATGAACATGATTCAATGACATATACAGACTTAAATGCAGCAAGAGATATGCGATGTCTAGTGTTTTTTGTTGGGCAAAAGTTTAGAACAAAAAAAAGAATTTAAACAAGCTATCAAAAACTACTTAATAATGACATGAAGACCTGTGTATTTATATAACAGTGACAAGACAAGAATGAGAGTAAAATGTAGAGATTCTTGCAAATGATTTGTGTATGCATCCAAGGTACCAGCTTTGGGGACAAATGATTTCGTTTTGAAGAATTTGAATGAAAAGCACAATAATTGCAGTCATGCCTAGAGAAATAAGAACATGAGCATTTCATGGGTTGCTGAAAGTTATGAAGAGACAATTAGAGTGAACATGGGCATGCTAGTTCAGCAGCTTAAACAGAATATTAATAAGTAGTACAAGTGTGAGATTACAATAAGCAAGACTTACAAAGGTAGGACCCTAACCCGAAAGATGATAAAGGAGTCTGCAAGTGAGCAATATGCACATATTTGGGAGTATGTTGAAGAGTTTTAAAAAAAAATCATCCAAATACCACCACTAATATTGTGTACTCCTAATAGTGTTCCAAAGTTCATGAGATTCTATTGTTGTTTTGGACCATTAAAAAAAAGCTTTAGGGAGGGCTGTCGACCCATAGTTGCACTTGATGGATGTCACACAAAGGAACAATACCCTGGTCAATTATTGACTGCTATTGGGGTAGATTCCAATAATTGGTGGTAGCCATTAGTTTGGGGAGTGGTTGAAAAGGAGGCAAGAGAGCAATGACATTGATTGCGAATCTAGAATTAGCAGCTGCTAATAGGAAAATCACTTTCACATTAGACCAACGAAAGGTCAAGTGAACTCAGTTTCTTATTACTTTATGCATTACCTGTCCATTACTAACATTCTAATCTTTATTTATTAATAGAGTCTTGACAGTGCACTATTAGAGTTTTTGCCATATGTTTTGCAACAACAAGTGTTGTTGAGCAGTACGAGTTACAAATGGAAGAATGAGACAATATGTTTAGCTTGCATATACTTGGATAAAGAAAACAACACCCCCTCAACACTGGTGTAAGACTTTCTTCTCCCACCATGTAAAATCTGATACGTTTGACAACAATTTATCTGAAACATTTAATTCACACATTTTAAGTGCAAGAGATATGCCTATAATTGGAATAGTTGAGGGGATTAGGGAGTATTTAATGGGAAAGATATCAAATAAGGCTGCTTAGATGAAGAAATGTATTGGGAACAGTAGGACCAGGAATACAAGAATTGCTAGTTGAAAGGGAAATCCACTTTAGGAAGTGGAGGCCAACAACTAATGGCCAAGGGGGTTATCAAGTTAAGGAACCACAGAGGGAACAATATATCGTTTACTTAGAAAAGAGGATATGCACATGCAATTTATGGCATATCAATGGGTTGTCTTGCTATCATGCAATTTTTACTATTTTCAGAACTGGTAAGGATCCACAGAAATATACTCATGAGAATTATAGTAAGAATTTATTCTTACAAATTTACTAAAAATGTTCTTTTTCCTATCAATGGAAAGGCTTTGTTGCCAACCACCGATAAGTCTATTTTGGACCTTCTTATACCATGTGTACAGTTTGGTAGATCCACGATAGCTAAGAAAAGGATAGCATTGAGAAAGAAACTGGCACTCATAGTGGCAAGAACACTATTCATAGGTTGAAAAAACATGTGGTCATGTATTGTATCAAGTGTGGTCAGCCGGGGCATAATAGGGCCACATGTAAGGAGACAAGGGCAGCTAAAATTGGAGACTCGAACCAATGTGCAGCTGCTACTATAGATGCTGAAAATTTTGCTAAACCTATTAAAGGATCTAGGAGGTGCATTTCAGGAACTAGGAGACCAGCCAAAGGGACTAAGATATCAACTCAATCAATTACTGCATCAAAGAGGACAACATGCGGCAGATCTGGAGAGATGGTCAATGATGTAGAGGGTGCGGGCAATATTAATAGAGATCAAGCTACTGCAGAACCAAAATTTTCTGTGTAGCCTCATTCTAATGCACACTCAAAGGGACCATCAAACTAACAATAAGAAGAATTTTTTGGGGGGGGGTGCTTCATATGTTGAAAGTGTGAGATTAGATTTGTTTGAAACTCTTGTGCCTGAAACAACTGATGCTACGTAAAAATAGCCTATTAGAAAAGTTTATATGTCTCATGTTTCGGTCTTATGTATCTGAAAAGTTTATGGGTTGGAACAGAATAACCAAATTTGCTGCTGTCTTATGTTGTTTATGTGTATTTATTTAGGGATTGGTAGCTTCATGCGAACTGGTATTCTTTTAGTAGGGGTGTTAAATATGACACATAGTCTTTTGTAAGTTGGTTGTGGCATAAGTTAAGAACCACATTATCCTGTTTTGTAGCCAATGGACATGTTTCTTAGTTCAATGTATCGTTTTGCCATTGAAACATTTGGAAATTTGACTTGCAAATTGAAATTGCTGAAAAATAGTGAACATTTACTAATACTCTAGACATTTTGCAAGATTTATACAACCAAAGTTACTTTAAAAACAATCACAGTACAACAGACAAAAGATGATACAACAATTTAGAATAAGATTAAAACTAAAACTACTTATTGTCTCACTTTTTTCATCAATTTGTAATTTTTCAGAAAAATGTCCTTTCTAGGCCCCCACACCTACATTACAAAATTCACAAGTGTCCAAATCACCAGCACAACAATTATGCATTTTTTCATCAGGTTATATGTCCCTAGTTGTTGCTTCAATTTTTTGACTTCAACATCCATTTTTTCTATCTTTTTTGCATCTTTAGAGCTTCTTCTCTCACTATTTCATTCTTATTTTCTAACGTATTCGCTTTTCTCAAAATGCCAGGTATTACTTGCTTGGTACGTTTACATATTTTATCATCGTATCAATCCTAGTATCCATATTATCCAATCTGCAACAAAAAAAGGTTTTTTAACTTCATCTTCTAGTAGATCTAACCAATTTCATAGATTTTCATACACTTAACTCATCATGAGCACACTCAACATACCTCTATGCTGGGTTCCTATCAGTCCATGATGTCCTCAAGATGATTATTGTGCCACACTTGCAGATCGGAAGAGGCCCCTTGTGTCTTGCCATGGCAAATCTTCAAAGCTTTGGGGAAGAATTTCACATGATATGAACACCTGCGGCTTTACCCTTCTTCCTTTTCATATTGTGCCAGAGGTGACGAGACCAATTTGCCCCTTAAAAAATAAGACATCTAGCTTGGTTGCTGAGCCTTCCATCTACCTTAATACCAAAATTAGATGGAATGGTAGAAAAGAGTAAAATTTAATAATTCAGTGACATTTTTGGGCAAAAAAAAAGTTTAGTGACATTAAACATGTAAACGGTAATAGTTTTGGTGACATTTTTTTTTCCATTTGCTCAGAGTTAAAAACTTAGATTTCGTATGGATTAGGTATTTTTGAGAGTGTTTTTAAAAAAATTGTACTATAGCAGTGTATCTCAAAATTTTTTACTATAGATAGTTAGGTATTTTTGAATTTTTATACGTGTTTTTAGGGATGTATTTTAAGGTATTTTTAGAATTGAAAATTTTTTGGAGTTTTTTTCTTTAAAATTGAAAATAACACCACCAACCACCTAGTGCCACTGTCACCACCACCATCTCTTTTCTTCCTCGCTCCTCTTTTCTCCTCCCCCTCATTCCTCGTATCTCCTCTCTATCCCTCTGATTCCCTCTTCCTTTTCCTCTCCTCTTCCCCTCCCTACCCTTTACGGCCTGTGACCAAACTAGGGGAAAGAGGTTGCGGGAAAGGGAAGCGAAGGGGAAAAGAGGGGAACAGGGAGCAGAAAGATGGAGGGGGAAAAAGAGGGAGGAGGAAAAGGACGGAGAGAGGAGAGGGTATGATGGTGATAGAGGGGGAGAAGGGAGAGGTGGTGGCGATGATGAGTGATGGTGTATAGTGATAGTGAATGAAAAAAAAATGTGGTAGAATTTTTTAAAATTATTATAAATTGTATTTGAGATTGTGTGTTTGTGAAATTATTTTTGAAATTGTTATTATAGGCTCAATGAACAAATATGATTTTTGAAATGAAAAGACATATTCATATGAGCTGTACTATTTATGGATTAACTTTTAAGTAAGTTTTTTTTAATATACTAGTGTATATTTGTAAATTTTTATATATTAATATATTTATATCATACGACAGAATATGAATTCAAATTTAAAATTCAAATGTCACTTAATTTACACAACTGATGAGTGATAACCAATCTTGCCTTGCTCTTTTAGAAACCTCCCTGAGGTTTCTGACAGTCTCACTCTCTTTCCTTGAGGTTTACAAAATATCAGGAACCTCCCTTGATAAAATATTGAATCCCACTTTTTACATCATCATGGGCAAAATGACTTGCATACTCACACAACTTATTAGATATTGAACAATTATTTGGACAAATTTACTTAAATTAGTTATAAATATGGTTAACTGAATTAATGATAATTTAGAAGTGCAAATAATATCTAAAATGTCATGAGAGAAAGGGCACCAAATTCAGCTTTGGTTGATGTATGGCATAGAAAACTGCAAGAACAAGAAGTCACTTCAATTAGAGTAAGAGAAGTAGAGGTTTTCAAATCATATGTGAAGATTCTCACCTTTATTGTAGAGGATTCAAAAGTTCTTAACATTTTCAGGTTAGTCTCTAAGAATTTGTATTGAAAAATTTTTATTCTTTGATAACTTATGTTGATATAGTTGTTGTTTGTGTATGGCAGATTATACTTAGCTGATTTTTTGTCTCAGAATCCTCCTATAAAATTTCATTTTTGTTAAATTGCCTAGGTAATGTTTATATGAAATTATCTGACTAATGCCAGGCTTGAGGGCATTTGTGGTATTAGGTTGTTTTCTCTCTCCAACTCCCAATTCTTTATTGTTTGTCCTTTTGAGTTGGATTGAATTTGATACTAGCTACTACTTTTAGGGGAGATCTTATAATATTTTGAAAACTTCAGAGCAGGGAAGAGAGACTACGAGCTAATTTCTCAAATTATCCCATTCTAGATTTTCTAGCACGCTAGTACTAGCGTACTACTACTTTGTTGTGCCAGGTTAGCATGCACCCTGTCCATCTTGGAGCCTTGGATGCTTCTCATGATCTCGAGTTTCGTGCTCGCTTACCACTTTTCGGAAGCCTTTTTTCCTCTGCGTTGTTCTCCTCCAATGAATGCTCTCTCTCCTTCTCCATGTGATGAAGACTAGACTTTCTCTAAAATCTCTTCAGCCAGAATCTTCTTTCTCTTTCGACAAAGAAAAAAAAGAATCTTCTTTCTCTGCTTTTATACCTTTTCATTTCTCTTTCGCCTTTTTATTTTAACGTTTTCAAATCCTTGACTAGTTAGTCATTTTACTTGTAGCACTTTGCTGCTGTTCTCCATACCTCTGACAACTTATCTGTCAGTACTCCCCGTTGTTTTCTTGTCTTCTATCAGGCCTGCAAAAATATATTAAAAAAAGACACTTTTTTTTTGTTGATTTGTTGTTTCATTTTCAAGAAATACAGGGAATTTAGGACTCCCTTTGAACTGTTCTTTTATTTTCCAAGTAAGTTTTTTTTTAAGTAGAAATGGCAATGCATGTTCATATATGCTGTGGATCTGGAGTGTAAAGGGATTTCAAGAAATAGGAGTTTCTGGGTTGGAGGCATTGCCACGATTTTTATTTTGTTAGCTAACTGACACCCTTTTTTAAGGTAACTTTGACAGCTTTGTCTTTGGTTTGTGAGCTGACATAGTTTTACAGGGTACATGATGGAAAGAATACATGCAATCTGTTTTGTCTTCTTCCTGGTTGCAGAATCTTGATCATCTATCAAAGTGGTTTAGAAAGCTGTAAGTGCAGTTTAGGGCGAGTCTTCCATGACTTTAATTTGTTACAATTGATTTGAATTATCACTTCTTTTGGTGCTCTGAAATTTCTTAGAAATTGAGGTAACAAAATGCACAAACAGCTTCGAAACATGTTTCCTGCAGCTTTATTTGGTTTGCAGATGACATGCTTCTAATCATTTCATTCTTCAATTGAAACTTGTTAAGGAATTCAATATATAACATTGAGGCAAAACTGCATTGGCAAGGTTAATTCTGTAGAATGATTACGATTTTCAGCTTGATACTAAAAGTTTCCGCTTCATTTTCTCTGCAGATTCCTGAAAATTTTGACCAGCATTTGGTATTTTGGGGGCTTTATAGGGTACTGGTTTGAGTTATAGCTGGGTAAACTTGGACTTGTCAAGGTTGAAGGAATGGGTTGTGTTGCATCAAGCATTGATAAAGAAGAAAGGGTGAGAATTTGCAAGGAGAGGAAGAGAATATTGAAACAGTTGTTGGTATTGAGAAAACAGTATGCTGATTCCCAATTAGAATATTTAAGGGCATTGAGAAATACTGGAGTGACCCTTCGCCAATTCACTGAGTCAGAGTCATTGGAAATTGAGGATGGTGCTTTGGGTTCATGCACTGCCACCCTCACCTCCTCCCCCTTTGCCGCCTTCCCCTCCTCCCCCACCGTCTTTTAGCCCTGATTTGAGAAAACTCTCATAACAATCACCACATGAAGACTTCTGAAGAGGGAAATCATAGACATTGATGAGGACAATAGTCACACTCCACCACCTCCAGTTCTGAGTAACGTCGTGGGAATACTGGGACCCTTTTTGGTTCAACATCACCAAACTGTCAACAGAAGAGTAAGATCGAGGAGGAGGCAAATTGAGGAGGAGAACTGGGCAGAGGCGAATACTGAGTTTGAGGAAGAAGATCAGGTGGATGTAGTTGCTGTAAATGATACTGTTGATAATACTCCTGTCAAGAAACAAACTGCCAGTGTTGTTGATGAAAATTCTTCAGTGATGAGCTGGCACACCAAGGATACTGCTGACTTGTCCATGGTAATCTGGAGAAGAAAAAAGACTTTGAGTGGTATTATTAGGGGATATAGATGATTATTTTGTGAAAGCATCGGTGGTGGGAAGGATGTAAGCTGTTTTCCTGGGACTTCACTGTGGCTGGACTCTCCCTCTCTACCGGAGTATTAATGAAAACAAGAGTAATTCCTTCTCCTTTAGTGACCATCATACATTCATTTGTTTTTGTCCCTTTGTACTGATACTAAATTTTCGAAGATTAAACTGTGTCAGAGTAATCCCTGTGGGTCTCCGCTGCTCATTTGTCTTGTGCTTGCAATTGCCTATCATCTAAGCAAATACAAACTCTGACATAATAGTGTTTAGTATGTCTTTTGGTACATATTGCTTTGGTAGCCTTTACTTGGCCTTCTGAAGTGAAATAAACTTGTATTGTTCGATTCGCTTTCTCTGAAACGTAGCAAGATCTATTGTACTTCTTTGACGCATTATGTACTCTCTCATATATATTGCACTGTTGATGATTCACCTAATATAATGGACGTATTTTCGTCCTTTTTGCCATCTTATTTTAAGAAGGAACTTGCGGGGACACTTAAGAGTGCATTGTAAATCTTAAAAAAGTTCTCTAATACCAAATCTTAAACGCTTAAAAATTTGGTTGATTTCCTTCTGAAATTCTTTGAGAGTTAGTCCTTATTACTAGCGAATATAAAATTATAGACATACATCTCCCTTCTGAGCTTATATTATTTATCTCTAAATTTTTGGATGTTTTCCTTTTACAAGTGGGTATACACACACATGTACATATATATATATATATGTAGTAGTTGTTTCTCTGTATTTTAATTTTCACATTAGGGGAAACTCTGGCAGAGGTTTTAGATGTAACATCATAATCTGGTCTTTATCTGGAAGAAATTTTTTTATCATTTGATAATGAAATTACATTGGAAATCAAAGCACCATTGGAAGGTCTGGAAGAGTAACTAAAAATAAATTCAAAGAGGATATAAAAGTGGTTGAAGATAGGCTGTTCGCCTTCCAGTCACATCAGGACACTAGGTTATCCCTCTTGATCTCTCTCGACATTTTCTTCATGGTGAAAATTGTTGCTGATCAGAGTTAAGTTCTTTCATACACACACTTAAGGTCACATCCCTGTAGTTAAGTCCTGATCTGACTATTCTTGTTAGACTTGTGATTGAGGTAGTTTCTTTCAATGTAGACTTCTTCTGAGTAATTGCTGCTTATTATGTACAGGAAGAGAAGCAACTCTGCAAAGGTCTTTAGTGCATTGACATGGAGTTGGTCCTCAAAGTCACTTCAGTCTACTAGGATGCTGGAGATACCTGTGGCCCTAGTGATCCCTGCAAGCCTGGAGCTCATTGTGTTACTCTTGCCAAACTTTATGATGCAGAACGGAAGCTCCACCGGGGAAGTAAAGGTAATTCCTATGTTTTAATTAAAACTGACCAGCATCTCCGCATCAACTACAAAAAACACAGATTCTTTGAGCTTTGTTTTCATGGGTTCTACATGGAAATGCAAGTTTGTTTTCCTGTTAATCTTTTGTTTCCTTGTACTGATTTTCATTTAGGATTTTCCTCTGTCGACTGTTAAGTGGTGGGCGAAAATGTTGCACTTTAACAGCTTGAAAGTGATACTTGATGTTGCCATGAGCAGAATTAGGCATATTGTTTTGGAGGCTTGGTGATATTATCAGAATGCTCACATATGGCTTCTGGTACCTTTGTATGATATAGAGCCTATGAAAATATTTGCATGTAATGCTTTTATTGTGAAAAAGAAAAATAATAAGGGTCACATATTTGTTTTCTAGCGAAATGTGAATCTTGTGCTTTCCTATAGACTTTTCTTTTTAGTTTTGAAACTTGTCTGGAAGTATTTTTGCAATCTGTAATGCACAGACTGTTGAAGTTGCTCAATTAGTTTGAAGATTGTTATTTGGTTGAACATGGTTTAGTACTTAAATGGCAGAATGTTATTGTTAGAATGCAACTTTACTCTGATACCTATTAACTACGTTGTTAAGGAATAAGCTGGAATTGTTATAAAGATTAAACATTGTACTTTGCTTTCTGTATGGACATTAGTTTGCTATATACTTCTGTGCTTTTTGGGAAGGTCTTGGTGCTACCTTTATCACACGAACATTGTAGGAAGAAGAGCTTACCAAGTTGGAACATGAAAGGAAATCATTAATGCTGCAAAAGCTAGAGGAAGAAGATCATGACTGGTCAAAGACAGACAAAGCTCGGTCAGTGGTTGAAAGTTTGCAGTCTGATATTTTATCTCTGCAACAATCGAATAGTTCGACTTGCTCAACCATAGTAAAGCTCATAGATGAGGAGCTGCATCCTCAGCTGATTGTATTAATTTCTGGGTAAAGCTCAAGCAACCAAGTGCTTTCTACTTTAGAGATTTTTGGTTTTGTATAATCTTCCAGGAATCCAGACCTTTCTAAACTCTAGGGTAAGATGGAAAATTATCTTCATTCCATGATTAATTGTGCCATACCTTGAAGTTGAGACTGCTTAAGTAAAGAATTCTCCCGTTTAGTGGTAGTGGAAAACATTTCCAGGATTGTGTTCTTAGTCAGATTTATGTAGATTAGTTAAATTCTTCAGAGAGCTAATAAGAGCATGTCCAGTTTCCTGGTAGAGAGGAATTCTTAAGCCATTGTTTGGGAGAAAGTAGGAAAAAAATTCTTTTGGAATACATTATTATATCTCAACGAAGTACCGGATCATCTTGCTTATTAAAACTGCTTCCCAGTGTCATGAGAAACTATAATGCTCTAGGAATAATGTAGTCCTTGTCAAGGGAAACTTGCCTTCAAGTTGGGCAATAAGTGGAAGCTACCTTAGCAAGCCACATCAAAAGGCCATTGGCCCAACAGATTACCATTCATGTTCACTTATGATTGCTCGTTCGAATCTTTCTAAATTTAATTTGCTTGAGATCTTTCTTTCTCTCAGGCTGATGTGCATGTGGCGAAGGATGTACGAGTGTCACCAAGTGCAGAACCATATCGCTCAGCAGTTGAATCATCTTGTGAATCAGCAGAATATGGAACCTACTAGTGAATACCATCGGCAGGCTGCAGCCCAGCTTAAAACTGAAGTTAATTCCTGGTATAACAGCTTGTGCAAACTTGTCAAATCTCAGAGAGAATATGTGAGTGCCCTCTGCAGGTGGGTTCAACTCACCAACTGCCTTGTAGACAATGGTCAGGGTAGTGTTAGCTCATCTGCAGTGTGTACGCTTTCTAAGCAGTGGCTCCTTGCACTTGACAAGCTACCGGATAAGGTTGCCTTTTTATTTCTACTTTTGGTTCCTCTTGGAAAATCATTTTACTTTTTTACCCTTTGCCCATCTTTCTTTTTCTTTCTTTATCACTTTGGTGTTGGTTGGAGGGGTCTTCATAATTCCTTCTGCTTAAATAGATGAGGGCTCAATGTAGTGTGATGAATTGATGCTGTGATTCTCTGTATGCAGTGCATCAATTGACTTTTTCTTGCAAGAAGTCCAGAGAAAATATTTAGAATGCATGATTAGAATAATTAGATCTTCTTTTAATTCTTGTGAGGTATTTATACTTGAAAGTTCCTACTGTAAAAAGGGCTTGAGACAAATTTATTGAAAACTTTCTATAATGTGTAAAAAAAAAAAAAAAAAAAAAAGAAGACTGGAGGATGGAGGATGGTTCTAGGCTTGTATTATCCATTTTGCTTGACTTATAGGTTAACTTACCACATGCGAATGTAATTTTGTGATCACATTAGCATATTAAAAGATGCCTTTTCTGGCCCATAGCCTTCATAACTGATTTCATTTGCTTTTGTGAGAAATACAGTTGAAATTGGGAGAAATTTGCTAGGCATAATCTCCTCAAGTTTGTGGATGTCAATTTATCTGTGGATTAGCAGAGTAGGAAATTGGTAACATAGAGGTTGACAGTGTTCGAGAAAATAGTGACAGCGATGTGTTGATTCTCTGGTAGAATTTTGCGATTGTCAACCTAAAGTAAAGCTGTGCTTTTTTTGTGGCAAATTTGTTTCCATTTGGTTATAAAGATTGGTGCCGTCACTTTGAATTATATGATAATTTCAACTTTTCCATGATTTTCATGATGATTGCCTTCTGCAATTATTTTTGGAAAGGAGACGGGAGTAACAATAATTTGTTTGGTTTATCAGCGTCTTCTGTTTTAATGATTTTTGCTTCATATTCCATTTAGCAAACAGATAATGCTTTCCATTGTACATGGTTTTGTCATCATAAAAACATGGTCTTGGAGATTCAACGTATTGAATTATCTTGTGAATGTTTTTAACACTAGATAAATGGACACTGGTTTTTTGATGCAGAGGGCTCTGGAGGCCATTAACGGCCTCTTATCAGCTGTCCGCTCCATAGTTTTGCAACAGGAAGAAGAAGTGAACCTGTATAAGAGATCTGATAAGCTTGAGAGGAGGCTAGAACGTGAGCTGAACTTGCTATCTGAAATGGAGATGAAGTTTGAGGGTAGCTTCACTAATGAAGAGATGCAGACTGTTCTGGGCCCAAAGCATCCTTTGTCAGTCAAGCGAGCTAAAATTGAGGTATTGAAGAAACGTGTGGATGATGAGAAGTCTAAGTATATAAACTCTATTCAGAACACGCGAGCCATGATTTTGAACAACTTACAAACAAGCCTCCCTAATGTGTTTCAAGCGTTAATGGCATTCTCAAATTCATACACTGAAAGCTTTGACACGGTGCTTAGCTATGGAAGACAAGCAGAAAATGATGAAGCGTTTCCAAATCCTGCTTGTTAAAACTTGGTGAAATTGTAAAGTTCTTGGCAGTGTTTCAGATTGAGAGTGCTCTAGGATGGAAGAGTATTTATATGTAAATTCAGTTTCAAAGAAAGCTCTATGGGACTATAAACATGGAGAAATGCAACACAAGGAAAAACGTCTCTGGTTATACAAGCTTGGTTGCGTAGCTCCAGAATTATTCAACAATTCCATGCAGAAACCAGTAGAGGAAAATGAACACTTCTTTCGTAATGTAGACAAAATGTGGGTTCTATTTGATACAGAGCTCCTGAAGTTACCCCAAAACAAAAAAAAGAAAAAAGAAAGAAAGAGCAGAGCTCTAGATGGTTGGCTTCTAAAGCTAGATGGATGCTGGTGTTTGATCTCTATTCTCAACTATGACAAACACAGAGGTAGCAATTGCATAAGGAAACTGCTTAGTAAGTGACTAAATATCCAGTTTTCACCAGAACTGTTTACCCTTTTCTTGACCATGCAATTTTGCCACCTCTTTTGTGCCAATCCCTTCTCAATATGCAAATTCCAGAACTATGGTCTCTACATTTCAACTTGGTCCCAATTTTCAGATGTGGCTTCAAAAGCATTCTCGAAATGCTGAATTCCATTACGTGCCAACCTGCTCATTACAGCAAGTCCTAGACCAAAAAAAAAAAAAAACCACAGAAATAATTAGCAGTAGCATACATAATCAGGTTCTCTTTTGTTCTTTTTGAGATGGTATAAATAGATTGCTTTTCCTCTCCACCGAGAGGATATCATGTGCAGTATTAAAGACGACTGGATATTAGTAATTAACACAGATAGGAGAATCAGGCCTAAAGATTTGTAACCACAGATGTTCATGTGATGAATGGAATCATAAGGTCACTATTTTCTGCATGAAGATTATTCAGCTGTACAGAACATTTTTTGAGTAGCCAAAATCAAGAGGCAGAAAAATATTCGATGGTTGAAAAAGCAATCTATGACCTAGAAATGGTTTAAACATAATAATCCAACTAAGTAAGCTGCCATAACTAATGAGGTTGGCCTCTGAAGTTGAGACAAATTTAGCGTACTGAATAGTAAGTGAAGATTAGAATGTCTTGTAATGGAGGAAAAAACTACAAAGAAATACTTCTTCTGCAAGCATGTGCTTTGACAACACATCAAGGACATCAGTTTTTCCTCGTGCATAGCCCAAAATTTGTGGGTATGGATGATTTGAGCTATCGAAGTAGAGGAGACAGGAAAATTGAGACATTACCTTCTATAACTCTGTAGAGGGCAGACCACCATCTATCTCTAGGAACTGCATAATTATTTAGTGTCTCTTCAATTTGTTCGTCATGCTTCCCTTCCAAGACTCCTTGCAGAGTTACAATTGCATCCCTAGTTTCATGTACAATGTTGTTTGACTCATCAAATTCTGCTACCTGGAGATCCTTCAAAGCGGAAACAAGATTAATAGCAACAGCATGTCTGGCTGCAGCTGTCCAGTGGGAAGATACCAGCCAATTCCCCTGTCTGATAATGTGCATGGACTCTCTTTTCAATTTGTTCTCTTGTTCATCTCTCAGTACTAAGCTGCGTAAGTACTCAGCATTTGCAGCTCCAGTGCTTTGAACCATCTTTGAGAAAGCACTTCCTTCATTGAGAAGCAGCTTCTCAGGTGCATCATATTCCACTACCTGCAAATGGATTCTTTAAGTCCCTCATGGCAACTACAGAAAGTATGCACTCTTGACTGAAGTTGGTTGTATTTAAACCATACAAAATCAGTTGGAATATATCTGATCCTTGGTATACCTGACCAGCATCAAGCACCAGGATCCCGTCACTGTCAATGATAGTATTTAGCCTGTGAGCAATAATGAGCATTGTGCATGACTTAAATTCTTCTCGAATAGTTTTCTGGATTATTGCATCAGTTCTAACATCAACAGCTGCAGTTGCTTCATCAAGGACGAGAATCTTTGATCTCCGAAGTAGTGATCGAGCAAGACTGAGTAACTGCCTCTGTCCAACACTGAAGTTCTCACCTCCTTCTGAAACCTAAATTCAATCCCAATACATTTAAGTTTCCATTTAACTTGCATGCAGCATGAACGATGTAGAAGAATTTGGAAGTCTGCATACACAATGTGTTATCTATTGGCTCCCTTGCATGCAAATTATCTGAAAATCTTGTTGGGGTATCAATGTGAAACAAAAGCTGATTTTTTTTTTCCTGGAAAACTATTTGGTTAGATTCTACCTGTTAAAGAAAAAATTCCAGCATACTTTAAAGGACATTGAACTCATTTCCTTTTCTTTTTCATTTCTTTTTCCCTCTCTCTCTCTCTCCTGTCAGGAAGTTGAATCATTAGAGTATTGGTTATTCTACTGCAGGAGTATCCAAGAATCTGGATCTCTCGAGTGCAAGTAGAGATAAAATTTAAGCAGCAGTTCAATTCTGGGGACTAGTGAAAACAGATCTTTAGCTTCTGAATCAAATTAGTTAAAGAAGTACTGAATTCACTATGTACATGTTATGGCATACATGGGCAAATGAGGAACAAATGGTACTTCTGTGACAAAGTATAAGTTGGAAGTATAAGAGGGCATGACAATGCCAATGGAAGATGCAGTCTTTGAAGTTGAAGCGAAATTAGTGGTCAACTACATCAACCATAGAGCTTGTACTGATCAAAAACTGGATACTAAGCCAATGATTGAAGAAAGGAAGATGAGGACCATTAACATTCTGTTTATCAATGCATGGGAAGACCAAAACAGTTATTATCTCCAGTAACATGTATGATATTGGAATAACAGTATTCAATGTGTACCTCAGCATCCAGACCAAACGCACTTTTCCGAATGACATCCTTTAGGTGTGCCCGCTCTAATGCCTCCCAGAGATCAAGATCACTGTGTTCATTGAAGGGATCAAGATTAAATCGCACAGTTCCTGGACAAACAATGAACCGTGATTCAAAATCTTCACAAACTTGACTGAAATTAATAGTCTAAAGAATACTTGAATACAAAGTGGAATCTAAGTCCAAAGATTTTAGATTTACTAAAACTGACGAAAGAGCTAAACATAACTTCACTGTCAAGGTTTTACATATATATGTTCTCATACGCATGCATGCATTTTAGCCAAACTTCATTGCAGCAGTGTGCCAAAGTTAATGCAATGTTTTTTGAGTGAGAACTCCGCAGCAGGCATTTAAGAGAATCTTCAAAGAAGGGAATCTTTGAAGAAGGCATATGCAAATAAAACTGAGTATGAGACAGACCTCATATGACATGTATACATCTAAGTGGAAAATCAGTTTCTCATATTTATATGTTGAAGTAAGAAGAATATCAGGTTTAATAGGCTTGGCCTAATCAAGGCATCATTTGAAATCAAAATGGCTGTTTTTTGAAACCCCACTAACCTAAAGCAACATTCATCTACACAAGCAGGGCAAGAGTATTCAGTTGTGCTTGGCTGCATAGATTGCAGTTATACATCTGTACTTTACTACCATAAGCAGAGATATGCAGAATCTTATTTTCTTATGATGCATAAACATGTTCTTGGGATGGAAAGGTATGATCAAGAATAAAATAATGAGAACACATTATGAAAATCTCTGCATAGCTCTCACCCCAATCTAACATACTAATACCAACAATCCACATCCCAGTCCCCAGTCAACAAGAATAAATGAACAATCACGATCCTTCTTTTTACCAGAGCTTCAAAAAAATATAACCTTTTATTTACAGAGAGAACTTCAATTGCGAAGACTATTGAATTAACTAAAATCATTTGACAGAATAGAAGAAACACAAGATCTCCAAAGAAAGCAAGAGACTAGGTAACTTAGTAGGTTTTACCAGAGAAAAGAACTGGTGATTGTGGTATAATGCTAAGAACTCTACGTAGGTCGGTCAATCCAAACTTTGAAATGTCACAACCATCAATCAAGATTCTCCCTCTTTCAAGTTCTACAATCCGGAATAAAGCATTGAGCATGCTGGATTTTCCTGCACCAGTTCTTCCAACTATGCCGACCTTCTGAGTTGGGGAGATTGTGAAAGACAAGCCACGTAGGACAGCAGGGAGCCCAGGCCTGTAGCGGAGGACAACATCTTCAAATTTGATTAGTCCTGCTGAAGGCCATCCAGGTGGTGGCCGATTCCTTTCGATAATATCCGGAGCCTCAGCTGGTAAATCAATATATGTTCCCACACGCTCAACAGCATTCAAACTATTTTCAGCCCTACTTGCTTGTCTTAAAACATTACCCAACAAATTTGTAATGTTTAAAGAATAACTAAGCAGCAGACCCATTGTAGATGCAAATGCAACCTGGTTTTCTGCTCTTCTGTTCTGCAATACTGCAAAGGTTGCTGTCAACCAGATCATAATACCTCCAAGGCTTTCCAGCCTTATGGTGAGCCAGCGATTGGAACTTATATTCACAAGAGTGAACCTGAGATTATTGTCCATAGTATTTCCATTGATGCTTGCCAACCGGTCATATGCTTTATATGCACGAATGGTTGATAAACCATTTAAAGCTTCTCCAAACTGTGCATACACAGGAGACCTGGTAATGGAATCTAGACGTTTCACTTCCCGAGACGTACTCTGTGGGACATCAGACATCATTTGTAAAGGTTCTAAAAACATAGTACTGGGAGAAGGTAGTAGCAGAAACTAGTAGAGATACAAGGTGATACATGTTTTTGAGAGAAGAATGATATAACTACTTGCCAGATTGTGGACATGTGGATTGGTTTTACACATTTGCAAAATCATAGATACCATAAAACAAAAGTGAAATTACTAATTTTATGAGGACTTTAGTTCTGAACATAGTCCTCATGTGCAAATGCAATAAAAGTGGTGCAGACAATTATAAGACTAAAATGGACAATAAAATTGATAAAAATGGATGAATAACCAGATTCAAAATGCAATGAATCACAGAAGTGTAGTCAAATTCTATTATCTGTGCGATGCAGTTGGACAGGAGTGACAAAGTACACAAAATTAAACTTATATGAAGGAGCACATTTCTATCATGAATTCAGGTTGTAAAGCCTTTCTTAAGGAGACACAGAAATACTTGTCAATTTTTATCACCAAAGCATCTCAGAAAAATGTAGTTATCCCAAATCCCAAGTCAACTTTTTGGCACTGGATGTATAAGCTCAACGGCCTTTTATTCAGTTCCCTGTAGCTTCTGGAATTCCTCTTTGTCAGTTCAAGAATACAACTGAACATGTCCTTTTGTTTCCTAAGATATTATCGGCCAGATAGTTGTAGGGATCAAGCAATTATGTCTTTTATCTGGTTAAGAAATGGCAATGGGACACCACACCATCTAATACTAAGATCTGGTTTCAGCCTCAATGAAGTTGAGGTCCCTGATATACCTTGTTCAGCATCCATAAGTTTCCAATATCTATAAAATTAAGTACTTTGATATTTGAAACTGGATAAATAGAAGAAGCAAAACCATATTCACAACATGAGGCTTCGGCAAGATATATCATTCAACAGCTTCTTTAATTCATTATTATTATTATGATGTATCTTATGCCTTTATATCTGCCAATTCTGAACATTTCTTAGCAAAGTGTACCTCAAATGCTTGCACATCAAAGGTTTGAAAATGAATCTGACTGTTCTAGTAACTGCTTAGTGTGACAGAGGAGCTTGAATTACAGAAAGGTTTGACTGAGTAAATGTTTTGTTTGCTCACAATTTTCCAAATGTTGGTGCAAGTTCTATAATCCGGTGAGTATACCCTGTGACATTAAATATCCTCTTTACCAGATAACTTTCTCAATAAGATGTAGTGGTTTTCTTTGTCTGGCATATATAGGATTCTTGCTGCCAGCAGTTCATATTGATGACAGTTTTAAGAGCTATTTCTTAAACTAATTCTTGAAAATCTGAAAATTAGTTGAACCTATTTTGAGATACTCTCCGAATATATCATAGCCTCTAAACTAACTTAAACTCAACTTTAACTCCGAGTATATTAATATCATAAATTCTTATAAACCTTCTCAACTTGTTTATCCTTAACGATATTGCAAATTTAGTTTGAAGTTTTTCTTAATTGTTATCATAAGTTTTTAAGGGTCCCTGGACATTCCACATTAAATTTGGCTAGGGCCAATATAGTGTATGAGATTCTGAATACCATTGATAACTTGTTATTAAAAGTTTTGGATAGTCTATCTTTAGTTGACTCCTGAAAATGTTGTTTGGAAGATCGAGATGAGATGTTCTATGCAGCAAGACAATTCACCTAGGTCAACAAGAACACAGCACAGAAGAAAGCATATAGACCTATGATAGTATACATACAAAGGGATAGAGAAACACCAACCTGATAATACAAATAGGCTGCATAAAATACAATCAGAAGTGGCATGATGGCCCAGAGGGATACAGTGCTTACAACACCAATGAGCACAAACGTTGACAGAAGCTGCCATAGTTGATTAAGAAACATATTTACAAAATTGGCAACATTACGATCAATATCACCAATATCCTTCGAGAATCTGTTTATAATTCGTCCGGTTGGATTAGTGTGGAAGAAAACCATTGGAGCCTTAAGTATTGAATGTAACATAGAATCATGGAGTCTTTTAGCTGCATTGAGACTTGATTTTATCAACCAAAATGAGTTTGCCAATGCCACCAGCACCTGCATTCAGTAATAACAGAATAAGCCTCTGTTGTAATTTCTGTGATGTTTCAAAGCCTTTGATGCATCCCAAAGACTCTGAAGCCACAAACAAACCAAACAGACAAATGAGAAAAAGAGCAATCAAGGGGAAAACTAAGGAACAACATTGCAAGCTTTAAAATATTCCATTCCATATTTCTCGGAAAGGAGAGTAAAAGGCACTTCATGTAGATAGGAAGTTACAGATTTGACACAGAGATATAAAACTATACATCAGTAGCCCCTTTAGCTAGTAGAGGTTACTACAATCAAATCACTACCAGAAAAGATGACCAAAACAATTAAAAAACCTTTTGGATGGTTGAAAGAACACTTCTCTACCATGTAAGAGAAACAAAAGAAACACATGGGTGTTAATATCATAAAGAAAAGCAGCGAGAACATCTGAAGGCTGAGACTATAATTCAAAAATGTGGTATGCATTAATTAAATAATCTACTCCATACATACCTGACCAGAAGATAAAAATGCATAAACCAGAACATAGAAACCCACTCCATAGTTCTTTGCAGCACTTTCCTTTGTCCACTTGCTTAACCATGTGCTACTTAGAACTCGAAGAACTTCAGTCAGCGTGTAGCACATGAACAGCACCATGACAACCCATCTGCCACCTAAAGCTTTTTCATACCTGTTTATTAAATAAAATGCCAACATAAAATTCACCAAAATGATCATGATTCCTAAAGCATCACTAGATCTCTGTGCAGAATTGAAATAAAGGAAGCTGAGTGGACCTATTCAAATGGCATAAATGCCACTGCAACAAGGGAACCAATTAAGGACAACTGGCTGTGTTTATTCTGTGAACTGGTATCCACACCTTAAACTAAGATTTCTTCCTAACAGTTCTAAATTTATGTCTTAATTTGGTTTGGATCTTTCTAACAAGACACACGTATGAGTATCGTTTGCAGTCCTTTTACAGTAAAAAACATCTAATTCATTGATGGTGAACCATGTATAGCATGTGCATACATGTCTTTTAGTAGTACGAGTATATCAAATACATAAAACGTTCATGCAAAAACAACAGAAACTACCCTTTTAGTCTTGACCTAGAAGACTGGTAGAGAACTCACTGAAATTGCACAGGAATGTGTGATTAATCTTCCTTTCTCACTCAACTTCTTTCTTGCCAGAGCTATCTAGACTACTGTAAGAAAATATAATTCCCATAGATTTGCAGGTATTGCTTACAGGATAAGGACATTAAGCATCTTTGGTGTATAAGTTATGCCCACCATGTTTAGTTGCTTTCCGTTCTTTTCTCACTGTTATTGAGGTCGTTACTTTTGGTTCAATATAGGATGTACTTTCTAATCTTTTCTAAGCAAATTAGCAATTTATGTGAGGGCAGATGTATATTGTATATGTAACTTGGCTTAAACTAGGCAGTTGCTTGACCTCTCAAAATATGAGCACTGCACATTCATAGACATTTTACATTTTCTTTGGAGCTATTTTAAGTAAAATTTTCAAAGAAATCCAACGTCATTAATGAATTAGTTTGAGATGATAAAGTGTTGAAAGAAACGAGAAAGTGCAATTTGAGATACTGGAAATCATAGAATTTAACCTAAGAGTTGTAAGGTACCTTGTTATGACTTTCCAGCTGACAATACCTGTCTCTCGCTCTTCTTGCTTGATTAGAACAGATTTACTTTCCTTCCTTTTACTCATTGAGTCTGTGTCCTTTTGCTGCTCATGCAGTATGCCAAAAGATTGTGAAGATTCACAGCTAGTAATTGTCACATCTCCATTTTCTTCAATGTGTTCTTCCATTTTTCCTGCATTCTCCATTAGCTTTTGGAAAAGCGTCCCATCTCTGGAAAGCTCCTCAAAGGTGCCCTGCTCTTTCACTGTACCTTCAGATATCAAAATAATTCTATCCACCTGTGGAAGAAAATGTAGCTGGTTTGTCACAAGCACCCTTGTTTTTCCTTGCAATTCCTCCTTAATACATTTGTTGAAAACCTGGAAATAGGCAATCTAGTCAATCAGATCAGGAAAAGGTCTTGCTGCAAACACAAGTTTTTGATGGAAGATAACAGTGTAGTATACTGATGGTTGTAAATCCAAAAGATAACTATCATGTTGTCACGTCCAAATTTATTTGAGCTGCAAAATGCCATAGATATAATGCGTGCATAATTTCAGATTCCGTGAACATTTGAACCAAAATTTAGGAAGGTGTCTGTTCTGCATAGATATATATAGTTTATGGATCAACTAGTAATCCAATAATGATCTAATTTATGGAGAACTCAATTGATGTGAAAGGAAACTGATTAAATAAGAGAGTTTCCAATCCTCATAAGACCCAGATTTTAAGCAAGAAATTGCAGCTAAAGAACCTTGCTATTGGATAAGTCAGGTTCAAGGAGTAAAGTATAGGCATTAAATACAATATAAGTTTCTAGCTAAATGTAGTTGGATAAGAGTGGAGAACAAGAATGACTGTAGACATTTCTT
This sequence comes from Coffea humblotiana, assembly GCA_023065735.1. Lineage (NCBI taxonomy): Eukaryota > Viridiplantae > Streptophyta > Magnoliopsida > Gentianales > Rubiaceae > Coffea > Coffea humblotiana. The sequence goes on from CM041216.1 coordinate 9,842,298, forward strand.
ATACTGAAGCAGTCACACCATTTCGCCTTTTTTCTATTTTCTCTTCTAGCAGAATATACTTGCAGAAAATAAGAATCACCTGCCGTCCAACATGTGCATCTAGAGCACTCAAGGGGTCATCAAATATGTATACATCAGAGTTAGAGTACACAGCCCTTGCCATAGAGACTCTCTGCTTTTGTCCTCCACTGATATTAACTCCTCTTTCACCTATCTCTGTAAGGTCACGACCCTGAGAAGGCAATTAATTATCATGCTCTAAATGCAAGGTCAATGATGAAACTAAGTCAACTACATGAACTGGGAGGCTTAACTGGAAGTGAATCAAGATCATGCTGCAATGCTGTAACATCTATAGCTTTCCAATATTGGGCAGCTTGAAAGCTAGACCCAAACAGGATGTTTTCTCGCACCTGCAAAACAATTTGAAGATGAATAATTTGAATCTCTACAACAAACTAGTAGAATGTTAAGCTTCTTAATAGTTGTTTTACTTAATATTTTTGGTAGAAATTGATAAATAAGTCTAATATGGACATCCTGAGTCTTACTGTGGCATTGAATATCCAAGAAATTTGAGGAACATAAGCAACAGTTCCGCTAATGACAACGGTTGTGTCTCCTGAAGCAGGAAGTTCCCCAAGCATTGCTGATATTAGAGATGTCTTTCCTTCTCCAGTGCCGCCAACAACTGCTACAAGGCTGCCCACCGGTATATCCAGATTTATTTTTGACAAGGTGGGCCTTTCAGCCTGTAAAGGGAGTAATGAAACATGAAATTTAATAGAAGTAATTTTTTTTAGTTCAATAACATATTCAAAGTCTAAATTTATAATATTCGATCTCGAATAAAAGTTCAAGCAGACAGTATTTTAGTTGGATTTTTAAAGTACATTGCCAGCACATTCGTTTGCCTAAAGTAAAATTGAAAATCAGTAACTTCTGAATTTGCATGATATAAACGTGACATTTGCAGAGCAGCTCATTAGCTTCCCTTGTCCCCTAAAAACTAAATGCAGTAACTTAGGAAGAGTATTTGGCATTCAAAATAATTGATAATGCACTAGAAGAAAGACTAAGAGCAACACATAAGTAATAGTCACTAAGCTTTTGAGACTATCAACCATAAAGATTTGCTCATCAATTAAACTTTAACCAGAGATTTCTCTTCAGAGTGAACGATTTGTGGTGCAAGTTAATTGATGTATGCTAAAGAAACTCCACAAACAGAAAGAAGGTTGTTTCATGCATTCAAATTCTTTTACGCTGCATTATTGATCCTCTGATTGTTAAATCAAGAGTACAGGATCAAATAAGAATTTCAATTATGAACACTATAAAAGTTTCATCAAAATCTGATTTCTCCATGGGTATTAACAGTTTAAAAATCAAACACATTAGAGATATGGACAGTGCACAGAGATATTAGGAGGAAAGTACGACCTTAGGATCCCATGAAAAGTATCCATCCTTGATTGAAATGGCTGGAAGCCCTGGTTCACTAGGTGGATTTGATGAAAGGATTCTTTCTTCAGCTAGGAACAATTCCTCCAGTCGTAGTAGTGATACACTTACATTTACCACCTTCCAAAGTAGGGTAAGAAAAATTAAATTCGAATAGATGATGCAATAAATAATGTTCTTATATTATTTAAGGAGCTTTGATTATTCAACAGAGTATAATAAGTTGGCTCAAAATGGCAGTCTGCAAAAGTAGCTGCAACAAACTATAACAAAGAGAAAAGAAGTGAGCAAATAGCAAGAAAAAGGGAAATATCCCTTGGAAAAATGTCAAAATGGTGTCTGGAAGCATCATAATGCACAGAAAAACATAAGAGGGGAAAAGCAGATTGGATTCAAAATTGAAACAGATTGTCAGCTATTTTATGGCCTCCAGGAAACATGTAATGTAAAACCATGTTTTACTTTTACCAAGGAAACCTCAGATATCAGTCTACTTAATTCAAGATTTAATAAGGAGAAAGTTTATTATCCAAAATGACCAGCCATTATTTTTATTTGTTTCATATCTTGAACATAATTCGCCTCTTTGCCCATGCAATGTGCAAAGAATAATATGCCCATGTTTAAGCATACAGTAATTTTCAGTACACTTGGTTATATTTATATGTGGAACACAGACCTTGCGAATTTCCTTTCAAGCACTCAAGCACAAGCTACTTGTTTTTCATGTGGGTGACTAAGATTGTAAACCAGTCATGGACAAAAGCTTCAGTGCTTTCTAATGATTTGATTCTCATGCCTGGAATACCTTCCGAAAAATAGCCATATCCTTGAGATTTGAAAATTAGCTACTTTAAGTTTCATTTGTCTTTTCCTGGAAGCATTCTGTTAAAGGATGTATATGGCATGTATTTTCCTAGTAAAACTAACTGTAAGACAAAGTCTGGTAATTCAGATTGGGATATCTCCATCAGTAAATTCCTGACAACTAGTATCAGCTTTCATCCTTCTGGAAACTCGACTTCATGATGTCACAAGTTCTTTGCTGGGTGTTTCTGGTTGCATCTTTCTTCAAAATTCATGCGACTAGAAACCATCACGGATGGTATTCGAGCATTTAGCATTAACTTAAATCTCCATAATTATTCTCTGTACATAACTGGTCGTGCTCAAGTCTCAATGTTTTCCACATAATAATTTACTGCTCCAAGCACATTTTTTCATAATAATATGGATGCTTGAATTTCAAAGAACAAAAATGTTAGGCCAATATTGACTTGCCTGCATGCCTGTCTGTAAATGAAAATTTGATATGTGTAACTCCAATAAGTTATGAACACAAAAAGAAAAGAAACCGCAACTCCGCAAATCTATGCTTATACCATTTTAGCCAAAGTAATGAATTGCAGCACAAGGTGCTAATAAAATGTGAACAGATGAGTTAGCAACATGCCAAAGAAGAGATACCTGAGTTATCAAGTTGGGAAGCATGTTCAAGGGAAAACGCAGAACCGCAAACAGAGAAAGAGAGGTAAACGCCCGGGCAGGTGTCAAATCTCCACCAAAAAAAGTGAACATTCCAAACGAAACCACAGTTACAAGAACCGGGATGCTGTTTAATATGAAAGTGTTGCACTGCAAATTACAGAACATAGAGATAATGAGGGTGTGGACAACAATTAAGCACTCAAAAAATTGTAAAACATGATGCTTTAAGAAATCAAATAACTGCCGAATAGATTCCACTCCTACTAAATATCTGGAGCATGTAAGATGATCTAGTTCACACATCAAAAGGGTCCAAATTCAAAGAAAAGCACTATTCAGCCAAACTTAGCTTACCCAGTCAGTATTTCGAGACTGTGATCAGACAATTTTAGGTCTAATTACTTGGATGCAATTACAATCATCAGAAAACATAAGCTACACATGTAAGAGCAACTTATAAACTAACAACTGAACAATATTATAATAGTCAGAAACAGACCAAAGTTTTTCAGTGTCAAAATGCTTCAATAGGCTAACTGAGATTTCCTGATTCAGCTAGACTTTTATATACCCGATCATACTAATAGATTAGTGTATCAATACGTTGCCTTTAAACCGGTGTTTAAGTTAAGGGTAATATATGTAGTTCAAAAAAGTAGGAAACACCCAAATATAAATCATTTAACACACTTTATAGAGTATAGATTATGAATTACCGCTGCTAGCAACTGTGCTTTCTTGAACCATGACAGTTCATCATTCCTCATGCTCAGGATCTTAGACTGAAAACTCTTCTCCCATGCATAGCATCTGATATAAATAACCACAACATGGTCAAAATTGTTTAACAGAACTAATTAAAATTATAAACAACCTTATCCATTTTGCGCCTTACTTAATCGCATCCATGGCCATTAAAATTTCATTGGTTAGACCAACTCTTTTGTCAGTACGCTGAAGTCCTTCTTTGGATAGTTTTCGCATCTTGCTTATAATAAAAGTCTGTATCAAAAACCAGATTAGAACATCAAGCTTTTTACGAGGTAGAATGATTTATATCCTACAGGAAACAAGAGATAATGCAGAGTACACGAATAAAAGCCAACATGTCAAACATTGTGGCAGGATGGCAACACGTGCATGAGTATAAAAGAGGAAAAGTAAAAAAGTGAAGAGAGCTTACTGGCCCAAAATGTTGAACACCTTCAGGGTAGAAGTATGTAAAGCTAACCAAATATATTGACATAATGGGTAGTAATGACTGTGCTCGGATGTTAAAAAACTCAATATTCTTTAAAAAAAAAAACATGTTTTCTGTATTTTGCAATTGAAATTTTTCCTGATCCTTTCTCAAGACAAGAAAAGCTTCGAGTATTATCTTCTTTTAACCAAACCAAATTTACACATACTCTTGCCCAAACATGTAATACCCTTCCAGGCTCCTGAATGTTTACTTCGAGCGTATAAATTACAGATTGTGTTTGTTAACATGTACAGTACAACTTTGAAGAGATCATTTTGGATTAGATTTATATTCCTAAACATTATAATAGCTTGGTTTATAGTTCTTGATTATGCGTTGCTTACTAAAAGTTCAGAAAGCATGCACTAATCAAAATGAAAGCGGTAAACCAGTTGCAGGACAATGCGACCTAAATTCCATTTACATAGTGCATACTAGAAATCTTATTCTAAACTCAAAAAGGAGCAGTTGCAAATTAACCCACTGAAATACTTGGTTTGGAATGTACTCCATAGTCCACTGATCCCAAGAGATACATTGATGCACAAAAGTTATTGGAAGAAGTAATTGTGGCTCAAAACTCTTTTTACCTGAATGGGAACATTAGAACCAACATAAGAGAACCAAGAAGTGATGCCACCCCTAATTGCTGGTATAGAAGAACCATGGCAATCGTTAATTCGAAATGGAGCTGACCATAAGCCATGAAGTTGTTGGCATATTTGCTAAAAATCAATCATAAATCAGTTGGTAACATCACAGATATAACAACTATGAGAATTCTTGCGCAGAAAGTAGACAAACACAAGTTTAAACCTGATGGAAAATTGAGACTATGCTGAAACGCATGATTCCATAAAAATCCTTAACTATTGATAATTCATCTCATTCAAGATTAGCTTAACCCATCTTCACCAAATCAATAATGTTGGTTCCAGTAATGTTTTGAGACTGATATTCTGATTAGATTCCTTGCTACAAGATTCACAATAGAAACGCATATGTTTCGAAGCCAGTGATAATGGTTTTACCCAAGAAGCCCAATCATACAACTCTAACATTAACAAAGATTTGATGTTTTTATAACTTTGCATATCCAATGGTGTTAATTCTAAAGCATTTTCTAAGAAAATATGAAAAACTCTCGCTGCTTCTTTTGGGTGCTAATCAACCAGAAATGGTGTTAGATTCAACTTAGATCTATTCTTTTTTTTTTTTAAATCATTCCATAGTCCAGCTTTAATATAGACTTTGATGTTTTAGCCCCAGAGCTGCAATCATTAGCTAAATAGAGTATTGAACACTATTGAATGAGATATTACTGCTAGTCTGGAAGACCATTCCAAAAATTTCTGAAACCAATGGAAGGTAATATGAAAAGGTTGACATTGTATTCTAGGTAGATGATAATGATAGTTTGGGAATACGGATCAATGTCATGGGCAAAATTTCTCCTTAATTTATTGTTCGTGGATACAGAGGTTGATCAAATGTTCAATAAACCTACTGGAATTTAACTCAGTTGTTGGGTGTAGTACTTAGTGTAAGAGCTCATCATAAAAGAATGAACAAAAAAAACCAACTAAAAGAAGACCAGATTCTGGCACCAAGCTTCTTGTTCTTTAAATTGGTTATAATTAAAACAAAAATCCCACAGGTCAGTACCTGAAGTCCATTAGCATCGGTTGTAATCATATTTGTTATTCTTCCAGATGGGAAGCTCTTGCGATCTCATGTGTTAGCCTCAAAGTTTTTCCGAAAAATAGCAAGCTACCTTACAAATGCAACAGTATATATTCTTCAGCATCAGAAAACGTGACTAAATAAGAATAGTTGAAAGAACTAATAACTAAGATAATGGCAGTGGAAACTGATATCAAATGTGAACTCAGCTTGTGGCCTTCTTTGATACCAGGCAGAATGGTAGATTCTCTTTCTATCACTATGTATGTAAAACAGGCAAAATAAAGATGGGGTTGGAACTGCCCTTGCATCAAAGACCAAGAGAAGAAAGAACAACATGAAAAGACTAACATGAACTGCTAGCTAAAAGGAAAGAATTTGAACCTAATGGTCGAGGATGGAAAAAAAACTGATACTTTGTTTGACAAGGATGTTAAGGAATTTGCATACAATAATGAAACTTGTTTCTTGATTAACTTACACAAATCACAAGATTATTTCTTTCAGCTTGACATTCAGGTCATTAACCTAGACATGAAGAGGAGAGAATTGAGTACATGTCTTCCAATTTCATTTTCGGCAGAAAGAAAAAACTGTTCAATTGTAAGACACTATCCTTTCAGACAATTTATTTTGCCATAAAAAACCATTTGGGAAAATTGGATAAAAGATTAGGGAATATGATCCTATATTCTCAATACTTCCATGTCAACGTTAATAGAAATAACAACCATATAATACCTAAACACCCCGCAAAAGCTAAAGATTCAATGAACATCAAGGTTGGACTAGTTTGTGTATTTTCCTATTAATGTGTTGAAGTTTAAAAGAATTTTTTTGCAGATGTACGGTGGGGCAATTAATAAATGAAGTACTTGTAGTTAAAACAATGGTAGATGAAAACTAAATTAGAATAGAAGTGGAACTCGACGCTGATGAAATAAAGACTCAGAAGTGTTTCTACTGAGCTACACTAATCAAGCTTCAAAGTCATTACTTGTTAAAGGATCAATTTCTCTGGAATACCGGCCTGATAACTTACTGGAGTCTCACACTAGCTTGGCATCTTATCAGAAGTAGCCAGCCCAGTCCTGTTAGTATCCGAATTCATCCCAATCAGGTAATATGAAAGATTCCAGTCACCATCTCTCCATGAAATCCCTCTGACATTCTCACAATATGGTCATGCCTTTTGACATCAATTGTTAATGACCTAGGTGGCTTACCAGCCCAGCACATTATTGGCCGCCTAATATTATGCCCAACTTGCTATAACTATTGCACATTTTAAGCCTTATAATCCATTTCAACAATTTCTTAAATAAAAATCCACTGGACATGTCACAAAGTCATGATTGTGTATCTTAGAAGGCCAATCACACTATGATATACATTTTATCTAGTAGGCTAGTGATTCTGGCTTGCTAATTCATGCAGTCTTTCCTTTTCTCGAAACCTGTGGCTGGGGTTGCAGCTAGTTTTGGAGTCCAACCATTCCTGCCATATTTAGTCATTCAGCCTATGATTGGATAGATCCACATACAAATGTATTTTCACAACATCCAAAGCACAAAACATGTAATCACAAGAACAATGAGCAAAGCAATATACAGAAAAGGCAATATTTGGTGCTCGCAATTTAGAAAAGGAAGGACAATTACCAAAGTTGATCTTAGCCTGAAACCAACACGCATGACATTCTGAAAGTACTGAGCTTCACAAAGAACTCCAAATGACTGAAGAAATAGAAAAGAGTTAGTTTTATTATATGGACCTAAAAATATAAAATGAGCAGCTTGGATTCATACTGTAACTTGAAGAAAAGGAAAATGCAAATACAGAATGATTGTTGAAAGAAATTTAAATTGCAATTATGTTATTAAAAGGACGAGCAGATAGAGTCAAATTGACCGAATACAATAACTGTGTCTCATCACCGGGCACAAGTTTCTGTCTTTCAAAGATGATGAACAAAACAATCAATGGTAGTACAAAACTTTTATCAATTGATTAAGGCATTTACCTCCAATGTGAAGAAAGAAAGAGAGGACATTTGCACAAACATATGCACGCTTTTACTTAGAAAAGGATAAAGAAAGAGAAAGAGGTCAGAATGAACGTCAATATATCTAAACACATACATGCCATGTATAGTTAATAAATTTATAAGCTTGAATTAAAACAATTGAATGTATTCACAATATCTACATGACAGATTACTTGGCTTACATGAATTAGACAAGACTATCCAACTCTAGTCTCTACAGGTATTCAGATATGATCCCAATTTGCATCTTCAAATTACACTTAATCCCAGTGGGACAATATTTATTGTAGTCACAACACCTACATGAAAGGTTACATGGCTTACTTGAATTCTACAAGAATATCCAATTATAGTCTCTCCATGTATTGAGATTTTATTATAATTTGCGTGTTCACATTACACTTATTTAATCCCCAGTAGAACAAATTGATTACAGTCATGCAATGAGGTGAAAGGTTACTGGTCTTGAATTCGACAAGACTACCCAATTTTAGTCTCTCTACATGTATTGAGATTTTGATTTTGCATCTTCAAGTTACAGTTACTTGATCCCTAGCATAAACACACAGCCAAAAGCGTTGAAATTATGATTGACTGCATTAAGATAAATAGATTAAGCACAAAATATGTTGTAAAGATAAACAGATACACAAATCATAATAACAGAAGAAAATGAATAGGAGATATTAGCATTGTAGACATGTCCATTCCACAGATAACTCCCTTAAAATTTAGATGAATGTCAAACCCTCTATTTTTCAAAAGACATATAGAGATGTTTGTTGCCTTGCATAAAAAAACTAGAACAGCCACTATACTGCACAAGTGTACTCTCTTCTTTCTAAGAAGTAGTCTTCATCAAAGCAGGTAAAATCTGATTCAGTCCTCTACTTAAGAAACTTTTAGTATACTAAGTATGAATCGTACCACTCCAACAAAAATTGAAAAGGCATAGGCATAACCAACCCAAGCAGGATCTCCTCGTTCCAATGACTGCAAAATGTATCAAGTTAATGAAGAGAACTGACTACTGCAAATGGAAAACGTACTCATGAGACAGTAAATTATTTTGCAGTCAAACTGAAAAACAAAAGAAGCATCAGACAAATATTAGACAATTCTCCGGATCCCAAGAAAATGACTTCCTGTCACATTCATTCGGCTTAAAGCTTGTACTGACTCACTATAGCACTAAGCTTGAGAACTCCAGAGCTTCAACATCTAAGTGAGTTGGACTTTCATTCTTAATTTGACCATTTCTTTTATGTTATTTTCTTACTATTTTCCAAAACCTAATTACAATTGTATTTTGTTGAAGCTTTTGACTACATTTAGAGTCCATGTTTTAAATTTAAAAAAAAATGGTCCAAAACAGAAAGCATACAAGGTAAAGTTGTTCAAAAGATTAAAAGGTGGATGAAGATATTGGGTTACATTGTGTATGCTAGGATTAAGTTAAAAATTATGAAGCCAGAACTTGATTATTAACCTCATGGGTTTAGAAAGACTAACATAAGATGATATCAACTGAATTTTCATATTATGCTGTCATTAGACAATCAGTGGTCAACAATAGTCAAAATGACAAAGAAAGATAACTTTTGCACAGCATAGATGCAGAATCCGTAACCAAGACACTTTTCCTGATAGGATGTACAAGTATTTCTTGAATATGAATATTTGTCATATCTAAAAATTGAGTGTTAATATTATCCCAATGCCATCTTCATTTCAGCTTAGATCAGGAAAATATTCACTTATTAGAACATTGGATTTGTAGGATGTAAGTATCATGCATCACAACATATTTTGCTTCACATACAGTAATAAAGAGAAAAAGAAACAATCTGCATCATTCAACATGGTTATGGATATAAAGAAAAAACAAAATTACCGTTAAGAGATGATTTAGTATCATGGGCCCTATGAACTGGGAAATATCATTTCCAATCTGCAAGACAGTCAAAATTGAGTTTAATAAGCTGTCAAATTATTCAGAAACAGTAGCTCTATATGTTTCACTGTATGTGTGCATGCAGAATTATGCTTTCATGAGCAAATATGATCTCCTGTTAACTTCAAAAGGAACTAGAGTTGGAGGCAGTGCTATCTCGTTTGGATGATATTAACTACAGTTGGAAGTAATACTAGCTCATTCAAATGAACTTAAGAGAAAATAATCCGAAAAAAGACATATTGGATTGCAGAGAGATGCTCATTCTGATGCTGGACTCCAGTAATTCTGATGCTTTGACAGAAAGATTCTTTTAACTTAAAAATTCACATGAATAAGATACTTTCAACTTCAATTTGTCCAATTCTAAATTGTCTCTCGCCCTAGATGCATTGTAAAATTTGAAATGTCTAAAATGAATATACAAAGAACAAATACTCTGGTGATACTCCTGGCACTAATCAACTTGAATTGAGTCTTTATTCTACATTAGGCCTGATAAATACTAGTCCACATATACTTTTTTTTCAGTAGATATGAACAAATATTAAATGATAATGACAATTGAATTGATTGAATAAAAAACAAGTTCTCAGCTAATATGAACTTATGGCGAAAATGACTTTACAAAGTAGCTTATTTCATTATTTAAGATGAGACAGTACATGGCTCTTATAATTTGTTACTGACTGAAAACTAAAAGTTAGTCAAGACAAACCATCAAATGATGTGTCATTTCTGAAACTTTCATTAAAATTCTCTCCTCTTGCAACAAAATCTAAGAAAATGTCCAGTATAAAATTTTTCTTGAAAGAAGTGAAGCATAATTAGTTTCCAAAAAGCATAAAATCTAGTCATGCAAGCACCTGCCTAGATGGCTCTATCTTGTATCATGGTATCAGAAACTAAATACATTTATGAGCTACAGAATGAGTAACATTTATACAAAAAATTAAAGGTCTAACCTTGAAGAAGCCACCATACCAAAACCTGCAAAAACAAAAACAATTACATAGTGGGTTGAAAAGGTAGAACACTGTCTCTTGAAGACACAGCTAAAGCTATATCAACAACATAAACCAAGACAAGTACTTGGTCCCCCCCCCTCCTCCCCCTCCCCCAACCCCCAACCCACCCTCCCAAAAAGAAAAGAAAAACGAATAGGATCCTTTGCTAGTGTAGCCGGATAAAACAAGTCTTTCATAAACATAACAACCAAGTAGCTACCTGCCTCCAAGGCTACAATTCAATGCACGTAGAAGCCATGGTTTTGGTCTTTGAGATTCTTCAGCCCAACATTTGTGGAACCTAAGTCATAACAGAAATGAAATTTAGTTCTACAACTGTTTAATACTAGTGGCAGGAGAAAACTGCAAACTAACTTTTTAATCAGTGTCTCAGTCTGATCCCAGGAATCCAGCTTCCAAACATCCTTATCGGTTATTGGTCTTTTGTAACCTTGTTCCATGAGGGGGGTCATCCATCCAAAATATATTCCTATCACAAGATAGTACTCAATTATAATTAGTGTTGTGGGTAAACATAAAAGAGTAACAGATGATATCAAGACATGGACTTAATCTTTGGCTACCATCACCACCTCATCTAAGACTGCAAGCCACTAGAGATGAGAGTAATCTATTTATCACATTTATTGATCTCTTATATTAAACAGCCCGTGTTGCTATATCTTGTACACCAATCAAATTGATGTTTTGGTCTGGAAAGTAGAAATGGGTTGATTGTCAATTAAGCAGAATCAATAATTTAACCATGTAGAGGATGTAAATTCTGATTAGAGCCATGATCAGAGTTCATTAAGGAAGTATAAAGAGAACTGATGTGATGCTAATACAGATTCATGTCCATACTAACTAAGATCCTCCCCAGTTTTTCACATTCTTAGGAATTTAAATACCTGACATGAAGGACTTTAACATAAAGCTACTTACTGTCTAATTTGGCATGTCTCTCTGGACAAATGTCTCCTCCAAGAAAAGTTTCATGTTTATTTTCATCAGCAGATTCACCAGATAATGGGACGTAGCCAGGGTAGGATTCCAGATGGGGGACATAAAAAGAAGCAGCCCTCCTAACAAAACCTGCAGCAGAGTATTTAAGGCAGCACATTATACTTTGGATGAACCTTGTGTCAGAAAGTTCAAATCTCAATATTTCTTGACAGTCATGCTCTAATATTAGACACAGACATCTAGCTTGGCATTTGTTGAGTGTACTATTAAGTTCTCCTGTACTGCTTGGTGTAAATGTGCTGGCTTTGGATTTGATAGTTTACATTAGGCATTTGGCAATTGAAATCTTCATGTGTTGAACCTCAAAAGTTATACACAGAGGAATTAGTTGACCACCACAAGAGAGATGACTTGTAGATCTAGCAATGCTCATCTACATCTATGTGCATGTGAAACATGTGTCCAGAAACCAAGAATAACGGCAATAATGGAAGAAGTTTTGTAGCCTTTATCACTTAATAATCTTTCAATAAAATTTTAAAACTAACCAAGCAAATACAGTTGGTAACTCCTTACAGAAAGCAAGTCTACATTAGATGCCTTCCAGAATTTTTGAAAATGGAGCATGGTTGCACCATGGACTTCCTACATTGCCCCAAATCTTAATGGATAAATGCATTTAATTGCGGATTATAGTTGTGTATTGGTGGCCAAAACAATGAACTCTCATTTGCCAAATCAGAAAAGAAAACTGAATGTACCTGGAAGACAAGTGTAGAGCAATATAGATACAGTATTGACCTGCGAAATTACAGAACTGGTAAAAATCTGCTGCCAAACATCATCCAGTAGAGACATCTTATGGCTTACAAAAATGGTAAAATTATGTCAGAAAGATTCATCCAATTATTTTGTTAAAGATTTTAGGCATTACCTAGCAATCAAATTTATGGGTTCCGCTGACATGTATACTTTATCATCTTTTGCTACCTATTTGCAACTCTTTAGTGAAGTTACATTCACCATTTTGCAATATCTGCCACTGACCTACAACAGTTCTAGTCCTTTGAACAATGTCTTGTTCTCCATTTTCATTATCTCTATGTATGCCCTAAAAACTTCTCAATATTAAGACACATCTCCAGTTCTTCTCATAGAGGGAGTCATTCTATCTATCTGTAACATACAGCATTGGAGATTACATATGTTGATAAGATAGATTTCCAGCACCCGCCCTGATGATCCAAGTGTGAAACCCAGTAACTTTCCTACTGACGTTTTAACTTTACATATACTTCCTGCAGCACTTCTTGTTTTTATGGCATGAACTATAAACGTTCATCTTTAAAGTCGAAGAGCTTCTAGCACTTAAATACAAATTCTAATAATGTGGAGACCAGAAACCTAATTCTTCAATTTATCCAAACTGCTAGCAGATTGAGCTATCAGTATGAATTTAGCATAGAAAACTGGACCAGACCTTGCGATTGCACTAAATATAGAATTTAGATAAACAATAGGAATATCGTGGACAATAAACAACTTACCTTGTATAAAAATCCCTCAGTGAAAATATTAAATTGAACATTACAGCATCTGCTACCAAAACATAAACTAGTCCAAATCGGACATACCACCGGAACTCTCTTATGTAAATTTTTGTCTCCAAGCCCAGCATAAACACTAATGAGAACCAAGCAAGTGCCTCAATTCCCAATGATAGCATCTGCACAGAAAACAAGTGCTTAAAAGTTGTAAACACCTAGTGAAGCACTGTAAGTTTAGGAAAACATGGTCCACTAATTAAGGCTTCAAATCAGCACTTCTTCACCACCAAACGTACACACTAGATATCTTCTCAAGCCCAAAGCTTATAATTTCTTCTGCAAGAGATTTCAAGTTCTTTTCCATATCAGTATATCGATAGTTAGCCAAAGTCGACAAGAAACAAAAGTTTCTTTACTCATAGTTCTGAGAGAGAGTTACATGTCTTTGTTTTGTAAGGAACTTCAACCTCTTGAGCATCAAACAGAAGTGAAAATGATAGTTGCATGTAAAGAACCATGTCCATTGGGCAGCATATCAAACTGATTTTCTAGTCGAGTAATAAAACTCTGGAGTGGTTTAACAACAACAAAAGTACTGATCTCAAAATCATATCCTTGTTTACAAGGTAATCCTGCTAACTTGAAACTGCAATAGGTATACGACTTTAACGATTAATCAAATACTTGAAACAATTCCAAGCTAAAACACTTGCAAACGCTTAATGAATCAGGACTTGGTATGCAACTACTCCCGTAATATCACATATTTGTCACAAATAGCTGGACAGAGTGGAAGGACGAGTATCAAACAGTTAAAATAGAGGAAGTTCAAAACCTCGAATGTGGAAATACGCACCTCAAATGGAGCCAGACCACTCTGTTCATCCAGATTGAAAAGTGAAATGCCCATAATCAGTCTGAACATGGGCTCAGCAGCGCAAAACCCAGCAAGCAATGCCAAAAAATAATTGTACAAATTGACCTCAATCGATATCTCTGGATCCTGTAATCCATCTTAGTCAACCATATTCTATATAAACACAATCCCAGAAGAACCAAATGGGACACACACCCCACTATAGAATCTAAGGCACAGGGCGTGTATGATCCAAAAGCACTCTCTGTTTGATTTGCCCAAACTCCATTCTCCACTGGCCTGCAATACCAAATCCATGGCTTGAAGCCCATTTTTGGATTCTCTGATTGGATCACACTGCCTCTATTTCCAGCAGAAATTACTGGGATTTCACTACAAACTTGTCTGTTTTCTGAAACTGCTTGATTCCCTAATCAATGCATTCCTGTAACACAAACAAGACTAAGTTAGCTTCAATTGAAAGCCAATTAAGCTCAGTGCTTGTTATAACCACAATAAACCAAATGAGACAACTAATTATTCAAGAAACCTTTCCTTTTCTTACTAATCACCAACCTAAGAAGTCCCTATGTCACTACTTCTTTAAGAGAATCCAAATTTAGCAGTTTAAGAAAGAAATGTCAGGCTTTTGTTACTCATCTTAAAACGAGTTCAATTGTTATATAGCCCCATTCCCATGAATCCATTTCCCCTATATAGAACAAAATGAACATCAATCAATGCCACTTCATAGACAAAGATTGGTTCAGCAGTTACAAGTACTTCAAGAAACTGAAAGTTAGACCAGAATGATACCCTTTGTTTCTTTGCACGTAAAAGTTTTTGCATGAAATGTTGAAGACTAAAGCACTACTACAAGTACAACTGGCCAGTGGTCACAAGTAGTAGACATTTAGAACTATAGCCACAAATACAAAAAAAGACAGTGACTGATGAAGTGGGCATCTAAAGTAACTACTCCTATACAGTATAAATATAGGGGGTCCCTTATTTATAAGAACTGAAAAGGGAAGGATCCAAACAAAAGAATAAGACTGCTGAGATTGCAAGCGTCATGGCTTACGATGAAAACCAACCGATGTTTTGTTGAAAAAGGGATATCATTCTGCTGTAAGCTATATAACATTTGGATTTTTGTGGGATAGAGTTATTTAGGAGAAGAATGTCTCCAATGAATGTGTTGACTTGATTGAATGGATACATAAGACTTCTGGTTTCCTTGGGTTGTTCTTTGGTTTACAAGATAACTTAGACAGATTAAAAAATAACTCGAGGAATAGGTAGATCAAGAAATAATTGAGGTAAAAAAGATCGTTTTGGTCTTTAACTATCATGGTTGCAAGTAAGGATGGCAATGGGGGCGGTGCCCCGCGGGGACTAATGGGGCGGGGGCGGGGGGAATTTTTTTCCCCCCGCTTAGAAACGGGGCGGGGGATGGGGGAGTGTACCCCTGCCCCATCCCCCGCCCCGCCACCCGCTTTAAAAAAATAAATATATAAAATATATATATGTATATAATATATATAATATATAATTTAATTAGTTAAAAACTTATGATAATATATTAGTAGTTATATGTATTATATAATGTATATTAGTATATGTAATATAATTGATATTATCAATTATACTAATAATTATATATGTGTATTAATACAAATTATTAATTGTTATACTAAATTTACTAATACATTTATACTAAATCTCGAAATACACTTAATACAATAACATTTTTTTCTTAAAAAAAAAGCACACACACAATAATGAATTAGTGATTGTATTGATGCCAAAAGTGAAAACTTGACTACTTTAGTTGTATGTATTTCATCATATTGGATTGTATTCAAATAACTTTTGTTTGATTGTTTTTATAAGTTTCAATTATGAAATTACAATAAATAATAATTTTGTGATGTGTTGATATTTTAGTACTTGATTATTTGCTAAAATTTAACTATAATAAAATTAGATAACACATTTTTATTAACCCCGCGGGAACGGGGGACGGGGCGGGGGTGGGGGGAATTTATAGGCAGCGGGGCGGGGGATGGGGGAGAGGTCCCCCGCCCCAACCCCGCCCCGTTGCCATCCCTAGTTGCAAGCTGGGGTGTCTTTGATTTTTTTTTTGTTATTTAGTCTTTTGTATTCTTTATTCTTTTGGTTCATGTAATAGTTTCCAAAGGGTATCATTGAAGAGCGGTAGCAGATGTTAATTTTGTAAGAGAAGTAAAATTGAATCAGGGAAAACATATCGTTTAGGTAATCCTAGTCTTTATTGTAATTCAAACTATTTATCGTGTGCGATTATTTCCTAGAAATGACTTGTTCAACGTTCTTGTTTTTGTTTTTTGCTATTTTATGAAGCCTTTTTTTTTATTACGGTAAAATAAGGTTTAATAACGAGGAATGAAATTCCTCCATTATGGAGATTGATTATACTGGGCATAGCCCAATCTGCGTGCTTAAGTAAAAAGGAGCAAAGTGATGGGTGATAATCAAACTATTCCAAAACCATTTTGAGTAGTTATAAAACTTCTTAAATGTAACTTTGTGCGAGACATTTGAACAAATTAGTCCTTCATTATAGGGATGAGTAATATATGTTGGTGTTTGAGTGTAATAGGTTGTGGTAGTTTCTTGTTAATCATGTGGTGTCCCTATTGGCCAATTAAGAACTTCAAGTTTACATGTAGAAATTCCAACAAAAAATTATATCCATCTTCGTAGCCCACATATGTGCCTTTAGTGATAAAAATATATATATATTTGTGTAGAAAATTTTTTTTAAAAAAATTGTTTTTACTACAAAAATTTGTAAATATAATATGAATGTACCCATAAGTGATTTTGGTAGCAACTCTTTTTAAAGAAACAAGTATAAAGCATATCCTCTTGCGATGACTACATATACATATGTGGATAACTCCTTTGTATATATACTTTGTGTGTACTTATTAGGAGTTTAGTCCACCATCGAGTTTCCCACCATGTAATGATTCGATTTTTTTTTTTTTGGAGGAAGTAAATGATTCGAACTTTGAGGACGTGTAATATATTAGTGAAAGTTCTATATCATCTCATGTTATTTAATAAGTACATAAATATGTTCTTGCTATTGCTTGGTATGTGGGATGTTATTGTCTTGTTTATTGGTAAAAAATAGAAGAATTTCATTTTGTTTATGCCTTTAATGGAAAAAACATCTTGGCTCTGCCACTAATGTGGTAATGTAAAATTAATAGTAACACATTAAGTGACAAACCATTTTTCAGTATGAGGCTTGCGCTTTGTGTATAGATGATGTCTATTTGGAGCCAAAGTTGCTTCACCTACTTTTTATTTTTATTTTTATAAGAGGATCAACAATGCCCCCTACAAAGGTCAATTTGTAAGCATCGCCTCCTTAAAGTAAAGCTAATTCTTGTTATTTCAAATGATGAAAAGTGTTCATCTGTTACAAAAGAGAAGTTAGGACACCTTTATATATAGGTAATACAAGATTCAAAAGTACATGAACCTTATTAAACACTCATTTATGAATTAGTATACATCAATTAAATAGTTCCATAAATGAACTGAAAGGATTCATCTAATGCATCTCCTTCATTCAATATACTCCCTCCGTTCCACTTTGATAGTCCTGTTTTCCTTTTTCGTCTGTCCCAAATTGTAGTCCACTTTTTAATTGAATAATGTAGTTGTATTTTAATTTTCCTAAAATACCCTTATTCAATGTAAGTTGTTGTTACTATAAACCTACCCCATTTAATGAGAGTTGATTCTTTTTTTACTATCAATTCAAGTTCCCATAAAATTGTACTCTAATTAATGTGAGGGTATTTTAGAAAAATAGTTACCTAAATTGATTGTTCCAACAAAGTTAACTACTTTTTCTTAAACTGTGTGAAAAAAAAAATCAGGACTGTCAAAGTGGGACGGAGGGAGTACCAATGAATCTGGTGAATGATTATGAATCAACTTTCTTGGAAATACAAATGGACATCCACATCTTTAGTTGTTTCGTAACATTAAATAATTTCTTCTTGGTATTCCCATGTTTGATTACATCTTGAAAATAAGGAGATGGTAATGAGTGCAAGGATTGTAGAGGTGGTTTTGCTTAATTTGGCATGAACAAAAGATCAAGATATTGCCATTAATATATATAAGAAAAATGCCATTGACATTTCCCGAAATTTGATGCCAATAGATAACTCAACGTTGTAATCATCCTATTTTTAGTTTGTTTAGTCATCACTTGGAACACCCAAAATCACAATATTAAAGCAAGCATAACGAGCGGAGACATCGTTC
Source organism: Coffea humblotiana (assembly GCA_023065735.1). NCBI lineage: Eukaryota > Viridiplantae > Streptophyta > Magnoliopsida > Gentianales > Rubiaceae > Coffea > Coffea humblotiana. The sequence goes on from CM041216.1 coordinate 9,860,888, forward strand.
TCAGATTATTGAATAAATACTATTCAAGTACAAAAACCATTTTACTGAATTTTGCTTCCAGGTGCATTCTTCGGAGAATTAAATGCGTGAGTATAAATTGAGTCACTTGGAGAGAATACTCTCACTATAAAATTTAATGATAGTGCTATGTCACTTGTTTACGTAACATGTTTTATCTGTCGAAATAGTCTGTGAAATGAAATAAAAATGTGACCTGTTAGAATAAAGAAACTCAAAATTTCTAGATAAAACTGGACATGAGATTCATGAGTGGATCGGTTCGTAAATCCAGATCTAGCGGCGGATCTAGGCTCGGTGAGCCGGATTCTAGCGATAGATTGAGTTTCGAGAGTTTGCCACTATCTGGTCACAATCTGTGAAACGACTCCGTTTCTAAGTAATAATGAATCTTCTGTGCAGATTAGCAAGCCCAGTGGACTCTTAATGCTAAAATAATAAGAGAAAGTGGCTGATCAGTTTGTGACCTTTGAGTTGTTGTGTCTTTTACTATAAAACTAGAAATTTGTCCGCATCTTAGTATGGCCTTTTTTTTATTTATTGTAAATTTATATAAATATGAATAATTTAAATACAAAAATTAACAACGATCCTATATGTTCATTTATATTAACTCTAGAGAATTAATGTATTCTAAATGTTCAATTATTTACTAATTTTTAAAAATTTCTTTACAGACTTTCACTATAATATGATAGTATATATCAAATGATGTACCCCATATTAAAACTTGGTAGATATTCTTTTTTTTTTTTATGAACATTCTTTTGATAATTAAAATTTTTATAATGACCGTAAACCTATAACTATATGTTCATATTTAATTAATTGGAAAAGATCCTGCAATCCATTTTCTTCATCAACAAATATTCAGTTTCCAACAATAATAGGAAATCTATCGGTACAGCAGTTAATTTTCTTTTTTACGTTAAGTTAATTCATATGGATAACAATTATGTTAACAAAAGACAGAGCAAGCATAAAAACAAACAATATCGTTCTTATGATCGAAAAAACACTTAACGAAGGTGCAAATGATATTTGATGAGGCCCTTCTTGAATCGATGTTTAGTTGAAGATTTGGCAGATGGCAAGATCATGTCTTTTGAATCGTTGGAATTGTATTTCCTCTGCCAAAGATGAACTGCGTGATTTTAGAATTTTATGTCCTCTGCAATTCATGATTCTGATAAACCACCTCTCCTTCTCTTTCATGATTTTGGAATTTTATGTCCTCTACTATTCATGATCCGGGTAAACTACTCCTGCTCCTGCAAATTAGAGGAATATAAGAGAAAAATCAAAGACCAACTTTTTACATCATAGAATAATATGAGATAAATTTATAAGAGTACAAATTTTAGTTGCCTTGCGGGAACATGAACTTAAATTGTAAAAGGTCCATCTAGGGAATGACCACTCGACAAAATGAAAGTTTGCCAGCATAGCACCAAAAAATATTAAAACAAACAAAGTCATCAAATGCAATAGAAAACTTTTGATCTAATTCAACCTCCTTCAAACTTCCTTTTTTATGTTCCCCCAACATTTGTGCTAAAATAAGGAAAATTTTAGCTATTTAAAATAACGTGATATGTGGAGTCATCACAAATAAATTGGTCAAATAAATTCTAAAGTATACCATGATAGCTATTTAATCAAATCTGTAATAATTACGAAATACCAATCATCAATGATATATACATGTACAAATTCTAGAATTAACGTACAATACAAAGAAGGAAAGCTGATATCTTCTCATTAGGGTCAAATTTCAACTGAAAAGGGCCTGTTGTTGAGCATATTTTAAAGGGAACAATGAGAAATTTTAGTTGATAGAGATGAAATTTAAAATTTTGTGTTTTATAAGATAACAACAATAAGGGAAGAGATGATGAACAGTTTGAAATACTAATCAACAATATGGTGGTGAAAGAAAGTAATTTATGGGATACGTAAGATTTCAATAATTGTGAATTCAAAAAGATTTTACCGCATTTCTATATAATAATTTGATAGAAAACATATATCATTAAATTATTTAAAATTAGAGCTAATTTAAATAAATAATATAATCCAAGTAGGATTCAATAGGGGTAAATTCAAGTGAACTCATAACCCGTTAATTCTCGTCAATTAGCCATGCCAAGTAGGAAAAAGAAAACATTTGATTGAAATAGCAACTTTCACAGACACACACAAAGATTTATACATATATATATATATATATTTGACATTTGCTGTCAACTTTCTCTCATCTTGTTGTATCCTAGAAATAAATTGCCTACTCCTTTCAGCAAATGTAAATACTTAGTGTAGTGATCTTAAACATAGTGATATTTCATGCCTCAAGGGTTGTTCTGGTTTTCCATTATTTTCTGGTTGTAATTGTGTAGGAATTTCCGGTTTTTCTTTATTTGTTAAGACTGATTCTTCAAGTAGTGAGTTGGGCAACTGCAACATAGCATAATCAACTGGAGCAGGCCAGGTTCCTGCTGTAAGAAGTTCATTGTTTATCCAGTTGAGGGATATGTTGAAGAAATTAGACAAAAAAGTTCAAAATTTCACTTACTGTCAGCGTTTACACTGTACATCATGAGATGCAAAAAATTTAAGACATATCCGTAGTCTAGACTTGGGTACTGAGTCTAAAGTTCAAGTTCAAGTGGAGGATCTCAACGTAAACATTGTAAGAGTATCCTCATCAGAACCGTCATTATTAGCTCTTGTCGATAATTTCTTCTGCACTTGCCGGCCTAAGATCATCTGCCTTTATTCATCTACTCTTTTTGTTTTTTTGTCGGACACAATAGATTCTAATCTATACCTACTCCTACTCTATACCGGGGGAAAAAGGTGATTCAAAGGGACCAAAAGGAGAACTCAGAGAACTGAACCACCACCGATTTAGGCGGATCCAAGTAGGATTCAATAGGGGTAAATTCAAGTGAACTCATAACTCGTTAATTCTCGTCAATTAGCCATGCCAAGTAGGAAAAAGAAAACATTTGATTGAAATAGCAACTTTCACAGACACACACAAAGATTTATACATATATATATATATATATTTGACATTTGCTGTCAACTTTCTCTCATCTTGTTGTATCCTAGAAATAAATTGCCTACTCCTTTCAGCAAATGTAAATACTTAGTGTAGTGATCTTAAACATAGTGATATTTCATGCCTCAAGGGTTGTTCTGGTTTTCCATTATTTTCTGGTTGTAATTGTGTAGGAATTTCCGGTTTTTCTTTATTTGTTAAGACTGATTCTTCAAGTAGTGAGTTGGGCAACTGCAACATTAGCATAATCAACTGGAGCAGGCCAGGTTCCTGCTGTAAGAAGTTCATTGTTTATCCAGTTGAGCGATATGTTGAAGAAATTAGACAAAAAAGTTCAAAATTTCACTTACTGTCAGCGTTTACACTGTACATCATGAGATGCAAAAATTTAAGACATATCCGTAGTCTAGACTTGGGTACTGAGTCTAAAGTTCAAGTTCAAGTGGAGGATCTCAACGTAAACATTGTAAGAGTATCCTCATCAGAACCGTCATTATTAGCTCTTGTCGATAATTTCTTCTGCACTTGCCGGCCTAAGATCATCTGCCTTTATTCATCTACTCTTTTTGTTTTTTTGTCGGACACAATAGATTCTAATCTATACCTACTCCTACTCTATACCGGGGGAAAAAAGGTGATTCAAAGGGACCAAAAGGAGAACTCAGAGAACTGAACCACCACCGATTTAGGCGGATCCAAGTAGGATTCAATAGGGGTAAATTCAAGTGAACTCATAACCCGTTAATTCTCGTCAATTAGCCATGCCAAGTAGGAAAAAAGAAAACATTTGATTGAAATAGTAACTTTCACAGACACACACAAAGATTTATACATATATATATATATATATTTGACATTTGCTGTCAACTTTCTCTCATCTTGTTGTATCCTAGAAATAAATTGCCTACTCCTTTCAGCAAATGTAAATACTTAGTGTAGTGATCTTAAACATAGTGATATTTCATGCCTCAAGGGTTGTTCTGGTTTCCATTATTTTCTGGTTGTAATTGTGTAGGAATTTCCGGTTTTTCTTTATTTGTTAAGACTGATTCTTCAAGTAGTGAGTTGGGCAACTGCAACATTAGCATAATCAACTGGAGCAGGCCAGGTTCCTGCTGTAAGAAGTTCATTGTTTATCCAGTTGAGCGATATGTTGAAGAAATTAGACAAAAAAGTTCAAAATTTCACTTACTGTCAGCGTTTACACTGTACATCATGAGATGCAAAAATTTAAGACATATCCGTAGTCTAGACTTGGGTACTGAGTCTAAAGTTCAAGTTCAAGTGGAGGATCTCAACGTAAACATTGTAAGAGTATCCTCATCAGAACCGTCATTATTAGCTCTTGTCGATAATTTCTTCTGCACTTGCCGGCCTAAGATCATCTGCCTTTATTCATCTACTCTTTTTGTTTTTTTTGTCGGACACAATAGATTCTAATCTATACCTACTCCTACTCTATACCGGGGGAAAAAGGTGATTCAAAGGGACCAAAAGGAGAACTCAGAGAACTGAACCACCACCGATTTAGGCGGATCCAAGTAGGATTCAATAGGGGTAAATTCAAGTGAACTCATAACCCGTTAATTCTCGTCAATTAGCCATGCCAAGTAGGAAAAAGAAAACATTTGATTGAAATAGCAACTTTCACAGACACACACAAAGATTTATACATATATATATATATATATTTGACATTTGCTGTCAACTTTCTCTCATCTTGTTGTATCCTAGAAATAAATTGCCTACTCCTTTCAGCAAATGTAAATACTTAGTGTAGTGATCTTAAACATAGTGATATTTCATGCCTCAAGGGTTGTTCTGGTTTTCCATTATTTTCTGGTTGTAATTGTGTAGGAATTTCCGGTTTTTCTTTATTTGTTAAGACTGATTCTTCAAGTAGTGAGTTGGGCAACTGCAACATTAGCATAATCAACTGGAGCAGGCCAGGTTCCTGCTGTAAGAAGTTCATTGTTTATCCAGTTGAGCGATATGTTGAAGAAATTAGACAAAAAAGTTCAAAATTTCACTTACTGTCAGCGTTTACACTGTACATCATGAGATGCAAAAATTTAAGACATATCCGTAGTCTAGACTTGGGTACTGAGTCTAAAGTTCAAGTTCAAGTGGAGGATCTCAACGTAAACATTGTAAGAGTATCCTCATCAGAACCGTCATTATTAGCTCTTGTCGATAATTTCTTCTGCACTTGCCGGCCTAAGATCATCTGCCTTTATTCATCTACTCTTTTTGTTTTTTTGTTGGACACAATAGATTCTAATCTATACCTACTCCTACTCTATACCGGGGGAAAAAGGTGATTCAAAGGGACCAAAAGGAGAACTCAGAGAACTGAACCACCACCGATTTAGGCGGATCCAAGTAGGATTCAATAGGGGTAAATTCAAGTGAACTCATAACCCGTTAATTCTCGTCAATTAGCCATGCCAAGTAGGAAAAAGAAAACATTTGATTGAAATAGCAACTTTCACAGACACACACAAAGATTTATACATATATATATATATATATATATTTGACATTTGCTGTCAACTTTCTCTCATCTTGTTGTATCCTAGAAATAAATTGCCTACTCCTTTCAGCAAATGTAAATACTTAGTGTAGTGATCTTAAACATAGTGATATTTCATGCCTCAAGGGTTGTTCTGGTTTTCCATTATTTTCTGGTTGTAATTGTGTAGGAATTTCCGGTTTTTCTTTATTTGTTAAGACTGATTCTTCAAGTAGTGAGTTGGGCAACTGCAACATTAGCATAATCAACTGGAGCAGGCCAGGTTCCTGCTGTAAGAAGTTCATTGTTTATCCAGTTGAGCGATATGTTGAAGAAATTAGACAAAAAAGTTCAAAATTTCACTTACTGTCAGCGTTTACACTGTACATCATGAGATGCAAAAATTTAAGACATATCCGTAGTCTAGACTTGGGTACTGAGTCTAAAGTTCAAGTTCAAGTGGAGGATCTCAACGTAAACATTGTAAGAGTATCCTCATCAGAACCGTCATTATTAGCTCTTGTCGATAATTTCTTCTGCACTTGCCGGCCTAAGATCATCTGCCTTTATTCATCTACTCTTTTTGTTTTTTTTGTCGGACACAATAGATTCTAATATATACCTACTCCTACTCTATACCGGGGGAAAAAGGTGATTCAAAGGGACCAAAAGGAGAACTCAGAGAACTGAACCACCACCGATTTATGCGGGTGCCTATGCATCTGCTGGCGAAACTTTCTAGAAACTCTAGATTTTTGAAATGCAGGTCAAGGAATTCGATCCCTTGACCAGCATTCAAGTAGAGTCAACTATTCAAGAAGTAGTTGGTTCTTTATTCATCTACTCATTGTGACGAGAATTTCATTAAGTTCCTCCACGATAGGCTATTGGACAGATCAAATCTAGATAGCTGCCCTGGGTTTTGGGAGAATGATGTTAAGGAGGTTGAACTCGAGCTTGTAAACAATTACAGCTAGCACAAACCTTTTTATGTTTTGCACCAAAAGATTTCCCATAAGAATTCTTACACCACCATTCCATTTCCTGACTCCAACGTAAAGAACCTCTATATAACAAGCATAACCTCTGCACCTTATCCCACACACACCTGGAAAAGGCGCAATCAAAAAACAAATGTTCCAAGTTCTCACCTACTAAGCCACCGAAGACACAACTGGAAGAGATATTTGTCATGCCCCATTTCAGCAGCCTATCCTTAGTCATCAGCTTCCTCTGCAGCACTTACCGCATGATATATAAAAGCATATTTTGGTATATTCCCATCTCCCCACACCAGCTTAAACCAATTTACTTTGTTTCCTTGGTGATATATTTTCTGCATGGCATACTGTACAAAGAATTCACCAGAAGATGAGGCAATCCACTTGACGTGATCTGATCCATGCAGCTAATTTAACATGCTTACCGGAGTAATTTGCTGAAAGCATGGACCTGAGAATTAAGTCTCCGACCTGTTGGCCAAGCCCAGCTTCCATTCTTTATAAAGTCAGCAACTTTAGATAATGGATGAAGTCCTAGTCTCTTGAGTGAAGACTCAGGGTACTTCAAATAGAAAGGGCCCTCTTTATGCCAATTATCATATCGGAAATATGTGTTACATCCGTCTCCAATAGACACACTAATCAGCAACTGAGCAATTGGTCTAAGATGTAAGAGCTTTCTCCAACACTCTGAGGAATCCGCAGCCACATTCACTGAAGAGTTACAGAACATTTCTCTAGCAATTCTCTCTTCTTGAGGTCAGAACTGAAAAAAATAACTCATCTGCCACAAAAATCTTACATTCAGAAGCCCCTCAAAACTCATCCTAGAGTTTGGAATATATGCAATGGACAGCATACAATCTTGATATCTTTTCCTGAATAAAACTAACTGATATAAAACACTAGTATTACTAAGACCAGACTCTAAAGACTAAAGCACAGCCTCTGATAACTAATAAACGCCGTTTACATACTCTTAAGACCTGACTCTACAGACTACAACCTTAGTCGATGCACAGCCTCTGAGGATTATAAAATACCATGCGTTCATGGCCCAAAGACAAAAAAGATATATTGAAGCAGCAAGACTGACAGCTGAAACAAACTAAATATTTCGACTAGGATACCATTACAATAAAGGTTGCAACCTAAGAATACCAGCTACAGAAAGCGATTATGAAATCTTTCAAGGAATAATATAAAATCTGGGCAGCTTTTTCTTGACATGGCGCAATGAATAGAAAAAAGGGACTCGTAAGCAACACTCCTCCTTTCTCCTGTCTTGCAATGGTATCAGCAGCATGCGACACCACCAAAGCAAACTTGCTCTAAATTGTATTCTGCCATACAGATTTCTACTATATCTTTTCCGCTTGAATGAAACTTCCAGAACTCAACTCCCCCGTTTCTGAACAATGATAGGTATGTCTTCACTACTAAAGGCCGTCTCATGTTGCAGAGTGTTCTGAAGGGTATTCAAACACAGAATCAAAAACTTGGATGGAAAATCTTGCGATACCACATTCCCTCTTTCATCAACGTTGTTCCTACAGACCTGAAGCATTGGGTCTCTGTTTTAACAAGCCTCACTGCACTTTCTTCTCCTCTGATTCGAAGTCCGTAACAGCTGCAATTCTCTTATTTTCAATCTTCTCAAGCTTAGCAAACTTTTCTTTTTGACATCTGCATTCACGTGATTATCAGCACCAATTTTCCCTGACAAAGCTCGTTTCTTGTCAATATATATCTGTCTACTCCAATAGCAACTCGTTCTTTTTCTTCACACCATTAGCTTTACCATGTCTGTCATTGAATGGATCCTCAGGTGAAAAATTGCTAAAATACATAACCAGTTCAATTTCCATATATGGCAAGCAAATTTAGTCAATGAAATTCCATATATACCATTTTCTGGAAGTTGTAGATTTTTAAAAACCAGAAGACACACGGATCAAACACTTTATCCAAAACCTGTGCCAACTTAAAAAGCAAAAAGACAAAAAAAAAAAAAAAGAAAGAAAGAAGGAATTAGCAGAATGGCTGAATCCTATCTCCAGGTTTATTAACTAGCAAGCACAAAGGACAAGAATTCCTGGTTTATCGTTACTATATTAAAAATATGGTGAGTCTTAACAATAGGGACGGTAAGTGTAAGTTTATCTTGATCTTAGTTTTTGTTATGCCTAAATTATTATCATGTCTTTTAATTAGAGTTATTGCATTTCAATCATGATACTAATAAGAAAAATAAAAAGTTTCAATAAATTACATCTAAAAAATGTTAGTAATTAAAATTAAAAACTGCCCATTCACAACTATATTCACTTCATTCTCTTCATCTCCAATTATTGTATGTGTTAAATTGTCTCCGGTTATTATATTCTTATGCGTGATAACTAAAGCTAATTATATTTTATATACATATTGATTTAGAAGAAAATCACGCTCGATAAGAAGACAAAAGGTTATAAATAGTTAATGAGAAAATAAAAGGTTAAATTGATGATTAAATTCATTGTCATATTGACTAAAAAAAACTTCAAAGAAATTTATTGATAATTATAAAAAAAATATAACATAAAAGGTTTACAACTACTGAAATTGATAAAAGTTTGTTGTATCCAAATCATAATGTTTTAGTATGTATTTTGCTCAAGTTTTGTAGTATACATTAGTTTGACACAACATAGAAAATTTCCTCTATTTACTGTCATAACCCAAGTGAAATATGCAATAATTTAATTTAGATATGATAATCTTCCATCTTCAAAATTTAATAAACTTTTGATTGCTTTGTATACAATAAACACTTTCTACAATTAATAATTGTTTTATTTTATTTATTATAGGGTTCCTTAATCAATATTATACCAACAACTTAGTTTAAATACGATAATCTTTCATCTTCAGAGTTTTTGTAAGTATAGAATGCATAACAAACTTTTGTTTTGATTGCTTTATACACAGTGAACATTTTGTTCAATTACTAATTGTGGTGGTGGAGGGGCTATTTGGGGAAACCGCCATTACCGGAATGAACGTCCTTGGAGAACTCTCATGACCTGACACGTCATTCGTATGACCTGACACTCAAGTCGTACACACAAGTCGTTTTTTGGGAAGACATGAAATTTAAAGGAAAGCCTATTGCCACTAAAAAATTTCGTAGTAGCAGTAGGATAGGCCATTATTTGGTCATTCTTGCATGAATGTTTTAAAAAAGGTTAATTGTAGTTTGCACCCCTCAACTAATTCCAAGTCGGACTTTTACCCCCCCACCCTCCCCCGGGCCGGCAGGGCCAAAATGTTTAATTTCGACATCAACTTCCTTCAAGTTATAACTTTTTGCAACATTTAAAAATTAAGCTAATCCTATTCAAAAGAAGAGTAATGTGACAAATAAACCCTTAATTTCATTCCGAACTTTCAAAACTATCTCACAATAGTCAAGTTTCTAGAAAAATGCTCACTCTCATTTTCTTAACAAATTTAACGCTAACTCTCATTTTTCTTAACAAATTTAATGGTATTTTCTTAACAAAGTTAAATTCCTAAAACTTACAAATTTCCTAAGATAGTTAAATTCCTCAAACCCACAAATTTCGTTTAAAACAAAACCTCCTTCAAAAAATACAAATTTATACCTACAAGCTTCAAAAAACCCTAATTATCTAAAAAAAATTAACTCAATCGATATCACATGCCCAAAAATTACCTAGCCAACTGCCACACCACCACCACTGCCACCATCACCATAACCTTTAAATCTTCTAAGAACTACCATGGCCATCTCCCACCATCATGACCTTTGAATCTCCCAACAAAACTATATCAAATTGTGTCTTCAGTCAAATTCCTAAAACCCACAAATTTCCTTAGAAACAAATGCCTGTTCAACCAAAGAAAATAGATGAACAAATATCCCATACCCAAACCACAACACTTCTTAATAGCGACACCACCACGGCTATTGAGGGATGTTTTGAATTCAAGTTAATAAATTTTGGTTCTAATCTAAGTTTTCAATCACTTTTTATCCTGAAATCATAACGTAACTCACATACAGTCATTTTTAACGTACAAAAAGGTCATATTCCACTATTTTAATAACAAAACTGAATATGAATTGGATCAGATTCCACCATTTTAGGAAAAGATTGAATAATATTTGGGTCAAATTTACTTTTTAAGGGACCAAAATATATGAATTAGGTCATTTGATTAACTACAAATAGGATCTAACATTTGGCACTAAAAAAAATGACTATGCATAGGTTACATGATGGATTTAGGGTAAAAAATGGTGAAAAATTTACGTTGGGGCTAAATTTTACTAACTTAATTTTATAAGGGACGTAAAGTTACCATTTTAAAAGTGAAAGGTGAAAAAATTCATTTGATTAAATGCGAGGGACATTTTGAACTATTTTCCCTTTTGTTTTCCCATTTGAAACCTTTATTAATTTGTAGATTATTTGTGCAAAATTTTGTGTCCTTGTTCTTTGGGATAGAAAAGGGTACTTTTGGAACAAAAGAACAACAAATAGGGATAGAAAAGGGTACTTTTGGAACAAAAGAACAACAAATCTGTAAATGGTCTTTTTACTTGCTAAATTTAGTTGATTGGAGTGAATTGTTAAAAATAAAAATTAAAGGTCGTTAATTGTGGAAATTCAAAGTTTAGGGTGCAAAGTCCAATCCAAGAATAGTTGACGGGTGCAAACTTCAATTAATCCTTTTGAATATGAATGTTTACCCATAATAGTACCAATTGAAGAATCATTCAATGTCAATTAGGAAAAATTGCACAAATTGTCCTCCTTATTGTGTTGATGATAAATTTTAGTTTCTCAAACTCAAAATAAGTAATTTTAATTCCTAATTAATAAAAATGCTCATTTTTTAGTCCCTGGTCACCTTTCTAACCAAAATTTGGCCGGTTACTATTTAAAGGGCAAACCCAACAACTCAGTGTTGACCCAATTTCTCATCTAATCTACCATTTTTCCCAAATTTTCACCCAAACCCTAATCTCGTAAACCGAAAATGCATATATCCATTTCCCTCTTCATCACCACCTTCCTAATGCACCATTCCCACTTTTACTAATGCCGCCACCACCATGACCCCTTTCACTCCTACCCCGCTACCTCAAGATATTAGATTTTTTAATAGTCAAAATAGTTAGAATATAGAATCTATCTAGGAGCAGCTTTAGTTAATTTTGATTATTTTCTATCATTATTTTTCACAATCAGTTTTTTGCAAAATCTAAAATGAAAGAGAACAAGCCCTTAACTTCAACATCAAAAGCATAATTATTTTTTTTCCGAACCAAAACTAAATGCTGAAAGAAAAAGAAAATAAACGCAGAAAGAGGTTGCTTAAACCTCAGAAGGGAGGGGGGGTGGGAAGGGGGCATTCCAAAAAATAGAAAATCGCAAAGAAAAATGTAATATATTGGTGGATGGCTGAAATCCAGAAGATGTTCCATAAAATTAATTAGCTAGGTTTATGGTATAATTATGCTCAGAGAAAATGACAAATGTGAATTAGATCCCTCATCTGTTGTTTGTCTTATGAAGTGAAGTCCTAAAGATATGATACAGGCATGCTCCATCCTTTGCTTTCTCCAATCTTTAGCATACATTTGAATTAATAAAATAGGATTTCATGATAATTATGTTTATATTTATTTATTTTTATTGTTTTCCAAAAGTTCAGCACCACATAACTTTTGGTACAGAGGGACGGGAACATTCTAAATAACAAGCTTATAATGTTTTTAACGCATTGTAAATCGGGAAAATCTTATAGTTCTTTTTGGGTACCATTGCTTCAAATTGAACCTCTCAATGAACATAATTATTTGAAGTTTAAATCTTTGAAATTGTTGTAATCTAAGGACCAATAATACTTTTTTCATCATCTAGCAGTGAATTTAACTGAGGGATGTAATGCTCAAAAGGAACTATAGAACCTCTTTTTAAATTGTATCATTTGCTATCATAAATTATCTTGTACAATGTGTAAGAAACTAAAGGGACATTTGACAAAATTGAAGTTTGAAAACTAAAATCTGAAGCTTGGAATCTAAAATCTGAAATCTGAATTTGTTAAGTTATTGAATTATTTAGTACTAAATCTGATACATTTGAGTATATATCACATTAAGTGATAAGTGTATAACTTATCATTTATTATTTAGAGTAAGTTTTACTTAGAAAATTCAGTGTCATTTAATTAATTTAAATATTTTATTTTTTGTTATCAAATACGTTTAAACATGTTAAGATATGATCCATTAAATTTGAGGCCCAAATTAAATTATTAAACAAAACCTAGTTGTGAGTTCCATGCACCATATATAAAACGATATATGTGTTCCTATCACCATTGTGCATTTAAAAAAAAATTAAACCAAAGCCTTGTTTGGATTGCTGTTTTCCGCTGAAAAAATTACGTCGTTTTCCGTGATCACATTTCCCTATTACCTTTTTCCCTCACATACATCAAATCGCTACAGTAATTTTTCCATGAAAAATGACGGAAAATGCAATCCAAACGGGGCCTTAACTGCGCAGCCATTTTTGCTCCTTCTATTTGACTTTTGCTACTAAAAATAATGGTCATGATATACTAGTACAACTTTTGTGGCGTATGAATGGGTCTAACATATTCTTTGTGGCTTCTGATATTAAATCTGAATTGTGTTATACTCATATATTACCATTCCCTTAAAATATTCTTAGACAGAATGGAATAATCCCACCAACCAATTAAAATGCAAGTTAATGCTAGAGCAGTTACAAAGCTCGTTGAAAAACTTGCAATATTCTTTTTCTTCATTCACATTTAAAAATAAAAATGGAGACGCATTTCATCATAGGATTCTAAGTTACAAACATATGTAAAACTACTTTTATGGTCAGTTTATATTGTTTGGGATTTTAAAAACACTCAGTGTTACAGACGTCTGTTGCAACCAGTATTTCTGCTGCTTGTTTTATTTAATATTTCAATAAGTGTCTTCTAATATTATAATTTACAAAGAATCCATAATCAGTATCAAGTATTAGCCTAAAACTAGCTTCCAACAGCTGTCATCTTCTAAAATAAAGCAACATCAGCTTTGTATATAACCTTCCACGTTGATTCAGTTTGATCCAACAAATTGTGATTGCCTTCCAAGAAATTTAAACAAGAACCCAATGCAAGAAGTATCAACAAGCAAATCAAAATTGTGATTCTCTTCCAAGCAATTGAAACAACAACCCACACAAGAAATATCACAAAGCTGCATATTGTAAGTTTTTTTTCTCCTTAAATCTTTTTTTTTTGTAATTGATTTCTCAAAGAATTCATTTGGAAGGCGCGTAATATGATGTGAATATAGTATAAATACAAATGGTGGATAAAGGAATTTATTATAAAGAATCTATATTTCTGAACATATTTATTTGTACAAGTATATGGAATGGTTTTTTGTGTTGTATGCTTGGTGAAGATGACAGAGTGTAAATTGTAATTTAAATGAACATCCTGTATGCTTTGAGTTTAATCACTTTTTTAAATTGGCATGGCTAGATATGTTGAAAAGTGATGTTCTTTTAGCGGTGCTTTTTGTTTTTTGTTTTTTAAGTTGTGTGGCATATGTTAATTGTGTCAAGTCCTAATTACTATGTTTAATTGGTTTATGTTTATATCATTAGCAATTATCAACTACACTTTTGTATAGTTTTTCCCTCTAATGATTGGCTCAAATTTCAATTCCAATATGGTAAATGTATGCTTAATTATTGTTAGTGAATGTATACTAGTGATCATATGTAGCAAGATAGTGATCATATACTAGTGATCATATGTTAGTGATCATATGTAGCAAGATAGTTTACTGTATAAGCTGAACGTACAATATCCCAAATTGTAAACCAGCAGATGGTATTCAATTTAAGAAAACTCAAAGTTTCAGGAGTATTAGGCTCATCTGGAACAATATCCCATATCCGAATCGGATCTGGAACAAGTTTTCCCGGTCAAGATTTCCCTGAGCACTTTCTTACAGTCTTACAGACACAAACAGTCAAACACTGAAGGGATTACACCTGGCAGCGTCAGCCATAAAAATCTTAAAAATAGTATTCAATTTTCAATTGTACATAGAGGGCGTTAATTAAATGTGTCGTCTAGTCTTTTCAAGTCTTGAACATGTGCTATCATAGTGTCATCTCATCCACCATCATACTCATCCATAGAAACTTGTACTCAGAGATTTGTTTCTCGGGATAATTACATAAACCTCCACTGAGGTTTCTGACAATTTCACTAGTCTCCCCTAAAGTTTATAAAATTACACAAAAACCTCCCCTGAGATTAAGGTCTTGATAACAAAATTAGTCCAATTAAAAAAAAATAGCAATAAAAAGTACTTTAAGAAGAGAGATGAAACTTTAATTCCATAAATACCCCTTATGCATATATATAAGTTGTATTAGTAAACGAATAAAAATAATTAAAAGTTAAAAATAATTAATACCCATATTTCACTACTTAAAAAATCAGTATTTAATAAATTAAACAACACAAATAAATAACAAAACTACACGAATGATCACAAGATTCAACAAAACAAACTAGTCATCTCTTTTAACAAGATATTTGCTATGATTTTTGTGATTTTGAATAGAAAAATTTTCAAATTTTGCCTTTCTTTTCCCTCCTTCCTCCATTAGGTATATCAATTGATGTTATTTTATAAATACAAGTCATCATTCATCATTAAAGAAATTTTCAACAGTTATTTTAGTTAATTAGTAACTAATAGTTAATTAGTACTCTAATTATTTAATCGTTAGATATTAGTAAAGAAGAATGGAGGGAAAAGAAAGGTAAAATTCGAAAAAAATTTTTGTTCAAAATCACAAGAATCATAACAAACATCACGTCCAAAGAGATGACTAGTCTGTTTTGTTGAATCTTATGATCATTAGTGTAGTTTTGTTACTTATTTATATTTTCTAATTTATTAAATATGGACTTTTTGAGTGATAAAATATGTGTATAAATTATTTCTAATTTTTTATTATTTTTATTCTTTTACTAATACAACTTATATACATGCATAAGGGGTATTTATGGAATCAAAGTTTCATTTCTCTCTATAAAGTATTTTTTAACGTTATTTTTTCTAATTGGACTAATTTTGTTATCAAAACCTTAACTTCAGGAGAGGTTTGTGTAATTTTACAAAACTTTAGGGCGAGGTTAGTGAAATTATTAGAAACCTCAGGGGAGGTTTCTGAAATTATCCCTTGTTTCTTTACTGGTTAGTAAAATTATAAGATATTCAATTTGATAGTCACTCGAGTTCACTTAAATTGACCACACTGTAAATGGAAAATTGACATAATGATTTTGGTTTTATTTATTGAGCAGGATAGTTACTCCCCAAAGCAATCAACTCATAATAACAAAGAGAATTGATACTGAACCTTTCTTAGGTATGAAGATTAGCTTTTCTTAGATTAATTTTGGATAGTTTATGTGGTTGTGACTCATTTGTTTTGAGTTTGTCTTCTCCCTTATTATTACATTCAATCATTTTTAACTCAAATGAAAAGTAAATATAGTTGCTACTTTGACAAACAGGTTTGTAGAAGTGGTGGACGAAGTGCATATACATTTGGAAAAGAAGATCCAGAAAATCGGTTGAGAAGATGCAAAATCAAGAATCTTTGTAGAGATTTATTTTTGTCTTCCATACAACTTTTGGAATGAACTCTTAGTTTGGAGTGCAGCTTTAAGTTCTTATAAATTAATTCACCTGATAAAGCACAATTTTTTCTTAATTTAATTTTAAATGAGAAATAGAAGCACAATTTTCTTCTTAATTCACTCGGCAAAGCACAATAAATTTCTAATTATACAGTGTTTGTTTTATGGTATTGGTGCTACTTAAATATTTTGTACACATCCAAAGTGAGTAGTTTTGGAGAAGTTGAACATAAGTGAGATATACATGTCAAAGGTTAGTCAATGGAATCAAAATTGACAACCTGGTGGAATATGAAAATAAAAGATGTCCCAAAGGTTTCAAAGGGGAAAAAGTAGACCACTAATATTCAAATTCTAATGCAATTTTGTAAATTCAATTTTTAAGCATTTCATTCCTTTCTCAAGTCCGAAAAATCCATTTTAAGACCTATTGGATTTTGAGAGTTTTCTTCCAATGTCTTTCTTTAGTTGCCCTTCAAATTTTTGACAAAATTTGATCATGCCATCGTCCACCTAGGTTTTGCCTATGAAAAATGTCACTTTTAGTGCTTCTATATATTTTTTAGTTTTGCATTTACCTGCCATCTAAAATTTCTAGAAAAATTTTCATAAATATTAACATTTATGACTAAGTTACTTAAAAGCTTTTAATTCAACTTGGAAATGTGGTTATGCTAGAATGTCTGGCAACAGAAAGTCATCCACATCTAGCTTCCCTTTTTTTTTTTGTATAAGAAAAATAAGATAGAGGAATGAATACTTTTTATTACGATATCCATATAACAAATATTTGAATCATTAATTTAAGATTTATTTTTTACTAAACTTTTAGCACCATACTTTTATTTTATATAATTAAGATGGCAAATAACTCTTTTGTTACAAAAAAGTTAACTTAAAAAATAATTTTCTTTCAAATTATGTTCCATGTTTTGAATGCAGCTCAAGAAAAAATGTAAAATTTTACTTTAAATTACAGTTTCATTATCTCATTTCCTCAATACAGATATTTTGCACTATTGAGTTTGTGAGGAAAATAATCAATGATAATTTTGTACCATCTACTATGAAAGTAAAAGCATTTCAGATTTTTTTTAACGGTAAAAAGTATCAGCTTTGATTTTAAAACAACAAATGTAATAAAAAGTATCAAAAGTCTATTAATAAATCATCATTAAATTTGTGAGCGCATGCATAACTGATGTAGATTGAAGTATTGAAACAACTAAACAGAAGCTGCTATTTCCAAAAAAAATAAAAATGAAAAGAAAAGAAGAAATTAAAAGAGAAATTTAAAAAATAAAATGCCATGAATAAGAGATGGAAACTACAAGATGAGATGAGTTAGCAGTTAAGCCAACATTATGGTAAGGAGAATTGAGAGGGCCCTTGTTTAAGACAATGAGAATTGAGTGTATATATATTTCAAATGTCATATTTTTTGAAGTGTAAAATTAATTAGGAAAAGTAAATAAATATAAGGAATGGTAGGTGAGATTAAATAAGCAAGCATATAAATATAAGGGAGGATACTAATTGTTAACATGTGTATATACGTACCAGG
This sequence comes from Coffea humblotiana, assembly GCA_023065735.1. NCBI lineage: Eukaryota > Viridiplantae > Streptophyta > Magnoliopsida > Gentianales > Rubiaceae > Coffea > Coffea humblotiana. The sequence goes on from CM041216.1 coordinate 9,878,824, forward strand.
TTATGTAAATTTTAGGTATATTAACGAGTACTGGCACCCATTAGAAAAATTCGAAAAAAGAAATCGAGGGCCAAGATACCTAAAACATAGGGATTAAATAACAAAAGTTTTAAAAACTAGTCGATAAAAACAATTTGCGTAGCACCATACGTCATGCAGGCCTTACTAGTCATGTGTGTTACTGCATGCGTAAATAGTAGCATGCCCATAATATTGGAAGCATTAATCATATTTTGCCCCCGTAAACTTTAGAGTTAGTTGCATTTTACCACTTTTAATCTTAAAAATGTATATTTACCTCTATGAAAAGTAGTCAAAGCTAAAATGCATAAAAAAAAAGTGAGTGCAATAATATTATAGTCTTTTTTTTAATGAGATTCTTTCTCTTTTATTTCTAAAAAATGTTTATAGTTAGTTTAGGAAAAATTGTTTAAAACGTCCCTCACATTTTGTAACATAACTTTTTTTGTCACTCACTTTTAAAAGCGTATTTTAAGTCCTTTACAAATTCACATTGGTTAAATTTGATCCCTATCCTTAAAATTTTCTATTGGATTAATATTTGTTCAAACAATAAGGATAAATAATATAGTATTAAAACTAAGGTAATATTACAATCAAATATTGGTCCATATTTCTCTGTATCAAGGTGGTGGTGGGACACCAAAAGACATGGATAAATTAAAATCTAGTTAAAGTCAACCAATTAAATGGATTTTGGTAAGTGATTAACACCTTGAGAATATTTGTTGATCAGTTATAAGGAAGTCAAGAAATTTTTTTAAGAAGTATGTTTTAATACATGATGTAATTTTAATTGCATTGAAAATTAAAATAATCTCTTTATATGCATGGTTTGTAATATAAATCATACTTATACAAAAAAAAAATTACATAAATAAGTCAGAATTTAAAAAATTAATCCAAAAAAGATCTAATGACCAAGTATACATCTAGGAATATCCTTTTTTTTTTGTTAAAATGCCATTTGTGATACTAGATAATAGTTATTGTATATCTACAAAATTACTTGTTATTGCATTTATACTCGCTCATATTTTCATGTTTTTACTTTTTAACCTTATTTTATTTTTTATTGTTGTTGTAAGCTTCATAAGTAGGATAACATAAGGGTAGTATTGGAATAAAAATTTTATCTTTCTTGCATTTCCTCCAAAGGGATTAAAATGTAACAAAAATGTCAATTCAAGGAAGATAAGTGAGATTTTGAAAACCTAAGAGATGTTAAATAATAGGGTTAATCACATTTAATCCTCTTAAAGTATACCCCATTTCTCAGTTTACCCCCTAACCTTTAATTTTGCTCACTTAACCCCCCATAGGACAAAATTGCCCTTGCATTATTTTGACTTTTTATTTACCTTGTTTTCTTTTCTTTTATTTCTTTTTCTCTTTCTTCTTTATTTAATTCTTCCTCTTTCCCACAAAAATCTTCACCTTAATGATTGAAATTAAAAAAAGAGGAATTGCAGAGATCTATTTTCTCCTTAAATAATTAAAAAAATATTCAAATCACTTTCCTAAAATACAATTTTTTTAGCCTTTCAATTCTTTTAATTTTGGGTTTTCTTCTTTCCTTTCTAGTTTCTCATTTTATTCTCAAGAAAATATCAGAAGATGAAATTGTTTCCTTTCTTTTATCTCTTTTTCTCTTTCTTCTCTCTTTCATCCTTCCCAATAGAAAATTCCTTTTTAACAAAAATTTTTGTTTTGAGTTTGTAATTGCATATTTCTGGGTGAAAGTTTAAAAGGTATCAAAAACTAATTTTGATTTTTTGTATGATATCACGTGTCACAAATTTCAATTGATGATTATTAATCTGGTCACAATTTCATCTTAAGATATTTTCTTGGGAATAAAATAAGAAACTAGAAAGGAAAGAGGAAAATCCAAAATTAAAAGAATTGAAAGGCTAAAAAAATTGTATTTTAGGTAAGTGATTTGAATATTTTTTTAATCATTTAAGGCGAAGACAGATCTATGCAATTTCTCTTTTTTAATTTCAATCATTAAGGTGAAGATTTTTGTAGGAAAGAGGAAGAATTAAATAAAGAAGAAAGAGAAAAAGAAATAAAAGAAAGGAAAACAAGATAAATGAAAAGTCAAAATAATGCAAGGGCAATTTTGTCCTATAAGGGGTTAAGTGAGCAAAATTAAAGGTTAGGAAGTAAAGTGAAAAATGAGGTATACCTTAAAGGAATTAAATATGATTAACCCTAAATAATATCATGAGAAACGTCAAGGAGGTTTCTGAATCCTTTTTAAAATTGAATATAATAAAGTGTGCTTGTTCCCAAAGTTTTGTTCTCTCCGGAGTATTAGAGAGTAAATGACAGACATCCTTTTTTTTTTTTGGAAACCAATGACAGATCCTTCAAAAAAAAAAAAAAAAAACCAATGACAGACATCCTCATCCTCAATTCTCAAAGGATGCCCGCATTAATTGGCACACGCATTCCCAGGAATCCATATGTTATCTTGGCCAACGTTCTCCGGAGAGTAGAGACAAAACTTGTCTTGCGGGAGTTGGCTTCACACTTCTCTAGTGAATCTTTCAAGACAAGCATCAGTTTTTACTGTTTTTACTTTGTCAAATTATTATACCATAAATTTTCGTTACTGCTGGACTCAAACAATCAGATTAATCCAAAAAGATTTAGGGATATTTCACTAGACTCCCTCCAGGTTTCATAAATTTCACTAATTTCCTCTAAGGTTAATTATCTTGTAACATGTTAGCCCAACCAATAATAAAAAAATGATATTGGGAGAGAGGAGATAATATGATTCTATAAATGCCCCTTATCTACTACATTAGTTAATCTCGTATGAAAAGTGAATAAATATTTTTTTCAAACTAAAACTTAAAGAAGCGAAAGTACAATTTAATGAAATTGTAAGATCGTAATCAAAAGTTAGCAACAACTTTATAACGTTTCTTTGCAATTGCTATTTACATGAGACTGCATATAACAGCAAGAACATAGAACTTGAAAGGAAATTTTATTGCATTTTTGTTGTTCAAAATGCAAATTCTTTGAATGGTATGAAGGCGCCATTGATATAAAGGTGAATTTCAACAAGGAGGAATATAATCAACAATTAAATGGAAGAACAACATTTAAACGGAAGAACGAGTATAGTAGCCCAAGTAGAAAAATTCAATAATTTAGAGTTTTATAATTATGGTTAAATTTAGTTAATAACAATTAAGTATGATATAGCTGATTATGCCGGCAAAATTGCATAATATCTAAAAAGTTGTGAGGCTAATAGAGTATTTGTGTCATGACTAAAGTAAGCAATGGGCCCCAAATTTCTAATATGAGAGGTCAATAAAATTTATGAAATCTAGAGAGAGGTTAGTAAAATAGTCAGATACGTTGAGAGAGGTTTATAAAATTATTCCAAAGAGTCAAGATAGTTACTCCTAAGGGTCGACCCTCATTAGATCAATTAACAAGTTCTAGAATGTATCGTTTCAAAATTAAATTTTTAGGGATTTAAACTTCATTTGGATAGCTCTTTTTAAAAAAAAAAAAAAAGAAATTAACAGTTCTTGTGAACACATTTATTAATCATCTTTTATCTCATATATATCAAAGTATTACGGTACATTTTTACAAAAACTAATTATAAAGTCTTGAAACTTTAATCCAGTCAGTAATTAACCAATGTCATTTTGGTGCAAGAAATAATTTTTAGTCTGCGAATCATAAAGATTCCCGTGGGAAGACCTCCTAAATCTGTCAGAGCCTTGTTTAGAGTTATTAGACGACAAGAAGTTTGCTTATATTGACTCCTTAGCATCTGTTCGACGGCTATTGGAATTTTATGATTTTTACGTGTTTTGGACGCTAGAGGCTGGAGATAGAATATATTATTAGCGTACATACTGGAGTCACTGTCCATTGCCTGGTTATTGGTGTAAACCCGCGATTGCCGACGAAACAGCAGCTACAATAAAGAATACCCAAAACCGACAAAACAAAGTAAAGAAAAAATGACTAAATTGAAATGAATCAGTGTTTGTATATATTATTAGCAGTGAATGAATGATAATTATATAAAATTTAAATTTAAAATTTAATTTTTGTACATATATTATAAATTCAACGATAATAATGTATACACTGTTTATATCTTGAAATTATTAAACACGCACCATTTTCTTTCGGGATATGATCTAAATAGTCATCTCTCTCCTTTTTGTTTAATAATGAATTGCTTTTGATCATTCGATTTTAATTTGTGACAAGGTTGTCTTTTAACTTTTATTATTAGGCCAACTTGGTGCCTTCACTTCAATTTGAGACGACGTCTTCCCTTAATTTTCATTATCGACCAACTTGTCCTTCAATTCTTTAATGACCAGTTTAATGGCTGTTGATTCATGTCTTAATATTTTTTTTATACACTCGCACCCTATTCCACACATTTTCACTCTCAATTATCAAACACAGAATTCGAAATTTAAACGCGATGATAGTGAGAAAAACTCTAATAGTTCTCCTCTATCCATTAAGCTAACTCCAGTGGTTAATCCAAATCTTAAAATTGATGAATATCAAAGAAACATAAACCAAAACTTAGAAAAAATACAGATCAGAGAAGAAGAAAAATGCTTTCAATAAAAGAATAACCCAGCTCAAAATATTCTTTTCTTTTCTTTTTTTGGTCAAACGGCATCTTTATACACTAATACTGTATTTTCATACAAATTCTAGTAGGAGAGGGACCAACTGCGTCTCGAGAATCTACAGCAATCAGCTTGTTTATTATATGTAGTTGAGTTGGGCAAAAATCTTTCCTTGAGAGCATTTTCCCCCTTCCTAGAATTGCAAAGTTTTGGTCTATTTTTATTGTCTACGATCAAAAATATGAATTGATGATTTTACCCCTTCTTAAACTGAGGTTTAAAAAAGTTAGAGACTTAAATTGTCCCTATAATATAAGTTAAGAGACGACACTATACCAAATTAAAGTGGAGGAACCAAATTAGCTCAATAATAAAAATTAAAAAAACAACATTGTCCCAAATTAAAGTTGGAGGATTAGGGTTCAAGACCCTCCACTTATCAAATATATATATACACACACATGAGGATTAAAAGTGGTTCAGCAAAAAATTGAAGGACTATTTGGGTCCTTCTCTTTCTTTCTTCTTCTTCATTTTTTTTTTCGGTTGAAATCCTTGCCAATGTGAAAGACCAGGGAATTTTGAAGAAAGCCACTTGAAGCACTTACCTAAGTTGTTTAACGCATATAATCTCTTGGTATATTAACCAAAAACAAAAAGAAAAAAGAAAAGGGGGGAGAGAGAAATCTCTCCCGGCATTGGTAAACGTACAGAAATTGATAAAATCATTGATCAAATATATAAATAGATTGATGGTCCCAAGACTTGTTTCCTCAAATGAAAGGGACAAAAAGAGCCAAAAGTCTACTTTGAACTTGCCTGGACTCATTAATGATCAGGACAATGCAGCGAAATTTATTGGCCCTTGCATACTGTGTCGTTGAAATTAGTGAAAGTTTTGTATCTGAATGAAGTTTGAACTGGTCCAAAGTTTCTGCAATCTTCATATGTACGTGGATTACATCCAAAAGAAAAGAAAACTTGCATACATTTGCATTCTGCATCCTTTTTATTTTTTTTTTGGTGTAATTCTACATCCAAATTTGCCCCTCTAACTATTCTTAAGTAATAATCAGTTTAAAAATACTATCACTTATCTTTATTTATTTTTAACCCTCAAAATTCAAATCTAAGTGAGCGTTGGTCCTTTTTTTTTTTTTTTTAATAAGTGAGCATTTGTTTTATAAGCCATGAAATTAATTCTACAGAAACTGGACAACACATAGGAGATTTGATTGGAATATGTGAACTTATATTAGTTAATTGCAAATCATGTTTCATCATCACATAAGTAATTACATACACCAGAGAGAGAGAGAGAGAGAGAGGTGTCTTCCCTCTTCTTTGTCAAGGTCTAGGGCTCCATTTCCCATTTGTTGACGTAGTCGCGTAGGAACTGTAAGTTATCACATTTCTTGAAGCCCAGTTATGTGGAAAACCCATGTTAAGTAAGTCTTTTTAGCTCTCATTTTCTATGAGAACTGTCTAGATTGGATCAGTCTTAATGCTTCCTTTGTAAAAATGATCCATAAAACCTGATATAGAAAAAGGCAAAAGCAAAAGGCCACAGGAAATATACCATAAGATAGATGGAGGGAAGTGGGGATGCTGAATGCTCCAAGACATGCCCTTCTTCTGGGGAAACTGAGGCTGATGAGGACGAGAACGAGGGTGAAGGGAAGATTGATGATGATCATAAGCAGAAAGATGGAGGAACCTCAAGCAACAGCAGTACTGTTGAAGAGAATGAGATCAACAAGCCCTCTGTAAGGCCTTATGTCCCATCCAAGATGCCTAGACTCCGTTGGACACCTGATCTTCATCTTCGCTTCCTTCATGCAGTTGAGAGACTTGGTGGACAAGAAAGTAAGCTCTCATTCATGGACTTGTAAAGTAATTATAGCCTTGAAATCTGATAAACGATATTGAGTTAGTGTTTTGTTTTGGTGCAGGGGCAACACCAAAGTCAGTTCTTCAATTGATGAACACAAAAGGGCTAAACATTACTCATGTGAAGAGTCATTTGCAGGTAATTTTCAAGGGTCTCATTGAGTCAGTGTATTTTTTACAGATCAAATGGCATTGACTGACTATATATTCTCCTCTTGGTATTTTTATATACTGTTCTTTTGGTTGTGTCTGATAGATGCATAGGAGCAAGAAGATTGATGACCCCAGTCAAGGTATGATGTTTCTGGCTCTCCCTCACCGTCTTTTAGGGCCGTTTTTAAAGGTTTTTGTATCACTGGTAAAACAGTATTAGTTCAGAAGGCATCTTATAAATCCAAGAAATCCTTTTCTGGATACAGGGATAACAGATCATAGGCAGGTTTTTTGAAGGTGTGGCTCCAAATATTTTCAACCTGAGCCAAATTCCCATGTTTCCAGGTTTTCATCATAACCACAAGTCCACCTTCAGGTATGCCAAAATTTTCAGTGAACATATATGTATTAAAAAAAAAAAAAAGTCTTTCAAATACCATACAACATCTCGTAGTATGTGAAAATATACATTATATAGTCAGGCTCGGGGGTAGGACAGTAGTTTTGGGTTGTGGCATCTAATCTCACTTCTGAATGCGTATTTATTAAACTTAAGATATGGAGTAGCAACTTGGGATCGTCTTGCGACTTCAATGCAAATCTCTACAATGAGACAGAACATGATTAACAAGATTAGGCCAGGATTTTATGATATATGGACCGGAAGGAACATTGGCTCAAGGAGCAGTGAAGTTTATTCCAGGATCCCGAACTCAAATCAGCTATCATCTTGGCACACTAATGAATTACAATCCACAATGCAATCATTTCATGACCAGCAAGAATACCAGCAAGATCAGTTAAAATCCTCAAAGCAGGTGCAATCGAAAACTGTCTACTTCAGTTCAGGCAGAAGTAAAATTCTGGGCGTGGAGGAAGGTATGATTCTCGAAAAGCGAGCAGGAGTGAAGAGGAAGGCATCGAATTGCAATGTCCACTTGAATCTATCCCTTGGCTTAGGCCAGTTAGGGATGGCTACCATGAAGGTTTGGAGGATGATGATGGCCATTTATCATTGTCACTGTGCTCACCATCTTCCTCCAAGATTAGAAGGTTGATAGATGATACTCGTACTGAGAATGCATGCGGGGCAAGTACTCTGGATCTGACTCTATGAATGACACATTCTAAGTGAGATCTTGAGGTACTTGCTTCTCTCATTATATTGTACCATGTTACATAAGGTAATAGCACAACTACTTGTGTTTCTTTGTTCGTGGAGGATCAGAGGCCTCACAGGTTGAAATCTGTTTAGTTTAAACTGGTTGGTGTAATTTTTGTTACATTCAGTATAAACTCGTATAGTTTTGATTAGAAAAGCCAACTTTGTTGTGTGAGTTTAATAAATTCAAGTTTACACCCAAATTTTATGAATTTACACAAAAAAATATGAGAATTACACTAACCAGTTTGAACTAGACAAAATTCAGTTTATGAGGCTCTTGGATCTATTGATGTTACACTTAAATCATATGAACTGGGAATAAACTTTAACTTTTGTACATTTATTGTCCCAAGAGAGATAAAAAGAGAGCAACTTCTCTTGGAAGTGATATATATATATATATATATATATTTTAGACAAAAAAGATTTTTTTATTCATTCAATCACACCAGGAACGATTACATCAAAAAGAGCAATCTACAAGATCTTTCTCTGAAAGTTTGGAAAGCCTAACCTATCCATCCGAATATCACCTCGAGCCATAGGGGGTAGCTCTACAAAGGAATCAAACAACGTATCACTTCCCCGGGTTCGCACCTATCTTGGCTAGCCTGTCCGATGGCTTATTTGCCTCTTTAAAGCAACGTGTTATTGACCGAAACAAACTCTGAAACCGCAATAGATCGTCCAACTCCACCTGCAACCGCCAGGGGCATGCACGATCCCCTGATATGATCTGAACCAGAGTCAGGGAGTCCACCTATAGGTGCAGATCCATGTAGCCCCGACCCACACACTGTTTTACCCCATACACCAAGGCCTGTAACTCGGCGTGCAGGCTAGTGGTGACACCAAAGAAACAGGAAAAGCCAAAGAGAAATCCCCCATGGGAGTCCCGCAACAGCCCTCCCCCTCCACTCATCCCTGGATTGCCAAGCGAATACCCGTCCGTATTAAGCTTATAACCTGCCGACTGGACCACCCACTTTACAGGCCTAATGAACATCTGTTTTGGCAAACCTTCCAAGTCCGCGTGCAATAATTTCGTAGCATTCCATTCTAAATCCACATTTTAAACAAGTCTTGATGTTAACTATTGGAATTAACCCAATGGTCAGGGAAGGACTTTTAGAATCTTTCTCACTGTTAGATTCAAGATTCGAATCATATGCTTGATAGTTGGGAGATGGAAGGATATCGGAGAGGGTGGGAGGATAAAAAGAAGAAGAAGAAGAAGAAGAAAAAGAACAAATCTTGATGTTAATGAGTGATTTATAAAATGCAAGCATTCCATTCCCTCTTGAAATGTAAAAAGGTGGAAAAGAAGTTCCATTTTGGAGGAAAATTTTTTAGGTGATGTTTGAATTGCTAGTATAGGAAAAAATGTTGGGAATACACTTTGACACATTTTTGAATCATCTTTTTTATTTCCCGTACACCAAATCACTACAATATATTTTCTATAAAAATTTCAAAAAAAAAAATAGCAATCCAAACGGGATTTTTGATTTCTAGCAGTGTACCAAGGCTGAACAGAGAGGAAAAATCGACTATCGTACATGTAGTATTTGTTATTAATTTTGAAGATTGAAATGATCTAACTCTAGTGGTGCTGCGTGCTTTTCTAGTACTTGTGGGATGACTTGACACGCATTAGACAAGAAAGACAATATACTTAGCTCAATTGAGTTGAATGCTAGTGTAGTTTAAGCTATTAAATTTTTTTTTTTGGGTCATGATTGGTTTTTTCTATGATAAGGTGAGCATCCATGATATAGAAATTTCACTCCACTTGAATAAGACTGGTTTGCGTCTACCTTTGACATCTAATATCTTTTGTTACCAGGTTCTGTCTAACCAGTGGATTAGTTTAGTGTGGCTGTGAGTGTCAGTATTTTGTGAGAATGTACCCAAAACTGTTCATGAATACGAGTGTATCTAAAAAGAATATGTTAATCATTGGTTACACAAATCATGGTTAAAAAAGTTGGCTCAGCTCAGTACATTTCTTTCCTACAGCAAGGACAACAATATTGACTTGTTCTTACGCTAATCCTAAAACACAACCAACTAGGTATTGGGAGGAAAGAAATTTTTGAGTGTCGAAAGTAGAGTATTTTAATTTTAATTTTAATTTTTTATTGTTGGTCAGTAGAAATATTCCAAATCTTACAGGGGAGAAGCGGGAAAGGGAAGGATTTGAGAGTCAATCGAGAGATTAATATCTCTATCGACTAAGTTGGGTCTTGGGAATACCTAGATTAATGTTAAACGCTTTTCCAAAACACAATCAGGTGGAGTGGCAGTCAGCCAGCTCGAAAATGACTTGGTATGATTAAGGCTAGAAGCATTAAATTTAAGTTCACCCACATTAGACTAATTTAGACTCAAATTGGAACCTTAACAGGTTTTTTTTATTTTTATTTTTAAAAAAGATCCAAGCCCAGATTGTAATGGTTATAGATATCTAATGGGTATCCAATAATCTTTTTTATGGTGTGTAATTACAAATTAGAAATGTAAAAGTTATATGAAAATAGCCTTAAAAATAGTGGAATAGAAAGAATGCAAAGAGTCCTATAGGGTTGCTTTTTTAGGGGGACAATGTGAAGCAAGCTCATTCCCACTCCGACCAGGAGCTGCTCAAAAATAATAAATAGTAATAGATGAATTCAAAGATGCTAACAGACTGATCTATGCAGTTGTACCCGTCTGTCCAGAGGCGGTTTAGTCCACTTTAGGGTTCCAACAACTTATTAGTTAGATCTGTCCCTTTCCCCTAGTATAGAAATAGTTGTAAACAATTGTCATTTGATCAAAAAAAAAAATTATCACTATGCTAATTAAGAATAATAATTGAATGTCATATACACCAAAACAAAATGTTAGAAGTTTCAAAGTTCTTTAGATTGGAATACTCTTTAAACAATAAACTGACATAGGACGCTGATACACTAGAGTTTTGAATTAATTCTTGATGGGTGGTTTACGTGCTTGTGAAATTGTGTATACACATAGATTATGGGTTCTGGCGGAGTTTATTCTAGATTATGATCTTGACACAGATTATAGTTAAATCAAATATAACTAAGACCTATGCAAAGTCTGGTTTGGGTAGGATTTGATTTTGAACTTTTAATTTTGAATCTATAGTCCATACTAATACAGAGGATGTAAATTGAATTTCAATAAGACTCGATCCATTAACATTCTTATTAGAATCAAAAGAAAAGATTACCAATAGTGCTTCCCCACCCACCTCTTTCTTCATAGAAAATAAGATAAATGAGTCTTGTTTATGCTATTTTCTGATATAGTAATAGACCTTGGTAAGTAAAACTGAAAAGTACAAAATAAAAAATCTAAAATTGAAATATTACCGCTGAAATATTTCTAGAAATGATGTTTCTAGATGAAGGGAAAAATGGAAGTCCATGTTGGTTTTGGATTTTAGACGACTGGTTCTTACAAAAAAAAAAAAAGGAATTTCAGTTGGTGAGGAAAAGGAAATTCAATCAAGGGAAGAAAAAGAAAGGATTTTAGACGACTTGATTAGGAAAAAGGGAAAAAGAACAAGGGGACTTTGGTCGGCTAGTAAGTGGAATAAGGGAAGGAAAAGGAAATTACTTTTGAAGAAGGATTTGGAAGTTGTGTCCAGCTATTGTTATCTATAAATACCCCTAAGGCTTGAAACTTGAGAGCATGTGTTCACTTTGAAATCAGAAAATTCTAATAAGGGTGATAAGTATATATTTTACTTTGTTTTAAGTGTGTTTTATTAGTTAGTTTTGGTGTGTTTTAACTACTTTTATAACTAATTAACTAGGATTTTAGTAAAAATATGCATTTTGTGGTTTAAAGTGTAAAAATTGCATTTCTATGGATTTTAATGGTGAAAACTTCATGTTTTTGTAGGTTTAAGGATTCAATCATCAAATGGAGTGATTTGAGAAGAAAATTAGATGATTGATGATGGTTTGAAGTGATAAAAAGAGAACATGAAGTGCAAAGATGAGACGCAATCAAGAACAAAAAAAGAAATGTTTCATGGATTTGACATCTTGTGGTATTTTGGCTATATCTTGAGCTACATGCATCAGATTAAGGTGATTCATGTATCATTTTGAAGCTAAGAGATAGATCTATATTTGGTATGAAGATATCAAAATCCAGTTCAATCGTTTTCATTGTCAAAAAATCGAAATATAGAAGTGCAACTCTGTTATCGAAAGCTGAAATAGAGCTCTGATCAGTTGAGGGTATTTTGATCATTTCTCAGTCTACAGAGCTCTAAATTGGATGATTCTTGAAGCATTGGAAAGATAACTCAAATGGTTACAACTTTAATGTTTTGTACAAGAGCTAGTTCATCCTCCATCATTGAGAAAATAGTAGTTGAAATGGTGCTAAATTCACAGAAGTGAAAACAAGACCCTTGAATACGTGGCTTGAAGTCGTGTATTCCTCAATTTTGGCTGCAATTTGTGTTTTGTTCACACAAGGTTTTTGACCCATTTTCCTGCAAGAATATCAGTGGAAACAGCTCAAGACAGCTGCAAAAGAAGCTTTACAACTCAAATCTAAGCTTGTTTATGGGCTCAAGAGGAATCTTAACATGATTTAACACTTTGTCTTTTGCATGGAATTCCTCTATAAATAGCAGCCTTTGGAGACCATTTTCAGAACATTGGAAGGCTAGAAAAACTCCACAAAAATGTAGTCTTCACTAGAATTTCCTTAGTTCATTAGTTAGAGTATTATAGTATAGTTAGTGTAGTTTTTCCTTCTTGTATTTGTAATTAGATTTGGATGAAGATTTGAAAAGCAAAGATAGAGAGTTTGAAGCTCATGTGACAAGGGTGACTTCTCTCCTATCACTTTCTCTTTTATATTTAAATTCATATTTAGCTATAATACAAGTTTGGTGTTTGTTTTCATGTTTAGTTAAAGTTTATGCTTAGAATTATGGATGAACTTTCTATATCTTGTTAGTGATATTTACTTGGTTATTTGATAATATTATTTTGAGTAAGTTATTTATCACTTTTGCTTTTCTAATCATGATTAACCGGCCATTAATTATGATAATCTTAAGGTGTTAAGTTTGCAATGAGAATTGAAATTTAACATTAGTTCAAGAAAGTGATAAACCTAGAAGTTCACTCACGAGAGTAGGTATGGCTTTGTGGCTTTAGTGACTTGTTTCATGTAATTTCATAGAAGAAATGAGTTTGTAGTTAATTTCATAACCACGAGAGTAGGTATGATTTAATTACAAGTATAGTTGATTCACTATGAAAGTAGGTTTCACATACATTAGGAAATTACACCATAACTAATCGAGATAATAGCATTCACTTAGCTAGTAACTTCACTTGCAAGAATAGTAAGAAATTCCATTCTTCTAGGAGTTTTCTATTGTGTTTTTGTTACTTTTATAACGTAGATTTAATTTCTTGCACTTGTGATAGTCTAAATAATAAAGAAGTTTAAAAATATCGGTAATTGAAAATTTTCCCTGTGGGATCGACCCTTAGTACCTTATACTCAATCACGACTCGTATACTTGAGGAAAATCGTGGATGGGGTATTTAGAAATTTATAAATGTAAAACTTGACTGTGGAATGAACTAATTGTTATATGTATACCCCGCGCTCGTCAGAGGGAGAGTAGAGTCTCTGACAAGGCTGGTGAGAAGAGATAGATGCAAGGTGACCAAGAAAATGAAAAGAGTTAACCTTAGCTGAGGTATTTTCTAGCCTTCTTAGAAATTCAAGAATTTCAAAATTGTTGTGATTGTCTAGGTTAACGTTTAGATCTCAAACAATAAGACCTGGTCCAAGAATCTTTTTTGAGTCATTTAAAGATCAAGAACACTAGAAACAAGTAAAGTTCTGTATGAAAGAAAATCAAGAAATCAGAATTAGGGTTTCTAGTTCTTTAGACGTATTTCTGAAATTTGTTTCAGATACTAGGCATCTTTTGTTGAGTGAAAATTTTCAGGTTGTTAGGTCTATGTGTCTAATGTTTGTATATAAATTTCATGTAAAAATTAAATGTTTAAACCTAGTTTTGGGATTGTTTTTGTCCCAAGTTCTATTTGATAGAATAGGATATTAAATGAATTTTTGTCAAAGAAAAGAATTTGGATAAAAAAATTTTCCAAGAGACTTTCACAAGAATGTTTAAAAGTTATTTTTGAGTCAAATTAAGAATATTTTATGATTTTACAAATGTTACAAACCTAGTTCTTGAATTAAAGAAATTAGTTTCCTAATGTATCAAAATCTTAGACAGGTTTAGGTAGTCAAAATATTTGTTGTAAAGTCATGATTTTTGAAGCAAATTTTTAGAATAAAAACCATGATTTCAAGGTATCATGACTGTATTATAAACCTGGAAGTTTGGTGAATTTCTTAATGAGTTTAACATTTGTTTCTTCAAAAATATTACATGTTTTGTAAATCTGGAAATTCATCTGTGAAGCCTGATTTGCGATGTTTGAAAAATCATAATTCTTGATAGGGATCTTTTTTTTTTTGGTGAAACTCAGCATGTTTGAAATTAGAAATAAAGTAGTTTATGCAGTAAAAAATTCACAAGTTGTTAATCCTTGTGTGAGTAACTACACTTCTACAAATTTGCATAAGACATTATTCTATACTCTATTAAATCATTCTAGGTTCCTTTAAGTCATAATGACGTTGTTCTTGGTCCCTTATGATATGAACAAATTCAAAATACATTTCCTTTAAAAAAATGTCCATGCCTCACAATCTAGATTTCAAATTAGAAAATCAAAGGCATTGGAAGAAGCTAGAGTCAAAACCCTAAAACTTTCATAAAGATCATAATTTAAAAATCAGAAATATTTATTTTCAAAATCTGAGCTGAACATCAAGTAGTTGCAAACTACTAACAACCTATGAATTTTTTATTACATATACTAAAATTTGCTAGTTTCAAACAAGCTAAGTTTCACGAAAAATAAGGATCTTATCAATAGTTATGATTTTTCAAATATCAGTACGAAATCAGTTGACGGGATTTTGATATACGTACAAGTTAAAAAAAATCCGAAATACACCCGTTTCACTGCAAGTATACAGGTCAACTAGTAGTTTAGGGTATATATCGGGTCGATCCCACGAGGAAGATTGAACAATTACCGGTATTACTAAAGCTTCTCTATTATTTAGACTATCAATGAATAATAACAAGTAAAACCTCCTGAACTTATGCAAAATAATAAATCAAAACTCCTTAGGTTGTGGTATCCCTAACTACTCATGTAAGTGCCATTTTTGGATCATTGAAAATTACTATCTAGGCTAGTTATGGTGTAATTTCCTTATGCATATGAAACCTACTTTCGTAGTAAATCAACTATACTTATAACTAATCCATACCTATTCTCATGGTTATGAAATTAGTTACAAGTTCTTTTCTTCAATGAAATTACATGAAATTAATCACCAAAACCACATAGGTGCACCTCTACTTTCGTGAGTGTACTCCTTATGTTTAGCACTTCTTGAACCAGTGTTAAATCTCAATTTTCATTGCAGAAATAACACCTTAGATAATCACAATTAATGGTACCAGATTAATCATGATTTAAAGAGCTAAAGTGCTAAATAACGTGCTCAAATAATGGCATCAAATATCCAAATAATAAACACTAACAATCATAGAAAGTTCAACCAAACCCAAGGCATAAACTTTAAAGACACATAATAAACTCAAAATCCAGAACTTGCATATTAACCATACTTAAGAATCCAATACAAAAGATAAAGAATTGGAGAAGAGATAACCCTTGTCACATGAGCTTCAACTCCTTCTTCTTCATCTCCATCTTCATCATAATCTAGTCATTATACAAGAATGGATGAACTAACTAGCTAAACTATCCTGCACTAAGGAAATGGAAGAGCTACATTTTTGCAGTCCCAAGCTCTCTCCCGTATGAAAATTATCAGACCTCCCAAATGTCTCTGCATATAAGCTGATGAAAAGCTCCTCTCCTCACCAGTCCAAATTTTCTGCTATGATTCTCCAAATCTCCTTTTGTTAAGAAAGTCAAAAGAAATATTGTTTTGACTTGACAATAAATCATTTTGTCTTCCCTTTTGTTGCAGAAGCATGTGCCACCGAATTCTCTCACCAAAGATAGTTGGAAAGTTGTGTTAAAAGTGAGAAAAACGGCTGTGTCACTTGCAGAGGAGAGATGCAGATCCGAGCCTCGGATCCGAGGGGTGAAGAATGATCCGAGCTCGGATCATCACTAATCCGAGGCCTTTCCATATGGGTCCGAGCTCGGATCGTCTGACCTCGGATCCATTGCTCCAGAAGCACAGACGAGGGCTCGGATCTTGTTTTGTTCACACGGATCCGGGCTCGGATCCTGGCTAGTTATTTCCCAGTTTTTCACTCCTTTTCTTTTTCTTCATTTTTGCTCCTGGTATTCTTGTACTTTATCCTCCAAATGATCCTTACATTTTCTTCATCTTGTGCATGAATTTCATATATCAAAATCCTTCATAATTTCACAAAATTAACGCGTTAATCCACTCATTTATCAAGTTTTGAACACTTAAACAATATTCAAACAATTATCATCAAAAGAGTTCAAATATGGCTTTAATCTTCTCAAAACATACCAAAAGTTCATGCCAAACTTATACAAAATATACGTTAAATATTCACTTATCATCAGTCTTCACAAGTGAATTTCTAGATTTGCAAAACTTGTAATACTTTTAAAGAAATGAATATTAAACTCATTGAAAAATTCTCAAAATCTCCAAATTAATGGTACACTAGTGTTACTTTCAAATCATGGGTTTTAATCTAAAAAATTACTTCAAAATTTTGACTACCTAAATCTATTTAAGGTTTTGATAAATTAGGAAACTAAATTCTTTAATTCAAGAACAGGTTTGTAACATCTATGAAATCATAAAATCTTCATAATCTAACTCACAAATAGCTTTAAAACATTATTTTGAAAGTTTCATGAAAAAACTATTCAGCCAAATTCTTTTTCTTACAAAAATTTGTTTAACTTCATATTCTATCAAATAGGACCAGGTACAGAAAATTGAATTTTTGCATGAAAATTTTATATGCAAACATTAGACATATAGCCTAACAACTTGAAAATTTTTACTCAAAACAAAGAACCTTAAGACTCAAAACAAATTTCAAAATGTCTCAGGAACCAAAAACCCTAATTCTAGTTTGTTGATTTTTCTTTCATACAAAACTTTACTTGTCTCATGTTTTCTTAATCTATAAACGATTCAATAAAGATTCTTGGACAAGGTATTAGCACTACAAGGTCTAAACTTTAACTTAAACAATCGCAAAGGTTTTGAAATTCTTGAATTACTAAGAAGGCTAAGAAGTACCTCAACTAGAATTTCTCCTCTTTTCACTTTCTTGATCACCTTGTACCAATCCATTCTCACCCGCCTTCTAAGAAACCCCGTGAAGCTCTCCCTTATTCAAATTTTCTGATTTCAAACCAAACAGATGTTCTTAAAGATCAATCCTTGGAGTATTTATAGATATCGATAGCAGGACACAACTTTCAAATCCTTTAGGGAAAGTTGTTTCCTTTTGCTTCCCTTATTCCACTTACCAACTGATCTAAGGCTTTGTTTGATAATTTAGTTCAACACTTAAATTTAATAGATTCAGATCTTAATATATTCAAACCGTTTGATAACCAAAAAATTGAAATCTAAATTATTTAAGTGGCACTGAATTTTTTAGGCAAAACTTGCTGTCAAAATTAATTAAGTGATAAACTACTCTATTATCACTGGATGTGATATGCACTCAAATGCATTAGATTTAATACTTAACAATTTAATAACTTAATGGATTCATATTTCAAATTTCAGATTTCATACTTCAATTTTTAGACTTCAGTTTTATCAAACGTACCTTAAGTCCCCTTGTTTCTCTTTTTTTTTTTCCCTTTCAAGTTACGGCTTTCTGTTTCTTCCCTTGGCCAAATTTCCTTTTCATAGCCAATTGAAATTCTTTTCTTTTTTTTTTTTGAAAGAATCGGCTGTCCAAAATTCAAAACTAACTTGGACTTCCATTTTTCCCTTTCTTCTAGAAACGTCATTTCCTAATTGTTTAAAACACTAGCTAAAATATTTGGGACATCAATTGTATGATGCAATTGTTTTGGTAATTGCAGAGAATCTCATGTATGTGTGTGAAATATGTTTTGTATGAGATTGCGTATGTGTGAAAGTGTATGAATGTATTAAATCATAATTTTGATTGAAGTAATTTCATTAAATTGGATACTTCCTCTAGTTCAGTTGTTAGTATCATGTTTTCACTTTTGAATATCCCAAAATAAGAGTGACATTTGAATAGTCTAAACAAAATTTTATTAGCTTTCTTATTTTGTCACTTAAAAACTTTCTGCTCATAGAAATTAAACGTTCGAACCATATTGTAAATTCATTTAAAAACTCCTCATTTAGGCATGATAGTTTCATGTTTCCTTAAAAAGTTGGATCTCTAATATACGACTAAAATTATGGAATTGATAGAGTAATTCTACCTTCACTTACAATTTTGTATACAAATTAGATGTTACTTAATGCATTTAGAGGTAAAAGAATTTTACAACCAAACAAACTTAATATATTAAGCACATTAATTTATTAATTTTAAGTACTTGATGGGGTTTCCAAACACCCCAGTTATTAGAAATACATAGCAAATCGAGCAGGCTACACGAGTTCACGAATTGAGCATATATACTCGGAATCGATAGCTCATCAAGTCGACTGAAGTTTGACTTGAGTGCGGTATTGACCTAGCTTGAATCAAACTATATCAAGTCAGCTTGCAGCTCTACTAGTAAGCAAACAAACTTAATATACCAAACATTTAGATTATTAACTTTAAGTGTTTGATGGGATTCATCAACCACCCCATTAGTTGCTTTATGCTAACACTTTTCTTTTTGATAAAAATTACACAAATGTAAACGCATTGATAAGTTGAAGTGTTTGAACGATAATTATACAAAATTTAAATTTGAAATTCAATTTTTTACATATATCATGGATCCAATGGTGGTAGTGCATACACTGTCAGTATATATAAGATTATTCTTCTTTTTGGATTATTCTTTCTTATACTGACAGCGTGTACACTGTCAACCTTGGATATATGATAATTATGTAATATTTGATTTTAAAATCTAACGTTTGTACATGTTTCGTGGATTCAACGGTGATAGTGTATATGTTGTTAGTATATATAAGATTTATTCTTCTTTTTTGGATTAATCTTTCCTATATTAACAGTATGTCCACTGTCAAATTCGAATAAATGACAACTCTACAAAATTTGAATTTGTAATCCAATTTTTACATGTGTTATAGATCCAACGTTGATATTATATACGCTATTAGTGTATATAAGGTTTACTCTTCTTTTGGATTAATCTTCTTATACTGACAATGTATACACTGTCAATCTCGAATGAATGACAACTATATAAATTTAAAATTTAAAATTCAACTTTTGCACATATGTTATGGATCTAACAATGATAGTGTATACACTGTCAGTATATGAGTTTATCGCTAAAAATAACTCTTCTTCCAAAACATATACCCAAAGTAACCTAATTTTAAAATTTATTACTTTTGTGATCCTTTTTTTGCTGCTTAGACTGCATATGTGCCAGGATGGAGATAGAGGCATCCTTCATTTCTCTTCCCATCTAATATCTTCTCCAATTTTCTCTCTAAATCTTCCCGCATTTTTTTCTTTCATTATCTTTCCCTTATCAAACGTAATTCTAAGAAGCCAATATTTATATTAACAACATCTAAAAAATATTCTTCTCGAGTTGATAATCTCAAGACAAATGAAGATTATTCTCTTGTCTTTTCAAGGAGTAGAAAAAATAACATAAAAAAAGCCTTGAAGTTTTTGTAATTGCTTACAATTTTCGTTGCAATTTTTGTATTTTTTAAAATTTATTTTTGAAAAAATATATGTAATAGGTTTGATATATTTAGAAAAATTCAGAGACCAATATAGCAAGGTCAATAATGGTAGAATTTATTTTAAATAATTATAAGGAAATTATAAAAGTTATGCAATCTTCTTGTGCCTCTATAATATAAAAAATTTAAATTTTTAGTTCATATTAGAAACTATAAACTAGATTAGAATTTTCCTTTCTTGTTATCTACATGGCAATCAGGATAACTAAATGGCAACAATAACATCATTATGGAAATAAAAATTTGAAAATGAATCACATTAGGAATATTTTTTAGCAAGTGTGTTATTTTGGCAAAAAACTCACCAGTGTATATAAAATTTACTCTTTCTTTTTTATTATTCACACTCTCACCATCTTATCTTTCTTATTCAGAAACTATGATGTCAATGCCTTTTTGTTTTTCTCATACCAATAGATTGACCTCACCAAAACGTTGCTCTTGACAAATTGATCTGACAATCATATCCTATTCGAACATATCCACCTTGTCTTCTTTTCTACAAGGAATCCGGGATTTACTAAATCAAGGCTGTTAGAGATGCAGAAGGGGCAGTCTGGGCGGCGGAAATAGCCCAGGAGCAGGACTCATCAGACCCTGTTTTACGTGATTTAAATGTTGCCCGTGAGCGGCTTAGGGTGACTCTGGCTACTGAGGAAGGCTTTTGGAGACAAAAGGCCAGGGTGAGGTGGTTGAAGGATGGCGACAGGAATTCTAAATACTTCCATGCGATGGTGGCAGAGAGGAGGAGAAGGGCGCTCATTCATAGGATCCGCGGTTCTAATGGCGAATGGGTAGAGTTTGAGGAACTCATTAGTAGGGAGGCAATTTCCTTCTTCTAGAGGCTTTTCACAGTGGAGTCGTGTTCTTCCTCTTATGAGTTCTTAGACACTATCCCGAAGTTGGTGACGGATCGGGATAACACCCGGCTTATGGAGCCCTCCACCATGGCTGAAGTCAAGAAGGTGGTTTTCTGGATGGATGGGAAGAGTGCCACTGGCCTAGATGGGTTTACAGGGAAGTTCTTCATGTTTGCTTGGGAAGTGGTTGCGGAGGACGTGTATAAGGCTGTCTCAAGTTTCTTCTATGGGGCAGAGCTGCCACGAAGCATTACCGCCACTACCGTTGTCTTGATCCCTAAGGTTCAGTGTCCCCAGGACTTCACATAATACCGTCCGATAAGCCTATGTAATTTTATCAATAAAGTGATTTCACGTATTCTTTCGGATCGTCTAGCTCAGATTTTACCTAGACTCGTCTCCGCCCAACAGAGTGGATTTGTCAAAGGGCGACAGATCGCAAACAACTTTTTGCTTGCACAGGAGTTGGTGTCGGATATCGGGAAGCCGTCACGCAGAGGCAATGTTGTGATTAAGTTGGACATGATGAAAGCGTATGACAAGGTGTCATGGTGCTTTCTTTTGCAGGTGCTGAGGCGGTTCGGATTTTCTGAGACATGGATCGATGCTGTTTGGCGGCTGATTAGCAACGTTTGGTTCTCGGTACTGATCAATGGGATGCCGCAGGGGTTCTTCCGATCCACACGTGGTTTGAGGCAGGGCAACCCATTATCTCCAGATTTGTTTGTCATTCGGGCGGAAGCCCTCTCTAGGGCTCTGAACGCTTTGGTCGAGCAGCGCCAATTTCATCAATATAAGGTTCCGATTGGCTGCCCGATTGTTATACATTTAGCTTTTGCCGATGACGTGGTCATTTTCACCAGCGGGTTGAAGTTTTCTTTGCGTCTCTTAGTGAGGGTCTTAGAAGATTATTGTGCTGTCTCGGGTCAAAAGATTAATAAGCAAAAGAGCTGTTTTCTAGTGCATTCCCGACTCTCCCCGCTCCGCTGCAGAACTATCAGGCATTTAAATGGATTTCAGAAGAAGGAATTTCCGATCAGATACTTGGGATGCCCATTATTCACTGGTCGGCGAAAGAAGGAGTACTTTGGGGAGATTTGCAAGGGCATTGTCAATAGAATCTTATCTTGGAAGCAGTGAATTCTATCGCCGGGGGGAAGAGTGGTTCTGCTCAAGCACGTTCTATCCTCTCTGCCGATCTACTTGTTGGTGGCAGCGTCGCCTCCCAAGGGAGTCTTGCGGGAGATAGAGAGAGTTATGGCTGCGTTTCTGTGGGGAGCGTCAGAGTTTGGCCCGAGGTTTCATTGGATGAAATTGGTAGACCTGTGTCGGCCATATAGCGAAGGGGGGCTGGGCCTCCGGCGTCCAACTGAGGTTTTTCAAGCATTCTCCATGAAGCTATGGTGGAGTTTCAGACAGGGGCATTCCCTTTGGGCTCCTTTCTTGCGGCCAAGTATTGTAGAAGTCGACGCCCTTGCCTGGCGGAGGAGCGGATAGGGAGTTCGTACACTTGGAGACGGATGTGTGCGGTCCAGAGTTTAGTAGAGGACAACATCGGTTGGATTGTTTAGTCAAGGACAATGGACTTTTGGCATGATAACTGGGTAGGGTCCGACCCACTGTG
This sequence comes from Coffea humblotiana, assembly GCA_023065735.1. NCBI lineage: Eukaryota > Viridiplantae > Streptophyta > Magnoliopsida > Gentianales > Rubiaceae > Coffea > Coffea humblotiana. The sequence continues at coordinate 9,901,234 of CM041216.1, forward strand.
TCACCGAGTGGAGGTTTTCTAGAACCAGTGGGTAGCGGATTTTGTTAATGGAGGGGAATGGAATGTCCGGTTACTCTCAGAAGTTCTGCAGCCGGAGTTGATTCGGTTGGTGACGGCAATCACTCCCCCAACACTTCAAGGGGAAGATAGGATGGTGTGGATGTTAACCACCAATGGGGAGTTCTCGGTTGCCTCAGCTCTGTCGCTTATTCACTCCCATTGTAATGGGTCTCTCGGTGCCGCCTGCATTTGGCACAGGTCCTTACCAATCACAATCTCTTTTTTCATGCTTCGCCTACTTTCAGATAGGCTCCCCTTACTTGAACAGTTATGACTCTTTGGAGTCCAGGGTCCTTCTCGATGCTGCTGCTGTACCGATCCTCAGGAGGAACGATTGAACCATGTGTTTTGCATAGGGGAAGCTGCCCGACAAGTGTGGAAGGCGTTCGAAGTCCAGGAAGGGATGAATTCTCGTATCTGCTCGGCTCGCCATATGGCAATCGCATGGTGGATACGCCCCGCTCCGAACCGATACTTGGCGTTTGTCTATCACCTCTTGCCTTCTCTAATATGTTGGGAATTGTGGAGAGCAAGAACTAGTGCTTTAATGCATGGGGGAAGGTTAGATGGGGGAGTGGTGGTAGCCCGGACCTTGTCACGGATTAGGGATCTATTGCACTTACAATTTCCTTCACTATCATGGGCCCATGGCTCCTGGGGGAGCTTGCACGCGGACTTGGAAGGTCGGCCAAAACGGGTGCTCATTTGGCCTGTGAAGTGGGTGGCCCCGAGGGCAGGTCATAAGCTGAATACGGACGGGTGTTCGCTTGGCAATCCTAGGTTGAGTGGAGGGGGGAGGGCTTTTGCGGGACTCTCAGGGGGGATTTCTGTTTGGCTTCTCCTATTTCTTTGGCGTCACCACCAGCTTGCACGCCGAGTTACAGGCCTTGGTGTATGGGGTAAAACAGTGTATAGTTCGGGGTTACATGGATCTGCACCTGGAGGTGGACTCCCTAACCCTAGTTCAGATCATATCAGGGGATCATGCATGCCCTTGGCGGTTGCAGGTGGAATTGGACGATCTGTTGCAGTTTCAGAGTTTGTTTCGTCAATAACACATTGTTTTCGAGAGGCAAATATACCATTGGATAGGCTGGCTAAGATAGGTGCGAACCGGGAAAGTGATACTTTGTTCGATTCCTTTGTAGAGCTACCCCTATGGCTCGCGGTGACATACGGATGGATAGGTTAGGCTTTCCTAGCTTTCGGAGAAGGATCTTGTAGCTTGCTTTTTTCATGTAATCGCCTCTGGTGTGATTGAAAAGATAATAAAAGAAAAAAAGTTTCTGTTTAAAAAAAAAAAGATTGTTAGTTTCTGTAGGAAAAAAAAAACTAAATCAATCCTGGAAGACAATCTATAAAAGAATGTATTGATGAAATAAATACGATATGCAACTTGATTAAGTCCAACAATATGTAGAAATTTTCACTTTTTATCAACACTTTCTTAAAACCTACTAATGAAGGAACGTAATATGAAAATTCTTTGGGTGCATACATTTTCGTGTTTTAAAGTGAGTTGTATATTTGGTTGTTGTTATTGGAGTTTATTTAAATACCTGCCATTCTTCTTTTTGTTACTTTTTATGTGGTCTAGAACAAAACTCATTAAAAAAGTTAAATGTTGAAAGAGTAATAATTAATTGTCATGTTTAAGGCATTATATTTAAGTTTTGAACTCGACAAATATTACTTATATTTCCAAAAATCAGCTTTTTAGCATCTTTTGATTTCATTGATCTTCATACTCTAATTGAAGTTTTTGAACCAAAATATGCAAAATACATAACTAGTCAATTTTAAATTGGAGATTTGTATGTGTAAAGGAATAACTAATTGATTTTAGAATCGAAGAGCAAATATTATAAGTGAAAAAAAAGGTTCTAGGTAGGCACCATTTAAGATATATTTCAAGTATCATATTTGTGGAACTGTAAAATTAATTAGGAAAAGTAAGTAAATACAATGAAGGATTGGTAAGATTAAATATGGAAAGTATATCAATGCAAAGAAGGATAATAATTATTAGTATATGTATATACATAATGGATTAGGTGAATTTTAGGTGTATTAATGAATGTCTAATCGGCATTTGTTAGAAAAAAAGGGCATTATAGTCCCTTGGTAAGAAAGATAGGGAGGGTAGGAGTGTGAATAACAAAATAAGGTGATACTAACATTTCCCTTTCTAATGTTACCATTTTTGCTTTTTATCTTTCTTTTTTCTTTTGAAGATTGATTTCACACGGTTGTCTTGGGATTGAGGTTTATCATAATCAACCCTTAGCTTTCAAAAACTAATACATACCTCTCTTAATGATATGAAATGATAATAAGACCCTTGAGTGACATAGTAATTGAACCAAGAATATCGAATATAAATCAAAGAAAAAGCATTACTACGCCTTTTCCCCATCTCCTACATCAATTCTCTCTGCTGCCAGCAGTAATTTGTGATACCCGAGATTTTCTGGCCTCAAATAAATAAATAAAAGAAACCATCAGCAATAATCGAGAAATATATGTAGGTACAAATACGTGTCAATTTAGTTACTATTTTCACAACATTTTCCATTCTTGCATAATTTGTGACAGGCGATTTAATAAAACTTTTATAACTGGCTAGTGGTGAACTCAATTACTGTAGTTGATAACATTTAATTGTGGTTGATGGAACATAAAAGGAAAAGTACGAGATGGCATTTAGCTGCAAATGAACATGTTGTGCTACATGCTTAGTGCACTCCTAAGTTGTCATGACACTAGCCACTAGGGATAACGCGGAGGTTGTTAACGAAGGCCCTGTTTGATAAGCTAATTCAGCATTTTAACGTAATGGATTCAGATATTAACATATTCAAACGTGTTTGATAACAAAAAATTGAACATCTAAATTAATAAAGTGGCACTGAAATTTCTAGGCAAAACTTACTCTCAAAATTATGTGATAAGTTATTCACTTGTTATTGAATGTGGTATAACTCAAATGTATTAGATTTAATACTTAACAATTCAATAATTTAATGAATTTAGATTTCAGATTTCAGATTTCAAATTTTAGATTTAGATTTCGATTTTCAGATTTCAATTTTATTAAACGCCACCCCTAGTAACTACCTAAACACGTTCCTACACATTCTATCTCACAAAAAATAACTATTTTTATTCTTTTGTTTAAACATTATCCTAAGGTCGTGAGAGTCTGTTGAATCATGTATTAAAGCCTAACTACCAATGTAAATTACCTATACCTTTTATCCAACTCATCTGCAGTTTTCTACATCAGACAAACATGGGATAAAAACAGAAAGCAAGGGAAAGAACATACGAGAAAGAAAAACTTGAGAAAGTCTGTAGAATAAAGATACGCAAGTATGTAGAGCAAAGATATGCAGTTAAGATGGAAATTGACAATGGAAGAGTGGTGAAAGACTTCATGCCCCCTTTGTCTCTACTGGAACAAGTAAGACTCGAATCTCATGATTTTGTGATTTTGACTTTACGGTTTACATAGGCTTAGATACCTATGTAGAAATTCTCTAAGAATACGTCTAGACCTTCTTGTAGATTTAAAGTTTCTAAATATAGGGTTGGATTTGATTCATAATACTAGCCTTTAAGACTATATACTTTTCATGTTTCATTTGTAAAGGTTTTTCATGCTATAAAGACAAGACCAAAATTGTATGTAACTAAAAGACAATGTATTGTTTGTGGTCATGTGGCTGGAATCAAAAGCAAGGAACTCAAGGGGCTTCTATTTTCGTAAGCTTTCAAAACAGATACAAGAAGGGCCACAACTTTCGTTTTCATAGGATTGAGTTTTTAAGAGAAATAAATAGAATAAATAAGAGGAAGAAGAGGCCACTGCATGAACTCAGTGGCTGCCGGAGTTGGGGGAGATGATGATAATGGTGGAGGCGGATGTTCGGAAGAGATGGAGTTGGATTGACTCATAAAATTATGCTCAGGTTCTTGAAATATTTCATCAAGATCCCAGTAGAAGTTAGGTTCTCGTTTCTAAAAAGAAAAAAAAAATTGTGTGCATCTGAATCAATCTCTATGAGACCCAACAAGTATTCATCTTTTGTGAAATCTATCAAATGACCCAAGTTAAATAATCAATTTGTTCTAAATAAAGAGCCCAAGATAACTGCCATGGGCTAATTATGTTAATAATTCCTCTTTTATGGTTAAATCCAGCTTTCTTTGAGTAGATTAATTTTATGATTAATTTATGATTTAACTAAAGCCCAAGTTGCATTACCAAGAACCAATTTTACCTGAATCGAGTCAAGGACTCTCTCAAGTGTCTAAGTAAATTGTAAATCTGGATATAAAGTTAAACAAGACCATTTCATGGATAGGCTAAACTTTAGCATTAAGTCCAAAATCAAATTCGGCCCATATTTTACATGGGCCCGTTTCTATAAAAGAAAATAAATAAATAAATAAATAAATACTTAAATAAATAATTAATTGACTTAAATAGACAAATGAATAAATAAATAAATAATGCTTATCTCATCGATAACCAAATTATGGCAAAAAGGGAAACTTTCTAAATTAAAAAACTTTCCAAAAGGGGAAATCTTTTGTCCTCAGAATCTATTCTAGTTATTTTAGAGAATGTCCAAAGATGTTTTTTTTTTTTAATGGTATACGTGTTATTGACACTAGTTTGAAGCAAGATTGAGGCATGTTAAGATATCTTCAATTGAGCAGGTTGAGATAAGTGGTGCTTACCCTCTATATTTTACAAAATATTAAATATGAGTTCTCTCAAATGAAAATCTTACTTTGTTATATGTAAAATGGATCATGCATGCTTATTTGAAATACTTTGCTATGCTATGAAATATGAATTGAGTGGCATATTTTCATGAAAAAAATGCATGTGATATGTGAAATAAATTTATGTTATGAAAGCTCTAAATAGTCATAAAATAAACGATTGGGGTTATAGTTCCACCATGTTATGATCATCAAGTGATAATCAGAACAAATGCTTGACCGGTTATGAATGGTCAATTGTAGCCATATGCCTGGTCCTTGACCCATGTATGGATAGATCAAGTGAAGATCAAGGAAAATGTTTGATCTACCACCCTCTTAGAAGGGCTTAAATAGGTTTGAAAATTCAAAAGCTGGGTATTGCATGTCCTTATTTATGAGCTATGTTTTATGAAATGAGATGATGTGGTTGACATGTTTTACAATTTGCTAGAATTTTCTTTGAATATGATCATGTCATGTTATATATTTTTTTGCCACGTCAATGAAAGCACAACCTCTAGAATCTGAGGAACTAAGGACCATGTTGAACGGAGGCCACTTATGTGTATGCTACTCACTTCTCAATAATATATATATATATATATATATATATATAATATGAAACAATGCCAAATGTTTTCAAGTTAATATATGCATGTGGGACTGCATGACCAAATTTGTAAATATCTAGTATGTATATAGTTACATAATCTAGTACGGGACTAAATATTATCTACTGAGGGTACGTCGCTCAACTCACGTTTTCTTCATTTTTTTCTTGTAAATCAAGAAAGCAAGATAGTGTATGTTTAGAAGATAAGAGAGAGGTAAATAGATAGATATGTAAACTCTGGGAGTATAGAATAAGGTGTTTAATGGATGGATTAAGCGAAGCGTATGTATTTCTTTAGTATTTTGTAAGTTTTAAATTTTAGTGAATTTTTATAAGATATGACCAAGATACCTTGTATTTGTGAGAGTAAGGTCTCGCGAGTACAGCGTGCTACATTACATATCCGATTCAAGAACTTGAATTTGGGGCGTGACACAATTACTCTACCATTGCTAGAGGGATTGTAGTCCACAACTTACTATTTGCTAGGAGTTTTTCTTATTAATTTGATCTGAACAATCATAGTTGGACTGAGTTGTTGTGGCCTGAATTTGGCCCTCAACTTGATAATGCAATTGCAAAGGCCCTAGATCACTTTGCAACAACCACCATCTTGTGCTTTCTTCACGATAAAAGATACTTGATGAATTTTCAGTGACGGATAAACAGTTTGGACGAAAAGATTCACCTGAGTTCGAACTAGCAAATGATATCAGATTGGCTCTTATTACAAGCTAGTGAGCAAGGCTGGATTGAAGTTTGAAGAGGTGATTTTCGGAGTCGACAGGCTGTACCAAAATGCTGGAGTGATCTCCTGAAGCGGGTACTGCCTCACGGAAGTCACCTGCTCAAATTATCAAAGGTGGGGCTGAATCCCCCGGTTTTCCTCCGACGATCTAGTTAGTCTTTTTTGGAATGGAAATTAGTGGAGTTTGTAGAGAGTAGCTCTTACGGAGTATTTTTTCTCGTATCCCTTTCTGAGTGAGATCTCTGTATTTATATGGGACAATTGGGAATGAATGACAGTTGGGTTCAACTTCCTAGGACCTGATAGACTGAACATGTTAGTCTGTCTTGATGAGTCTGTGTCAGAGACAGGTCTTATCGGGCGTCCTGTCTCTTTGCAGGTGTCAGTCTGCGACCTGACTTCAGCCGTCCCATCAAGCACAGTGGAACCTCATGGTAGTCACCATGGTGACCGAAGTGATCGGGACGGATAATGGAAGCTCGGGTGTGCGGAACACCTCCGTATGATGAGGCCAAGGTGAGAATGAGCCGAGCCTTATGATTAAGAGGGGGAGCCCGGCTTAACAAGGCCGAGCTGAAATCACCACCCTCAAAGTTCAAGTCATGATTGACAATAGAAAGCTGCTAGACAAAATCTCATGTAGTGCTGTCAATGATGCAATGTTGGCAACAATACTAAAAGACCTGAATCACCTAAGGCAAATGTTTGCAAGCTGTTAGTTCAAGAGTAGCTCTAGTTGCAGGATGTTTACTACATGATATCCAATGGAATCTATGCTTCCCACTGTGGTTAGCACAGGATGTTGACGTTAGTGGTATTCATTTGTCATTGATGACTGAACACTGGTTCAGATTAATTGAATGGATAGTTCTTGTAAGTCTGATTATAGAAATGAAATTGTTGACATTTAAACAAAAAAAAAAAAGAATAAACAGTTTGGATCGGGTTTCAATACCATAGCAACTAACCTAAAATATTGAAATGTGAGATTCAGATTAAGCCGTGTGATTCTAACACAAGAAACATGTATATGTCACAATAATCAAACCCTATTACAAATTGTCGCAATTATTTATGATTTCAAATGTTCTGCACATTTTGAGAGTGGTTGGATTACCCTAGTCACTATGGTGGACAAAAATACCTGCTGACCTAAAAACCAACCATATCCAATTCGATTAGATCCGAAAAATAGGGTACCTAATCCGAATTATTTGATCAAGTCAAAAGAAAGTCAAGTGTCTGCTTATATGTAATACGAGTTAGGGTCACAGATTAAGAATCCACAGGTACTCAATCTGTCCCACATATATATATTTTTATTTTTTATTTTTATGCACATACTATAAAATAATATTTTTAAAATTAACTAAGTAATTTCATTGAACAAATTGCATTACAAATATAGGAAACTATAGTTTGTTTACAAGATTTATTTGTAGAGGTCATGATCTTATGGTTTTTAGAAAAGAGTTTAATTGATGTGGAATATATATTTAAATAAAAGTAATACTTATTTTAACTTTTCATTGATTTTGAATTCTTTTATTTTTTTCCCTTTTTCTTGTATTCTCTTTGCATGTTTGTTTCTTAACAGGAGACTTTTATTTGAGAAAAAATCCATTTTAAGTTTTAGATGAATGTGTAAAATATAAAATTTAATTAGTATAAATTATTTTCTATATTAAATAATAAGTGGGGTGGGATGGGTACCCGTTGACCCAACTCCATCTGAGCGTGTATCTGATAACTGGGTACCCGATGATGTGTAGGGTGAATTAGAGTCAAAAAATGCTAACTTATAAGGTGCGAGTTTGGTCAGTTAAATGGTATCCATCCCTTACCCACCCGTACTTTTCACAAGTCATAGTTGTATGGTGCAATTGAAGTGTTGAACATGTTTGACTTTTTGCACTCTAAACTTTTCCTATATTTCTAGTCAGAATTTTCTAATATCTGACTAGAATTTCATTTTGTTCATCAAATAGTAACAATTATCGATGTAACATTCACTCACGTGCGATTCTTATTGAATCTGTATGCTAGGAATAAACCCATCAATTGGGTTGGGGTCAGTGACGGAGCCAGGATTTTTTCCTTGGGGGAGCCAAAATTTTTTCGAACAAAATTACCTTAATATGTTATGTTCAAAATAATTTTCATTTATTTAAATATATCACATCTTAAAATATCAAATGTTAACTTTAATTATAAAGGTATGTCTATTTCATAAATATGTAACATAGTCATAACTAAAATTAAGGTAAGAAATAACCTTTGATTAAATATCTTATAACATCACAAACCACTTAAGTTGCACATTATAAGAAGATGCTCCAATATGTCACTTGTGCAAAAACAAAAATATAACTATGCAATATAAATATAACTATTTTCAATTAAAAAAAGATAAAAGTTATGTTAGCATACCTTGAAATTACATCCTCTTTTATTAAAAGTAAATTGAGATTTACGATCTTTTATAGAACTATATTCATGTATAATTGAATCAATGCTAAATTTTCGAACAACTTCCTTTTTTTATGTACATTATTAGGCAATCATTCAAGAAATTATCTTTTATCTTGTTTTGGAGCTTTGTTTTGATTATCTTCATAATTGAAAATGTCCATTCTATAGACTATAGAGTGGAGCCAGGATTTTTTCCTTGGGAGGGGGGCCAAAATTTTTCTGAACAAAATTATCTTTATATGTCATATTCAAAATAATTTTCATCTATTTAAATATATGACATCTTAAAATATCAAATATTAATTTTAATTATAAAGGTATGTCTATTTCATAAATATGCAGCATAGTCATAACAAAAATTAGAATAAGAAATAACCTTTGATTAAATATCTTATAACATCACAAACTACCCAAATTGTACATTATGAGAAAATGCTCCAATATGTCACTTGTGCAAAAACAAAAATGTAACTATGCAACATAAATATAACTATTTTCAATTAATAAAAGATAAAAGTTATGTTAGTGTACCTTGAATTTCAACCTCTTTTCTTAAAAGTAAACTGAGTTTTACGTTCTTTTATAGAACTAAATTCATCTATAATTGAATCAGTACTAAATTTTTGAACAACTTCCTTTTTTTTATGTACATTGTTAGACAATCACTCAAGAAATTGTCTTTTATCTTGTTTTAGATCTTTGTTTTGATTATATTCATAATTGAAAATGTCTGTTCTATAGTTGCAGTTGACATAGAAAGAGTGAGAACAAATATAATCAATCTGTCAACAACAGGATAGATCATTCAATTTCTTGTTTTCACCAAGCTTTCAAGTAATTATTTGTATATTTGTATATGGGGCAACAAGAGTATAGATCACTAATTTAAAATTTTTTATCAATTAGGCTAAGTTGTATATTTGTTTATGGACCAATAAAGTAATTATTTTTGTTTTAGCCCATTGATAATTATGAATTGAGTCTTTTATTATAATATATCAAATTGGGTCAATTTACTATGGATTATCAAATTATATGTTTAATTTTTTGAAAGTTAAATAATTAGCACAATAAAAAATAAATAAATTTTTTTGAAGAAAAAATTAAATCAAAGGTGACTAATTCATACACACACACACATACTGATATATATATATATATATATATATATATATATATAAACTCTCATAATATAAACTAAAATTATAAAAAATTAAGGGGGGCCAACTTTGTCTTATACATATATTTACATATTATGAATTAAAATTTTCAAAACTTAGGGCCCCCTGGCTCCGTCATTGGTTGGGGTGGCTCAATCTCAATTCAATATGTCTAAGCCTTATATTTTGATTGCAATGTGAGTTGAGGTAAGCATGAGCCAAAATATTTTGATCGATTTTAATTTAAACTGAGGTTGGATTGCACTTAGATTAGCGCACTGAATTCTCGGCCCGAACAATATATATACTAGGGTTCATACGTGAGAATTAAGAATATTTGTTTATCTAAATTCAGTCAAATAATTGAATTTTAGATAGCTAAATTTGTCATAAATCTCTATTTGATAGATTTATTAATGTTATGGTAAATTATATGGGTAATTTTTTTATGCACTATTAATGTATACACAAAAGGGCATAAATTCATCCCAAAATCACCTAATTCAAACAGCCCATCTACAGTAGAAAGATTTTGATACACAATGTTGTGGCAAAATTTTTGAAAAAACACTTTTAAAAATACCTAATTCATACAGAGCTTAGATTTTGTGAATCTGAAAAATACATGATATGAGTTTGGATTAGTTCGAATTAGATTCAATACCTAATTTTTTTTTGTGAGTCAAGTATGAGTTACAAATATGTAAACCTCATTGGGCTACATTTAAATTTAACAGAATGATATTTCATGTGAGTTGAGTTAAACGTATCAAACCTAACTCACATAACCCAACCTAGCCTAGAAAAGGTGGATCTCTCTTTCATCATCTTAATTAGGGTTATATCATTTTACCCCCTCAACGTGTGGTGTTACTATCAATTTTTTCCTTAACATTACTTTTTAGTTATTTTATCCCCAAAACTAATGGTCAAACTTAATGGAATTTATTATTCCAAATGATATGACGTGTTTAACCTTTAAAATTATTATCACTTTACCCCCATAAACTATAACCTTATTATTAATTTGCCCTCTAGAGTTATTTTTTAGGCAATTTATTCCACCATAAACCAATTTAGCAAGTTAAAAAACTTTTAAAAATAGCATATTTTTTTTGTATAACAGAAACAATAAAAATTTGGGGTGGCTTTTCTCCTTTTTAGTATAAAAAAAAAAGTCAAAACATTAATATCTTTTTTCTTGGCAATTTTATTAATATTGAAAAAAAGAAAAATAGGGGAGAGAGAGAGAGAGAGAGATCTCAATTCCTTTCTTAATACAAATAAGAATGAATTCAATATTTTTATTATCTTAAAATTACTTTTACTTTTCTGTTTATTACTCAATTCCAATCACAATCTCGAGAACATTAAAATAATACGATAATATTATATTCTTCCTTATTTTCTTTCTTTGCAAAATCTAATTTTTTGTCTCCTTCTATCCTATCTTCTTTTCTTTTCCTAGTATTAATAAATGTGAAAAAAGAAATTTCAAAAAACCCTTTTATTTTTATATTTTTGGAATCTTAGAGTGGAAAAAAAAGGATGAATAATTATTCCAAATTTTTTATTTTTAATTATATATAAAAAGGTAAATACATTTAAAAAATTTTTAACATACTTTTTAGATTAATGATAGGGTAAAATATCTAGAAAATAATGTTAGAGAATAAAGCGAGTATATCACTATAATTTAAAGGGATAAAGTGATAATAACAATGTAGTAATGCTATAAAATAAAAGGGTATTTTTGTTAAAATTTTTATTAACATGTTGAGTTGAATTACTTATGAGGTGAAGTGACTAAAAGATAACATTAAGGAAAAAACTGATAGTAGTGATATAGTTTAATGGAGTAAAGTGATAATAACCCTTGTTTTTATTATACAAAAGAGAGGGTACTACTTTTTGAAGTTTTTTTAACTTGCTAAGTTGGTTTATTGGTTGGATAAATTACTTAAAAATTACTCTAGGGGGTAAATTGATAATAAAGTTATAGTTGATGGGGGTAAAGTGATAATAATTTTAAAGGTTAACATGTCTTATCACTTGGATTAATAAATTGCATCAAGTTTTACCGTTAGTTTTAGAGGTAAAATGCCTAAAAAATAATGTTATGAGGGAAATTAATTAGGGGTGAGCAAACGGTGCAAATGTAGTAATTCGGGTATATGAATTTGGTAATTCGGTTATTGGACTTATAGAAATTTAAACCGCTTTCAAATTCGCATTGGAGATACCCGAATTCATTTCACTTCTGAATTTGAATTTGGAAATGGTAATGAATACGGGTTAAAAAAATTATGTTGAATCCTTTAATTGCAATTTTCAGCCTAATTAAACCCTGTTATCAAGTTTAATAGCTATGCTACTACTATAATCAATCTAATTACAAACTTACAAGTTGCTTAGTTGTCTTGTCTATGTTTAAAGCCTTAAGATTAGTGAATAGAGAATATGAATTTTCATATTAAATATGTAATGTAATTTTAGAGCACACTAATACTTGCAAGTTACAAGTTACGCATTCAAATATTCAATAATTCAAACATGAATAATGTACCAAACTATCAATATCTAAATTCTAATTCCTAATTATGTTTATTGTTTAATATTTAGTATTATACCTATACTTATTAATTATTATCTAATTCTAGTCATGTATAAAATGATAAGTATTATAGTTATGTTATGTGTTATTATAGTCATATAACAATTAACAAATACTAAAATAGTATATTGTATACCATTATTTATTATTATTATCATAAGTACATGATAATACCATATACTAACTATTATTAATAGCATTTACCTATATAATATAATAATATATTAGTAGTATATACTAATACTAAATAGCATTTACCTATATATTATATAATTTTATAAACTAATTTGATAATCGAATGTGGTAATACAATATCCTATTTCATCTTATCGAATTTGAATTCGAAATCGATTATTATCAAATTCATAATCTCATTACCTATTTCATACCATATTAAAATTCGGTAAATTTGGTAAATACAGCTTTTGTACCAAATTATCAAATACTCGATTTCAAATTACCAAATTGAATTTGAATTCGGGTATGAATTCGATACATACCGAATTCGAGTACAAATTCGGTATTTGTTCGTGATACCAAATATATGGGGGTAAAGTGATAATAACCCATAATTAACTCCATGGTCTTCACTCCAAACTCCCTCAAAATCTCCCCGCATATTCCCTTTTGTCGAAGAGGATAATTTAATCGACTTTGACCCCACCGAAAAAAATTTTCCCCTCAAACTTTCCCTGCAACTCCTGTTCAATGGCTAACAAAATTACATACACTTCTTCCCCATAGGCAAAGCCATCCCTATCAAAATTATGAGTACAACTATCTAAATCCAGCCTATTAATTAATCATATTTTCAGTTCCTTTCATCTCATCCTAACGCTATAAATAGCCTTCAGCAGCCTGCTTTTTCTATATCCATATCTACATCTCCAGTTCTCATCTTCAAAGGTGTGCTATCTAATCCATTACTGTAATGTCATCTTTTTTTTCTTGTTCATCTTATCAGTTTTCATGAAAAGTTTTTATATTTATTCCTGGGTTTTCTTTCTTTTCTTTTCTTCTGGGATTTTGGGCTTGACTGCGTTTCTGCAGCTTTTGTTGAGTTGGGGTTTTGGCATTTTCTTGTATTAGAGATTGAGAACTTAGCAGTTTGGATAATTAGAAAGATGACCTTACATTGGTATATGTGTAATTTATGAATTTATTAGAAAATTGCTACCTATTCACTTATTCTACAGTATTGAGTGCAATGCTACTGTTAATGAATATTTCTGGTTCCAAGTTTAAGAATGCAACCTTATTGAGTATGTCCTGGGTTTTTGTTTCATCCTAGTCGTGTGATGTCTTGATTTCATGTTCTTTGTCTTTTCATCCTAGTTGTTTGATGTTTTAAGTTCATCCTAGACAATTGGAACTGTCCTGAACTGTTTCAACAGATGTCTCAGTTGACAGCGACATGGTTCTTACCTTAAAGAATAGCACGGTTAATGTTAATCATTGATCTGGTTTTAATTTCTTCTATTGATATATGTTCATTTGTTTGTTTTTAGTTTATTGGTTGTGTTCTGCTAATCTAGAAATGGACTTGATGAATATGTTAAAACGAGAAAATTTTAAATACAAATGACTTCAAGCTTCTTTTGGTAATTTAATAGGCCCTTTTGGTCTTAATTTTAGTAGTTGGGGACATTTTTCTTTGTGTTTATGGGGTTTTGTTTTGGTAATCAAGGAATTGAGAACTTATGTTACGTAAAAAATTCGAATAACCTATAGACTTCTGGCTTCTTGGGTTGCCTTAATCCCTTTCTTACTTTCTGCATCACTTCTCAGTCCTCACAGACACTCCACACCCACAGATTTCATTTCCTTAGTCGTCATGTGCAGTCTTATTGCACCCTTATTCCTCTCACATTCTCCGCCTTCTAGGTTTTCTCTGGGCAACATATCATGAACCAAGAGCTAGAGGTGCATCATATGTTCCTTACTAGGATCTAGATCATTTGAATTTTGTTGATGGCCAATGTGCTGGTCAAGTTGTTTAACAAATAAACATACTGCAAGGACCTTTTAAGCCCTGTACTGAATGTTTCTTTCTCAATTTTGATTTTTCCCCCTACTTTTCTTTGAAGAATTGACTTATTCTTCCTCTCTATAAATATTTGCAGAGCGTGATTCATTGAAATGCTTCCCTTGTCTATCAAGTTTTAATGCTTTTTCTTTGTTTTCAATTATCGTTAGTGATGAGACTACACCATTCAGTGTCAATTCAAGTTTCCCGCTTATTCCAACATCATTAAAAGACATATTGGTTCTTGTCTTCTTACTAGCTTGATGTCTAATGGTTTGGCAAAGAAACTTATTCACCACTTTAAAAGGTTTGCAATATAATGGTTTTTTGCATTGTTAGACAAAAATTTGATCTTTAACATCAAATATTAATACAATCATGCCTTTTTTTGGCTCTCTGTTGAATGCAAATTCTTTAAAAGATAAAAAAGAATTCCTGTAGGAGCAACAGTGTTGGGATAGCTCATCTTTCAACATTTTGTCCTACAGTCAATAGTCATTGTAGATCAATTTTTGGAGAGTCATATTAGCATAAACTGTTTTTGGTAATTTTATCAAATTTGTAACTGCCAGTGAAAATGAACCGTCAGAGTATGATCATTTTAAAATTGGCTCGAAGCTCAAAATCTTTTGAACCCAACGAAAAGTAACCCCTAATCTAACATTCTATTATTTTAACAATATATTGTAGATGTTGATCTAGCAAATGTCCTTTTTTTTAGTATCGTTCTTCGCTTGTAGTAATGGATAGGTTCTTGTGTTATTTGCTTCTTGGCTAACTGTATTTGAACTGTTTCAGTAGTGGTTACGTGAGATGGATCCAGCATAGAGTATTGGGCAAGTGTAATTTTGATTTTTCCCTCATTATGTTTTGTACGATCATATAGAATTAATCATGGACATGATTTCCTTAAGTTCTTACAAGTTGCTGGCTTCTCATTGTCATCAGTCATACTTTAACATTGCCAAAATATGATAGCCAAGTATAGGTCTGTAAATTATATATATAGAAGTTGACTTTTGACCCCAAAAAAAAAAAAGTATAGGTCTGTAAATTATTATTATTTTTTTTGGGTCTCAGAGAATGATCTTTAATCTCTTCTTTGGTTGTTTCCATAATTGGAGAGAGCATTTTAGAAATGGGCTTTCGAGATGTAATTTTCTTCATCTTTCCCTTACTTTTGGTTGTTGTGAATGTAAAGCTTTTAACTATGCTGCACCATTTCTAATCAATTTCTTCTCTCTTTAAATGGTTTGGGACTTGAATCCAGTGATTTTATCTTTCTTCTTTCTTTAACTGGTTTCCTGCCATTATTAGAGTATTACCTTTGATGAGTTGGAGAATATGAAACTTCTATGAATTCTTTAATCAAATGATTTGTATGACTGCAACAATTACCATATCTTTATTGGTTATTGTTGTAGGTTTTGGTTGTAGTTGCTGGAACATTCCTACTTTTGAGCGTTTGACAATGGGAAGTGTTGCTGGACAGAAACTTAGGTTCTGCATTGACAGAGGTGGGACATTCACTGATGTTTATGCAGAAATTCCTGGACACTCTGAAGGCCGAGTTATGAAATTGTTGTCAGTTGATCCATCTAACTATGATGATGCTCCTGTTGAAGGAATTAGGAGAATACTGGAAGAATATACTGGGGAAAAACTTTCACGAAGCTCAAAAGTTCCCACAGATAAGATAGAGTGGATAAGAATGGGAACAACTGTAGCAACAAATGCTTTGTTGGAGAGAAAAGGGGAACGAATTGCGCTATGTGTCACTCAGGGCTTTCGGGATCTGCTGCAGATTGGCAACCAGGCCCGTCCCAATATCTTTGACCTCACTGTATCAAAACCTTCAAATCTTTATGAAGAGGTCATAGAAGTTGATGAGAGAGTTGAACTTGTGCCTGACGATCAGAAAATAGCTCCAGATTCTTCTGCATCTATAATTAAAGGCATTTCAGGCGAGCTTGTCAAGGTTATGAAGCCCCTAAATGAGGAAGCTCTAAGGCCTTTGCTCGAAGGTTTGTTGAAGAAAGGCATCAGTTGCTTAGCTGTTGTTTTAATGCATTCTTACACTTACCCAGACCATGAAGTTTTTGTGGAGCGGTTGGCTTTGAGTTTGGGTTTCAGGCATGTTTCCTTGTCATCTGCTTTGACTCCTATGGTTCGAGCTGTTCCTCGGGGTCTCACTGCCAGTGTGGATGCCTATCTTACTCCTGTTATTAAAGAGTATTTATCAGGATTTATGTCCAAATTTGATGATGGGCTGGGGAAGTTGAATGTTTTGTTCATGCAATCAGATGGAGGACTTGCACCTGAAAGTAGATTTTCAGGCCACAAAGCACTTTTGTCAGGTCCTGCAGGTGGTGTAGTTGGCTACACACAAACTCTTTATGGGCTTGAAACAGATAAGCCGCTCATTGGTTTTGATATGGGTGGTACATCACTGATGTAAGCCGATATGCTGGTAATTATGAGCAAGTCATCGAAACACAGATTGCTGGAGCAATAATCCAAGCACCTCAGCTTGACATAAACACTGTTGCTGCTGGTGGGGGATCTAAACTGAAGTTCCAATTTGGAGCTTTCAGAGTAGGACCAGAATCTGTGGGTGCACATCCAGGACCTGTTTGCTACAGGAAAGGTGGGGAGTTAGCTGTGACAGATGCAAATCTTATTCTGGGGTATGTAATTCCCGATTATTTCCCATCAATTTTTGGTCCAAATGAAGATCAGCCATTAGATATCAATGCAACTAGAGCTGTATTTGAGAAACTTGCAAAACAAATTAACTCGTACCGGAAGAGCCAGGATTCATCAGCAAAGGATATGACAGTGGAGGAGATTGCACTGGGATTTATTAAGGTTGCCAATGAAACCATGTGCCGTCCAATACGGGAATTGACTGAGATGAAGGGCCACGAGACAAGTAACCATGCTCTTGCTTGTTTTGGAGGTGCTGGACCCCAACATGCGTGTGCAATTGCTAGATCATTGGGTATGAAGGAAGTGCTTATTCACCGTTTCTGTGGGATTTTGAGTGCATATGGGATGGGGTTGGCAGATGTTGTAGAGGAGGCACAGGAGCCCTATTCTGCTGTTTATTGCCCTGAGTCCCTGCTGGAGGTGTCTAGCCGAGAAGCTAATTTGTTGAAGCAGGTAAAACAGAAATTGCAAGAGCAAGGATTTAGAGAGGGAAATATAAAACAGAAGAATATCTCAATTTAAGGTATGAAGGGACCGATACCACAATCATGGTAAAGAGCCCTGTTAATGAAGATGGATCGAGAGGTGATTATGCTGTTGAATTTGTTAAGTTATTCCAACGAGAATATGGATTTAAACTTCAAAACAGAAATATCCTTATATGTGATGTAAGAGTTCGTGGTATTGGAGTCACCAATATATTGAAGCCACGGGCCCTGGATGCTGCCATGAGGACCCCTCAAGTTGGAGGTTACTACAAGGTTTATTTTGGCTATGGTTGGCAGGATACACCCTTGTTCAAGCTTGAGGAGCTAGGCTGTGGCCATGTCATTCCTGGCCCAGCAATCATTATAAATGGCAATAGCACTGTGATTGTGGAGCCCAAGTGCAAGGCACTAATTACAAAGTATGGCAACATCAAAATTGAGATAGAATCAACTTTAGCTGGGAATAAAGCAGCCGGAAATGTTGCAGATGTTGTGCAGCTGTCAATCTTCAGTAACAGGTTTATGGGGATAGCTGAACAGATGGGACGGACACTACAGAGAACTTCCATCTCAACAAATATTAAGGAACGTCTAGATTTCTCCTGTGCTCTATTTGGTCCTGACGGGGGTCTTGTTGCAAATGCCCCTCATGTCCCCGTCCATTTGGGAGCTATGTCCAGCAGTGTCCGGTGGCAGTTGAAGTATTGGGGCAATGATTTGCACAAAGGAGATGTTCTGGTTACTAACCATCCTTCTGCTGGTGGTAGCCACCTACCTGATATTACTGTTATCACACCTGTTTTTGACAAAGAGAAGTTGGTATTCTTTGTGGCAAGCAGAGGGCATCACGCTGAGATTGGAGGTATAACTCCTGGAAGTATGCCTCCTTTTTCCAAGGCAATATGGGAAGAAGGAGCGGCAATAAAGGCATTTAAGCTTGTAGAGAAGGGAATTTTCCAGGAAGAAGGAATCAACAAACTTCTCAAGTTCCCAAGCACTGCTGGTTCAGCTTATAACATACCTGGAACACGAAGACTTCAAGATAATCTATCAGATCTTCATGCTCAAGTTGCTGCAAATCAAAGGGGAATATCCCTT
Source organism: Coffea humblotiana (assembly GCA_023065735.1). Taxonomy (NCBI): domain Eukaryota; kingdom Viridiplantae; phylum Streptophyta; class Magnoliopsida; order Gentianales; family Rubiaceae; genus Coffea; species Coffea humblotiana. The sequence goes on from CM041216.1 coordinate 9,919,998, forward strand.
ATTAAGGAGCTCATTGAGCAGTATGGCTTGGAGACTGTCCAGGCTTATATGAGTTATGTGCAGCATAATGCAGAGGAAGCAGTGAGAGAAATGCTCAAGTCTATTGCATTCAGTGTCGTCTCCGAGTCAACCAAGTCTAAGGAGGGAGATTCAGTGACCATTGAAGAGGAAGATTACATGGATGATGGGTCTGTTATACACCTAAAACTCACTATTGATGGTGAGAAAGGTGAAGCGTTTTTTGATTTTTCTGGGACAAGCCCAGAAGTTTATGGTAATTGGAATGCACCAGAAGCAGTCACTGCTGCAGCAGTCATTTACTGCCTACGCTGTTTGGTGAATGTTGACATTCCTCTTAATCAAGGCTGCTTGGCACCTGTGAAAATATACATTCCTCCTGGTTCATTTCTGTCTCCAAGTGACAAAGCTGCGGTTGTGGGTGGGAATGTCCTGACATCTCAAAGAGTAACTGATGTTATACTTACTGCATTTCAGGCATGTGCTTGTTCTCAAGGTTGTATGAACAACTTAACCTTTGGGGATGATACTTTTGGCTACTATGAGACAATTGGAGGTGGAAGTGGAGCTGGCGCCAGTTGGGATGGAACCAGTGGAGTCCAGTGTCATATGACCAATACTCGCATGACTGATCCGGAGATTTTTGAGCAAAGATATCCAGTTTTTCTGCATCAGTTTGGATTGAGAGAAAATAGCGGTGGTGCAGGATTTCATAGAGGAGGTGATGGTCTTGTCAGGCAGATTGAATTTCGACGTCCTGTTGTCGTGAGCATCCTTTCAGAAAGGCGTGTACATGCCCCCAGGGGTTTGAAGGGAGGAAAAGATGGGGCTCGGGGTGCAAACTTCCTCGTTACAAAAGATAAACGGAGGGTATATCTTGGAGGGAAAAATACAGTCCAGGTTCATGCTGGCGAAATTCTTCAGATTTTTACTCCTGGCGGTGGTGGATGGGGTTCAGTTTGATCCATCATGGCAATTGTCTTGGTGGAATCGAAAACCTTCATTTTTGTACTCCCCCTTTTACTTTTCTATACTTTAGATCCTTCTTTCTGACGTCTCTTAGAAGAATGGTGAATATGGCATATTTTCCAAAGGGTCCTGGATACTGTTACTGTTGTCATCAATATGGGATATTTGATGTTTGATTATACATGTACAAGTTCTTCTCTTTTTACAATGAATAAACATCATTTTCTTACTTAATCGGTTTTTTTGTCCTTGGTGGGGTCTATTAAAATGTCAAAATCAATTTAACACACTTTATTGGACATGCAGAGAATGTACACCATAAATTTATCAGACTAGAGTTTAAACACTGTGATTGGCCGCACTAGTGATCTTTCCGTCACTTTTTGCTCATTCTGAGCTTTACTGGCTTAGATACAATGAACCTTGAACCTGACTTGGGAGGAAACAGAGGTTGGAGATTTTTCACTCCGAGATCAGATTGAGCATGAGTTCAAGAAAATTGAGGCAGAAGGTTTTCATTCTGAAGATCAGACTTTGTTGTATTAACATCATTCATCTTTTACTAAAGCACCTAAAGTAAGCCAAAGAGTTCTATTTTCAAGTTTTTTTTTTAAAAATGTTTTTCCAAGCAAGAGAAGTGTGGGTTTTAAGAAGCAGGGATGGAGTAGGGGAATCAGAAAGCTTTAAGACTAAAGAGATCTTTAAAATTTTACTTGGGTGTAGGTTAAGTGTTCAAATTTCTTAGCCTGCATTCTAATATTTAGACTTTTCTAAAAATGTTTGGACAACAGGTGCGTAACTACTTGTTTAGACCAGTAGTGATTCACTGAATTCCCCTTGATCTTTTTAGGTCCTTCTCTCCCTAGTATAGAGCAGGAGTAGTTGTAGCATAGAATTTATCGTGTTGACAAAAAAAAAAAAAGAGATTAGAATCCAAGACTTATAATTTTTGAATCTCAATTTTAGCCATTTGATCAATGTCTTCTCGGCTATTTTCAAGTTCTCTAAAGCTGCAGAGGACTTCAATATTTGTGGGTTAAGAGTGTTGATTTTCAGGTGTTTCTTTTTTAAAGGAACTTAATATTACGTACTGAAAATAATCGTGAATATAGTTATCCAAATTACAAAAGAAGATTAAAAAAAGGACCAAAGCAAGCTATTTAATTTTACTATAATCTCACACATGACTTTTTTTTTTTTTTTTTTACCTTTAATGTCAATATCCCGCACATGGGGAAAGCATGCCAACTCCCGTTTTTATTAATAAACAAAAGTAGGGGCCAAGCATCTCCTTTCTAAAGTTGCCAGAACTGATGAATGGAACACAAAAAGTGGTGGTGTTAGGCTTGTTTTTATTAATAAACAAAAGTAGGGGCCAAGCATCTCCTTTCTAAAGTTGCTAGAACTGATGCATGGAACACAAAAGTGGTGGGGGTTCTATATTTCGAATCTCCAAGGAGCATGTGAAACAATTTTTCATTTCTTAAAGGGCACATATACTTTTATAATTATGATGTTCCCTGTTCTCTGTTCTCTTTTTCAGTGCCCAAGTTGTACAAAAATCTCAACTTCCTGTGAATTTTCTCAGGCCATATTTGAACACAATCAAAATGATATTTGCTTTTTGGAATTTTTTTTCCTTTGTATTTTAACAGAAACCATCAAAATGATATACCCGTATATCAAACTTGCAATTAAGAATAGGGAAAATAGTTTAAAATATTTTTCATATTTTGCAAAATGACTTTGTTTGCCCCTCACTTTTAAAAATGTAATTTTACGTCCCTTACAAATTTATATTGATCAAATTTGGTCCATATCCAGGTTTTCAACAAATTTTTAGTCTGAATCCATCACGTACATTGTACGTGATCATGTTTGAGGGATAAAATAGTCAAATCATATTTCACATAATCCGATTCATAGTCCCTCATATTTCATAAAATGAATTTTTCCGTTTCTTACATTCCATAAAATGAAATTTTCCATTTCTTTCATTTCACAAAATGAATTTTTTTATCTATCATTGATCATGTCTATGAAGAGCTTTTTCCTTTTTAAACCCATGTATATCACTATTTGATTTCACTTGAACAGTGTGAATAGTATATAATATATCTTTGTTTGATTTCACTTACAACTATAATTAGTTTGTTTAGGTAAAATTAAATAAACATATACATGGGTTTTCAAAAAAAAATAAAATTTGTGCCCATGTTCAATGAGAAATGAAAATATTCATTTGTGAAATGTGAGAGATTATGGATCAGATTATGTGAAATGTGATTTGATAATTTTGCCCCTCAAAAAATGATCACGTACAAGGCACATGATGGATTCGACAAAAAATTAATTAGAAACCTAGGTAGGGATCAAATTGATCAATGTGACTTTGTAAGGGATGTAAAATTACACTTTTAAAAATAAGAGATGAAAAAAGTCATGTTACAAAATATGAGATGTTTGAACGATTTTTCCTTAAGAATATATACTTGAAATTGGATATTTGGTAAGAGGATTAATCGCAGTTTTAATTGCCTTAAGCATAGTACCTTTCCAGAGGCATCTCAAGCTAGCTAATTTTTTTCGTTTATTAGGTCAGGGAAAATAAATAAATAGACAAGTACATTATTGCCCCCGTCTCCCCCCCCCCCCCCCCCCACCCCCAAAAAAAAAAAAAAAAGGGAATGGTTCTCATGATTTTTTTTTTTGGTTCTGATGACTTTATCTTAAATAGTTCCTTAATTTGCTGTTGGGGTGGAAACTTCACAAAACAATCATCCCCTAATACGCTGTCCACCATTTTGACCACAACAAACAGGAGATTCCCTAACTTTAAAAAATTACACATAGGTAGTGTGTTTAGATAAGAAATTATTTGAAATATTATTTAAAATAATTACAGTAACATTTTTTATTATGTGATATGTGAGATAAAAAGGTAGTTAGTAAGATAAAAAATTGATTAAAAATTGTGTTCGTAATGTAAGCATGGAGGTTGACCTGTTTCTATGGACATGAAAGAAACCAAGTCCTTTTGTTTCTCTAACGTTTGGAGACAAATGATTTCCAAATTTGTTAACTATGCACTCTCTTGGCACAAAAAATATTTCATGTAATGTAACATCATTGAATTCATATGACATCAAAAAATATTATATCATTTTATATATTTCACTTAATCATATAATATCCAAATTACTCTTTTCAATTACAAATCCGTTGTCAAACATAATCAACAACAAATAATGAAAAAAAAGTCTGTAACCAAATACAAAGAGCAAATTTTAATACTATAAAAATCTCAACAACTAACTTTAATATTTTGACAAGGATATTTATGATGTTAAAGTTTGTTCTCTATAATGTTTTGGTTGCAAATTTTTTTGATTATTTATTGTTAATCATATTTGACAAATGGATATGTAATAGAAAAGAGTAATTTGAATCTTGCATTAAATAAAAAATATAGAATGATATACTATTTTTTGATGTTATATGTGATTTGATCTTTAATAAGTAGCAAATTTTAATATTTTTCTTTAATATGTCGGTTGGTATTAAATTAACTAAATCATATAGTATACAAGGGGCAATAGTGGAATCATGTTATCTTCTTTCTTTTAATATCACTTTTTAATTACTGGTTGGGTCTAAATGTTACAAGAAAATTAAAATCAAGGGAGTCTCGTGCAATTTTTGAAATCTAGAGGGAGGCAAGTGAAATAGTTAGAAATTTCAGGAGAGGTCTTTGAAATTATCCCTAAAATCAAATAGTATACATTTGAAGAAAGATATAAATAAGTGCCGATGGTAACGTTCTACAATTGCAATTTATGCCAACTGCTGACGTCTACTTCATACGCCCAGAATTTACTTCAAGACAAAACAAATTTACACCTTAATGTCCATGTTCATTCGCTGTAAAAGCAATTTTTTGAGTTTATTAGCAATGTGCGTCCCTGAACTATCAAGAATTTGTGATCTTGCACGTTAACTAGCTATTGTTGCAATTAACTACCTTATAAAAATGATTTATGACATACTGCTCAATTTGATCGAAAATTGATGAATTTTGATATCAAATTTTTACTGAAAGAATTTAGTTCCCAAAGACCGTTAGAAAAACTCATTGATTTGGTCACATGTCATAATTGGATAGCGCAAGGTACTTAAATACTACAATTTCTAGTTTTATAGGAAATCACAAATCGGTAAGAGTTTAGAGACCATATGTCATTTACCCTTTTTCAACCTTGGTTAACCCATCCACATTGCTTTGTAAATGCAAATATATTTCTGTTCTTCTCACACTTATCTTCCAGCTTTTTCTTATCTTCTCTTATCAACTAGTAAAGTTTTTAATTTATGTATGCTTAGTAACATAAACAAATAAAAATTAACATTGACACTCCCTATTTGTTAATGACACTTTTCTTAACCTTTTTAACCATGGGAAACATTAGAATCTCCAAATACACTCAGTCTTGGATTAAGTATTGTTACAGTTTCTTTTAACATGGTTAATTGCTACGCGGGGCATCTTTTTTAATCCTTTGAAGTTAGTCAAGATGGAAATTGACTATTCGAGACTGCAAAAATTAGTAGGAAGATTTTTGTTTGGAATCGCCTCAAAATAATATAATAACTATCAACACTTTCTCAATTTCAATTGAATATTTTCCTCTGCAAGGTGTGAAAAATTTGAACGGCTAAAGATGAATATGATGTATGTGTTAATCAGAAGATAAATAAAAGAACTAAAAAATTGGTTGGGATCTCGATAGTTTGTACTTTTCTTGAACTTAAGCAGAAAACGTAAAAGAAAGCTGTTACATTTCAGTTTTTTTCTCTTATATCAAATATACATGTTTTTGGCAATAAAAACATTCTACATAGATGTAGTTGACATTAAATATTTCATGACCTAATTGAAAAGCAAAATAAAACTCAAATTGGAATGAGGAAAGAAAATATTCAAAGAGTGAATGATTTATGCATGAATCAATTGATCAAAGATGATAAGTTTCTCTTTTTCTATCATCATAACAAAAATAAGAATTTCTAGGGAAAAAAAGAATTCAGATACTAGCGAGTTTCTCCAAGTAATTTGGTTGTTTGATTGATTAATACGGCATAGCTTTTGCAGTAGTCCAATTCTCAGATGACCAAACTCTGTTGGAAGATATACCAAACTTCACCTATATTGGAGACCTTCAATCTCAGAAGTTTTAACATAGTTGGAGCAATCCCAATAAAACTTAGCACTTGAAACTTCAAACATCACTTGCCTTTTTCTCTCCTTTTAACCTTTCAGATATCAAGAAGCTGTTTAATCAAATCCAAGAAAGAACCATGGCGTCATGCTTCCAACCGCAAGGACTAAACGTGGAAGAAGATTCAGCCATACTATTCTCCACTTCTGATTCGCCAGGAGGATTATCATCCATCAGCACTCGATGTTCTTCTTCATCATTCCATCATTCACCACCAACAGATCCATCCAAACAATCCTATGAACTCAGGTTAAGGAAACTTTCCTATACTATTTACAAAAATGGGTCTTTTATCTTTGGAAAAATGAAGAAAAATAAGCCCATTAGTATTCTGAAATCAGTCTCTTTCACTGCAAGAAGCTCTGAGATATTAGCAGTTGTTGGACCGAGTGGCACTGGTAAATCTTCCCTTCTTCGAGTCATCTCAGGGAGGGTCAGGAACAAGGATTTCAAACCAAAAAGTGTGTTTATTAATGGCTTTGCGATTACTAACCCTGCTCAGCTGAGGAAAATATGCGGTTTTGTGGCTCAAGATGATGATCTGCTGCCTCTTCTTACTGTCAAGGAGACACTGATGTTTAGTGCTGATTTTCGACTCAAGGAAATGAGTACGAGAGAAAAGGAAGAGAGAGTTGATGGATTGATGGAGGAACTTGGACTTGTTCATGTTGCTGATGGATTTGTAGGAGATGAAGAGAACCGTGGGATATCAGGCGGAGAAAGAAAGAGAGTCTCAATTGGAGTTGAATTGATTCATGATCCATCAATTTTACTGCTTGATGAGCCAACTTCAGGACTGGATAGCACTTCAGCACTTCAGGTGATCGAGTTGCTTTCGTCTATGGCAAAATCAAAGCAGAGAACTATACTTTTGTCCATCCACCAGCCTAGTTATCGAATGTTTGAGTATATATCGAATTTCTTGATCCTTTCTGGTGGAACTGTTGTCCATAATGGTTCGCTAGAATCACTTGAGGAGACTATAAACAGATTGGGATTTCAAATTCCTGTGCAGTTAAATGCACTTGAATTTTCCATGGAGATCATGAATGCACTTGAGGAATTATGCTCTGAAACTACTGATGATCTCTTGATTAATTCAGAGGATGAAATGTGGCGAAAATATGTTGGTAGAGGTCAATTTCAACCTCCTGTTGATCAATATGGAGTAAAAGGCGGATTTTTTATCAGAAACATGTATGAAATTATGGTACTTTGTTCTCGATTTTTGAAGATAATATACAGAACAAAGCAGCTGTTACTTGCGAGAACCATGCAAGCTCTTGTTGGAGGATTTGGGTTGGGAACTGTATATCTAAAAGTGCAGAACAATGCAGGAGGAGTCGCAGAAAGGTTAGGCCTATTTGCTTTTAGTCTTAGCTTTCTTCTTTCTTCCACAGTTGAAGCACTTCCAATATATCTTCAAGAAAGACGAGTCCTGATGAAAGAAGCTTCAAGAGGTGCCTACAAAGTTTCTTCTTACATGATCGCAAACACACTTATCTTCCTTCCCTTTCTATTCCTCGTCGCGATTCTCTTCTCAGTTCCTGTATACTGGCTCGTGGGGCTTAACCCTTCAATTTCTGCTTTTGCATTCTTCGTTTTCATGGTTTGGCTCATTGTTCTGATGGCTAGCTCCTTGGTTCTCTTCCTTAGTGCCATTTCTCCAGACTTCATCTCAGGGAACTCTCTGATTTGTACAGTTCTTGGTGCTTTTTTCTTGTTCTCTGGCTACTTCATCCCAAAAGAGTGCATTCCAAAGTATTGGCTCTTCATGTACTATGTTTCCTTATACAGATATCCTCTGGATTCCCTTCTTACAAATGAATATTGGAGTTTGAGAAGTGAATGTTTTTCTTGGAGCAATGCTACTCAAGATTACAGTACCAAATGTGTACTTACAGGAAATGATGTTTTGAAAGGCAGAGGACTAGAGAGGGATACAAGGTGGATCAATGTTGGGATCATGTTTGGCTTCTTTGTATTTTATAGAGTGCTTTGTTGGGTAATTCTTGCAAGAAAGGTTGCAAAGACCACAATATGATCAGCAATGTCCACTAGGCCCATGCATTTTGTAATTTTGCATATTATGGATCAATGTTAATTAACATCTTATTTACTATTTTAATGTGCACACAAACAATGTTTAATGAGTACAATATATGCAGATAATGTGACAATTTCTTTAGCATTTTGAGCTTGGACCAAACTTTTGTGGGAGGACAATGTTGACCTTGAACTAAGTTCAAAAAATTGTTATTATGTAGAATTTTATGTTAATTAGATTCAATTAATTTATGTCACCAGCTCTGAGTGCAAGCATTCATTATATTCTTAAATTAGAATGATGATCTTGGTCAATGACAAATTCAGAATTTTGTTTTATTATTTTGGTGCAAAATGAATTTTACGACGACATGTCCAGAAATTCTTCGTTTGGATTAGCTGTTTTTGGGGGTGTTTTTGAAAAATTTTACTGTAGTAGAGGTTTTAGAGTATATTTTGGGATATTTTTAGAAAATATTTTGAAATATTTAGGAGTAGTAGAGTTTTTAAAATATATTTTAGGATATTTTTTAAACATTAAAAAAAATTTAGACTATTTTTTAGGGTATCTTTTAGAGTATTTTTTTAAAAATTTTTAATATTTGAAAAACTCCTAGATCCAATGGCAGCTCATAAGATTATGAATCTTGTAGTTTCTAACACAAAGTCAACCAGCAATTTTTATTTTTTTTTTATTACTAGCAAATCATATCTCAAATGTATTTCAATTGTTGAAGCCGAAAAAGAGGTGGACAACAATAAGTTATCTATTTAGAAACTTTATAAAGTACGGGATGAAATGCGTCAAACTGAAATGATGACCAAATGGTATATCTACTAAGCATCTTAAACGAAAAAACGGTTAAAGTATATAATAAACCATTCAACCGAGGCAAGTTGCTAAACGCTAATTTTAGATAGAGGAAACTTTTCACTTTTCAGATAGCCCCTAAACTATCGCCTTTGCACGGTTTTGGCCCCTCAACTATAAGTTGTTACAAATAACCCTTCAAAAAGGCAAAAACTTACTTTAAAGATTTCCGTCAATTTTGGCCATAGAGGTGACGGAATTAGGGGCAAAACCAACCAAACAAAAAAATCAACCCATGAAAACAGCCTAAAATTCATCAAATTAGGGCTAGAAAAAATGGAAGATGAAAGATGATAAAGAAACATTAAACTCCATATCATTGGTTGACTTAATATATTTCATTTTTAATCAAATCGTGAGTTGATTTTTTTTTTGTTTGGTCGATTTTACTCTTAATTCCATTATAGTGATTGCCCAAAATTGACAGAAGTCCTTAAACTAAGCTTTTTTTTTTTTTTTGGTTTAAAAACTATTTGCTACAATACATAGTTGAGAAGCTAAAACCATGCAAATTGAATAGTTTAGACTTTGGACGCCTGCCAGAAAGTTTCCTCGTTTATATGCTTAATATCTTTAAATATTAACTTCAATGTTTATGACGGGAATCAATAATTGAGACAACACATCAAATAAATACAAATATGACTACCAAAATAACGTATCAATTCGAATTGTGTCATTACTCGGAAATCCTTTATAGAATTGAAACCGATAACAAAGAAAAAATATTTATTTGATCACAACCACCTTAAAACGATAGGTGTAATTAGCAAAAGAAACAAGAACAATATATAAATATGAATCTTGGTAGCATCATAGAGTATAATTTGAGGCTGCAGCTGCCCTTCTTATGGCGCAGTGGTGTTTTAGAATACTTATGCCGCAAACTTATTGCGCAGCAACCCAGATGCGCACAACCAATTACTTTGAGGCTGAATCACTGGGCCAATTTCTCAACCCATTTTAGTAGTCATGGGCTAATGGACAAAAAATTGTAGGTTGCACTTTATTTTTTTATGCAGTTTATATTTGATTTAATCTTCTCTCTCTCTCTCCTGCTTTGTTAATTTCTTTCCCTTTAAACTTTTTAGTTCTTCCCATATTTTAGTTTTTTTTTTCAGTCAAATTGGCAATAATCACATTGAGCCCATGGGGTATGTCCAAAGATCTAAAAATGATCTTCCAGTTACGAGAAGAATTTAAAAAATTTCATTTCGACTAAGAATTGAACAGAGTTATCTTGTATTTAGACAAGAGAACCTTATGGAAATGTAAATGTGGATTCTGACAAAATGTTGTTTGAGGAATCTTTCCGTGGCATATTAGCTACTAAATACAATTTTCCCCGCTGAAAGTTTGCAACCAAGTGTAATAGCACGATCAGCCAAATTTTTTAGTGCATTTATGACACGGAACTTATAATTGGAAATTGTTGTCCAAACGGTCATCAAGATTTCCTAAAACCCCCTATAAGGCTTGTTCGAAAACTGTTGGTTGAACTAAATAGCCAACTTTTACTTTGCAAAGGGTTATTATCACTTTATCCCCTTAAACAATATCATTACTATCAGTTTATCTCCTAATGTTATCTTTTTAGTCACTTCACCCCATAAGTAATTCAAGTCAACATGTTAAGAAATTTTGGACAAAAATACCCTTTTATTTTATAGCATTACTACATTGTTATTATCACTTTATTCGTTTAGATTATAGTGATATAATCACTTTAGTTTCTAACATTATTTTCTAGGCATTTTACCTCATCGTTAATCTAACTAGTATGGTCAAAAATTTTTAAATATATTTACCCTTTTTATATATAATTAAAAATAAAAAAGTTGGAATAGTTAATCTTCCTTTTTTCACTATAAGAGATCGAAAAATATAAAAATAAAAGGATTTTCTCAAATTTCTTTTTTTCACACTTATTAATATCAGGAAAAGAAAAAGAGATAGGAAAGAAGGAGACAGAAAATTAAATTTTGCAAAAAAAGAAAATAAAGAAGAGTATACCATTATCATATTACTTTAAGATTGTCGGAATTATGATCGAAATTTGGTGGTAAATAAAAAAGTGAAATAATTTTAAAATAATAAAAGTATTTAATTCTTTCTTATTTGTATTTAAAAAAAAGAATTGAGCTCTCTCTCTCTCTCTCTCCCTCTCCATCTTTCTATTTTTTTTCAATATTAGTAAGATTGCCAAGAAGAAAGAAATTAATACTTTGATTTTTTTTATACTAAAAAGGAGAAGAGCCACTCTAAATTTTTTATTATTTTTATTATGTAAAGAGGAGGGTAATTTCTTCTAAAGTTTTTTAACTTGCTAAGTTAGTTTAATGGTATAATAAATTGCCTAAAAAATAACCCTAGGGGTAAATTGATAATGAGACTATAGTTTATGGGGGTAAAGTGATAATAATTTTAAGGGTTAAACATGTCTTTTCACTTTAATTAACAAACTCCGTTAAGTTTGACCGTTAGTCTTGGGGGTAAAGTGACTAAAAGATAACGTTAAGGGGGAAATTGATAGTGGCACCAAACATTAAGGGAGTAAAGTGATAATAACCCCTTTGCAAATTGAGTAGTTTTGTTTCATGTGGAGTCTTTCAGGTAGCTGGTATTTTGTCATTCCCTTATTTGCATGTAGGTAAAATAGCAGGCATTATACTATTAAGTCAAATCCAAATAGAGCAGGACATAATGCATAATAAAACAGGTAACTAGATAGATCATGCAATGGTATACAATAAAGAGTACGTTCATGGTAAAGGATATAGGCTGCTCTCAGGAGTAAGTTCCACGGCAGCTTGTCAAGGGTTCATTGACTTTCCGTTAGCCATGAAATTATAATGTCCGTAGATCACTACTAAATGTCAATCTTCATCCATCGATCATCCCCCTATTGGGTCCGAACGTCAAAAAAGTACCCAAAGTTCGTCGATCTCCTCGACTAAACCCTTGTTGGCTCGATTTGACCAACTAGCCCTAAGTTGGGCTTATGGCCCCAGATAGATGTGGATTCTGACAAAATGTGGAGTCTTTCAGGTAGCTGGTATTTTGAACAGAGTTTTCTTGTATTTAGACAAGAGAACCTTATAGAAATGTAAATGTGGATTCTGACAAAATGTTGTTTGTGGAAACTTTCCGTGGCATATTAGCTACTAAATACATTTTTCCCCACTGAAAGTTTGCGACCAAGTGTAATAGCACGATCAGCCAAATTTTTTAGTGCATTTATGACGCAGAACTTATAATTGGAAATTGTTGTCCAAACGGTCATCAAGATTTCCTAAAACCCCCTATAAGGCTTGTTCGAAAACTGTTGGTTGAACTAAATAACCAACTTTTACTTTGCAAATTGAGTAGTTTTGTTTCATGTGGAGTCTTTCAGGTAGCTGGTATTTTGTCCTTCCCTTATTTGCATTCGTTGAGTTTGAACATTGTTACAAGAGTAGTAAAGAATGGTGGAGTTAGGATCTTAGCTTAGGGGGTACAAGTTTTAACTATCACGTAAGATAATGATAATACTAAGGGTTAATCACAAAAGCTCTCCTAATGTATAGTCACTTTTGCACTTTGTCCCTTATTGTTATCTTTTTTATATCACCATTATGGTGTTAGAGTTGGCTAAAAGTTTGGGAATAAAGTGAGAGTTAACCAAAAGTTATCTTTTTTTATATCTTTTTTAATTACAGTATTTCCCCTTAGAGTATAACATCTTTTGTGCTTTATCCTTTAACACCATTTTTTATCAATTTGTTTGCTTGTTCCTAAAATCATTGGTGAATTCCAATATTTGATAACACTCAAGACAATTAACATCTAAAAAATCAGCGTTCCTAACATAATAATAAAAAATACTAATATTTTTATATTTGTGGTCCTAGTTAAATTGCATTCCATAATTGTACTTTTTTTTAGATTGAGGAGAATATCTTGCTAATTTGACTTAATATGGGCAAAAATTGTTATTAAAAAATAAACCTGTGAAAATATTTTTAAAGTCTAAAAGTGATGGAGATATTGTTAGTTTCTCTTTGGGAATGTACATATGGCTAAACTTTTCTTTTAGTAGCTAGATGTTTTTTTAATATGGAAGTGTACATTAATTTGTTGGTAGTGCTAAAAAAAGATAAATATGGTTGATTTGAAGTTTAAAGTTTCCAGAGTTGTTCTTTTAATATACCATGCTTAGATGTTATTAAAATTTATTTGGATTTCTAAAAAATTTATTACATCTAAACATGTTTTTTAGTCATCTTGTTATTTTTTCAACCACCTTTTTTTCTCATAAATATCGAAATGCAAAAAGTGCTATTATTCTAAAAAAAAATTTCAAATAATCTCCAATCCAAACAAACCCATCTATAGACCTTTAATAATATTTTCATAGTTAGTTTTGGACTAATATTTTTCCCTTATCACATGAGATGAGCTAGATATTTTTCTTTATCTAAAAACCTGTAATTATGGGGATAAAATTTAATAAGACCTATATCCATAAATATATAATAATTTTTATTATTATGTTAGTGACATTAATTTTTTAAAACATTATTGGTCTTGAGTGGTATAAAATATTAGAGTTTGCCTAATGGCTTTAAGGACAAATAGACAAAATAAGAGAAAAATGATATTAGAGGATAAAGTGTAAAATGGCTATACCTTAAGGGAATTTAATCTAATTAACCCTTAAGGGCATCAATGTCTATTTCCGTTACGCAATGTTAGAGTTGAATAGAATTTTAAAGTGAGGAAAAAAATAACATTATGGGATAAAGTGTAAAACCGGTTAAATCTTAGGGGGAAATTTTGTGATTAACCCATGCTACTTGATAGACGTGTATGTTATTAATACCTCTTAATCTAAATAGTAAATCAAATTAATGATAGAAATCATTCTGTTTATCTGAGTTTTGGATAATTGGAACATAAAAAGGCTAACATTGGGAGTGGAGACCGCAGACATGGTACAATTTAAGGGAAGGCAAAATTAAGAGAAGGCAATTGCCCACCGTCAATTTTATATGGCTTCATCGCCAACTATAAACTAACTGGCTTTGAGTTGGTATTCGGCATTTATGCTCAACTCATCTATCTCACGAGCGTAAAATTGAACTCGAGTCTGATTTTTTAAAATAGGTCCCAAACTCAAGTTCGAAATTGAATTCGGCTTGTTTAGAACACAAAAACAAACTTAAACAAGTTTGAGCTCAATGAATTTGAAAAAAATATGCTCTGAAGTTTTATCTTATAAACGAATATAAAGATTCAATACGCAATCGCTGATCAATCATTTCCTAATGATGTCCTCTAATATGAGTTAAAATGCTCAAAACAAGCCCATAATGATAAAAGAACTTATTCGCTTTTCTTTGCGAACCCGAACGAGCTGCTTGCAAGCTAAGTTTGGCTTGACTAGTTTGATAGTCTTGCTCAACTCCTTCTACAAAAGAACAAGGCAAAATCGAGCTTATACAAGCAGAGTCGAGCTGGGCTCAGAAGTAGTTGGGTTGGTTTGTAACTCTAATTGTTACTAATGTTAGAGGTAAATGTAATTTGGTCAAATTTAGTGGATGACTGAACCTGAGATAGGACAAATGTAATAAATCCTCTGCAAAAGACAAAGCTTTGGTAATAAACTTTATAAACTGTAACTATTGCTCTTTGATGGCAGTCAAAGGCGTTCTCTTTACATTTATTTCTTAGTGGTCAATGGAGAAAGGAAGAAAAGACTCTTGGATTATCGCCACCATAACTCAGTTAGTACAAACAAAGGCAGTACTTTTCTGTGATAATATGTAACTTTTTAAGAGCATATCCACTTCTTTTTTTTTTTTCCCAAGAAACGATAGAAGAGCATATCCACTTCTTGACTATGTTGAAAATTTTCTAGCAAAAGTTTACTTTGTGCAAAGATTGAACTGGGATTTTAGCTTGGAGGAAATGAAGAAGACGAACAAACAAACAAACAAACCAAAATACATAATTTAGAATTTACAAGACAATAACCGTTTTTAATAATAAGAGAGAAGGTCTAAAATTAATTATTCAAAAATAAATTCACTAGGAAGGCAACATATAGCAATAAGTAATCTCATAGGTGCTTATAGTGACACCCAAACTAAAAAGAAATCTAACGAAATGATATAACTTGAACAGCTAAACATTGGATAGAATAATATAATTAAAATAAGATTTGTAATTTTCTTCAAGTCATCATGTAGAACAACCGATAGTTTTACTCTTCGTGCTAGGTAAAAATAATTGTTCATATAGTTAACAAGTAGGTTGTAAAGTACAATAGTACAAATTCAAAAAAAAAAAAAGAAATTTTCTGATGGAGTTTGGAGGATTGGAGAAAAGTCTATACTTATAAAGATCTAAAACTAAGTCCTCTCATTTTTTGTGTTAAGTAATTAATATTGTCACTTTAACTAAGATCCCTAATTTCTTAATTTGGTCTAGTACAAAAACGTTTCTTGTATAATTGTACATCTCTTTAACTTTAGTTTTCTTTTTATTTTAATTAGTAATTATCATTTTTTACATTGTACTAATCCTATAACATAGAAAATTAGGAGTTGAGTTATTATACGAGATTTAAATAGAGAGGAAAGAGGGGATAGGCGCCTACCCTTCTCCACCACCTAGTTCCGTTTTTGGCCAAGTCTCGAGAGAACAAGATATTGCAGCTCCAGGATGAAATTGTGGAAATGGAAAAAGTTTGAGGAACTAAAAGTCCTAGAAGTAGAGAAGTTCCAAGAAATTAACTCTATGGAGGCGCATAGAGTTAAAGTAAAAGAACACGATGATAAAACTCAGATGCTAGATGTTTTGGATGATGTCGATCTTAATTTGCCTAGGAAAAATTAACCAATGAAAGAGAATAAGGTTGTAAAAAAAAAGGTGGTGATGAAGATTGTGATGCCTAGAGTTGGGATGACACTCATTTTGAACTACCTGGTAAAACTACATATACTGATAAAGAAGTTGATTCTAATCCTGACCTCAATGATAAAAAGGAATTGAAAGAGCGCAAGGTTAGCTTCAAATATGCAGTACCCCTTCTTTGGCATCAAAACATGCAAATGTACCATTAGAATCTCTAAATCAAGAGGATGAAATAATAGATAAAAAAGAAGGATAATAAGTTCTAACTAAAAAAGAAGCTACAAAATCAGTTGCACCCCCAATCAGGTCGAAATAATGTATGCCATCATAGTTATTGGGATCCCATCATGGAATAAACTACTACTGTTGAAACATGAAGTACATAATAATTGAATGACACGAAGCCACAAGTATGAAATATAAATGATACACAAGATTTAATATGATTCGATTTCATTACCAAACCTATGTCCACGGAGAGAAAATCCAATCTTTATTATGAGTGAAAAAACCTTTTACAAAAATACAACTTGAAACCAAGTTTAACTCGTATAATTTCTCTAACCTCCTAAGACCTCTTTCTCATCACATTTAAATACTACATAGTTCCCTTGCGTGCATCTTTATAGTATGTCAAAATTTATCTATTTATAAGCCACATTACCTAGCCAATATTCAAATAATAGAAAGAAACAACTACTAATTCCTAAACTCATACATAATAGGAAATAATTTTGAATTTCTAAATTTATACAAATAGGAAATTCCTTGGTTACTATTTCAAGTAACTAAAATAATCAGGAAACTAGTTATTTTCATGCAAAATAAGGAATCCGCATAAAAGAAATTAAACCAATTTCCTAATAAATTTTTACCTTGGCAAATATTTCTTTTAGTAACCATTTGTCTTTAACTAAAAAATAATATGATACTGAACTACACACTCGGATCAATATAGTTTTGACACCTAATGCTTCTTGCCAAACTCTTGAAACAAGGATATCATTACCTATTAAAGTATTGAATTGGCGATCGCCATCAATACATTTGATATCAATAGTTAAACTAGGTGCCAACTAAGAACCTTGTTTTGATACCAGTTTGTTAGAATTCAGTTGTGGAATAAAACACTATTGTGACATCAAAGATACAATAATTTAATGACACATAACTACAAGCATAAAATATAAATGAAGACATGTTGCGGCTCCAAGGCTGCTCCTCAGTCGGGGGCTAGAGGCCATAGTCGCTCATTTACAGACGTGTTGCAGGATCAGTATGTTCTTTCACCATGTAAAATCAAATATGTTTTGCAGTTCAAAGGTGAGCCAACGATTCTCTTTTCCGAAGAGGACATTGCCAAGATGGTAGCACCGTTTAAATTTGCACTTGTGGGAAAATTCTCACATGGAAGGCCAAGTCTTGACGCGATACGTAAATCTTTCCGGACGATTGGCTTTCATTCAGAATTCTCAATTGGCATACTCGATCAGAGGCATATCCTTATTCGATTTTCAATGGAGGATGACTATCTGCGCTACTGGCTCAAGGGGTTTTGGATGATCTCTAATTTGTCGTCGGATTTCAAACTCATTATTGAATTCTCCCACGCTCCTGTCTGGTTATCGTTTGAACAATTACCTATCCATTTTTTTGAGAAATCTTCTCTTTTTTCTATTGCAAGTGCCATTGGCTCCCTCCTGAAGATTGATGCTACCACAGCTACTCTGTCACGGCCTAGTGTTGCATGAGTTTGTGTTGAATTGGACCTTACGAAGGAGCTCCCAAATTGCATTTGGATTGGTGGTGGCAGAAGTGGTTTCTGGCAGAAGGTGAATTATGGAAGCATGCCATTGTATTGCTCCATCTGCTGCAAACAAGGCCAAGCAAATCTTGACTATTGCCGTAATCAGCAGCAAGTAGTGATGAGCCATCAGTCAAATCAGGAAGCTTGACCAGCCCATATTCCAATAGAAACCATTGAAGCCAAGGAGAAGGCGGTTGTGCGCCATGCCCCTCACGATTTGGAAGAAGGGGAGGTTGATCCAGTGGAAGATCTATCCAATCAATCTCAGTACGAGAATACTGTTCATGCTGCAGTAATCAGCCACAAGGCCAGTACGACTCGTACTTTGACGAATTCTCCCCATCAATGTGAAGAGATAGATAATCAAATGGTGGTTCCAGCTGTTCATCCTCAGCTTGGGAAAATTGTTGATGATGCGGCAATAACCTTAAGGACAACCCTGCGTATGCTAGCTCTTACTCAGATGGCGCGGAGGTGGCTATCTCTGTGAAGAATATACCTAGAGAGTTGCTACTCGACTCTTTCAAGCAGTTTAGCGTGTCCCTGACCTAGCATTTCTCTACGCCAGTCCAAAAAGAGGAGGAATTCACTGTTGTAAGCTTGAAAAGAACGAGAAAAAAGAAATCACGTCCAACTTCCTCGACAAATCTTCACAAGGCAAGCTTTTAAAGCCGGTACTATTTTGCCTCCACCTTTATCCCTTGAATAATATCATAATATGGAACATTAGGGGGGTGATGGGTAGATCCTCTGTCCGTCGTTTGAAGCAATTAATTTGCTTACATAATATCTTTGTTCTCGTTCTTCTTGAGCCTATGGTGGAAGCGTCTGCCATGGAGCTTCTTCGTCTAAAACTTTCATTTGATTTTTGTTTGTTCAACATATCTAATAAAATTTGGGTCCTCTGGAGGTCTGGCTTTCATTTTAATGTTACTCAAAACTCTGAGCAAATGCTTCAAGCGATGGTTGCGCACGATTCTTGGCCTCATGTAGTGAATGCTACTTTTATCTATGCAAAGTATACCAGGTTGGAAAGAAGGGCTTTATGGTCTGAATTAGAGACGATTGCTGGGTCCATTATAAGGTCGTGGCTGGTAGGTGGTGACTTTAACGTCATATCTTTAGTTGCAGAATTCGTTGGAAGATCAGCTCAAGATTTGGGAGCCATTGCAAATTTTAATGAAGCGATTTCTTCCTACTGTCTCACAGAGATTCCTTTCTCTGGTAGCTCGTATACGTGGTCGGGAGTGAGAGCTGGTGCCCGGGTTTGGAAGCGGCTAAATAGGGTGCTGGTTAATCAACAATGGTTCGATCTTATGCCTAATACTGCCATTCTACACCTTAATCACGCTACCTTGGACCATTCCCCACTCCTATTACAAATGCAGATAACTAACTCAAATGTTCCAAGGCCATTCAAAGTTCAGAATTTTTGGACTTCGAGCCCTAGTTTCCTTCAGGTGGTGTTCGATAATTGGAGTTTGCCTGTCCAGGGGTATGGTATGTATTCTTTGGCTTTCAAGTTAAAGAGGTTGAAGGACTGTTTAAAGGCTTGGAACGTGTAGCATTTTGGGAACATTTTTCATAAGGTGAAGGAACAAGAGCCGGAAGTACAGCAAAAGGAGCTCCAATATGAGTCACTGCAGACAGAGAAGACACGATGCTCCTTGTATTATGCTCAAGCCCAACTTCTATTAAGCTTGAAACATGAGAAGGAATTTTGGCGTCAAAGGGCGAGATTAAAATGGACGAAGGAAGGTGATAGTAACATGAGTTTTTTCCACGCCTCAGTTCGGGATAAAAGGGCCAAACTTATGATTCACTGAATAAAGGATGTAGCTGGCGCTTGGGTTGAAGATGAGGAGTAGATTTGCCTTGAGGGCGAGAATTTTTTCAAGAATCTGATAACAATAGAACTCATTTTATGGCACTGAGACACTAACCCAGCAAATTCCTGCTCTCGTATCTGCAGAACAAAATGCAAATTTGTTGAGTGAGGTCACCATGGAGCCACTTCCTCATGAATTTATCTTGAATCGGGATCTTTTGGCTCAACTTTATCCTAGTTTTGCCGAGGGAGTAACCCCATTTTTCACCTTGAATTGGTCAAAATATGCGGAATTTCTTACCTTTCGTGGAGGATTATATCCAGTAACTGGGGGTCTGTGGCTGACCGATATTGTACACCACCATTTAGCTATTGCAATTCTTTTCCTGATAGCAAGTCACATGTATAAGACCAACTGGGTATTGGTCATGGTTTGAAAGATATTTTAGAAGCTCACAAAGGTCCATTTACAGGCCAGGGCCATAAAGGACTATATGAGATACTAACAATGTCATGGCATGCTCAATTATCTCTTAATCTAGCCATGTTAGGCTCTTTAACCATTGTTAGGAGGTAAAGCAAGTTGTGTTTGAATTCGACAGTACCAGTGCTCTTGGCTCGGACGGGTTTTCTGGGGTTTTCTTCACTTACTATTGGGATATTATTGCGAAAGATATCTTACAAGCAGCTAGGGACTTTATGGCTGGTATTTCGATCCCAAAAGGGATTTCCAGCACTCTTATCGTTCTTCTTCCCAAGAGGGCAAATCCCTCTACCTTCGCAGACTTCCGCCTTATTAGTTTATGTATGTTCATCAACAAAATTTTTACAAAGGTGTTTGCCAATAGATTGTGACCTATTCTCTCAATTTTCATTTCGCCAGAGCCTGCTTTTACCCCTGGGTGAGACATCGCAGAAAATGTCCTACTTGCCCAAGAGTTAGTGGAATCAATCAATAGGAAAGTGCGAGGGTACAATTGCATATTTAAGCTCGATATGATGAAAGCATTTGATAGAGTTTTGTGGTGGTTTCTAGAGTCATTATTGAGAAAATTTGGGTTCCACTCCAGATTTATTATGCTCATTCTTAACAATCTTTCCCAAAGCTGGTTTTCTATTTTGGTCGCGAGGGATCCAGCAAGGGAACCCTTTGTCCCCTATTTTATTTGTCCTTGAATTTGAGGCTTTGAGCAGGGATTTGAACAAGATAGTGTCGGAAGGTAGTATTTTTCCTTATACTCTGCACTGGGCTGCTTATAGGTCACTTATCTAGCCTTTGCCGATAACATAGGGAGTGTTTGGAAACCAAAATTATCTCAAATAATATTTCGCTTGCATCATAAACACATTTCCCAGCCTACCTTTTTATATTCCCAATCACCTTTTTATCTTACATACATCAAATCACAAAAAGTGTTACAGTAATTATTCCAAATAATATTTCAAATAATACACTATCCAAACAAACCCATAGTTATTTTTTCAAGGGCAGATAGGCGTTCGGTATGTAACCTGATGGCTTTCTTAGACACTTATCAGTATGGATCAGGGCAGCAAATAAATAGGCAAAAAAGTTTCTTTATTCCCTCTAAACGGTGTGATGTCGCTCACGCTCATTTCATACAACGTACTATGAGTTTCCAACATGGTGCCTTCCCCTTCATGTATTTAGGGTGTAACCTATACAAAGGGTGTTAGAAGAGAGAGTATTTTCAATTCTTGGTTGAAAAGTTTGCAGCAAAAATTGTTGGGTAGAAGAAGAAGCTTCTGTTGCAAGGGGGTCGTTTAATTTTAATCTGGCATGTGCTTTCCTCTATCCCCCTGCACATTTTGGCGGTGATGGATCCTCCCAAGATTGTACATAAGCAACTGGAAAAAGTCATGGTTGATTTCTTTTGGGGAGCTTCAGAGGTGGGACCTAAGCATCACTGGCAGCGTTGGAGAGATCTGTGCTTTCCTACAAATGAGGATGGGCTTGGTCTGCATAGCTTCACCAATATGCAAAACGTATTCAACTACAAGCTATGGTGGCAATAACACAACACTTACACATTGTGGACTAGATTCATGCATTCCAGCTATGGTGCTGCGAACACTGTAAACCGCAGTTTCTCGAGGGTTTGGAAGCATATGCTCTCAGTTCAAACCGCAATTGATTAGTTCTCCAAAGATCTGGATGACTAGGGAGGGAAACAGGTCTAGATTCTTACACCATCTGGACAATTCTCAATCTCCTCAGCGGTAGATCTAATGCGGCCTAAGTGTTCATGTCAAGGATCCAGGAAATTAATTTGGGACCTTCGAATTCCTGCCAAAATCTCCATCTTCATGTGGAAAATGTTGAATGAGTTTTTGCGTTTCCAAAAGCTTTGAACTCCTTTGGGTATCAGCTCCCTTCAAAATGCCAATTTTACCAAAATAAGGAATCTCGGGATCATGTGCTGTTGGCTTGTTCCTTCGCTGTGGTAGTTTGGGATTTTGCTCGGTCTCTTTGCTTCCCAGTTTGACCCTTAACGGGTAATCTGCTGAGACTGCAACATTCATGGTCTTATGCATCAAACTCAGCTATAGGGCAACTGTACATAATTTTACCAGCCATTATTTGTTGGGAAATATGGAAAGCCAGAAATTCTGGATTTATGAGGGGGCTCACATTAGCCCAATATAGGTTTGTCGGAATGTCCAAGTATCGCTTTGGTCCATCTCGCATGCCTTTCCTTTTACTCAAGTTGCTAAAAAGGACTTATCACTGGTACATTTAGGACTGCTGCCTAGTTTGCTTCGAGCAAATTCCAAGGTTCCAGTTGCTCTCTACTAGAGTTTTCTAACCACGAATTTCGTTAAGCTAAATACAGATGGATCTTCTATAGGTAACCCCGGTTATTCGGAAGGGGGTGGTGTAATTCAGGATTCTTTTAGAAATGTTTTAGTTGGGTACTCAACGACTTTTGGGATTAGAACTAATATGGAGGCAGAGGCTATGGCCCTCCTTGAAGGTATCAAGCTTTGCTCGGAGCGAGGCTGGCACTACATGAAAATTGAAATGAACTTGAAAGCCTTGGTGCAAATGTTGATTGGAGAGTGTCAAGTTCCTTGGAGGTTGTGGCAAACAGTCTCTCACGCCTTGGAGATAGCTCGTGGCAAGCAGTTCTCCTTTCACCACATTTTTCGAGAAGCCAATGCGGTGGGTAATGTGCTAGCCAACCTAGCAAGTTCATCATAATATGTTTTGACGTTTTCGGCACCCCAACTTCCCAGAGACATTCTTGGTTTGGCAAGACTGGATAGGCTCCAATTGCCCTATGTTAGATTAGTAAAAATCGTCACCGTGTAGGAAGCATTGCTCTACACCTTCATCAGTTGTACTTTGTTTCGAATAAATTAATCAAAAATATATGAATGATATACAAAATGTAACATGGTTCAAATCTATTACCAAGTCTATATCCACAAAGAGAAAATTTGATCTTTATTATTAGTGGAAAAAATTTATACAAGAGTACAACTTGAACCCAAACTCAACTCTTATATAAATTTTCTAACTGCCCAAGAATCCTCTCTCACTCCATGTGAAAACTACATGACTACCTTGTATGCATTTTTGGAGTATGCCAAACCCCACCTATTTGTAAGTTACATTACTGAGTAAATACCTAAATAATAATAGGAAATAGCTGCTGATTTCTAAACTTTTACAGAATAAGAAATAACTTCTAATTTCTATATTCATGTAAATAGGTAATTTTTGACTACTACTTCAAGTAACTAAAACAATTTGAAAATGAGTTGCTTTTCACATAGAACAAGGAATTTGCCTAAAAAAATTAAGCCAATTTCCTAATAATCTATCTTGGCGAATATTTCTTTTAACAACCATTTGCCTTCAACTATCAAATAATATGGTATCAAACTACACGCCTAAATCAATATAATCTTGATACACAATTGGTTCAATTAGCAAATAAACATGTATAGTTTCATTGAGTCCAAGATCTAGTTAACTCACGAGAAAATGCCTTAATTCATTGTCTCCTTCTGTAGGATTTTTTTCTCACCACTACTTGTAATTTGGGATTCCTATTTGTGATATCTATTTCTAAATATTGAGGCAATTAAGTAGTAAAATTATCATACTTCTTTTTTAACCTGAAGACTGTCTCCCTATGTGTGATTTTCAAGACTTCACCGGCAACGAAAATTTTGTGATCATTGGAATCTTTTGGCACTTGAAACTTAGATTCTTTTATTTAATGAATATCACTAGAATCCAAAATTCACTCGGATAAAGCATCAACCATTGGAGTTGTTAGAAAATCTTCAGTAATTCACATCTAAAATTGATATTAGATTTCACATATTTTCTTGACTCTTGAATCACCTGCCTAAATTTACCGTCAAGTATTTTTATGCTTTCCGACTTCCTATTATTCACTTCAATGTTTCTTGCCAAACCTTTGAAACAAAGATGTTTTCACCTATTAAATTGTTGAATTGGTAATTGCCACCAAGCCACTTGATCTCAATAATTAAATCATGAATTAACCAAGAACCCTGCTCTGATACCAGTTTATTGGGATCTAATCATGCAATAAACTACTATTGAAAACATTAAGTATACAATAGTTTAATAACACAAAACTACAAAGCATGAAATGCAAATGATACACAACATTTAACGTGGTTTGGCTCTGTTACCAAGTCTATGTCCATGAAGAGAAAATCCAATCTTTACTATGAATAAAAAAAACACTATACAAGAATATAACCTGAATCCAAATTCAATTCTTGTATAATTTCTCTAACCTTCCAAGAACTCTCCCTTGTGTATATCTTTGTGGTATGCCAAACTGTTCGATATTTCTGCAAGTATACAAATCAGTCGTTCATAGTAATAAATTCACTTGGAGTATTTCAGGAGTCAAACCCAAGTAAATTTGCTTACTTTAATTATTATAGAAAATAATACAATTCAAATTTAGAGATTTATTATTACTACTTAAAAGGCAAATTAAATAATTAAAGCGAATGAGATAAATTGGAGAAAACAATTGGCAAGTAACTAAGATCTTTTAGATTTTGATCTAAAGTTTGAATTAGTTATTCAGGTATTGTCTTAACATGACAAGAACATATCACAGAAAAGTATTTTTATTATCTCTCGATAAATCTAAATTGTACCTAATTAAATCTCACGCCTATCTCGAGATTACAAATATTCAATTGAACCCTTTAAAGTCTTAAGTGATTTGCATTATATCACACAAATTCTAAAGTACTCTCATAGTTAGGTTAAGTATGTCTATCTATCTAGTGTTCAGTTGTATAACACCTCTCAATTCATACAAACCCTAAATTTATATCTATGGTGATCAACATAAATATATTATTAAAACAAGATAGATAAACAAGGCAAAGTCAAGAATTTAACTAGAATAATTAACTAATATGTCTTCACAAAACCCTAGCCCTAAAATTAAATTAATTCAATTGAGTCATGAATAAAACCAAGAATTCAAAGAATAAATATACGAGTTAGGAAAACTTCTCAATCTAGCCGCTCTAATTTCCTTCTTGATTGTTCCTTGATTCTTGGCCACCTTGATCTTGATCTCTCAATTAAAAAGATACACAAATATGAATTAAACTTTACCCTATATTTTCTCTCTTCCAAAATGTTCTAAACAACCCTTATTTATAGCATTTAGTCGCTAGATTAGAATACTGAAGAATTAGGCTTCTTAAAACTGAAGAAAGCAGAATCCGTATATTTGTTTGATAAAGTTTGGTGCGATGTTCAGCTCCATGACCGATGTTGATCATCGCTTGACACATTTGGTGAACAACCTTTGGAGAAGTCTGGCCCAAAAATGTCCAACGCAATGTCCGGCACCAGACTTCTTTAGATATTTTGCTTTTTGCATTTTTGCTCCCATTTCCTGATTGTTCACATACTCTTCCTACAACAATCGAAAGCAACTCAAATTGAGCTCAATTGTAGCAATTTATACACCAAGTACTCATATAAACAGGTACGAATTCTACTGTACATCTATTTATAGGTTACATTACTTAACCAACACCCAAATAATAACAGAAAATAAGTACTAATTCTTAAACTTATACAAAATAAGAAATAGCTTTTAATTCCTAAATTCATATGAATAGAAATTTTTTGACTACGACTTCAAGTAACTAAGACAATCAAGAGGCTAGTTACTTTTACTAACAACCTAAAAGAAATTTGGTCAATTCCTTAACAATAGTTGTTATATTATGTGCCACATTAGTACCAGAAAAGTTAAGTTACATAACTATATTTCAGGTAATAATTTGGAGGAATATGAATCCAAAGGTTTTACGCAACATGTTGGTTCAACGTATTCTCGTGATAGAGAACTTATATGATTGAACTAAGGAACTAAACCTAGATACAAAGCTAAAAATATCTCAGATATATTAGTAATTGACACTCCAGGATTTGAGTCATTCATCAATATATAGTGTAACTGCAACGTCTTGGATCCAAGGGTTGGCCAAAGTAACTTTCGAATTGAAACTACGGGTTTAAAATGGCTAATCAAAATTATTTAATAACCTCATTGAGAAAGTTATTAAACCATTCCTTAAGGCCTTTGCATTTGTGGATGCTCATCTTGATTTCCTCGGCTCGACTCATTGTCAAGGTGATTCAATCCAACATGTTTTAGGCCGAGGTGATTATTTCGACTATTTTGGTATTTATCCTCTCTTTGTCCTCTCAAGATGAGTCCACCTTGGGCGATTGGGTCTGTCTGATTACTCGGCGTCTGATACCTACAGGCAAAAGTTGACTAGTGTCAGACAGGTTGATATGATTGCCCCCACTGTTATAACCCAGACCTACCTCTGACACCGCCGCCCTGGGCTGACTTCTTACAAGTAATAAGGAGTAGGTTCCATCATTTCTCTTGTCAGTCTCCTTACTATAAATACTTCCCTCCCTTTGTGACGAGAGGAAGATGATTTTTGCTTAATTTCTCTCTTGCTCATAACTCTAGTCCAACTAATATTGCTTTTACTCCTGATCCCTTGCATAACTGATTTTAGTATCGGAGTTAGATCAGGTGACAAAGCCCCAGTTGTATCTCTATCTTGACAAGTGCGCTTGTGCTGTAGACTCGATTCATCAGTCCAAAAATCACCTCATTAATTGGCGCCGTTTGTGAGAAACATTAGGTACGTTTGATATGAAGCCTGTGTCGCGCCCCATTTTTTTGAAAATAAGAAAAATAAAGAATTTTAAGAAAATGAATTTTTTGTTTGATTTTGAAAAAAATGTGTTTTTGATTTGTTAGAAAATAAATAAAAAAATTAAATGGGTCTAAATGGAACTTTAAAAATGAGACGATTTGACCCAAAAAAAATAGTTTAAAAAGGGTTTTTAAATAAAAAATCGGAGTCGCCACTTGATATTGAGTTGAGATGTACCAAGTCACCTAAAATGAATTTTTTTAGATAAAATTATGAAAAACCCTTTTTAAACGACTCCTAAATCTACGAAAATCAGAGAAAAAAATTCGGGAGTCATATTTGAAGAGAGGGAAAGCAAGGATAAAAATCCAAGGCACCCTCTCAATCTAGCCAAAACTAGTTGCGTGATTTAGTCAAGGATTTTCTTTTTTTAACCTAAAATATTTATCACATTTTGGAAGTACTATATGAATGCAAACTCTAGACCTAAGAGGATATCAGGGGAATCAAAATATCTTTTCGAAGTTATTTGATGCAATTCGCATTAATTGCGATGCCCAAAAGTAAACTTTCGAAGAAGTCACGAATTGTGTAAAAAATATGAGAGTCAAAGAGAAATGAAAAGGAAAAATCAAATAAAAATAATAAAATAATTATATACAAATACATGATCTAAAGGGATGCATCATATCGGGTACAGAAGACTATTGTTCGTGGCTCAATTTTTCCTTTAATTAGAGGGAATACGAGCGTGCTAAGGTTAGAAAGCCAAACTCGTCCATATCCCATATTCAAGGGATATTTCTTATCTAATCGAGCAAATGATCTAACCTAATTTCTATTCCCTTAAATGAAATGCAAATCTAATGTCATGTTTTCATACAAAAGGGTAATGAATATACTTATAAGGGAAAATATGGGATAAGGGATATAAATATAAGGAAATATGGGATAAAGAATGTACATATATAAGAAAAGTGTCATGCCAAATGATAAAAACCCTAAAAAAGAGAAAAACATGCATGAGATGAAGTGATTTTATCACACAATCATGATCTAACGCTCGAAGGGCTCCTAATGGTCTAGCATTGGACTAGCCCATGTCTACAAGTTCTCACTAGCGTTGGACTAGTGAAAAATCGGAAAAAGAGGCCACAACTAGCGTTGGACTAGTGTGGTGACGTCATGTATCATTTATAACAAAAAACAATCATGTAAACTAATAAAAAATAAATAAACACATAAATTCACATAGGGCACGTAGCAAATAAGCATGATATCTAGATGCAAAGTTCTAGAAAAGCGGTAAACACGTACACATAGGCATGCTAAACACACAAAACAAGTAAAGCGAATAAATCCCTAACTATTACATTCGGGGAGCCCTACTACATCTACAAGGGGGAAATAAATAAGTAAAATAAATACCTAACTATTACAATTTTGGCATTTAATTGCCTTCCCAAATAATTACAAATTGAATTAAAATAAATATACAAAAATTTGAAAACAAATAAAGCGAATAAATGAAACGAAATGAAAACATTCAAAAGACATGCAATTGAACACATAAAGTCACATAAGTGCACATAGGGTCAAATAAAGTGAAAATAAGGGATAGAGTATACCTCCCTTGAGTTGGGGCCCTAATGACACGAATTTACTTGTTTACCCTCCAAAATAATAAAAGGGGTCAAGGCATCACTTTAATTAACAAATAATCGCGAAAAGAATGGAAATAAACACCAAATTAAATCAATCAAGGTATTCAAATAAAATTAAACAAACCATATTTGACAAATTAAACACAAATAAAGACTCAATTTGAAAGAATTAAAGAAATTATGGGATCAAAATTACTATTATTGCAAATATGAAGGATCTAAAAGGAAATCAATTGAAATTAAGGACTTAAGGTGAAAACTACCAATCAAATGATAAAATTCATAAAAAATAAATGAAAACCAATTTGTTTATAATAAAAAAAAAACAAAATTTCCAAAATTTCAATAAAAGTTTCAAATCAAAACTCTAATTCTAATTCTAGAAAAGTTATTAAACCCTTCAAATTCATCCTAAAACTCATACATATTCTACCCAAAAATCACATCAAATCATATCAAAGAAGAATAACATGTTAAAGGAACAAATTTGATCAAATTTCCAAAGTTTTCTAGGCCATAACAGAATTTTAGGGAACTTGAGGGGTCAAAATGCAATATTCAGAAGTTATTTCATGCATGCAACGAAGGCATTGTGCAACTGGAGCTTTCTTGCTGCCATTTCTGCTACAACATTGCAGCTCTAACTCACACGAAATTCATACCAAACACGAGCTCACCAACAATTATTCAATTTCTTCTTTCAAGCGCAAGCTTAACTAGCAAACCAGGTGATGAAACCCACTTTGTAAGTTGTTGCACAAAGAGAAAAGCAGCAAAAAACAAGAACTTTCTGCAACTTTTACCATGCTTTTAAGCTCCAGCGCATTGGCACATCAGATTTTGCACGACCAATCAAGTTTTAAACCTAACCTTAGATTCTTATCACACTTATCAGCATACAAGGGGATAACAGAACTAGAATGAGGAGGATTTCATACAAATTTACAAAGAAACTTTCTGCAATTTTTCATGCTGCAATGTTTCTGTAACTTCTCACGGCAGGTGATTGGAACAAGCAAAAAACCATCCTAATCTTCTAACATGATTGCCAAAAATTTAACCCAATCATCTAGTTTTGTAAACAGAAATTAATGGAACAGAGATATGCAAGAACTAGAGACTGGAGAAGAACTTCTGCAATAGCAAAGCAAACCAGTCCATTCTTGTCGCAGATCATTATTCAAGCCGAAACATTTTTAATACGAAGAGACTCAAACCAAACCAAATACCAAAACAAAGACTCCAAGCCCATGTTGCTAACCATCACCCTAAATGCAATTGTCTACCCCACAGAAAATCAAACAAGGGAGCTGGACAGCAGCGTGGGTTTCAATCATTCACAAAAACAATATCTACTACTACTGCTACAACAAGCCAAGAAGCTTTAAAGGGAGGAGAGGCTGTAACACAAGCTTCAACAAACCACATCTTGCAGCCACACAATGTTCCAAACAGAATTAGAGTAACTAAATACTTTAAAGTTGCAAAACAGTGTCGTGCATCACTGCTGCAACAAAGCCGAGAGCTTCGAGCTTGTTGCAACAATCTGTGATTCCTCATGCCAGTGACCAGAAAATGACTCGATGCATCTAACATAAGAGAACATGAAACATGGGAGAAGGGGAGACTCCAACAGGCTTTCGAACACAAAAACGCAGCAATATCTCAGCCCAACATAATCTAAACTTCGTAAACAACCAGCAAGTCTTTTGCATTTTGAACAACCTTAAGCATGCACTAAAACCATCGAAAGTACATAAGGCAATGAAATGAAAGGAAAACAGCCTAGAAATCAGAGCTTTCTTCTGCAATTTTCTGCCATAAATTTACAGCCTTAACCCATGCGGGTTTTATACCAAAATTTTGCACAAAACTCATTACTTTAACAATCATGCTCGCATGCGTCCCCAAGCATCAATTTAACACGTTTGTCTACCTTTAGCTATCTTAAATGAGAGAAATCATGCCAAGAAAAGAAGAAAAACAGAAAATGCAGCCAAAAATCCTTAACGCTCGCTTTGAAATGTCAAAACCAGGACATTCGAGAAAAAAAAAATTTAACATTCAGACTATGAAACAAACCAAAATTTCATGCATCTATACCAGGACTGGACCTCTAATCTTCAACGAATTTGAACCAGCAAGATCGTTAACAACATTTCTTAATTCATTTTTTTTTGAAGAAAAACAGATCAGGGGAGCCAAAGAAAACAATGAACTTGTTTTCAACTAAAAAGAAAACAACCTACATGGGCAAGATAACAAAACCACAAGAGACAAAAACCCCTCACTTATTAAGCTCGAGAAAGCCCATCATGAACTCACGGTTGGGTCATGCAACAAAGAAAAAACTAGAAGGGGAGGAGCCCTTAGTCCCAGCTACACCGGAAAATATAGATGCACGGCAAAAGGGAAAACACGGAAACAAAACTAACTCTCCCAAAAAAATAGTCCAAACACAGCCTCACTTTAGAACCCATTCTTACCAAAAGACTCTGAACAACACAACAATCAAAGTTTGGAAACTTTCTGCAATTTCCATTCGATTCCAAATCCAGCCATTATAATTCTAATCACGAACTGATTGCGTCCGACATGGAAGTAGAAACAGAGCCACATAATAGCAGAAAGGGACGCAAACAACAACTAAAAAAAACAGCTTTTAACAACAAAAGATGAGAACCTTACCTTAATCTCGAAATGAAGCGTGGAATGATCAAGAAAGAGGCTTGGATGGTTCTGCCAGACCTCCGAAGGAAACGCAGGGAAAGCGATGACGATAACCCCGTCACCTTCTATCCTTGCTCACTTTTCTTTCCCAACTTTTTCCTCTCAGTTACCTAGCTCTCGGTCTTCCTCTCCAGTTTTTCTTTTTTTCTCTTCCTTCTCACTCTCCTCTCGAATCCTCTAGCCGCCGCCAAAAAATCTCTCCTTTCTGCTCTCAATCTCTCTCTCTCACTCTATTTTTACCTCCAGCCACCACCCTTCTTGCTTGTTGTCCCTCAACTCTCCATTTTCAGCCGCCCAAAACCCCTTTCTTTCCCTTCATTCTCCATCTGTTTTGTCAATTTCCCTTGCTACAACCCTAAAAGCCCTTGTTTCCTTTTCTGGCTGTTTCTTTTCCATTTCAGTTCTTTTTCCTTTTGCTTGAAGCCCTTTTTCCCTTCCCTCTCTTTTTTGTTGCTCTATCTGTCCTCAATTCCCTCCTGCCGAAGACTCCCTCTCTTGTCCAGGCTCTCCCACTTTTTGTTCTCCATCCTTTTTCCTGTCTTTTCCGCATGCCGAAAAGATCCTCTCCTTTTTCCCCTTGACTCATCCGTTTTTCCTTTGTCTTTTTCGTTCCCTTCTTTCCGTCCGCCGCCCTCCGTTTCTGTTTCTTGTTCTCTCTCTAGTTGTTTTCTTTGCCTGTGGCTTTTTCTCTTCGTCTCCTTCTATTGCCTCAGATTTTTCCCTTTTTTTTTTCTCGCCGCCAACCCCTTTCTTTTTGTTTCCTTTCCCCTCAGCCGTCACACCCTCTCTAACTCTCTCGCTAGCTTTTCTCCCCCAGCCGCCAATAGATTCTCGCCATCACCTCTCTTCCCCTTCCTCTCAAAGCTGCGTTGTTTGTTCTATTTATATCAAACACGCATTCTCAAACCCTCACCTCAAAAGTGAGGATGAGAGTTGAGATTTGCTAGGCATTCTAGAGTCATCCGATGGGTTTGTTCTAGAAAGATCAGAGGGAATTAGGTGGCCAGATTTTGGAGAAAAATCAGAAAACGAATGGAGAATCAGCGGTGGAGTGGAGCTGCAATGCCTTTGTACTCTCCCGCATACGTGGCTTGCTCTCTTCTCTTTTTTTTTTAAATGAGGAAATGATTTTCTTAAAATAATAATAATTAAAAAAATGAAAATGAAACAAGATCAATAAAAATGCTAAAATTTAATTATTAACGATTTACCGTTATATTTTACTAATTTTCAATTAATTTAGATAAACAGAAAGTGTTAATTCCTAATTGAGTTAATTTGCAAGAAATTTTCATTTACTTGAATCTAAAAGGATTAAAACCACCATTTTTTGTAAAAATTTTCTCTCTTCTTTTTCAAAATTTTAAATGCTAAAAATGTCTAAAATAAAAATAAAAATTAGGAAACTAATGAGCAAAAATGAATAATAATTATCAATTAAAAATAAAAAATAATAAATAGCAAATAGATAAAGCTAAATTAAAAACTTGACACCTAAAATGCTAAAAAATGTCTAAAAAAATCATGAGATTAATAGATAAATAAAAATAGGTAATAATTATCAAATAAAAATGAAAAATAAATTAAAATTGGGTGTCTACAGCCTGCACATTTTAGAAGCCGTCGAGGCCCTTGTATTGAGCCGGAGGCAAGTGCCGAGGCTCAGCCTGAAAATGCATCAAATCAGCATGAATCTCGCCATAATATCCAAACCCACAGATGAAGAAACCTTCGCAAAGATGGATGAATTTGTGGCACGAGAAAACCCTAACATCTTTAGAAGAGTAGGAAGATTCTTCACGAGGAAGGGAAAGGAGAAGGTCGAATCCTCCAAAACGTAGGCTAGTTATCTCTCCTGAAATCCCGTCCAAGGAAGAGTCAGATGACAAACATCCTTTGCATAGTTACTTTAAATGAGTTTTCTTATGAAATCTACTTCCAAGATGGCCTCCATCATCGAAGGGCCTTCACCCGAGGTCTCCTAGGGGGCATTCGAGATGATGTGTCCCGACGTCCTGAAGGGTTTACAACTGATTACATGCGAACCCCATCCTTCACCGATGACATAGAATAATGATTCGGTCCCTCTCGAATTTTAAAATTTCCTAATCCTACAATCTTATGACGGAGAGGAGATCCAGAATATCATCTCTATGCCTTTATCTCAGTATTTCGATTGTACTGTGTGCTTGATTCAATCATTTGCCAAGCTTTTCCGTCTTCCCCCAACGAACTGTGTGACAGCCCCACTTTCCCCCAAAGACGAACTACAGGGGTCAGCGAATTGCCTGCCCAACTCTCGCGGGACTCACTACAATCCATAATTCAAAATTAGAAATATTTCAAATATTTTCAATATACATTTAAAGTACTCAAAACATTAAATATTTAAAATTAGTTAACCTCAATCTTAAATACAACCCAAAAGAATATGTACTACAGTCATTTGCTATAATACAACTTAAAGTCTCCAAAGGAAACAATTTAGTACTATTCGTGAGTACTTTTGGTCTTTGAACCCTGTTAAGGAAAACAAAGGAGTGGAATTAGCTAATAGCCTAGTGAGCTTTCAACACACAAGAATAAATCAAGTAAATTAGTATAACGCAACATATGGCTCCAAATTTCCACATTGGCACATTAAAATGAGGCATTTATCATTTTACAGAAATAAACATACATTAAAAGGATACGGCATTCACGTGGAACCATTTCGGTCAGTTTCACCTTATAGAACTCCAATAATTCTCTCGATTTGTCTAGCAATCGCCTTATTCCTCCAGTGGTAATATTCGAATATACCGAAACGGTGGTCCAGAATTTCAACCTACTCGACCGAATCCAGTCCTGACTCTAGCAGGTTAGCAATCAGGGGCAGGGTTCAGTTCAGCTAAGAGTTTACAATATGCGCATGTAATCAAATAAACGGATAAACGGTAGAAATTCACGATTAAATGGTAGAAATTTGTCATTTTAGTAAGTCGAGTGTGATAAAGTACACACTCGTCTTAAAATGGTGAAAAATTATATAGGAGAAATTATAGGGAACACTTAACACTTAAACACACAAGAAATATGAAATAAACATGTAGCAAAACTATTCAAATCACACACACATGTAAGGAACACTCACAGTTACATGCAATATATCTCAATTTCTGGATAACACCCTTGATTACCCTCGAGTCCTGAGGTAAGAACCAACAAGTTTATATGAAAGTGAAAAACAAACCCTTAGAGTTTTAGCACTTAAGAAGTGAAGAAACAAGAGATTGGTATAGTAATTTTCAAATGTATACTAAAGATAAAGCGAGTTGTTTATACCCTTGAATCAAACTCTTTTCAAATTCAAAATTCAAAGAAAGAATGGAACCATGGGAAATCAAGTTTCTAGGTTAAGAATGAAGCATAATAAGAACATTAAGGATTCTCATTCAAATCCAAGGAAAATCAAGTACAAAGGAAACTTGTATCCTCGCATGAAATCGAATTTAAAATGAACCATCAATCTCAAGAGGAAGTTGAATGTTTTTAAAAGTTCGTTTCTTAAGAAATCAGAAAATTTCAGCTTTACACGATAAAACTTGAAAAATCAGATCTTGAGTTTAGTAAGTCCAAAAATTGAAAATTTACATCATTGAAAACTAGATTCTAGTACTAAACTTCCCTGGAAAAACTTTTCCAAGATTATAACCAGAAACCATTCGAATTTCAGCTCAAAGTTGCGGATTCATGAAGACAGGGCAGAATCAGTTCTTATTTTTCAGCAATGTTTGGAAATTCGGCAAAAATTCACAAAAAGTGACTCAGCATCTGAAATTTATAACACAATAAGAGTTCCAAACCAAGTTTCAAATACAACAAGTGGAACTAAATTTGGAGTTTTTGAGCAACAAGATATAACAGTTGGAAATTAATTGGTTTTGGCAACCTGTTTATAAGATTTCCAGTTTCCAGCTTAAATACAGTTTTGAAATCAGACTATATCTAACTTTACACAAGTCTAAATTGAGAATGGTTTATGGCATTAAAATTAGGTTCAAAATGCTACATTTCATCAGCAGACATTGTTTTTAAAATCATTTCACAAGTGGGGACAAAATCGAGCCACAAGATGCAGCTTCTCAGTTTCTCTCGGACAGACAGGCATAACAGGACAGTCTACTTTGCCGATTCGCTACGATTTACTCAAAATAAATTAGCTTGGGAATTTTATACTATTAGAAAGTTCTAAATGTATAGTTTTGAATGCCACAAATAGCACTCAATTTCAACTTTTGTACAAAAAAGTTATGTTCAAGCAAAGAACCCTGTCAACTACCCTAGTAAGCATTTTCCAGATTTCAAATTTTTCCAAAACTCAAGTTTTATACAACCATCGATATGATTTTTGAAAGACACTTTCTACATGCATAGTACAACATATATCCATCAACTTAATAGCCAGATAAGCAACAAAATTTCGAATTAAAAGTAGGACAACCAGAACAGAAATTCGGCCAGCTCACTCTCCACGGTTTCTTCGTACTTTCTCTCATCTTATCAAGCCAAAATCATCTCATTCATCATATAAACTACAACAATCAAGCAGTATAGTCTCAAGTCAACTACTTAAAGGTCTTCTCAAGACATCTAGCTTAGGATTTAAAACAAGATAAATGTTTTTCTCAAATCTGCTAGCCTAATAAACTTCATTAGGGTTTCAAACCCATGAAAACTAACCATCAACCTTTGTATAAATGGAAAGATTAAAGGAGATGAAGTGATTACCCTTTAAACCCTACATGAAGACCAGATTTTTCACCAAAATACCATAAGATGGCTTCTTTCTCCAAACTAGAGTGAAATCTAAGTGGTTTGTGAGTTGGATGAAGAAAAGTGAGCAAATTTGGA
Organism: Coffea humblotiana; assembly: GCA_023065735.1. Lineage (NCBI taxonomy): Eukaryota > Viridiplantae > Streptophyta > Magnoliopsida > Gentianales > Rubiaceae > Coffea > Coffea humblotiana. Next base: position 9,956,227 of record CM041216.1, read on the forward strand.
GTCAAAGAATGGAGTTTCTTTCTTCCCTCTTCTTTCTTGGGGTTTTGGCCAAAAATGGAGAAAAAGAGAGAGAGGGGTTTCTTGGTTTTAAAATTTTGTGAAAGAAATGTGTTGAGGAAACTAACTTAAAGTTGCAAGAAAGTCAACTCTTAATAGTGCGAAATAATGTCGTTCACTATCACTTTCTTTCTTGTTCGATACACTTAACTACTAACCCTTCAAGGTAGTTCTTCTAGCACTACAATTACTCATACATACTAGTTTAGTATTAAATTCTCAAATCTCCAATCAGTCGTACCAGCGCGATTTTCGAGAAACTATCGACGTGCGCACGATAAAAGATTAATTTAAGAAAAATTCATGCAAAAATAGTAAATTTAAATAACACTAGGGCAAAATAATTATAAAATAAACTAAATTAAGAATAAAAATATGAGTCCTTACAAACTGCTTGAAAATGATTCTGGAGTCTGGAATCTAGAAGCATCTCCTCCTTGGGGGAATTAGTGGATAATTTCATACATCAATTTATGTTGTCACGTCCTATGACGAAAATCTCAACTTACTTAATGAACATGAAGCAGGCCCCATGTGAATCCCTACGCTCCTATGAACAGAGATTCCATGATGAGTGTCTAAATTTCTGATCCAAATGAGTTGATCAATATTGCAGCCTTCACCAACGGGTGAGTGGCCAGAATCTTCAATACCGAGGTGCACAAGAAATATCCTCAGACACTAGGGGAACTCTAGTGAAAAATAGATAAGGGGATCCACAGTGAGGATGTCAATCGCGTGAAAAGAGAGGACTAAGTGTTTCGAACAACTGTGAATCCTAAAAGGAAGAAAGATCAAGATCGACCTGAACGTCTTGTATTATCCTAACAGTTCAGTGAACCTAACAGTTTAGTGAACGTCTTGTATTACCGAACCTTTAAAAATCTGCAATTGGCTGATGACCAATTAAATCCAGTGCATACTTCGCTAGTAGGTTTTGAGAGACATGTAGTCTATCCTGCAGGAATGATTATCCTAACGATGATTGTGGGGCATTACCCTCGCCGTCGAACTATTCCTGTAAATTTTATAGTAATTAAGGCTGACTCCTTTTACAATTTATTGATTGGCCGTCCTACCTTGAACACGTTGCGAGCAGTTTACTCTATGTATCATTTAAGTTTCAAGTTTCCAACCCCTGCAGGAATAGCTGAGGTCACTAGTAATGTACACGCAACGCGCGAGTGTTATCTGACAACTTGCAAGCAACTTCTTCCACCAGTTCCAACTCGAGATCGGAGAGTAGGTTACTAGACGTTCTGTCCATTGATGTAGTCGAATCTCAAGAGATTGAGAAACTTGAGAGGCTCAAGATCGGAGATGAGATATAAGAAATTATTTTGGATCCGGTATAACCAGAGAAGGTTGTTCGTATCAGTACAAACCTGTCCCTCCTTTTCGGGGTGACCTAATCGACCTTCTCAAAGAATATAAGGATATATTTGTCTGGACAACTGAAGAAGCTGTTGATATACCTCACCATTTAATGACACACAAATTCAATGTTGACTCTCGCGTCCATCCTGTGAAGCAAAAGTGGAGACACTTCAGCCTTGAGAGGAATCGAACTATCATGGGAGAGGTAGATAAACTCCTCCTAACCTAAATGATCAATGAAGTGTAATATCCTACATAGCTATTCAATCCAGTTACGATTAGAAAATAGGGAGGAGGATGGTGAATGTGTGTAAATTTCACCGATCTTAACAAAATCTATCTGAAAGATTGCTATCCTCTATCGAGAATAAACGCGTTGGTTGATTAGCTACGAGCCACGAAATCCTGTGCTTCCTCGATGCTTTCAAAAGTGATCATCAAATTGGGATGAATGAAAAAGATCAAGAAAAAATGGTTTTCATTACCGATCGAGAAATCTACTGTTACACCATCATGCCTTTAGGATTTAAGAATGCTAGAGTTACATACCAACGTCTCGTTAATTGCATTTTCATGATTTAGATCAGTCACAATATGAAGGTTTATGTTGATGACATTTTAGTTAAGAACAGAACTATCGTGAACTTCATTTCAAACATTGAGGAGATCTTAGAGATCCTCTGAGAAACAAGAATGATATTTAACCCTAAGAAATGCATATTCGGTGTCACCTCGAAAAAATCTCAGGATATTTTGTATCTCGCCAAGGTATTGAGCCCAATTCCGATAAAATTAAAACTATTCAAGAAATGACTCCTCCCCACAATATTCGCAATGTTTAAAAATTGGATAGGACGGTTAGCGGTTTTAAATCGTTTTCTTTCTCAGTCTGCTTAAAGAAAGTTGCCTTTTTTCAAGATTTTAAAGAAAGCAGAAAATTTTTTCTGGAATGATTAATGTTAACGAGGTTTCGACCAAATGAAAGATTATTTTAATAGGCTCCCTACTCTCACTTCGCTCAAGTTAAGAAAAATCCTGTACCTTTATCTCTCCTCGGCAAAAGAAACTGTTAGTACAGTATTAATCCAAGAGGACGGGGTCCTAGATCCCGTTTATTATGTTAGCCGAGTTCTTTACGGAATTGAGTCTCGATACCCATAAATGGAGAAATTGATACTGTGCCAAATGCATGCCGCTTAGTGATTGAAATCCATTTCTTGACCCATCCTATCGGTGTTAGAACGGATCAACCTATCTGGCAAATCTTGACTTGACCAGAAGTTTCGGATCGGCTGACTAAGTGAGCTATCAAGTTGGGGGAGTATGATTTGATTTACAAACCTCGAACCACAATCAATGCCCAGGTTTGAGTCGATTTCCTAGCCGAGTTCACTCTCGTGGAGAATTAAGACGCTAGCCTTCAAGTCTCGATCCCCAAAGAATGGATCCTATACGTGGATGGTTCATCCAATGACGAAGGAAGCGAGGTCGAACTGCTGCTTGTTGGGCCAAATGGGGAAGAATAGTCATATGTCCTATGCTTTGACTTTCCAGCCTCCAACAATGAGGTTGAGTATGAGACTCTGATCGCAGATTTGTGGGATTTGGCATTTCCGAATCAATAGTGACTCCCAATTAGTGGTTCGTCAGGTCTTAGAAGAATATGAGGCTAAAGGGGAAACCATGTAGAAGTACATTTTCTGAGTTCAACAACTTTCCAATCTCTTCGACTCGTTTGCAATCCAACGTATATTCTGATTACATAACAAGTGAGCAGATGCTCTTTCTCGTTAACCTCTATCTCAATTTTCAATTGAATAAAATCATTCTGGTAGAGGTCTTAACCACCCCAAAATTTCGTGAAAAGATAGTGTATCTCGTACATACAAAGCGGACGTGGATAGACCCTATTGTCCGGTTCCTTGATCGAGGTGTTCTACCAGAGAACAGGGTTGAGACAAGGAAAATACAGTGCAAATTAGTTTGTTATGCCTTACACCATGGTTCACTATACAAGAGATCTTATTTCGGGTCATGACTAAAATGTATTATCTCAGAAGAGGGAGAACGAGTACTAAAAGAGATTCATGAGAGTTTCTATGGAGCCCACATGAGAGCTTAAATACTGACTAAGGGTATTTTTGGCCGATCCTCCATCAAAATTTCCAGGTCCTAGTATTCAACTGCCCGTCTTGTCAAGTCCATGTATCAGAGCATCACTGACCCACCAATATCATGATTTCCATTACATCTCCCTAACTTTTGAATAGTGGAGAACCGATATAATTAGCCCTTTTCCTCGAACATCGAGTGACTACATTTATTTAGTATTGACAATCGACTATTTCACCAAACGAGTTAAGACCAAACCCTTAAGAAGCATAACAGGCCGAGTTATCCAGAAATTCTTTTGGAAACATATAGTCTACCGCTTTTGAGTACCTCAAGTCGTCATTTTGGACAATGGGAAATAGTTTATCGAGAATCTGTTTAAAGGATGGTGTGAAGATCTGAAAATTAAACAACATTTCACTTCGATGGGAATAATGGTCAAACTGAAAATTTTAATAAAACCCTTTTGCACGGTCTTCAGAGTCGCTTGCACCGAGGTGAAACGTTTTAGATGGATGAGTTACCCAATGTCTTGTAGGTCTATCGCACCACCCTGAAATCAGCAATACAATAAATGCCGTTCTTCTTAACTTACGGATCCGAGGCTATCGTTCCTGCGAAATTCCTCACTCCCAGTCCCCAGATGATAGTTTATGTAGCCAAGGCTAACGATGAAGAACGATAAACTGACCTGAATTTTCTTGAAGAGAAAAGAGATGCCTCGGAAACCAGAGATGCCTCGAGTCAAACATCTCAACTTTCGACTTGAAGATTTGGTATTATGTAAGAACTTGATAAGTCGAACCAAACCCTAGGGGAAGTTAACTCCTAGATGAGAAGGTCCTTACCGGGTTGTCGAGTCCAACCTTAATGGTTATTTTAAATTGACTACCGAAATTGTATCTTAGTATCTCAGACATGACATGTTGAAAACATTAAATTGTATCATCAATAATGTTGTAATGTAAAGGCTGTTTGATTTACTACTTGTTCAATTATTTTTTAACATAATTTAAGTGTTATTGTTAAAAATAAAGGGGGACATGGGGGTTACAACCGAACTGGTTCAAAAGAAGAAATAATATTTTTATTACTGCAAATAGTACAAGATTACACTTTGGTGACATTGCAAAATTAGAATTGAGGACACTTCTAAGTATCCTCGTCTCGATCCCATTGTTACCCTCCATTGCCTCAACGTCATTTCTAATCTCTTCCTTTTGTCCAAACTTTTCGATCTCGAATTCGGACAACCACTGGTTGAACTCTTCCCGAACCTCGACCAAGTTTTGTCCTTCTTGAATTTCTGCAGCCATATAGTCATACAATTTCTTGATATCTTCAATATAATTGTTGTTGGATTTAAAGGAATCCAAGACTTTCTGGGTCAAGAGCTAGTTGACCTCATTTATTGTCGTGGTGTAACCGAATATGAAGTTCGGTAGGGTGAGTTTGTCGAGATCCTTATTAAAACCTTCAGACTTCCAAAAGGATTCCACCGCAATAGTGCCAGTCTTATCGATGGTCTCATTATAAGACATCTCTTCTTACCGTCATCTCTTTTGCTCTTGTTCAAAGGTTCTCTTAAGTAAATTGGTCTCGACAATGGATTGGTCGCGTTTCTCGTGAATGTGGGACCCCTCATGATCGGCTACGACCAGTTTCTTCTTTAGTAACAATATCTTGTTCTGGAACTCGGTAGTGGATTGGTGTGACTCCAACAAGTAACTGTATTGCCAAGATATCTTGACAGTGAAGGTCGAGATTGGGGCCCATGCAATTACCAAGTGCTCCATCAGCTCAGGAAGGGCCAGCTTTGTTGTATACTCCACATCTCTCGACAATATAGAGTGGACTAGTATCTCCTGAGCCGATCGTGGGTTTTGGCATCGATCATTTACATTGATGTCCCATTTGAGACAATAGTGCTCGTCAGGGTGTCTTTTATCATCCCCCGCCGGATGTGGCCCCCATGGGATAGCAGTTTCACAGTGATGACCCCACGACAACTGAGGGGTAAGAGTGTAAAGATTTGCCCCAACTGTACCCTGTCGAGACTATGGTAATGCCTCAAATGGTCACTCCCTCCAGGATTAGAGGGATCTCTGAGCTCCTCTCTTCTACTATGATCATGGGAGGGGAGGCCTCTTGCAGAACCACCATTAGGGGGAGGGAGAGCAGTCGAATTGCCCTTCTTCTTTACTGTTCTAGATGTCTTAGTTAGAACCTTTTGTTTCAAGGACCTCTTAGCTACCGTTCCTACTCCCGAGGTGATGAGATCGAATACTTTCACCATTATACATGGAAGACACATTATTATTTAAATAAGTAAAGAAAATATGAAATAATGAAAAGGAAATTACAATTTTTTTGAAATCTAGAAGAGTAATAAGGGAGTTTGCTAGGGTTGAGAAGAGATCGGCTAATTTCTCCTTCCACCAAGACTGCTTCGGGGAAGAACCAACTGTTGATCTGAGAGCCAACCCTATAATTCTCTGAAAATTCTACTCATCGATAAATTCGAGAGAGGGCTCAGCAGGAGTATTAAGAAGATACCACCAGAAGTCTCGAGGAAAGTCATCATCTAGAACGAACACGAAATTGTTCTTTCATCTTTTCACGGAAGTCGGAACATTGACCACCAGTTTAGGCACTTTCTTATTTCGAGTGCCAAAGTAAAACCACCGCCTTTCATTTCTATCTCCAGAAGAGATTAACATTGAAGGTCATCTCCTGTTCTCGGCAAAGCATCTCGAACCCGATGAGGGTTCAGATGGCATTGGGAACGAGTTGGGATTATTCGGACCCCCAGTATCGGGGGTTATCTCGGAAGAAATTTATTGTTGGCATCCTAAATCCCGCCTCTAACTGATCCGCATATACGACTACTCTCGATTTTGGCAAGATTGCATCTGATTGATCTACCTTGACCCAAGTTATGCTGAAGCCCCGGCGGAAGGGGTATTTTTGTAGCAAGGCCTCTGCCCCGACTTCTCCGATCGTACTTCTTGACAAATATATATTTTACGTGTTTTAAATGTGTTTTATTATTTAGTTTTGGTGTGTTTTAATCACTTTTATAACTAATTCACTAGAAATCTAGTGAAAATATGCATTTTATGGTTTAAGTGGTAAAAATTGCATTTATATAGATTTTAATGGTAAAAACTTCATGTTTTGTAGGCTTAATGATTCAATCATCAAATGGAGTGAATTGCAAAGATAATTGGATAATTGATAATGGTTTAAAGTGATAAAAAGAGAATGTGAAGTGCAAAAGAGGAAATGCAATCAAGAGCAAAAGAAAAGCAAGTTTCACAATTTTGACATATTTTCATATTTTGGCTATATCTTGAGTTACAATGTTGGATTAAGGTGATTCTTAAACCATTTTAAAATAAGAGATAGATCTACATTTGATATGAAGACATCGAAATCCAATTCAATTTTTTTCCTTGTCAAAAAATCGAAATACAGAAACGCAAACTTTGTTGTCGAAAACTAAAACAAAACTCTGACTAATTTTTAGTATTTTGATCATATCTCGATCCATAGAACTCCAAATGGGATGATTCTTGAGGCATTGGAATGTTAACTCAAAGGGCTACAACTTTTGTTTACACAAGAGTTGGTTTGGCCTTCATCATCATGAAAATAGCAGTTGAAATGATGCCAAATTCACAGAAGTGAATACGTGACTCATAAATTCGTGGTTTCACTAGAGTTTTTTTAGTTCATTAGTTAGAGTAGTATAGTATAGGTAGTGTAGTTTATCCTTCTTGTATTGGTAGCTAGATTTGGATGAAGATTGAGGAGCAAAGATGGAGAGGTTGATCTCATGTGACAAGGGTGATATCTCTTCTACTACTTTCTCTCTTGTATTAGATTTCATATTTAACTATAATACAAATTTGGAATTCTGTTTTTATATGTGTTTTTAAAGTTTATGTCTAAAATATGGATGAACTTGCTATATCTTGTTAGTGGTGTTTATTTAGTTGTTTGATGATATTATTTTGAACAAATTATTTATCACTTTTGTTTTTCTAATAATGATTAACCGGCCATTAGTTGTGATTATCTAAAGGTGTTAAGTTTGCAATGAGAATTGGAATTTAACACTAGTTCAAAGAAGTGATAAACTTGGGGAGTTCACTCACGAGAGTAGATGTGCATCTTTTGTGGTTTTAGTGACTTGTTTCATGTAATTTCATAGAAGAAATGAGTTTGTAGTTAATTTCATAATCACAAGAGTAGGTATGGTTTAACAACAAATATAGTTGATTCATTACGAGAGTAGGTTTCATATACATTAGAAAATTACGTCATAACTAGCCAAAATAATAACATACAAGTAACCGGTAATGTCATTTGCAAGAATAGTAAGGAATTCCATATTTCTAGGAGCTTTCGAGTGTTATTTTCATTAATTTCATTTTTATGGTAATAAAGGATTTCAAAAAATATCGTTAGTTGCAATCTTTCCTGTGGGATCGACTCTTAATACCCTATACTCGCTCACGATTCATATACTTGCAAAAAATTGCGTGTGGGATATTTAGAATGTTATAAATGTAAAACTTAATTGTGGATGAGTTTAATTGTCTATGTATACCCCGCGCACGTCACTTCTAAATAGGGGAAGCTCACCGAAGTCAATTTGATCAAGTCTCGATGAAGCTACCGGTTCAATCACCCCCTCATTTTGGGGTGCTTCTAATCCGAAGTCGTCGTTATGCACAACCTCAGAATCTTTCGCCTTGGTTCCTTGGAACTCATGTACCTCTTCACTAGCATGGCTTACCGAGGTCTCTTCCTTTGTACTGGACGTCTCTTCTGATGATAATTCTTCTGATGGGTCGAGCCTCTCTGCTTTAAGGTTTGGCCTCACCGTCTCCATATGTGTTCAAGCTACCCTAGCCATAACTTTATTCGAGAAAGACGAGATGACTTATTCTCTGTTTAAGAAGTTTGGTCGGCTACAACCAGTTTGTGGAGGATGCCTTGTATGATCACTTCGACTACGCTGCTGTAATTTTCGCTTACGGTGAAAAGTGAAGGATGAAAACCCTCTATTTATAGGTGGAAGAGAAAACAAAGAGGTGGGCGTTTCAAATTTTAAAAGATGTGTCTTTCTCTCTCCTCATTAATGAGCACCTGCTCAACTGACACCCGTTCAGGACACTTCTCATCAATCATATCCTCATGACGTTTGGTTTTTCACTATCTAATCTCATGACACGTGTCCCGGGACCATCTAGTGACTTAGCCTCAGGCTGAAAGTTATTTAAGTTTCCTTTTCTCCTCGAGGCTGGGGGGCTCATTGTGGATGCTCATTCAGCTTCCTCAACTCGACTCATTGTCGAGATAACTCAATCCAATACGTTTTCCAATATCTTGGTGTTTATCCTCATCTTTGCCCTCCCGAGGTAAGTCCATCTCAGCCAATTGGACCTGTCTAGTTACTTGGCATTTGATACTTACAAGTAAAAGCTGACTAGTGTCAGATAGGTTGATTGACTGCCGCCGTTGTTATACCCAGACTTACCTCTGACACCGTCGCCCTAGGCTGACTCCTTGCAGATAACAAGGAGTGGGTTTCATCATTGCTCTTGTCAATCTTCTTACTATAAATACGCCCCTCCCTTTGTGAGGAGAGGAAGAGGATTTTGACTTAATTTCTCTCTTGCTCATAGCTCTAGTCCAACTAATATTGCTTTTACTCTTGATCCCTTGCATAACTGATTTTAGCATCGGAGTTAGATCGGGGAACAAATGCCTGGTTGTATCTCTATCTTGACAGGTGTGCTTGTACTGTAGACTCGGTTCATTAGTCCGGAAATCACCTCGTAATCCTTGCAAAGTTCTGTCACAATCCAAACTGTCTACTTAGTTTTGCATGAAATCTGGAGGTGGCCCTCATACGTAACACATAACGTCTTGCACTCTCCCTTGAATAGTCGGAACTATAACACCACTTAACTAGGCATACCCTGTGCAGAGACCATGCGACCCAAGAGTTGACCCAAGTAACTTTTGAACTAAAATTACTTAATAACCCCATTGACCAAGCTATAAAATTATTCCTTAAGGCCTTTGCGTCCTTGCAAAGTCCCATCACAAGGTGGCTCCGATATGTAACACACAACTTCTTGCACTCTTCCTTGGTTTTGCATGAACTTTGGAGATGGCCCTCGTATGTAAAGCACACGCATACCATGTGTAGAGATCATGCGAGATTTGCTTTGATACCATGTGTGACTATAACAGCACTTACATAGTCAGAACTATAACATCACTTAACTAAGCATGCTTGCCCTGCAGAGACCATGCGAGATTTGCTAGAACTATAACACCACTTAGTAGCTAGGCATACCCTGCGCAGAGACCATGCAAGATTTGCTTTGATACCATGTATGAAGCCTCCGGCCCAATTTTCAGCAGCTCTTGAGCCTAAGCTATTAAACCATTCCTTTCCATTTCACAAATCTGATGTGGGATACTTCACTAAAGGCTCAGGTTTATATTTGTATCCTCTTATTCTTGGCTAGGTAAAATGTGTTTGTACTTAGAAGATCAAATGGCATGGTCTTAAAGTTCTAAATTATCAATTCTGGTGTTATTCTTCCAACAAATGTTGTTACAAATTAAAGCTGAAATAGGTTCGCAGTGTATTCTAAATTTGTGTGGAAGAAATTCACATCACTGTAGATATTGAGTAATTATGATTCTTTAAAATTAATACTAATTCTGCATTTGAATTGAATTGAAATAAGAATTCCATGGATAGAATTGTAATTCCATAGCATTAGATTTTTTTGTTTGGGAAACGTGTAGAATTGATACAAAATTCATTTCAAATCCCAAATTCTTTATTTGGATCATTGAAACTTACATCAAATTTGAAATCATATGAAATTAGAATTTTACATTATACAGTTTTTTTTATATTAACTAGATGGCTCCAAAATTCTCGTGTCTTCATCATAACGAATAGTCCTTCATTAAAGACATATAGTATCTAGTTTCAAAATCTTGAGTTTTATAATAAGAAGTGTTGTTTGTAATTTTGGAATAAAAAAGTAATATAAGACCACCTTGCTATGCTAGTCATGATACATCGTATGACACAAGCCTATAGACTTTAAATTCTAGCGACTAGCAACATAGAATTTAGAAGTAAAAACCTTAGTTTAGTTTTGGCAGATGCAAATAAGTCAAGCTTAATTGAATAGTTTGCAGGTTTGCTCAGTTAAAGTTTGAGTTCAAGCTCGCGTTCATCAGGTTCAATCTCGAGTTTGTCCAGTTCAAGCTATTTGACGAGTAAAGTTAGAATTTTATGCAAATCTCAAAAGCTTATCGAGTTTAATCGTGTTCAATCAAGTTTCACATACATATATACATACATACACACACATATATATATATAGATATATGTTTTTTAATTTTTTTTATTGCTACAAAATGTCAATTTTGTCTCTTGTTTAAAATTATATAAAATATAAATTTATATTTCTTAAACTCAATTAAATTGAGCTTGAATTAAGCTCGACTGGGCTTAATGAACACGAGCTCGAGTTTGAACTCGAGTAATGTAAAAGAAAGTTGAGTTTGAATTCGATTTCGAGTTCGAGTCCAAGGTTTTTTTTAACTCGAGTAGATTTGACTCCATTATACTCCTAATTTTTCTGTACTTCTTAAGATCCCATAACTTCGCTATTAAGATTCAGAATTTTGATTTGTAATGTTCTATAATTGCCTCAGAAAGATCTCGCCAAGAGCATTCCAAGCTTGCGTGTAGTTTCACAAGTCATGATTCTCGTGAAAGCTGCATGTGAAACTACTGCCGGAATGCATTATAAACTTTGATTTCTTTCGAGGTGCATCTCCGTGATCTCTTATCTATGCAATTGTTAAATCTTCCGGTAACGTTGAAACATGATTTTCTCATTATTACAAGATCACAGTCTTAGGGTGTGTTTAATAAAGTTGAAGTCTGAAATTTGAAATCTGAAGTCTAGATCTACTAAGTTATTGAATTGTTAAATGTTAAATTTAATACATTTGAGTTTATATCATATACAGTAATAAGTGAATAATTTATCACTTAATTTTGGGAGTAAGTTTTGTCTAGAAAATTCAGTGCCACTTAATTAATTTAAGTGTTCAATTTTTTATTATCAAATGGTCTAAATATGTTAAGATTTGAATCCATTAAATTTAAATATTGAATTGAATTATCAAACTTTCGTTAGTTTTACCCATCAAAATTGGAGGATTGGACAAGTTATTTCCTATCATTTTGGCTCGAAAGTCTAGTGTTTAGCTTTGAATTGGAAAGGTACCTCACCTCATGCACTCTCAACATAATGTAACATAAGCGCTTAAGAGATTAGATTCGTGATACCAAATTTTCGGAATTTTAGCAATGAAATGCTCTTGAAAAAAAGAGACAGTCAAGGAGGAGACTAAATTGTCTGTTTCTTAGATAAATGAACCACTAATCTAAAAATTACATGAGCTAAAAAGTAGAAAATCCAAACTCAATCAACCAAAATTAAAACAGAATTTGAACTACTCAAAAACTAAAAAGAGGAGTTAACTGTAGTTGTTGTAATAACTATTTTGACTTTTTTTAGACCTAAATTCACCCAAGTTTACTAAATTGTAGTAAAGTGGCAAATCCCATTAGGTCTATGTAAATTTGGCTTCAGCCTCTAACTGACCTAAGAAAAGTGGCAAATCCGACAATAATTCTTAAAGTGGATTCCAAGGTTGAGGGTACAAGATATCTAGGAGTTGAGTCATTAAGAAAAATGACTTTGACTATTTGAGCACTGTACAATACAGAAAAAAGGTGGAATATGAGATTGAGAATACTTTGAATTGACAATTTTGATTAGACATTTTCAAATATTGTCGAGTCTTGGAAAATGTGCATCTTAAAGTCATTAAATTATTTTAAATGATCCCAACCGATGTTGTTAATGAAAGTCGTAACCTATACACCTCGACTCTTTGGTTTTTTATTTTTATTTTTATTTTTTGGTGGTGGACGCAGAGCTATAGCACGTTTGGTATTTTGAAGGAAAACAGTGTGGTGTACATTTACATACCGTACAAAAAGACCACAGTGCTGTTATAAAGAATTGATAACCTCATGAAGAACAGTAAGGATGGTCATCATGAATCAAATATCCAACTTGAAGAGCAAATAAAAGATCAAATCTAAACTTCTTGTGTAACGCCCTAGGCTCAGAGGATGATCCAATAACTTTAGAGTGGAACTACACATATAAAATAGACTCAAATTATTTGGTAGTCCACGGAACCAAACTTATATTCACATCATTTCCCCTTCACAATTCTGATGTTGGATCAACAATCTTTTCTTTTGTACCCCATCTTCAAGGTGAAGAAGTCGGAATGATTATATATTTGCCTATTTTTATTCGTTACCCACATATAATAAGGAAACAAAAATAAGTAGATACATGTATTTTGGGAATCACCGCACCTTTTGGAACACGCCTCATGCAAAGTGACCAAAATAAAAGTTAGGAGTGCAATATGGCGATTTTGACACTTTTAGTGTACAAACAATCCCAAATTGAAATTAAAAGACAAAAGTAGGAATTCTTGAAACTTGGAGGGTACAAAGTGAAGTTAGTCCGTTTATTTAATATCATTTCTAAAATGTTACTCTGAGGAGGATTTGGCCTTCAGCATGAACCTAGCATTTGGTACACTTTCATGAGACTCATGGGCAATGAATACGTCTCATGCACACAGTCTCATGGACACAGTGGCGGAGCCAGAAAAAATTTCTAGTGAAGATAAAAGCAACTTTAAAATTTTTTACCTACTCTTTTTTTAGTTTTTAAGCAAAAAAAATATTCACCAACAAGTACAAATGATGCATATATTCCATGAAAAACATAAAAAGACAAACTCAAAATTGTTAATGTAATAATAATTTTATTTCAAAAAGTAAACTAAACCATTTACAATTACTCATGACGAGTTTTCATATTTTGATAACGGTTTACAACCTTTTCATTTTAAATTTCACGAAGTATATTTTTCTTAATATAGGTAACTAAACAGTCATTCATCTAAGTGTCTCCCATTCTATTTCGTAACCGATTCTTCACTATATTCATAATTGAAAAAACCCTTTATATGATAGTTGTAACAACAGGCAAAATCAAAGCCAATTTTAGAAGTATATAAACCAATGAGTACACAAAATTTCAAGGGGCACATTTGAGATTATATCGAAATTCTATGGGTACTATAGAACCGTAGATGCAACTTATGAACCAATCCCAAATGTATGAAATTAGTTTTGATCACTCAACTTTTAATAATATGAAATTACCCACTCAATCCCAAATGTATATATTTTTGAACCATTCTATCGATTTTTACCATCAAATTTTAAATTCTTCTATACTTGAGCTAACTCTTGGACGGTGTCATTTTTTTTTTTGTAATATTTATTTCAAGTGGATCAATAAAAGTTTCGAGCCTTGAATTGAATCAAGCCATGGCCAATTGTCTCCCATGAAATGACTATGGTTTAGCTATAGAATTCCTACAACATTGTTAAAATCTGGAAGAGTAACAAGGTGGGAGGTCCTTGTTCATAAGTCATTGTTGCTGTTCTAGAACAACATTCAACGTCTTCTTCTTCTTCTTCTTGTTGAAAGATTTTTGTTGGGCACACTTGCAAAACATTGAGCAATGCACTTTTGGTAATAAATAGGAACTAAAGAGCCTCGGGAAATTAGTCAATTTACTTTTGGTAGTTCGATCTCTGCACACACTAGACAACCGACTATTAAAGGTTCACCTGTATCATTTGACATGTTCATTAAATATCCAAGTAGTTTGCTTCGAAGAAAACTCGGCCAAGACCTTTTTCTACCTAAAAAAGGAAAAAACTTGATTGAGGTTGCTTGGATATTGATTTGACATATCCACTCATATGGTAAAATTGTCAAATTTTCGGGGCATCAACTGCAACATGGTTGGCACCATTTTGGGTAGAACTAATTAATGGAATAGAGATGCACACAGACTCTCTCTCCTTTTGTGAGAGCTTTTCTCTCTTCAATGAAGCACATTTCTCCTTTGTTTCAGGAGGCCACCCACCAAACTGCTCAAAATTCAAAATTAAACTACTATTCCTGTCCTATTGAAAGTATTATACTTTTCTTTTATGGTTATCCCAAAATATTTGTCATGTGTGACATTTCTAACTATTTTATACTCTAAAATTTCCTTTATGCCCTTCATTAATGATGAATTTTGAACAGTTTGGTGGGTGGTCTCCTGAAACACGGGAGAAATGTGCTTCATTGAAGAGAGAAAAGCTCTCACAAAAGGAAAGAGAGTTTGTGTGCATCTCTATTCCATTAATTGGTTCTACCCAAAATGGTGCTAACCATGTTGCAGTTGATGCCCCGAAAAGTTGACAATTTTACCATATGAGTGGATATGTCAAATCAATATCCAAGCAACCTCAATCAAGTTTTTTCTTTTTTAGGTAGACTAAGGTTTGTGTAAATTCAACTCCGATCATGATTAATTTTTATTTTCATTACTTTTATGTTTATGATAGTTCAGATAATAAAGGAGTTTGAAAAACATTGGTAATTGAAAATGTTCCCTGCGGATTCGACTCTTAATATCCTATACTGGCTCATGACCTGTTTACTTACAGAAAATCGTGTGTGGGGTATTTAGGATGTTATAAATGTAAAACTTGACTGTGGATACATTAATTGTATATGTATACCCCGCGCACCTCAGTTTTAATCTTCAATTATGTTGAATTAAATTTACTCCAGGGTTAAGGTTTTTATGAAGGAATTTTGATTAGTTTCACCAGTTAAATTCTTGCCTATTGCTATGATTTGTCTATCTTGACTTCAGTTATTTGTTTATGCCTGATCAACATGAATATGATCTTTGGGTTTATATTGAACTATGAGACTAGATACGATCGTGCACTAGATAAATAAATGTATTTAACCTAATCATGAGAGTAGGTTAAAGTTTGTATGATACAATTATATCACCTAACCTCTTAAAAAATTTAATTGAATACTTTTGATCTCGAGAGAATCGTAAAATTTAATCAGGCACACATTAAATTCAACCAGAGATAATCTAATATACCATTGTGGAATGCATTCATTGCTTGTTATGAAATTAGCAAGAAAATTTTTGCAAATTTAGGATAAAAACCTCAAACCCTACACTTCCGTCTATTGTTTTCTCAACCACTCTTTTATTTGGATTGATCATTATTTTGCTTCAGAATTAAAATAGTTGAGATTTAACTTTTGCAACTTTTTAGAATAATTAAAGTACGAAATTAACTCATCCACGTGGGTTCGACCTCTAAAATACCCCAAGTAAATTATAACTACGATCAACCCAGTGTACTTGTAGGAATTTGTTGATAAAAAATTTAATGTGCAAAGTGCGAATAAGTTACAAATTCACAAAAGCAAAAGTGAAATTAATCCCAAATGTATATGCAAGTAAGTATCTAAGTTCGGGATAATTGTATAACAAATTTATCAGTTAGCCACACAAATGCATTTTATTTTTATGTTAATGTCATTTTGTGTTTGAGATGTATTGTATATGTATTTCAATTACAGTAAAACCTCTATAAATTAAAAACTTTGGGAACATATAAGTTCTATTAATTTAAAAAGGTATTAATTAATTGTTAAATTAATAACTTATTAATTTATCAAGTGTACATATAATTCAAAGAAATACTCAATTAATCAACCAAAGTTTTATTTTATTTCATAAAAATTATAAATTATTTTGTTAATAAAACAAGGCTAAAGGTCTAAGAAATGTAAATCAATCCATATCTACTTGATCTGAAAGTATAATTTAATTCTATTAATGTCTTCAATGTACATGTGTAATTGACATTATTTTTCTATTATGAAGAAGTCGAAAAGACTTAGGAATACAAATTGATGTATGTCCACTTCTATTTTATAAAATTCATACAATGAATCAGATTAACAATATTATATATATATATAACTAACATGGAGTCACTCTTATAATGCATAGACACAAAGTCTTGTTACATATCTCATTGTCAAACTATTATTTCCTATCTAAAAAATGTTCATAAATCAACAATAGACTCATATTTTAGGAAGATATGATATGTAATTTTAATAAATTATTAATTTATGATATGAATGGAACCAAAGGGTTATGCAAGCTTTTCAAAAAATTATTATCTCATTATTTTATCAAAATTATTAATTTGGCTCACTGGCTCAAGCTGAGATAGGAGAAAATTATTATTTAATAGAATTTATTAATTGATCAAAATTAATTTATAGAAATTTTATTGTAGTTGAAATTTTTGACCGCGTCAACAAAAATAAAATGAAAATTCTCGATCAGAACAATTAACATATTATTCAATATCGAATGTTAATCATTTCTAAATACATGACTGCACAAAAATAGAACAACTCAAGGGAGTTGATTTTCACGTTTGGTAGATTCAGCCAAGAATTTTGATCATTTATTTATATATTGGACCGAAATAAGACCCATCACTCTTTAAAGAGCAGACCTGCCCACACTATCTTGATTTTAAATTCTTTTAAGTCCTGCACCTTCTTCATACCAACTTCGACGGTTCTCCAGCTCATAGCAGACAGCGTCCAGAAAAACCATGTTCCAACTTTGTTGCCATGAAAAGTTCACAACAATAATTTTGTCATGTTGGTGCAAAATTTTGTCAAATTGGGGCTTTATTATATCCTTGAGGATTAATTTTTAAAACCCTTTTGCATGCTAATTGTAGGAACGAATTAAATCTTAAAGATAACGAAGTTCATGATGAGCCTTAAAACCATTTTTCTTCTATTTTTCTAACAAAAAATTTTTATTTACTTGGTTTTGAAGGTGTCGGTTAAACATGTGTCGGTTAAACAATTTCTCACATTGTAGAGAGCAATTAAATTTTAAAGATATCTTGTGTTTTTATTAGCCTGGTCTCGAAGGTGTCCATTAAAATGGGGAAAAATCTACTTTTCATCCTCAAACTTTGTGACGAAGACACATTTGGTCCCCAAACTTTTCGTCAGAACACATTGAGTACATGAATTAACGATTTGTTGCCACATTTAGTCAAAAAAGGGAATTTACTCAATTTTGACGGTGAAGACCACGTGGCCGTTAGCAAATGTCCAACTATCAATTTATAACCAACACAAGTCAGACACAAGTCCACATTTGACTCTCTCTCTCTAACCCACTACTTTTCTTCTCCAAGTTTCCCCCTTTCCCACCGAGTTAATGAAGTGAAAAGCAGCTTGAGATTAGCAGAGTTAATGGAGTGATTCAACAAAGCTTTTCCAATCTAGTATATTTAATATAAATTAAATGATTCAGAGTAAAATGCTCATAAATAACTATTACTTTGTTCGTGTAATAGAGGAGACCCATAAAGAGCTAATATGTTATGAGCAATTTCTTTTCTTTTTTTTTACTTTCACGTATTTAATTTATGTTAAATACAAAATCTACTAGTTTTTCTTTCGTAAAAATATTAATGTATCACTTTTTAAATTTTACTTACAAACATTTATGTATTTAACATAAATTATATGATTCAGAGTAAAATGCCTATAAATAGCTAGTACTTTATTCATATAATAGAAGAAACCCGTAAAGAATTAGTAAAAAGTGGGTAATTTCTTTTTTTACTTTCACGTATTTAATTTATGTTAAATACAAAACCTACTAGTTTCCCTTTCGTAATAATATTAGTGTAACACTTTTTGAATTTCACTTATAAACATTCATGTATTTAATATAAATTAAATGATTCAAAGTAAAATACTCATAAATAGCTAGTACTTTATTCATATAATGGAAGAAACTCGTAAAGAACTGGTATGATATAGATAATTTTTTTTACTTTCAAATACTTCATTTATATTAAATACAAAACATGCTAGTTTTCCTTTCGTAAAAATATTTGTGTAACGGCTTTTGAATTTTATTTGCAAATATTTATGTATTGAACATAAATTAAATGATTCAGAATAAAATGCCCATAAAAACCCGGTACTTGGTTCATGTAATAGAGAAAGCCATAAAGAGTTGGTACTTTACGGGATATTTCTTTTTTAAAAAATATTTAATTTATGTTAAATAGATAACCTACTAGTTTTTTTTCGTAAAAAATTACTGTAACACTTTTTGAATTTTACTTAAAAACATTTATATATTTATTATAAATTGAATGTTTGAGAGTAAAATGTCCACAAAAAGCTAGTATTTTGAATAGATAATGCTCATTAAGTAAGAACTTAAAATAATACCAAAATGGACAACTTGTTCAAGGAATTGTGTAATGTCCACAAAAAGCTGACTTGTATTGGTTATAAATTGATATTTGGACATTTGTTAACGGCCACGTGGTTTTCACCGTCCAAATTGAGTAAATTCCCATTTTTTGACTAAATGTGGCAAAAAATCGTTAATTCATGTACTCAATGTGTTCTAACAAAAAGTTTGAGAACCAAATGTGTCTTTGTCACAAAGTTTGAGGATGAAAAGTAAATTTTTCCCTTAAAAATGAGTGGCCCAATGTGATATTTAAGTAAGAGCAGTGGTAGGCAGCAATTTTTGTCAGTTTCTTTCACCCACCTTTACTGGTAACATCCTACCAGTCAAATGAAGCTGCCAACAGCGGAAGCAATGATGGTTGTTCATAACCGTCCTGCATGAATTACACACTTGATAAGTGTGGGGAAATCGCTTGATAATTGTACGGAAAATGTAGGGACAAAAAAGCAAGCATCATTCATACTGTAGGTTGTTTCATTTGTTTGATGTACACTATTTATCATTAAAAATAATAAATAAAGAGCATGCATAATACATTTTTTTACTATTAATACTGTTTAGACTAATTTCATTTTCCACTCCCGAAATTGTATCTTATTATTACTTTATATCATAAATTTTATCTTGTATCTTATTATTACTTTATATCATAAATTTTAATTTTGAACATTTTTTTATCTTTAACTTTTTAGATTTGCCCCACTTAAACCCAATTGATAACAGTATTAGTAAAACTAAAGGAATAGAGAAGTCTACATGCAACTTACACTTCAGCCACGAGATAGTAGTAGTATATTACTACCATCTCACAATCCCTATCATTTAGGCAAAAGAGGTCTTATGTGTACGAACCTTTATTTCGTTAGCTTTGCTATTGTTGTCATCGATTAGATTGAAGTGAGACAAATCGAAGAAATTAGGATATAAAGTATCCAAAGTTAAATTTTAAATTGCAAAGTGAGAATAAGTTACAAATTGAGAAAGCAAAAGTGAAATTATTCCAAACATCAAAGTTCGGGATAATTGTATACCAATGACAATTCCATCATGACCGATATGGAACAGTAACGATTGCAACCGCAACTGAAACCGCAACTTTAAACCATGTTCTGAGGTCTCAAATATTTATTAAGATAATTTCATGGTAATTTATAAATATTAAGTTGCTTACATCCTACAATCTTTGTTTTATTAGTTTTCTTCCCCACGTCATAGGAATATAACCCGTATACATGCCAACATTTGATAAAAAAGATTTCTCTTCTAATGCTAATGCAGCCACTCCATCATTGGTTCTCTAAACCTGCCCTTTTTCTTGTATAGGGCTCCAGTTGCAACTAATGATCTCCTGACAATTGCTAGTTAGTTTGTAACTAATCAGATAACTATAGAGTATTATCGAATATATAGCTGTAGACTGAGTCATAATGAGAACGGAGGGACCAGTACGATACATTCCTGAATCGTGGATAATTCTATATCTGCAGTGACTCGCTCTGACTCGATCGATATTGGTCGATTCGAATCCGTGATGCATGAAATCGCCCAAAATATCCAAGTCAATTCGAAGTCGATATGGATATTTTTTCAGATTATGCCTTTTATGCTATTTTTTATTTTTAATAATTTTTTCAGACTTTTTGAAAATTTTTATATATTATTAATGCATATTACTTGATATCCAACCCATATGCCGTGATGAATATGAAACAATTGCGACAGTCACGCGGCCACAGCTCACGACAAGAACTATGAGTTGAATGGAAACTCCTATAAATTTATGTCAAAACACAATATATCCAACTCACACAATCCCATTTTAACAAGTACTCTAGCATAGTTTTGATTCACATCCTCCCCAAATGGGTATTTGTAATGGTGAATTGATTAGCCAAATTTCAAACCCTGATAGTCCTCTAGACATTGAGGAGTTCAGAAGGCAAGGCCCACATGATCATAGATTTCCTTGCTGATTATTATCAAAATATTGAAAAATATCCCGTAAGAAGCCAAGTAGATCCAGGGTACCTTAAGAGCCGTTTGGCAGATTCAGCTCCATATCACCCTGAAATCCATTGAAACAATTCTTAATGATGTTGAAAAAGATATTCTTCCAGGCATTACACATTGGCAAAGTCCTACTCATTTTGCTTTTTTTCCCTTGTTCAATGAGCATCCCTGGATTTCTTGGCGAAGTTCTCAGCACTGGCTTTGGTACCGTTGGGTTTAACTGGATGTCATCTCCGGCTGCAACTGAGTTGGAGAATGTTGTCATGGATTGGTTTGGAAAAATGCTGAACCTTCCGAGTTCATTCTTGTTAGTGGTGGTGGAGGAGGTGTACTGCAAGGTACAACATGTGAGGCCATGGTAGCCACCCTTACTGCCGCCAGGGATCAGATGCTTAGAAAAATTGGAAAAGCAAATATTGGAAAGCTGGTTGTTTATGCATCAGATCAAACACATTTTTCTGTCCAAAAGGCTGCACAAGTTGCTGGGATAAATTCGAACAATTTTCGTGTCATCCAAACGACAAAATCCACCCAATTTGGGCTCTCTTCAGATTCATTGCATTCTGCAATCAATGCAGATATTGATGCTGGTTTAGTCCCACTGTTCTTATGTGCCACAGTTGGGACAACCGTAGCAACTGCTGTGGATCCGTTACGATCGATCTGTGGGCTTGCTAAGCAGCATGAGATTTGGGTTCATGTTGATGCTGCATATGCAGGCAGTGCATGTATATGTCCAGAGTATCAACATTTTCTTGATGGAATTGATGGTGCAGATTCTTTCAGTCTTAATGCACACAAATGGTTCTTTACCACCCTGGATTGCTGCTGCCTTTGGGTTCAGGATCCCAATGCCCTTATAAAAGCCTTGTCGACAAAACCTGATTACTTGAAGAACCAAGCCACTGACTCAAATCGAGTGGTGGACTACAAAGATTGGCAGATAGCATTAAGTCGAAGATTCAGAGCTTTGAAGCTTTGGCTTGTCTTAAGAAGTTATGGCATCGTGAACCTCCAAAAATTCATAAGAAACCATGTCAAAATGGCCAAACATTTCGAAGGGCTGATAGCAAAGAATAACAATTTTGAAGTTGTTATTCCTAGGAATTTTTCTGTGATATGTTTTAGGCTTTCTCCATTTGCATTAACTGGAAACCAAAAGATGTCAAGTGAGGAAGATTTGAACGAGATCAACCGCAAACTTTTGGAATCCATCAATTCATCTGGTCATGTTTACATGACTCATGGTACGATTGGAGGAGTATATATCATCAGGTTCGCTGTTGGGGCATCCCTAACTGACTACAGGCATGTTGAGTTGGCCTGGAAAGTTGTACAACAACATTGCTGATACATTGCTCAATGATCTCTGAGTTTAGATGAATTTCCTGCTCTTCACTACCATATTTCAACCTCCTATTTTAATAATGTTTCCACCTAAATCCCATTGTACTGGAAACATAGATTATTGTTATTTTAAGTAACTTGGGCTTTGTTCATTGCATGTAATGCAACAGATTTGTCCAAAATAATTTTTTTTTTTGTGTTGATTAATCGCCTCAAAGTGTTCAAGATTTCTGCATTTTGAAAAAAGAAGAGATTGTACTAAACTTTGTGGTTTAATAAACTACTTAAAAGGTGTACCAGGTTGATATTATGTGCAATAGAATCTTCAAAAACCTGTTGGATGCTTATGTGTCAGAGATTTAGACTTGTGTAGACACAAATTTTCAACTTTTTTAGTGCATGCATTTAGCATTGATATCTTAAGTAGGTTCTGAGGTCCCAAATATCTCATGTAGATGATAATTTATAAATAGAAAGTGACATCCTATATATCGTTGTTTTATTAGTTTTCTTTCCCAAATCAAAGGAATATAATCGGTAATTTGCTCTTTGGTAGTGTACATGAGACGTATTCATTGCCCATGAGTCTCATGAAAGTGTACCAAATGCTAGGTTCATACTGAAGGCCAGATGATCCTCAGAGTAACATTTTAGAAATGATATTAAATAAACGGACTAACTTCACTTCGTACACATAAGACCTCTTTTGCCTAAATGATAGGGATTGTGAGATGGTAGTAATATACCACTACTATCTCGTGGCTGAAGTATAAGTTGCATGTTCACTTCTCTATTCCTTTAGTTTTTACTAATGCTGTTATCAATTGGGTTTAAGTGGAACAAATCTAAAAGTTTAAGATACAAATTGTTCAAAATTAAAATTCATGATATAAAGTAAAAATAAGATGCAATTTCGGGGGTGGAAAATGAAATTAGTCTAAACAGTTGAGGTCGGTGACTGTTTATGTGACCGGCACGATGTTACCAGTAAGGTCGGTGAAAGAAAACTGACAAAAATTGCTGCCTACCACCGCTCTTACTTAAATATCATATTGGGCCACTCATTTTTAATGTGAACACTATGAGCGCCACTCATTTTTAAGGGACACCTTCGGGACCAGGCTAATAAAAACACAAGATATCTTTAAAATTTAATTGCTCTCTACAATGGGAGAAATTGTTTAACCGACACCTTCAAAACCAAGTAAATAAAAACTTTTTGTTAGAAAAATAGAAGAAAAATGGTTTTAAGGCTCATCATGAACTTCGTTATCTTTAAGATTTAATTCGTTCCTACAATTAGCATGCAAAAGGGTTTTAAAAATTAATCCTCAAGGATATAATAAAGCCCCTATTTGACAAAATTTTGCACCAACATGACAAAATTATTGTTGTGAACTTTTCATGGCAACAAAGTTGGAACATGGTTTTTCTGGACGCTGTCTGCTATGAGCTGGAGAACCGTCGAAGTTGGTATGAAGAAGGTGCAGGACTTAAAAGAATTTAAAATCAAGATAGTGCGGGCAGGTCTGCTCTTTAAAGAGTGATGGGTCTTATTTCGGTCCAATATATAAATAAATGATCAAAATTCTTGGCTGAATCTACCAAACGTGAAAATCAACTCCCTTGAGTTGTTCTATTTTGTGCAGTCATGCATTTAGAAATGATTAACATTCGATATTGAATAATATGTTAATTGTTCTGATCGAGAATTTTCATATTATTTTTGTTGACGCGGTCAAAAATTTCAACTACAATAAAATTTCTATAAATTAATTTTGATCAATTTAATAAATTCTATTAAATAATAATTTTCTCCTATCTCAGCTTGAGCCAGTGAGCCAAATTAATAATTTTGATAAAATAATGAGATAATAATTTTTTGAAAAGCTTGCATAACTCTTTGGTTCCATTCATCTCATAAATTAATAATTTATTAAAATTACATATCATATCTTCCTAAAATATGAGTCTATTGTTGATTTATGAACATTTTTTAGATAGGAAACAATAGTTTGACAATGAGACATGTAACAAGACTTTGTGTCTATTCATTATAAGAGTGACTCCATGTTAGTTATATATATATATAAAATATTGTTAATCTGATTCATTGTATGAATTTTATAAAATAGAAGTGGACATACATCAATTTGTATTCCTAAGTTTTTTCGACTTCTTCATAATAGAAAAATAATGTCAATTACACATGTACATTGAAGACATTAATAGAATTAAATTATACTTTTAGATCAAGTAGATATGGATTGATTTACATTTTTTAGACCTTTAGCCTTGTTTTATTAACAAAATAATTTATAATTTTTATGAAATAAAATAAAACTTTGGTTGATTAATTGAGTATTTCTTTGAATTATAAGTACACTTGATAAATTAATAAGTTATTAATTTAACAATTAATTAATACCTTTTTAAATTAATAGAACTTATATGTTCCCAAAGTTTTTAATTTATAGAGGTTTTACTGTAATTGAAATACAGATACAATACATCTCAAACACAAAATGACATTAACATAAAAATAAAATGCATTTGTGTGGCTAACTGATAAATTTGGTATACAATTATCCCGAACTTAGATACTTACTTGCATATACATTTGGGATTAATTTCACTTTTGCTTTTGTGAATTTGTTTGTAACTTATTCGCACTTTGCACTTTAAATTTTTTATCAACAAATTCCTACAAGTACACTGGGTTGATCGTAGTTATAATTCACTTGGGGTATTTTAGAGGTCGAACCCACGTGGATGAGTTAATTTCGTACTTTAATTATTCTAACAAGTTGCAAAAGTTAAATCTCAAATATTTTAATTCTGAAGCAAAATAAATGATCAATCCAAATAAAAGAGTGGTTGAGAAAACAATAGACGGAAGTGTAGGGTTTGAGGTTTTTATCCTGAATTTGCAAAAAGTTTCTTGCTAATTTCATAACAAGCAATGAACGCATCCCACAATGGTATATTAGATTATCTCTGGTTGAATTTAATGTGTGCCTGATTAAATTTTACGATTCTCTCGAGATCAAAAGTATTCAATTAAATCTTTTAAGAGGTTAGGTGATATAATTCTATCATACAAACTTTAACCTACTCTCATGATTAGGTTAAATACATTTATTTATCTAGTGCACGATCATATTTGGCCTCACAGTTCAATATAAACCCAAAGATCATATTCATGTTGATCAAGCATAAACAAATAACTGAAGTCAAGATAGACAAATCATAGCAATAGGCAAGAATTTAACTGGTGAAACTAATCAAAATTCCTTCATAAAAACCTTAACCTTAGAGTAAATTTAATTCAACATAATTGAAGATTAAAACCATGAATTCAAAGAGTTGATACAAAGATAAGAAAAAAAAAAGTAAGAAAAACTTTTCAGTTGCTCGCTCTAATCTTTCTCCTTGCACGCTCCTTGATTGGCCCACGTTCGATCTTGATTTCTCAAGAAAGAGTTGTGAAGAGTTGCTAAACAAAGTTAGACTAATGTTTTCTAACCCTTTAAATGTCCTAAATATCTCCTATTTATGACTACTAAAAATTACAAGTGAATCTTAGTTGAAATAGGTTTCTTGTTGTTGAAGAAATCCACTCACAGCAGCAATCTGATAATGAACAACACCAAGACCGGCCTGATGTCCGCTTCCTATCAACACGCTTCAATCTTCAAATTCAAGCTACTAGTGATATCTAGTGCAATGACTGGTGCCAGACATCACCCTCTACTTTCATGCAATTTCGTTAAATCTTCAATTTACTCCTTAAGACACAAATATAACACCAAATGAACAGGTTTCCATTCAATTTAAACATGTAGGGCATAAATAGTTGTTCATAAATACATGTAAACACCCTACAGTTTATGCCTTATCAAACTCCTCCCACACTTAGTCTGTGCTAGTACCCAAACAGACACACTAAACCAATTAAACATATGCAATGGTTATATTCAAGATTATTATTGTTAAAGCCACCGTACCAAACAGGCGTCAAGTACAAAATGTGAAAACCAAACAGTCACACTTTTTGGTTAGCTTTCAACTCCATCAACCTTTTCAACTTCAACTAACTAAACTATGTATATAAAATATTTGACAGGCATCTCACCGCACATGAACCCAACCATTAAGCAAAATTTCAAATATATAACCACATGGATCCACAGGTTGGTATTATAATTCACATTTTTTTTCTTTCTCTTTATTTTGACCTTTTTTCCAATTTCCTCCACACTTAAACTTTTTTCAAATTTTAACAAGGGGAATGTATTTAATTCTTAGCCATTCAAACCTTTTGGTACGAATTCCAACATATCCTAAATAAAGGATCCTGATTGCTCAGCTTTCACCGTGTAAGAACCAAATACTCATAGCCATCATCACTTTTTAACACGAAAATTGACATTTTTAAGTAAAAACCCCCCGGTTACTAAGCAACCACAACCAGCAGAGTATAGCCAAATTAATAACCACATAGACATAATTAAATACAAAAGTCTGCTTCGTATCCCAATAATATGAAAAAACTAAGATTAATAATTAGACCAAATTCCCAAGAAAAAGGCTAGAAAAATATTTACATACCTAGAAAAATTAGCCAAAAATTGAAACTGTTTCAAAATACCAAATATCATCAAAGAAGTGATCTAAAGTAACACCATTTAACCCTTAACACATTCATACATACAAAACCTTAACAATAATAAAACTTAAAATATAAGCAATTTCCTTCCAGGGAATAAAATAAAAAATTCAAAAAATTTCACTAAAAATTTCACTTCACCTTTTTACCACTCGCCCTACACTGAAGACAACATTGTTCTCAATGCTAGGGACAAAATAAAGAAATAATAAGAAGAAAAGAGTTGAAAGTGAAACTCCCCTGATAGATTAATGTGTGAAGCAAAATTTGAGAACCAACCACCAAGAGTCATCTAGTGATTAGGCAGCTCCAAGAAAACCTTCCAAATAGCAAGACAAGAAAAGAAACCTGAAAATAATAGTTAATACACCACCAAAAATTCCTAACTAACAAATGACAAAATCCAAGCTACGAACAAACCTTCAAGCCCTAAAAACAAATTAAGTCTAAAAACAAATTAATCCAATTTTCTAACAAATCTATACTTTGGTGAATATTTCTTTTAGTAACAATTTGCTTTCAACTACTAAATAATATGGTACCAAACTACACATCCGAATCAATACAATTCTGACACATACTTGGTTCCTGGCACACAACTAGTTCAATTGGTAAATGAACATGTGTAGTTATGTTAAGTCCAAGATCTAGTTAACTCATGAGAAAGTGCCTCAATTCATTGTCTCCTTTGCAAGATTTTCTTCTCACCACTATTTGCAACTTGGAATCCCCACTTGTGAGCTCTGTTTCTAACTATTGAAGCAATCAAGTATTAAAATCACTATATTTCTTTTCATCTTCAAAACTGTCTCCCCACATGTAATTTTCAAGACTCCACCTGCAATGAAAAATTCATGACCATCGAAGTCTTTTGTCACTTGAAAGCAAGATTCTTTTACTTCTTTGGGGTGCAAGCCACACCATCCAAGGAATAAAAATCACTAGAATCCAAAATTCACTTGGAAGAAGTATAAACCATTGGAGTTGTGAGAAAGTTTCCAGCGATTCATGTCTAAAATTGATATTGGACTTCATATTTTTCCTTGACTCTTGAATCATTTGCCTAATTGACCATCAAATATCTCCATGTTTTCTGACTTCCCATTCTTCACCTTCAACGCTTCTTGCCAAACTTTTGAAACAAAGATGTCTTCACCTATTAAATTGTTGAATTGGTTATTGCCACCAACATACCTTGATCTCAATAGTTAAACGAAGACACAACCATGAATCCACTTTGATACCAGCTTGTTGAGATCTAGTCGTGCAATAAACTATTATTGAGACATCAAGTATACAATAATTTAATGGCACAAAGCAACAAGTATGAAATATAAATGACACATAACATTTAACGTGGTTTGGCTCTTTTACCAAGTCTATGTCCATGAAGAGAAAATCCAATATTTATTATGAGTAACAAAAAACTCTATAAGAATATAACTTGAATCCAAACTCAATTCTTGTGTAATTTCTCTAACTCTCAAGAACCCTCTCTCATCTTTGTGGTATGCCAAATTGTTCGATGTTTCCTGCAAGTATACAATCAGTCGATCATAGTCACAAAATCACCTGAAATATTGTAGGGATCGAATCCATAGGGATGAATTAATTTTCTTACTTTAATTGTTATAGAAAATAATAAAATTCAAATTCAATGATTTATTACTACTTAAAAGGCAAATTAAATAACTAAAGCAAAGAAGATAAATTAGAGAAAACAATTGGTAAGTAACTAGGGTCTTTTATATTTTGATCCAAATTTTGAATTAATTATTCAGGTATTATCTTAACATTCGAAGGACACGTCACACAAAAGTACTTTAGATTATCTTTCAATACATCTAAATTGTATCTAATTAAATATCACGTCTCTCTCTGGATCACAAATATTCAATTGAACCCTTTAGGTCTTAAATGATTTGAATAGTATCATACAAATCCTAAATTACTCTCATATTAAGACTAAATATGTCTATCTATCTAGTGGTCGTTTGTATAGCACCTCTTAGTTCATACAAACCTTAAATGCATATCTATAGTGATCAAGCATAAATGATAAGAGTATAATTTATGTGTTTTAAGTGTGTTTTATTGGTTAGTTTTTGGCGTGTTTTATTTAGTTTTGTAACTAATTAACTAGAATTTTCGTCAAAATATACATTTTGTGGTTTAAGTGGCAAAAATTGCATTTCTATGGATTTTAATGGTGAAAATTTCATGTTTTTGTAGGTTTAGTGATTCAATCATCAATTGGCATGAATTGAGAAGAGAATTGCATGATTATTGATGATTTGAAGTGGTTTAAAGAAGACATGAAGTGCAAAACATTCAAAGGAAGAAATGCAAGTGAAGATAGTTTTAACACTTTGTGGTATTTCGGCAATATCCTGAGCTACAACCATCGGATTGAGGTGATTTTTATACCATTTTGAAGTTAAGAGAGAGATCTACATTTGGCATGAGACATCAAAATCCAGTTCAGTCATCTTTCTTGTCAAAAGGTCGAGATACAGAAGTACACGTGCATGGTCGAAAGATGAAACAGAACTCTGACCAATTGATGGTTTTTTGGTCATATCTCGGTCCACAGAGCTCCAAATTGGATGATGCTTGAAGCATTGGAAAGCTGTTCGGCCTCTATGTATGAGAAAATAACAGTTGAATTGATGCCAAATGCACAGAAGTGAATACGTGACTTGGCAATACGTGGGTTGAAGTCGCGTATTTCCTAGTCGCATATTGTAGCCTGATTTCTGCAAATTGCTCAACCACTTGCTGCTTTCATACTACTTTCTATCTCAACTCCAGACAAGAATTTCAGCTACACATGTTCAAGGAACCTTTTGGAAGTAAAAAGGAGCTTTATATCTTGTCCAAAAACTACCTTTTGACTCTCTTAACACTTGAGATGTTAGAATCATTAGAGAAGGAGAGTAGAACATATTAGAAGTAGTTCTCATTAGATTTTAGCATTAGAACTTAGAAGTTAGTCTTATTTTGTTCTCTCTAACTAGAGCATTTTGTGAGAACAATTGAAGACTTCATTGTACAACCTATTTGTTGAAGAAATAGAAGCTTATTGGAGGCTACTTCACTAATATTGGCTAAACTTTCTTTATCTATCTTTTACTTGTGATTTAATATGTGTTCTTGTAATGGAAACTATGTTCTATCTTGTTACATATTAAATGAGTAGCTAAATTTCTAGATCTAGGGAATAGATGAAACTTATGGTTACTTGATATGAAGTGAATATGATTTACACTTCTTACATCTTGTATTAACTTGTCTATTTATGCATGCTTATCACTTGTTGTTGCTTGATCACCAATAGCAAGTTTTTAATTGTTATTATTCAATGAAAGTTGGTAATATTGATTGAACAACATGAAAAGAGTTTAAGTAGTAGACTCATGAGAATGGAGGTACACTTAACTGGATTAAACTTGCATTTCATGAAGAAAACAAGATTAGATCTAATTCTTCACTATGAGAATAGGGAAAACTAGTCTATTCTAACCATTTTATCGTGAGAATGAGATTTGATAATATTGGAAATGAATCCCTAGTTAACCAAGAGTTGTAACAAGAGGGTAAATCTATTTATTTGTATCTTTTATGTAATAAGTGGAATCTACATCTCTAAACTCAAGTATTTAGTGAATTTTCTCCACTTGTTACCTTGCAAATATCTAGTTAAGATTTGTTAGGTAGTAGTGATTATAACTTTTCTTGCTAAAAGTGATCATTAGTTCTAAATAATAGAGTAAGTAAGGACCTAATATTTGCAAAGTTGCTCTTCGTGAGATTGACTCGATATATATCTTAAATTACTAGTTTGACCTGTATACTTGCAGTAAAACGGGTGTAATTTAGAATTAAACTTGTACTTATATAAAAAAAACTCTTCAAGTTTTTGGTGCCGTTGTCGGGGAGCGAAAATATTAGGGCCTAACAGGTTTTATTAATTTAGACATTCTCTATATTAGTTAGTTAAACTTTGTTACTAGTTAAGTTCAAATTTCTAGTAGTTTTGTGAAATACTTCTACATAATCTCTTTATTTTTGTTTGTAGTGTATGCACCGGGTTTTATAAGTATTAGCACCTTTTGATCCGAAAATTGAAAGGACACTACGTCGACAAAGAAGGCGTACACCACAACAAGAAGGAGGAGAGGTTTGACAAGAAATAGAGAGAATCGCGGTAGAGCTACTTTTTGAAGAAGAATTGACGGAAAACGAAACAAATAGGCGAGGTCTTAGGGATTTTGCTCTATCGGGAACCTAAGGATCTCAAACAAATATAGCACGGGCGACGGTAAATGCTAATAATTTTGAGATTAAACCATCATTAATCCAAATGGTGCAATAATCTCAATTTGAAGGTAATGCCTAGAGGATCTAAATGCATACTTAGTCATATTTTTGGAGATATGTGATACAATCAAAATTAATGGAGTTACTGAAGATGCTATAAGGTTAAGGTTGTTCCCATTTTCATTGAAGGATAGAGATAAATTTGGCTACATTCTCATGCCCTTAACACTTTCACTACTTGGAATGATTTGTCTGGGACATTTTTGAATAAATACTTCCCACCAGGTAAAACGCCCAAACTTAGAATGGATATAACTAGTTTTAGTCAATTAGAGGGTGAATCATTATATAAAGTATGGGAAAGGTTTCGAGATTTGCTTCAGAAATGTCCACACCATGAACTTTTCGATTGGTTAATAGTACAAATCTTTTATAATGGTTTATCCTTTTCTACTAAAATTACTATCGATACAGCTGCAGATGGAGCATTGATGGCAAAATCACCTCAAGAAACTTAAGGTTTGATAGAGGAAATGGTGGCAAACAATTATCAATGGACTAATGAAAGAGATAATTCAAGGCGACAAGTAGGTATGATAGAAATTGACACCATCAATATGCTTAGTACTCAAATGAGCAATATGATCAAGGTATTGAATAAACAAACCGGATGTGGTACAAGTTCTTCTTCCAATGTGCATGTAGCTTGTTATTCCACATGTGGAAGAGAACATGATACTAATGAATGTGTTGATCTTGAGCAGCCTCAATTTGTTAATAATTACAATAGGAATGCTCAAAACAACCCATACTCAAATACCTATATCTGGGGTGAAAAAATCATCCAAATTTTGGGTAGAAAGATCAAGACAATCCATAAAGGCCGACTAATCTGTCGAGATTCCAATCAAGGCAACAACAGACGAATACCAAACCGGATTGGGAGATTGTGGTGAAAAAATTGGCAAAGAGCACGTCGGGAGCGGCTAGAAGGGCGGTTGGACCAATTAACTAGAATGTATAAAAACATAAAGGTCCAAATTGGTCAAATCGCCAACTCTATTAATAATTGAAATCAAGGGAAGTTGCCTAGTAAAACGGAGGTGAATCCGAGAGAACACGTCAAGGCCGTTACTCTTCGTAGTGGTAAACAACTAGAGGATTCTCCAATGGTAGAAAATGAAGAGAACAATGGGAATGAGAGATGAGCAAATGAAGCAAGGGTAAGTGTGGGGAAAGGTAGTAAAGGAAAATTGGAAGAAGAACAACCTGCATCCTCCACCACTATTCCGATACCTCCAACAGTTCCATTTCCTCAACGACTCAAGCCAAATAAACTTGACAAAGATTTTGATAAGTTTGTCAAAATTTTTGAACAATTGCATATTAATATTCCTTTCATTGATGCTATTTTGCAGATTCCTTCATATATATGCCAAATTCCTCAAGGAGATTATGACATGAAAGAGGAGATTGAAGGATCGTGAAATGATAGTATTAACTGAGGAGTGCAATGCCATCATACAAAACAAACTGCCACCAAAATTGAAGGATCCAAGGAGCTTTTCTATACATTGCACTATTGGTAATATCGAATTTTCAAAGGTATTATGGGATCTTGGTGCAAGTATATTTTTAATTCCTTTGACAGTGGTTAGACAATTAGGTTTGCATGAACTAAAACGTACTAATATTACTTTGCAATTAGCTCATCGGTCTATTAGATGTCCATTAGGAGTTTGTAAAATGTGTTGATTAAAGTTCAAAAATTCATCATTCCTGTGGATTTTGTGGTATTAGATATGGAAAAAGATATGTCTATGTCAATTATTTTAGGTAGACTATTTTTTATAACTGCGGGTACTATTATCGATGTTAAAAATGGCAAACTCAAATTTCAAATTGGAGAAGAAGAGGTAGTATTTAATTTGAATGAAATAGAAAAATACCCTTCTTTTATCAATCATGTTTGTTCAATTAGCACTCTTAAATTGCTAACCCAAGAGTCAAATCAAGACAATCTTGATTTCGATCCTCTTGAACTTTGTTTAACAAGTACAGGGATGCAAGAGGAAAACGATGAAAAACTTGAAGCGTTGGCCCAATATTTAGATATAGAACCTCCTTATAGAAAAGGGCATTTGTACGAGAGTCTTGGACAAGGGAAGGGACTTCCACCACCTTCAGAGATAGAAGCTCCAAGACTTGAACTCAAGCCATTTTCTAACCATTTGAAGTATGAGTTTCTTGGTGAAAATGAGACTCCACCCATGATTATCAGTGCTTACTTGGAAGATGAGCAACTTAATAAGTTGCTAAGGGTTTTAAGAAGCACAAGAAGGCTATCGGATGGACCATCTCCGACATTCAAGGAATTAGCCCTTCTATATGCATACATCACATTCTTTTAGAAAACAATTGCCAACCAGTGGTCGAATTGCGAAGAAGGCTAAATTCGAATATGAAAGGTGGTAAGATTAGAAATTATCAAGTGGTTGGATGCAGATAATCTTGCCTATCTTGAATAATGTATGGATTAGTCCAATTCATGTTGTCCCAAAGAAAGGTGGAACTACCATAATTAAGGAAAAAAATGATGAACTCATTCCCTCTAGACTTGTGGTAGGATGGAGAGTGTGTATAGATTATAAAAAGCTAAATGCAGTCACTAGAAAAGATCACTTTCCACTATCCTTTCTTGATCAATTATTGGAACGTATTGCTGGTTATGAATTTTATTATTTCCTTGATGGATTTTCAGGTTATAACCAAATAGCAATAGCTCCCGAAAATCAAGAAAAGACCACTTTTACTTACTCATATGGCACATTTACTTTTAGGAGGATGCCATTGGCTTTTGCAATGCCCCTGTCATATTCCAACGATGCATGATGACAATTTTTTCTGATTATATTGAGAAAATTATGGATGGTTTTTTTGTATACGGTTCATCATTTGACCATTGTCTTCATAATTTGGATTTGATCTTACAGAGATTTGAAGAGATGAATTCATGTTGAATTGGGAGAAGTGCCATTTTATGGTCCAAGAAGGAATTGTCTTAGGACACAAAATTTTTGCAAGGGGAATTGAGATGGACAAATCTAAAATAGAAGTAATCGAGCGAATGCCACCTCCAAACAATGTCAAAGGGATTAGAAGCTTTCTGGTACATGCGGATTTTTATAGACATTTCATTAAGGATTTTTCCAAAATAGCTAAGTCGTTATATGATTTACTGTGCAAAGATATCCCACTTCATTTTAATGATAATTGTTTAATGGCTTTTGATAGGTTAAAAAAGGAGTTGGCCTCAACACCGATTATAACGTCACCAGATTGGTCGCTACCATTTGAGTTTATGTGTGATGCAAGCGACTATGCGATCAGAGTTGTGTTAGGTCAATGGAAGGAAGGAAGGTTGTATGTGATTTATTATGCAAATAAGGTGCTCAATGAAACACAAATTAACTATGCGACCACGAAGAAGGAGCTTTTGATGGTGATATTCGCCTTAGATAAATTTAGATTCTATTTAGTAGGATTTAAAGTTATTATTTATACTGATCATTCAGCTCTTAAATATATGCTCCATAAAAAAGAGGCAAAATCGCGTCTAATTCGTTGGATTCTCTTATTGCAGGAATTTGGTGTAGAGATTAAAGACAAAAAGGGATCAGAGAACCTTGTGGCGAATCATTTATCGCGATTAGAGTATATGCCTACCAATGATCAAGTTCCAATTAAGGAGAATTTTTCGGACGAGTTTGTTCTTGCACTAACTAAGTCTCCATGGTATGTGGATTTTGCTAACTTTTTGTAAGTGGGGTACTTCTGAAGGGTTTGAACTTTCATCAAAGAAAGAAATTTTGTGCATGATGTTAAAAACTACTTTTGGGAGGAACCAATGTTTTATAAGTATTGTATTGATGGTATGGTAAGAAGGTGTATTCCTGAAGATGAGGTACGTGATATATTACTTAATTGTCATAATTTAGAAACGGGTGGTCATTTTAGCACTTCTAAGACCGTAGCTAAAATATAATAATCGGAATTTTATTGGCCTACCATGTACTGAGATGCTCGAGAATATGTTAAAAGTTGCGATACTTGTCAAAAAATAAAAAATATTTTTAGAAAAAATGAAATGCCCTTAGCTACTTTCTTAGAAGTTGAATTATTTGATGTGTGGGGTATGAATTTTATGGGACCATTTCCTAGTTCTTTCAACAATAAGTACATCTTAGTAGTTGTGAACTATATTTCTAAATGGGTGGAGGCAAGTTTACCTACAATGATACTAAGGTAGTATTTTGATTTCTTAAAAAGAATATTTTTAGTAGATTTGATACTCCTAGAGCCATAGTAAGTAATGAAGGAAAACACTTTTACAACAAACAACTTGATTCTTTATTGCTTAAGTATGGTTGTAGGTACAAGACATCACTTTCTTACCATCCATAAACGAATGGACAAGCGAAATTGGCAAATCGATAAATCAAACTCATATTGGAGAAAACGGTAAACAATTCGAGAAAAGATTGGGCAAGAAGACTCGACGATGCATTATGGGCGTATCGAACGGCATTTAAGAGACCTTTGGGGATGTCACCGTATCGATTAGTATATGAAAAACTTGTCATTTGCCAGTAGAAATTGAACATAAGACATATTGGGCTATCAAAGCAATTAATATGGATTTTCGTCTTGCAGGTGGAAGGAAACTACTTGAGTTGAGCGAACTCGAGGAACACCAGCTACATGCTTATTAAAATGCCAAGATCTATAAAGATAAAGTGAAATATTGGCATGATAAGCATCTTCTACCCAAACAAATTGAGGTGGGGCAAAAGATTCTCTTATACAATTCATGCATTAGGTTGTTTCCCGAAAAACTCAAATCAAGGTGGTCAGGATCATTTGAAATTATTCAAGTGTTTCCTTATGGGGCCGTTGAAATAGTTAATGCAAGAAACGAACAATTCAAAGTCAACGAACAACGGTTAAAACCCTACTTGGCAGGGAAAATCGTTCCCAAAGGACTCATATGTCTTTTGGGTGACTCTTCTTCAATTTAAATATCCAAATCCTTTAACTCAAGCCAATGACTATAAACACAAGTGCTAGTTGGGAGGCAATCCAATGTTTAAATTATATATGTTAATTTGATATGATTTTGTGTTTAATACATGTATTTAAGTTAGTTTGTTATTTTTGTATTATAGGATCGGCAAACGGAAGCAAAGATGACCATTTGAGGTGAAAAAGGCGAAATTCGATCAAGAAACTCAACCCCTCGATTTGCGCTAAAGATGTATTAAATCCGTTAAAAAGGGGTAAAATACATATTTTGATAATTTTACATGTACACGCGATGATAAATTTGGCAAAAAAATGATCTAAGATGCATTTTGAACAATTGGGGTACCAGGTGTAATTTTTGAAAGTTAGCATTTCTGCAATTTTCGCAAAAGAAAACGTGCGTTGCAGTAAAACGCGACTTTCAATCGCGTTTTCATGTAATCGTGTTTTCATCTCTAAAAAATTAAAGCAGAAAACGCGACTTGAAGGCGTGTTTTGTGAAGTCGCGTATTCCTTCCTTGTACAAAAGCTGAAACGTGACTTTCTTTGTTCAGTTTTCTTCTTCATCTTCTTCTTCCAACCGCATTTTCTCTCTTCCACTCACACAGAATTTACAAAACTTCATTTTTTGCTCCATATCTTTGCTAAAAATCATCAACTCAATATCTTTCGAGCATCATATAGCCTTTCTAACCGATTAAAATCCAACAAAAACACTTCATCAAATCTTTGTATTTTAAAAGTTGGTATTTTTCAATTTTCTGAGCTTTTTGACATATTTTAATTTCAAATTTTTGATGATATCTATTGATGTTTTTGGATTCAATTATGCTTATTAAGGTTGTTTAAGCATGTTTACCTGTTCAAATATAGTAAATTGATGGATTATTAGTTCTTTAAAATTTTAATTTGCTATATTTCGCTAAAATTAGAAAATTAGATTGGAATGTTGTTGAGCCATTTGTGATAGATGATTATGGTTAAAAATAGTTAGTTGATGATGTTTTAGCATGTGCATTGTATATAGTGTGTAATTTTGATGAATTTTGTGAGTTATTAGTATAATTTCTGCTTAACCATATTTATAACTGATTGTGCATTGTTATTGCTACTTATCGATTGCTATAATCATGATTAGTGATAATTTCACCAATTTGGATATATTTGTTGCCTATTGTGATAGATTGGCGATTTTGACAATTTTTGACATGTTTTATGTCATTTCTCGTATGTCACAATAAAAGTCATTTATGTGAGTTTATTTGATTTCTTATGACATTAAGAGAGGTATTTGTGGTTATTTGAGCTAATCGTGGTTATTTATTGTCAAAGATATGAAATATGTCTTAGTACATATGGATATTTGAATTGATTTTTCTTAGGTACTATGGCAAGAGGAAAGTAAGTTGTCTGTTCATCCTCTAGTAGCGATGAAATGGAGGTGAGTGAAGATATTGAAAAAATTCAAGAAGAAAGGTCACATTCACCTCAACCAGTGTGGAGACGGCAAGGGGAGGGTACTTCTCGTAGTGTCGAAGCTGCCGCCTTTGATAGTGCAAAGTTCACCAATCTTCGGAATCAAGAGTGGCACGAGGCACACGCTAATTTGGAGTTCCTCTTTAAGATGCATGTGAGTCCAGAAATCGAAATGGTTTATCGCATCTCGGAGGCGTTTAATCAACTTGCTTGGACGCCGATTCTCACATTGCTGACTCACTTCTACCCTAACTTGGTTCGAGAGTTCTACGCCAATATTGATTATAAAGTACATCACGGTGGTGAGATGGTCGAGTCATGGTTGCAAGGGAAACGTATTGTTTTGTCGCGGGAACGCTTAGCTGCTATTTTGGGATGTAACAACCAAGGTCGGGTGATCGACCTAAAGAAGGGTTTCATCGCACCAAATAGGCGATGGGATCCATCACACGCTATGAATAGGTTTAGTCTTGAATACCAACCTTTTAGATCCTCAAAGAATGAGACAATGTTGACAAGTGTTTTTGAACCTCGCCATCGTCTCATTGTCTATATGATGGCACATAATGTCATACACAAGAAAACGGGGCATACAGAGGTCCGCAAAAGTAATATCTACTTTCTTGATTATATGTTTCATAATCGGGAATCCTTCTTTGCTCGAATTCCATTGTCGAACATCATCATAAGCCATATAAGATCTATGGCGAGGCAGCGGACTACTTCATTCAAATTGGTATTTCCTCGTCTGCCTTTTTTGGTGTTCGAGCGGTTCGACGTTAATTTGCAAGGTGTGACTCATGAATTTGTAAAGCCTAGAATCGAGTTATCGGTTTCTTCCTTTCGTCGTCTAGGTATTGGTACGAAGAATATTCCTCAACCTGTGTGCGCAAGGCGACAAAATGCACGACATGGTCGAGAGGAAACCGGACCTTCTACTGCTGCACCTCCTCCTCCACCACCACAATCGAATTGGCAGTGTCTTTTCACTCGCTTGGATGATATTGAGTACCGGTTGGGACAAATGGACACTCGCTTGAAGAGAATCGAGTATCACTTAGGCATTCCTCCACCTCATGATGGCGATAAACATGAAGATGATGACTGAATCTGTACCTTTAGGATGGCTATTTTGTTGCTTCCAGATTTATTTGTCCTTTTTAATCTTTTGTGTGTAGGATGTTTAATTTGACCTTTTCCGTTTTCAATTTTACCTTTTGGATAGTGTTAGTAGATATTTGTGCTTTGGCGAAGGTTCGTGAGTCATGGTTAATCTGGATCTCAGCCATTGTATTAGGGAGTATTCCTTTCTATCTTTTATTGCTTTTCTTTCCCTACACATTGAGGACAATATGTATTTTAAGTGTGGGGAAGGAAATGTGTGGTACTTGGTAGTATTTTTGTGTTTATTGCTTGGACTTGATGTTTGGAATTTGAATTGCACTTATTTGTTGCTAATCTTGGGTTGTTGGCAGGAAGTTTCGTCCAAATTTAATGGAAAACTTTGTCAAAAATTTTCCAAAATTTGTCCAAACTTGTAATTTTACCCCAAAAAGTTTCAAATATTTTCAATTTTATCCAAGGGGTAACAAGTTCCACACCATTAGTAAATCAATTTCCTTCTACTTTTGAGATAGATGTATGTGGCTTGAAAACATCCCTTCTCATTAATTTGGAAATTACTATTATGTGATTATAATTTATATATTTATAAGAAAGTATATCTTGTAAAGTGGAGAAAATTATGCCTACATGTTACATGCTTGATGAAATTTCTTCTCTTTACTTGATTTGATAAGTTAAGTGATAAATATGGTCAATATAGGCAACACTCTTCTCATGATTATTCTTTTGAGGGAATGTTATTATCTTTGTTTTGAAAAAAAAAAGAAGAAGGAAAAAAAAAGAAAAAGAAAAAGATAGAATAAGAATTGTTTTACTCCAATGGTTCTTGTATTTAGTGACCGAGAGTCTTCATCTACAAATATCAACTTTTGCGTAAAACGGTACTCGAATTAAGAGTACGCAAAGCAACTTGAGTATATGAAGTGTTGAGTAACTGACGATCTTTATCTAAAAATGTTGATCTTCGCATCAAAAGACACTTTCACAACTTAAGCATATATTTCGCTATATTATATGAATAAATCCCTCTTTAAGTTTGAATAAGAAGATGATCATGAGTTTAGATTGTATTTTTATTGACCATGTGAGTTACTTGTTTGTTAAATCGGGTAAGGATGAGAAATTGATTTGAACCAGCATAATTAAGGTATATTTAGCTCTCTTTTACTTGATATTATAAGTACTTGAGGATTAATGGATGATTGCATAATGGTTGTTTACCTTGTTTTTGAGAAAATGAAGTAGAAATGTGCACATATGTTTATTTTCAAAAGGTTGGATCATTGTTGGTTTGTATTTCTTATTGCTTGAGGACAAGCAATGGTTCAAGTGTGAGGGAGTTTGATAAGAGTATAATTTACGTGTTTTAAGTGTGTTTTATTGGTTAGTTTTGGTGTATTTTATTTAGTTTTATAACTAATTAACTACGGTTTTGGTCAAAATATACATTTTGTGGTTTAAATGGCAAAAATTGCATTTCTATGGATTTTAATAGCGAAAACTTCATATTTTTGTAGGTTTAGTGATTCAATCATCAATTGGCATGAATTGAGCAGAGAATTGGATGATTATTGATGATTTGAAGTGGTTTAAAGAAGACTTGAAGTGCAAAGCATTCAAAGGAAGAAATGCAAGTGAAAACAGTTTTGATACCTTGTGGTATTTTGGCAATATCTTGAGCTACAATTATCAGATTGAGGTGATTCTTATACCATTTTGAAGTAAGAGAAGATTTACATTTGGTATGAAGACTTT
Source organism: Coffea humblotiana (assembly GCA_023065735.1). NCBI lineage: Eukaryota > Viridiplantae > Streptophyta > Magnoliopsida > Gentianales > Rubiaceae > Coffea > Coffea humblotiana. The sequence continues at coordinate 9,996,977 of CM041216.1, forward strand.
GAAATCCAGTTCAGTCATCTTCCTTGTCAAAAAGTCGAGATACAGAAGTACATGTGCATGGTCGAAAGATGAAACAGGGCTCTAACCAGTTGATGGTATTTTAGTCATATCTTGGTCCACATAGCCCTAAATTGGATGATTCTGAAGCATTGGAAAGATAACTCAAAGGGTTACAACTTTAATGTTTTGCATAAGAGTTAGTTCGGCCTCTATCTATGAGAAAATAGCAATTGAAATAATACCAAATGCACAGAAGTGAATACTCGACTTGGCAATACGTGGGTTGAAGTCGCGTATTCCCTAGTCGCGTATTGTAGCCTGATTTCTACAAATTGGTCAGCCACTTGCTCTACTTTCACACTACTTTCCAGCTCAATCCCAGGCAAGAATTTCGGCTGCACATGTTCAAGGAACCTTTTGGAAGTAAAAAGGAGCTTTATGTCTTGTCCAAAAACCACCTTTGACTCTCTTAACACTTGAGATGTTAGAATCATTAGAGAGGGAGAGTAGAACATATTAGAAGTAGTTCTCATCAGATTTTAGTATTAGAACTTAGAAGTTAGTCTTGTCTTGTTCTCT